>OX336388.2:127288345-128516845 GCA_946902985.2 Meconema thalassinum
TAGGTTAGGTTAGGTTTTGTTAGGTTAGGTTAGGTTAGGTATATGTTTAGGTGCGGAAAAAAATATGCACAGGGTTGGGTTTAAACAGCTTTGAAGGTAAAGGGTTGGGGGGATAGAGATCGAAGATTTTTTTTCCAAAAGTTGCGGACTCTGGTGGCTTTAGGATTGTTTTTCTCGAATAGGTGCTCCGCTAAGTAGCCAGCGAAATGTGATTTCCTCTTTCCAAACATCGGGATGCTGTAGCGCACGTTTCGCCACTCCCTCTCTATATTTTGGGTGTGGATAGATGTCCCAGTGATGTTGGCAGTCTGCATTCTTTGGACATTCTGCTGGTACACTTGCCCGCTCCTTTGGGTACAGACAAATTCAACTTTGTGGTTTACGCGTAGGGGCACAAACCCTTCATTTTCAAGTGTGTTGTACGCTGCCCAACAGTCAGATATGATGATCGAACCTGGCACCGGGTGAGTTAGCCGTGGTGGTTACGGCATGACTGATGGCAGTCGCTCACATCCGGGAGGCGAGGAGGTTCGAATCCCCCCGCCGGCAACCTTGAAGATGGTCTTCTGTGGTTTCCCATCTTCCTTCCAGGCAAATGCCGGGGTTGGTCCCTAACTATAGGCCACAGCCGCTACCTTCCAACTCCTGAGTCCTTACATTCCAACTTCCCTCCTTCCCTCCCCAACGGTACGTGTAGCTCACCCATTGGGTGTCCGTCTCGAAGCAGCTACAAAACTGGCGAGCCGAACATGTCCTTGGACACTCCCGGCACTAAAAGCCATACGCAAAAAAAAAAAAAAAAAAAAAAATCGAACCTGGCAATATCCAATCATGAACGACTTGAAAGAGGGTTTGCGTGTCCCTTTTGGCCACTGTTTCGACAAAGAAGTTGCTTTTGTTGTGACGGTACACGCCACCGAATACCCACTGTCCTTCAATGGCGCGGCCTCTATGGTGTTTGAGTCTGCCAAACTTTGCCTCGTCAATTTCGACGATAACTCCCTGTCCTCCAATTAGTGCCCTGTTTTGGATCAACCAATGCTTGCACAGCTCCCGGCAGAAGGAAGGCCAGTCTACTACAGTTTTGCTATTTATTTCTATTTCCTTCATCAGTGTGCCATGTCGAGGATTGGGAAGCAAGCACCACATAACAGTAAAGGTCGCAATAACTAGAATAGATAATTTTGATTTTGAAAAGAAGGTTCAATTCAAGGCTGTTGATTTATAGGCACACGTTCGTTTCGGTGGCCCCGGAAGTGTCTTATTGCTGGTTACGATTAACCTACCTAACGATGACGACCACTTCACTTGTAGATCGCTATTACATTTTTCGCACGATAGTGTTTTAGCTATTAATCGGTGTTCCTGTAAGAGTTGCAATAACTTGTTACGATCTTGATGGTATTGACGATCGAAACGTAAGATTGTAAATTCACAACCCGCACAATCCATTGTTCTCGTAAGACTGACGATGTGAATTTCGCGCACTTTAGGATGAGTTTCACGGTGCTCTTTTGTTTTCTAGTGAGAAATGCGTGTGGTTGGCATTACTGACTCCTTGAAAAAGATGGATGCCAAAGTCGCAATTTCAACTATGCAGGGTGATTCTTATTATCGTTTAAAACTCTCTATAGCGACGTAGATGGCATTGAGACAAGTAATTTGATATAGGACACTTAGGGTCGCAGGTGTCCGGAAATACCTTAAAAGTGAACCACAACTGTTAAACATGTGACGTCATCAGGTGACGGCTAAGCTTGAGCAGTCAGGCCCATGCACTCTTACGCACACCGAAGCAAACGTTGAATGTCATATCACTCTGGCTACGAGTCTGCGTGTGCGACTTGGACGCGTGTGGTTCGAGGTTCAAATCCGGGGCCTATCCATCAGCTTTCTTTGTTCTCTCTCTTCTCCTTTCAAGACAGTGAAAGCAGATTGTTTGTTGACATTAAGACTCCGAATCAGAGTGATATGATATTCAACGTTTGCTTCGGTGTGCGTAAGAGTGCACGAGTCTCACCGCTCGAGCTGAGCCGTCACCTAATGACGTCATATGTTTAACAGTTGTGGTTCACTTTTAAGGTATTTCCGGACACTTGCGACCCTAAGTGTCCTATATCAAATTACTTGTCTCAATGTCATCTACGTCGCTATAGAGAGTTTTAAACGTTAATAAGAATCACCCTGTATAAGTAGTGAACCTATTAGGGATGGCGGGTGGGTCACAGACAGCGAAGGAGTAAACATCTATTACTAAATCATCTCCAGATATTTTCCCGACTGTTGATTCAGGTGTATTCGTTAATTTCAGTTGTAAAAAAAAATACAAAGGAAACCCTCTTGTGAAGTTTTACCGAAAACATTTAGAAAAACAAGAAAGAAAATCCTTAGGAAAATCTTTGCCCCAGTGTGGGATATCATGAGTTATACATGGACTTAGTTTTACAGGGCGCCCAAGAATGTTCTCCGCAGTGGGTACGTGCAGCTGCGAGTGGTTGAGTCATAAGTTTAGTTGACTGCACTGTGTCCTTGAAATGGGGACTCCCACGTGTGGGCTGACAGTGTGAATTGTGATAAGCGAGCGAGCCTGCATGTCTTCAGTGTGTATTACAGTAAGCGAGCGTTCAGATAGATTATTGGAAGAGTGCAACAGTAGACTATACAGGCGGTAATGTTTACTACTGAAGAGAGAGTTTCTTTTTGGTGGAATACGTTTTTCGCGAAGGCGATCGGTTTACAGAAAATGTAAAACTAAGATTTTAGGCGCTGTTTTCTCATTCAAAGTGTCCAAACCGTGATACTGTTCGGGATTTGGTAAGTAAATTTCGTGTGACTGGCTCAGTTCACGATGTACCGGGAACAGGCAGGCCTACGCTTTTAACAGACGAAAAACGTGATGAAAGCTCCGATATAATGCTGCGTAGTCCAAGTAAATCAACATGAAAATTAGCTCAACGAACAGGAATCTCTAAGTCGACAGCACATAAAGCTACCGTGGTTCATGAATTAAAACAAACTGATTACGGAAAAAGAGTGATATACTGTGAATGGTTCCAGCATCTGTTATGATTGGCTGTGGTGAGTAAAACGTTTACTGTTTACAGTGAGACCCCTCATATCCGAACCCCGGAAATCCGAAATCCCGGGTAATCCGAACGAGGATCTTTCGACAATTTGAAGTTTGAAAAAATACACGAAAAAACAGAAACATTTATTTAGTCATAAAACAATCATATACTCTGCATTATCACCTCATTTTACATAAATAGTTGTAAAATTAACAAGAAGTACAGTTAGCATAGTGTAAAAGTGACTACATAGACTACTTATCCCATCCAGGATTGAGAAACGGAACGTTGGTTATTATTATTATTCCGTAGGTAATCACTTTGCTAAAACAATGAAATAGCTATAGAAACACACAAAATATCACTTAATCTTTCACTTGAAATCAGTTATCTTCAATATTGTAGAAGTGACGAAAACCTTCCCGCGGAGGCAATTGTTCGCCAGCGTCGCACTAAAATGACATCGTTCGGCGTGGCTGCTGAGTGTTGTTCTACGAAGCGCAATGCGATGTCAGCAGCAGATGCAGCTTCAGTATAAGTCACGTTGTCTGCCGAAGTTTCTTCTTCCTCACTGTCATTAGCTACATTGCCGGCATGTTGACTTTGGACCAGACTCACTATTTCATGATCGCTGTTTGCGCCAAACCAGCCTGCCTCGCTCAATGTAGGCTACAGTCCTATACCGTACCGAGAACTGGTCATTATGTTATGGATATCTTTCGGCTAATCCGAACAAATTGAAATCCGTACAGGCTACAGCCCCAATTAGTTCGGATTTGAGGAGTTACACTGTATTTGTTATGATGCAAGCGGCAGCCGTGCTACCAACGTAACTGCTGTAGCTAGCTCTCACAGACGTATGTAGGCGCTGCTGAAAACATTCCCGGACTCACTGTATATGTGACGGGGATTTTCGCTCGCTCGCTGGCCAACGTTGCGAGCCTGACTTCCGCCAAGCACTTTGCCGTAATGCGGCGCTCGCCCGGCACTGAGTAATTGAGTGTAGGAATTTGTACTTACCTAGATCACAGCTGATGCTGAAAATGTTCGCCATTCACTGCTACACATCGCTGGCACATTTTCAGCATCAGCTGTGATCTAGGTAAGTACAAATTTCTATACCCAATGACTCACTGCCGGGCAAGCGCCACATTACGGCAAAGTGCTTGGTGGGAGACAGGCTCGCAACGTGGGGGAGTGGGCGAGCGAAAATGCCCGTCACATATAAAACAAAGTCCCTGTACCAACATTTCGATAAAATATCAGACACTATTAGAAAAATGTCATGGACATATTCAAAGAATGGACAATGCAATACTTACTAAAAGGAATTTTAATCATGCCTCCACACTAAAATCCAAGAATAACTGGGTATTAGAAATTGAAAATGACCTTCAAGAATCAAGTTAACAGACGAAATTTTATGGGACAGGCTTAGCTTCAGATCGTTGGTGAACACACATCACTTTGCTGCAAACCCCGAATGGGAGCCGTCACTGTAAGGACAACAGAAAGGAAGAAAAATCATATTGAGAAAATAAAGTGGACAAAGCTAATTCAAATGTATCTGTGAAATGGTTCAATCGTGCTCTTTAGTTCGGCATAACGTCGTAAAAGAATACAGTAATACGAGGGCAGATCAAAAAGTAAGTTGCACTTCCCAGTTATGGACATTTATTACACCACCTATACGACAGCAACATACAATGTAATGTCACTTTTCCACATAGTTTCCAAGAGACTCCAAACATTTCTGCGAACGCACAACCAACTTGTCGATGCCGGATGCATAGAAAGTTCCTCCAGCGTTCTGCAACCACACGGAGACAGCGGTCTTCACCTACTCATCGGTCTGGAAACGTTGACCACCGAGCTCCGTTTTGAGCTTACCGCACAGATGAAAGTCACATGGCGTGCAGCAAACCCTCCGTGTCAAAGAACACTGTCGCCATAACCTTACCGGCTGAAGGTTGAACCTTGGCCTTCTTTCGTTGTGGTGATGAGGGGTGCAACCATTCCATTGGTGTTCTCTTCGGTTCGGGGATGAAGTGGTGGACACACGTTTCATCGCCTGTCACGATTCACCGCAGAAACCCGTTGCACGTGGAATTCATGCCGAAAGGAATGACGATCAACGCGGCGTCGTATTGTCAAACGTTGCACCGCTTACGTAAAACGATTAAAGAGAAGTGCCGAAGGAAATTGAGCGCCGGTGTGATTTTGTTGCACGATAACGCAACACCTCACAAGGCCCGCCAAACGAGCGAACTGCTGCAGCGTTTCAAGTGGGAGGTCTGGCAACAACCACCCCACAGTCCCGAACTAGCGCCATGTGACTTTCATCTGTTCGGTAAGCTCAAAACGGAGCTCGGTGGTCGACGTTTCCAGACCGATGAGGAGGTGAAGGCCGCTGTCTCCGTGTGGTTGCAGAACGCTGGGGGGAACTTTATATGCATCCGTCATCGACAAGTTGGTTGTGCGTTCGCAGAAATGTTTGGAGTCTCTTGTAAACTATGTGGAAAACTGACGTTACATTGTATGTCGTTATAGGCGTGTTGCTGTTGTATAGGTGATGTAATAAATGGCCATAACTGGGAAGTGCAACTTATTTTTTGATTTGCTCTCGTAATAATAACTAGCGCACCCATACAATAACTCTTGCATGTGTATATACCACCCGCCAGGCTTTACTGTTATGCGGCCTGCACGCGACATAGTTCAGGCAGGGGCTATCGTCTTGTTTATTTGTTGAAATAAACGTTAAAAACAGATAAATATAAGAGGGCTGTTTTTTAAGGGCCGTTTTTTAAGCCTGTAGTTAGTGCGCACGCCACAACAAGCGTGCGCGCTACCTCCCGGCATCCTTTGCGAACAAGCAGGCGTCAGTTGCAGCTGTGTAGCTAACCTGTACGCTGAACTGTGCAACTTTACAATGTTCAAGATTATTGATTCGCTCGCCGCGTGTGAGGAACGATCTGTGATACGTTTTTTGAGTGCAAGAAACATGTCGGCTGCAGATATTCATAGTCAGCTTTGTGAGGTGGATGGTGATAATGCAATGACGGAAGGTAAAGTGCGAAGATGGGTACGCGAGTTCAAAAGTAGCCGTGAAAATATTCATGATGAACGCTCAGGTCGACCATCTGTGATCACAGATTTCCACCTATTTTCGCAGCTGAAACGTCATGTTGGTGGGAAGCGTTTCGCCGACAATCAAGAAGTGAAAACAGCCGTGAATTCTTGGTTGTCAGAGCAGGTGGCAAACGTTTATGCCGAGGGATTTCAGAACTTAGTTTTAAGGTATGACAAGTGCCTAAATAAACAAGTCAAATATGTAGAAAAATAGAGGAAGGTATGTAAAACCTAATAATAAATGTGGTTTCAAAATAAAATGTTTGGTTAATTTGTAAAAAAAAAAGGCCCTTACTTAAAAACAGCCCTCATACTTCTCTTGACTTTTCACGAAATGCAAGATTTTCCCCGTACTATTGAGATGATTTGGAAGATTTTGGTACAAACCGCACTTTCTAACTCCCCCTGGTTTGTGAAACGAACACTTTAGCGTTTTATATAATACTAACAGTAGTGCCCGGCTTCGCCCGGTGGATTTATGTGTTTTATGGATGATAATGAATACTACTACAGAACTGGAGCGCTCAAGGATAAGGATCGGAAAGCACCAACGCTCATTGTAGCTGATAACCTCAGTATACTGCACCAACACCATCGCCCTTATACAGAGGCATACTATTGTCATGATGATAACTGTTTTAAGGGGCCTAAGAAATCTTTTTGCACTAATTACTCCCCGTGACTGCAATTTATAAGCAGCTCGCAATTCTGCACCAGAACACTGGTAGTAGCGACGTGATGCAGCCCGCATTGCCAGACAACAATAGACTTAGGTATTATTGAAGCTGGTCGGGAGCGCTTGTTCTTCCGACTTACTGAACAAAAATCAATCTTTAAGGTTATCTGAGAGGTGTAGCCTAATGCTACATATCCTAAACTATTCCTCTTGAATCTGGCTATCATATACAAAAATAACTTTTCGAATCCGACTGGTAGTTCCAGGGATTAGCGCGTTTAAACACACAAACAAACTCTTCAGCTTTATTATATTAGTACAGATTAGTATAGATATCCTTTACCTATACAGAGTGGTTCACCAGCCCCTTATTATTTAGTTTTATGAAACCCAACTAACATTACAATTCTCCTGATGGTTGATATTACTGTGTGCACTGACTGTGTGACAGCAATGTAAACTGAGCCACGGGCCTAGCAAATGAAAAACGACCTTAATCAGTTCCGCGCCAAATACTAAGGACCATTCTACGAACATGTGATTCATTGCTCCCTGAAGAACACACATACATGTAATACAATCGAATTAAGAGTTTACGCCACGTGATCTACAATAGTAGAATGTTAAATGAACACTATAAACCATAATTGAAGACTTTGATACGCATACTAACGTTCGAGGTGGAACAGCCTAGTAAACTAGCATCCGTGTAGCGCGCAATGGGTACGTTGTCTCCGTGGCTGAGGCGGTTTAAGTCGGCTCTGACGCGGTATGCGTGACTGAGCCGAGTACTGCTTCGAATCCAGTCGTAGTTAATTTTTTTTGAACGACAGCCCGTGCTCCATTTTAGTGGGGATATAATATCAAGCGACACTTACAAAAACACATTACCGCATTTATTCACTTACGATGTATTCCTGTGCAGAGTACGTTGAATTTTGCTAATTTATGAAGATAGTGAGAACTTTTGGGTTGGACACTAGACTTTCTTTAACTAAAACGTTCTTACCGGTTCGAATACGATTTTAGTCGTCGGGCATTATCAAGGATAAGATTCATTTTTTATTTTGTTCTGTTCTGTTGTTATGGCTTTCAAAAATGCAGGTGTTTGCTTAACCCACAGCCATCTCGATCGCATCACCTAGCCAAGTGCGTCTCCACTGCATTGTGGGTAGCGGAACCATTACCGTATAGAGCTATGAGAATTAGGAATATTGTAATGTTCTCTCGGTAATGGACTGTTCTCGATGCAACTGACGAGCACTCTTAACACTCAAACTGTCATATCATTGGCATTTGTAGGCTAATCAGTGAGGTGTTTACACTGGTACGGTATGATTAATATACCCTCATCCACTGCTTTCAAGCTAAAAATCAGAGTTTTAAGTAGCTACCATTAGCTGGAAATTACCCAGTGAAATGTTTTGGAAGTGTATTTTCACCATCGTAGCCAATTTTAGGAAAATAGTTGCTTCTTCATGAGCTAAGAGCCAATGCACACGACACTTCATTTTGCTGTTCCCAGCGGCGTGAATATTTGAGGTTTCTTTTCAAACTTTAGGGGCTAGGACATCGTGATCATCACATTCTTGTGTTCTTGCGTGTGTTTAAATTTGTCTAATAATCTATGTTATTACGGTGTTGGTAGTAGTTTGTGTATTTGTAACTGAAGGTAGGAGTTTTAAGGAGGTGGAAGTGGTCTTAAATTTCGAACCATCACAGCATTTTATCTGGAGTAGAAGTGGGATACCACGGAAAACCACTTCCAGGATGACTTAGATTGGTCTCGAGTATATGATAAAGATTTGAAAATCAATTCCACATGCATTTCAACACACTTTATTTTGTTTGTATAAAAATAATCCTACCTGAAAATTCATTCAGCAGACGCTCATTCAGTTAGTAGCTTTCGTTTCTGATAATTTCAGTTTCTCTCTTAGCATATCTTTAGAAAGAAAAGTCATTTTAACAATCGAATGAACTCAATACGATACGGTTTTCCTCATTAGCGGATGAATTAATACTGTTTTATATTTGCCGAACGTAAGAATGAAGAATGGTTTACATACCGAGGTTACAGAGGTATTTGACGTGACACGTGCGGTGGCTTGAGTGAATCTGATTTTCCCTTTAAACAAAGGTGGTCAACATTTTGAACCTTTGCTACCCTGAATATGCAGGGTACCTTGCTTTCGTTCTACAGATCATTATGTCGTCGTCCGGGATAAAAAATATACCAGCCCGGGGATCGAACTTGCTAGGCGGGAGCTTGCCAACCGGGTGCTTGCCTGACGCAATAGCAGGAATACATGACTTAGCCACCTTAGCTACCGATAACCATAGCGCATTGGTGGTACGTATTGAGTCTATTCGTAGCCCCCATAGACACCTGTCCAAACGTAATGTGGTGTTATTCGGAGCTGTGATCGTTTAAAACTTGCAATATAGTTGAGTTCATTGAAATAACACTACCGCTAATGATCTCTACCATATTCGCAAGCATGAACTCAATAGTAAAGTTGTATTAAGGCCATACAGGAGCAGGTAGTATGTTAAAAAAAGGAAGCTTGTAGTTTAACGTGACCGTTAATCTTGAGATCATGAGCCACGGGACCTCCTTTTTACGTGGAATCCGAACCACAGGACATGGCATTTCACTTCGAAAATCTCACATGCATTAACCGGGAATCGAACCCGGGCCGCCTTGGTGAGAGGCATACAGCTAGACCGCTGAGCCACCACGCCCCCATGTAGTATGTGTTTAGGATGGCTATGATATACGCGTTAGTTGGGTTGCCTTCCTAAAAAAATAAGGGGCTAGTGGACCACTCTGTATAGTACTAGCGGACTCGTGCGAGCACTCTCCCATAATGGGTTGTGTGTGCCCCATGTGTGCAGACTACCCGCCCGGCACTAGTGCTATACGGGCTGTACGTGACACAGTTCTGCCAGGGGCTATCCTGTTGTTTATTTCTTTACGGGCACTTTATAAACAAATAAATATATTTCCGTTGACTTCAAAAAATGCAAGATTTTTCCTGTACTATTGAGACGATTTGGAAGACTTTGGTACAAACCACATCTTCTAACTCCCTCTGGTTTAGGAGCTTGAGTTTGTGAAACATACACCTTAGCGTATTATATACGGTACTAAGATACTATTATATAAGGTGCGTTCAAAAAGTAACGATCCGGAGGCTGTAATGCGCAAACCGGTGACGACATCGGCTAATCGTGGCGTGTGTAACGAACTGTGGTTCTGACCAGAGCGTGGAAGGTCACATCCCGTCGCTAGAGGGCACGCGTGCACGTCACGTGACGATACAAAGCGAGCAGCAGCATGCATCAATCGTCCAACGCTGACAGTCGCAGTGCTAACAGTGTCATGGAGGCGTCAAACGAAGAGCAAAGAAGTGTTGTTCGGTTTCTGACAGCGAAAGGAGTAGGGGGAACGGACATTCATCGCCGAGTGTCACAAGTGTACGACGAACACTGCATGTCCTTTGCAAGGGTCAAGGCGTGGCACAAGAGATTCAGGGAAGGACGGGTGTCGTTAGCCGATGATGCCCGGTCTGGGACACCCCCTTGCATTACCGATGACAAAGTCCAGCTGGTTGATGCACTCATTACCCAGGACCGCCGAGTGACAGTGAATGCCATAGCCGCCGTGGTCGGATTGAGCGTCGGAAGTGTGCACACCATCATGAAGGAACGACTGCACTTGCGGAAAGTGTGTGCCCAATGGGTGCCCCACAGTCTTCAACCACACCAGGAAGCATATCGAATGGCCTACTGTCTTGGTCTTGGTCTTGGTTGGACGATTGATGCATGCTGCTGCTCGCTTTGTATCGTCACGTGACGTGCACGCGTGCCCTCTAGCAACGGGCTGTGACCTTCCACGCTTTGGTCGGGACCACACCTCGTTACACACGCCACGATTAGCCGATGTCATCACCGGTTTGAGCAATACAGTCTCTGGCTCGTTACTTTTTGAACGCACTTTATATTATACTTCCAACATATCATCCCCAACCCCGTTGGAAAACGAGAATTATAAGGGGTAGACATACTACATAATTATTATAGTATATTATACTGTACATCAAAACAAGTTTTGCATAACACTTATTTAACATGATGCAGAGCGTATGTGGGATTGTGGGCGAGGTTAACACAAAAGAGACGGCATCTGACAATACAGCGGTGAGACCTGATGCTTTCTTTGGAACAGAAACACTAAAACTAACGCGGAGAGGTCAGATAAACAAAATGATGACCATAGAAAGAAGACTGGTTCGAAGCATACTTGGCCCAAGGACAACGAAAACAGAATTCAACAAGCCACAACCTAACAAAGAAACACTCATGTAGAGAATATAATACACATGATGTGCAAAAGACGAATAATGACAGGCTGACAAAACAAATTTGTATTAAAAGATTAAAGCTTAAAGTACAAGCAGCGTGGTTTACACTGACATTGAATGCCCTAAAGGAAATTAACATTGACATTGAGGATAGACACAATAGGGATTTATTTAGAGGCAAACTTCAAAAAGTGATCTCCAGGGATGAACAATAAAGCAGTTACGTGACATCGAACAACTCACGAAGCAGAGATCAGAGAGGATGAAACAAATGTGGGCAGCAGGGGCGTATATACATTTTCTCGGGGGGGGTCTGACTATCCTGGAAAATTGTGAGTATTCTCAGGGGATTGTCATCGCATATAACTTTGTGTAATTATTTTAGATACAGTTTATATAGCCTACAATTATTACAGGCTATATAAAAAAGTTGTAAAATTCAACACAACACACAAATAAAATTTTATACTCAATGAATTTTCTATTTTGATCTATGGAGTATGAATTGCAAATAGCGAAATATTTGTCAATTAACTAAGCAGAAAGGTAAACCGTTTTTTTTCCACAGTTTTGCATCACGTTCCAGCCCTCAGACTAGAATTAAAATTTCTTGGTAGAGCCGGGAATCGAATTCAGACCTCCAAGGTGGCAGCCAAGAATGCCAGCCACTACACCACGAGGTAGTCTAATGTCAATCTTAATATTGTTTATAACTTAGCCAATAAGTTAAGATTAGGGTACAACCAAATTTACAATTATTTTATGCTCCTACCAAAACAACACTTTCTTCATTTTTATTGGCTTTTTCGGGGGGGGGGGGGCTGGAGCCCCCTCAGCACCCCCCCCCCTTATATACGCCCCTGGTGGGCAGATAGGAAGAAGACATTTAGCAAGAATTGAAGTATTGATTGACAAGCTCTCTAAAAGTGTTATCTTTTAAATAAATAAATAAATAAATAAATAAAATAAATTTGATATTTTTCAATCAGTCAACACGATTGTACCCAAATGAATGGGTTATGCCCTAATCCTGAAAAAATTGTACATGAGATTAATAAATACACTAGGATGACCAGTTTCGATCGTCAAGCGATCATCGTCAGGTCCATTAAACTTTGCCTATGAAATCTATGTCTAAAAGTATTGGTGAACGTATTTGCAATATGTACACTTATTTAGTTGCAGTATTAGTTTAGATAGAGCCTCCGTGGCTTAAGCGGTAGCAAACCGGCCTCTCACCGCTGGGTCCGTGGTTCAAATCCCGTTCACTCCATGTGAGATCTGTGCTGGACAAAGCGGAGGCTGACAGGTTTTTCACCGGGTACTCCGGTTTTCCCTGTAACAATTTCATTCCAGCAGCACTCTCCACTATCATTTCATTTCATCTGTCAACCATCTAATGATTGGCCTAGAGGAGTGCGACAGGCTTTGTCAGCCGGCACAGTTCATATCCTCGCCGCTAGATGGGAGCTTCATTCATTCCATTTCCTGCTCCGGTCGGTCGACTGGAAGCAGGCTGTGGATTTTCATTTTCATTAATTAAGATAATGCAACTAGTCAATAATAATTCTCTCACCAAGGCGGTCCAGGTTCGATTCCCGGTCAATGCATGTGAGATTTTCGAAGTGAAATGCCATGTCCTGTGGTTCGGATTCCACGTAAAAAGGAGGTCCCGTGGCTCATGATCTCAAGATTAACGGTCACGTTAAACTACAAGCTTCCTTCCTTCCCTTCAATAATAATTGTTAGTTATAGTTTATGTGATGCTTTGTTAAAATACTACTGAAATTGGTGATTGATCTCCAAATGTGCTTGCTTAGTGTGAGTAAGTGATTGTGTCAGTTCAGATTGGATTGTCTAGACTACGTATCTGGTTGAGTCGTGTGCGGTCCCGTTGAGAGCAGTAGTTTTTAATTTACTTTTTTTTCTCTTTATTCTATTTTTTTCAGTTGTTTGATTTCTTTGTACATGAAGACGTCACAAACACCCAATCCCAGAGCCAGAGGAATTAACCACAGGAGATTAAATTCCCATTGGCCTGGCTGGGAATCAAACCCGGGACACTTCGGGCCAACGCCTAGCACGGAGCCGGACAACTTAACTTCGTCACTGTCTGCTCTCAACTGGGAGGGACAACTACTACTGCAACTAAATAAGTGTACATATTGTAAAACCTTTCACCCATACTTTTAGACACAGATTTAATAGCCTAAGTGTAATGGATCTGACGATGATCGCTTGATGATCGAAACTGGTCATCCAATTGTATTTAATAATCTTTTGTATTTATTTTCAGAATCAGGGAATAACCCATCACAATTCGGTACAATCATGTTGACCGACTGAAAAACATCAAATTTCAATTACTAAGGCAAGACTAAAAATGGCTTCAGACATCATAATAAATACCGTAAATAAATAAATACATAAACAAATAAAAACAAACAAATAAATACCGTAAATAAATAAATAAATAAATAAATAAATAAATAAATAAAAACAAACAAACAAACACCATAAATAAATAAATAAATAAATAAATAAATAAAAACAAATAAATAAATACATAAATAAATAAAAACACGTAAATAAATAAATAAATAAATAAAAACAAACAAACACCGCAAATAAATAAATAAACAAATAAAAACAAACAAATAAACACCAAAAATAAATAAATATATAAATAAATAAATCAAAACAAACAAACAAACAAACAACGTAAATAAATAAATAAACAAATAAAAACAAACAAACAAACAAATAAATAAATTCCGTAAATAAGTAAATAAATAAATAAATAAATAAATAAATAAAACAAACAAATAAACACCATAAATAAATAAAGAAAGAAATAAACAAATAAAAACAAACAAATAAGCACCGTAATTAAATAAATAAAAACAAACAAACTCCGAAAATAAATAAATAAATAAATAAATAAATAAAAACAAACACCGTAAATAAATAAATAAATAAATAAATAAATAAATAAACAAATAAAAACAAACAAACAAACAAACAAACAACGTAAAAAAATAAACAAATAAAAACAAACAAACACTGTAAATAAATAAATAAATAAATAAATAAACAAATAAAAACAAACAAATAAATACCGCAAATAAATCAAAATAATACAAATTTAACTACAGAGGGGATGGGGGTGAGGGGCATAGGGTATTTCTATTGGTGAATGTCGGCAACACTGATGACACACTGATGGTTATGACATCATGACACAACACATCGCACAGTTTTGCATTAATCTTTCACCTCTATAATTTACTGGGTACGAAAACTGCCCCCCTTGGCGAGTATCCAGTACAAGGCTAGGCCAGATGACCATATTGGACTCTGAAATAACGTATAAATCATATGTTTTAATAAACATTTCAACGCCCTCTGCCACCTTGGCCTCCTGAACTGTGCCCAACAAGGTCACGTGAGTAAGATCCATCTTGTCGTGCTAGTCTAAGCCTTGTGTCTGTCTATCAGATCCAATTTTGGCGATCTATTTTCCTTTCCCCGATGGGAGAGATGTGATGTGATGGCGGAACCTAATATGGACCGGGGCCAAGCTGATCGATTGGCGCCATCACGGCCTCCTAGACCCGCTGAGGTGTGACGTTACTTCAGAACAGCTTTCAAATAGAAATATGGAGCCTTTTGCCTTTTGTTATATTGTTTACGATTTCAAGGCCCATATATATCGATAATAATAATAATTATTATCGATATATATGGGCCTTGAAATCGTAAACAATATAACAAAAGGCTCCATATTTCTTGCCATATATATCTACTTAGTGTAAAACAAAGTCTCCGATTCTTGGATGTCAGGGGTAATCTCGAGAACCACTGGATGGATTTTGATGCGGGATTCACCATTATGTAAAGGATATCTTGAGGAAGGTTTCTGTAGAAAATAATTTATTTATTATCAAAGGAAGCCAAGCAGTAACGATTTCAGTGAAAAGGTTGAAAAAAAAACTGGCGTCCGTGTACATTTAAGCTCATGCTGGGCAAACCGTTAAAATATCTGTATACTATGAGTGTAAGAATTGTTCAGCATGAAAAGTTCCACAGAAAAGTCCGTGAGAGCATATCTCTATCTTCAATACATCGCCCACTACAAGTGTTCTTACGTTTTCATTTTTTCCAACAATCTCCATTCAATTACAGAGGCGACAGTTTACGAGCTAGCTAGGGGCAAACCTAACACCCCAGTTAGAGCCTAGCTAGCGGGCGAGCCTATTACTCCAGATACATCCAGCAGCAAACTGTCAGAGTGGTGTTGAGTTAAGACTTGGAGAAGAGTGGTTGTGTTTGGAGTTTCCCTAGAAGTGCAAGTCGGCTTTTCTTCATTTCGCCTGTGAACTTTTCTTTCCGCAAAATACACAGTCAACTTAAGATTGGACGGAAGGGGGATTTGTGTTTCTTCCACCTCGCCATTCTTAAATTACGTCTGACAAGAATTCGTTGCACATGCATCTCCATGATAAAATAATTAATAGTCCAGACAGTGATTTTAACCCATCATGCCGAGACGTAAAACGGATATAGGCTAGGTCGTAGTTAATTGACATAGAAAATAAGCGTTTATCACGTAATGCATTCATAACTATCCCGGGCGAAGCTGGGGCGGGTTGCTAGTTCGTCTATAAACAATAATTCAGAGATGGTATGTTGGCTTTCACGGCCAGTGAATTAAAACTCAGCAATTTTTCTAGGTTCGTGCCGTGTCTTGAGTGGGGTTTCGCCTAGGACACTAAGCTGGCTCATCAGCGGGCTCTTGGGTCCCCGTCCGGACCCCCACTGGAGTAGCAAACTGCGCGCTACCTCCCTTCTTATGAAGCGCACCTGCACCTCTTTACTGTGAGAACTAAAAGCTCAAGCAGCCATAACCTCCCTATGAAGGCTTGCGACTCCTGTGGGGGTCCGGGCGGGGAAACCAAGAGCCTGCTGATGAGCCAGCTTGGTGTCCTGGGCGAAACCTCCCCCACACAAGACACGGCACATACCTCGACAAATTCCTGAGTTTCAATAATTCAGCGGTTAGCGTTCTTGCGTATCGCCCCCGGAGGTCCGGGTTCGATTCCCGTCTGTACAAAAAACTTTAATTCCGGTCTGTGGGCTGGACCGGGGTCCACTCAGGCCTTGTGAGAGAAAACTGAGAGGAAGTGATTTCGATTACCACCTCAGCCATCCTGGAATTGTTTTCCGTGGTTTCCCACTTCTACTCTTTGGGAATGCCGGGATGGTTCCTAACTTAAGGCCACGGCCGCCTCCTTCCATGATCCTCGTATCAATTACACATACACACACTACTGCAGCCATCACAAATACACAGGTTATCAGACAAATTCCACACACATATACAAGTACACGGGGCTACATGACCACGATATCGCAAAGCCCCCAAAACAAGCAATAACAACAACTCAACTAGCGGACCCATGTGAAAACTTTGACATGTGTATAAATCATCCGCTCCGCTTTATTGTTATGCGGGCTCGACGCGACACAATTCTAGCAGGGACCATCGTCTTGTTTATTTCTTTATAAACAAATTGTCAATACTTAGGAAATCCGACTTCAATTCGTCACTGCTGCGGGCTATTCTCTTTATTTTGAATCCTCGTTTGTTACAATTGGTTAGTTGTGAGACTGGGAGCGATAACTTTCTCGCCTGCTGTGCTCAAGGTTGCAGGATCAAATTCTGGCGCAGTCTGTTGGCATTTGGCGAGGGAGCCATGACAGTAGATTTACTGGCACGTTAAAGATCCCTTTTCGGGCAAAATTCCGGCATCCCGGCGCTTCTAAAAGCCTCAGTAGTTAAGAGGGGCATTACACCAATAACATTTATTATACAGTAGGTTACTTGTGAGCGCCCCATGTACATATGCCACCCGCCCGGCTTTATTCATACGCGGGCTTGACGGGCCCCAGTTCTGGCTGGGGCCATCTTCTTGTTTAATTGTTCATCAAGAAATGCACGATGTTTCCTGTACTATTGAGACGATTTGGAAGATTTTGGCACAAACCGCACCTTTTAGCTCTCTCTGGATTAAGGGCGACTTCGGTGGCGTAGTTGGTAGCATGCTGAGCTTCTATGCCCAAGATCGCGGGTTCAAACCCGGCTGAAGTCGTCGGATTTTTTAAGAGCGTTAAAAATCCCTCAGTAAGCCTTACTTTGGAAGGGAAGTAAAGCCGGCGGGTCCATGTCATAGATTTATGTCATGTAAAGGAACCTTCCACTAACTATAATTTTGTGAAGCTAAATTTCTAGGTTAGATTTGATTAACGCTCTATTAAGTTCCAACGTTCGCCACCAGGAGCCGGTTGTGGTGGCATCTTGTAGTCAAGTTTGCAGCTAGGTGTCGTTGGCGGTAGCATTTGGTAGCAAAAGCAGGAACTACTTTAAATTCATGATGACAATTAATAAATGTAAAACAAAAATATTGGAATGCAACCGAAATAAATCAGAAAAACTAAAGGAAGTTGGAGACTTCTTTTACTTAGGAAGGAAAATAATCAGTGATGGACAAAGCAAAGACGATTTAAAAAGTAGGTTAGCTCTGGTAAGGAAAGCATTTCTTCAGAAAAGGAATCTGTTGACATCGAATACAGATTTAGGTATTAGGAAGTCATTTTTGAAAGCCTTGTCTGGAGCGTGGCGCTCTATGGAAGTGAAACTTGGACCATTGGTGCTGCAGAAAGAGGAGAAATGAAGCGTTTGAAATGTGGTGTTACAGGAGAATGATGAAGATCAGATGGGTAGATAGGGTTACAAACGAAGAGGTATTAAGACGAGTGGGAGAGGAGAGATGTTTCTGGTGACTGCTAATGAAGAGAAGAGATAGGTTGGTAGGACACATACTAAGTCACCCAGGAATAGCAAGCTTAGTTATGGAAGGAAGGGTCGAGGACAAGAACTGTAGGGGTAGACCAAGGTTAGAATATGTTAAACAGATTGCCTCAGATGTAGGGTGTGGTAGCTATGTAGAGATGAAACTATTAGCTCAGGACAGGGAGCCTTGGGGGGCTGCATGAAACCAGTCAAAAGACTGAAGACTCAAACAACAACACTAGTAATTGATCCTCAGCAGTCCTTACCTGAATCACAGATAACACACACTAATACAGCCATCACAATATTAACACCGGTTATTAAGTGGCTTTGGTGGCATAGTCGGTAGCATGCTGAACTGCTGTTCCCAAGATCGCGGGTTCAAACCCGGCTGAAGTCGTCGGATTTTTTAAGAGCGTTAAAAATCCTTCAGTATGCCTTCCTTCGGAGGGGAAGTAAAGCCGGTGGTCCCATGTCATAGATTTATGGCATGAAAAAGATCCTTCACTGACTAAACATGTGTAAAGCTAAATTGTTAGGTTAGATTTCGTCGGTACGCTCTATCAAAGTTCCAACGTTCACCACTAGGTATCATTGATATCTGGTAGCGAAAGTTGGAACTACTTGAAATTGAACGGAACTTGTAGCACACCCTATAAGGGTGTCCGCTGGAAGCAGCTACGGACTCAGGCGAGCCGAACATGTCCTCGGACACTCCCGGCACTAAAAGCCATACGATAAGTAAATAAATAAATAATTAACTGGTTATCAGACAGATTCTACACGCACCCAAAGTACACGGAGCTACATGACCGCGTTCTCACAGCCCCCAAAACTGAGGAAAAAACTAACCTCTGATTTAAGAGCTTGAGTTATGTGAAACATACACCCTAGCGTTTTATATGTACATGATGTTGATAATAATACGCAATTCAGGTTGTTGTTGTTGTTGTTTAATTTTCAGTCTTTTAACTGGTTTAATGCAGATCTTCATGCCTCCATGTCCTGAGCTAATCGTCTCATCTCTACATAACTCCCACACCTTTCATCTGAGACAATCTGTTTAACATATTCTAGCCTTGGTCTACCTCTACAGTTCTTGTGCTCACTCATCCCCCAGGGGCTCACAACTTGGCGACCACGGGGCCCCAGCTGAGTTCGGCATTGCTTCCACATACTTGTGCCAGGCTCCTCTCTGTTGTCTTTCCTGTCGACCTCCATTGGTCAACTCTTGTTCTTTTTCGACCCCGACGGTATTAGGGTATCTGAGGCCTTGGGAGTCTTTCACTTTCCCACCTTAATTGGCCCTTGTGTCATCTTTCCTGATCCCTCATTCTTGGAGGGGTCAGCCCTCTTGTTTTCTTTTCATTATCCCCACCCTTCTGCACAAGGCCCTCAAGGAGGCAGGGTGTGTGTAGCCCCACCCTGGATAGTGCTACACCATCAAGGGATCACGTCTGATGAGTTCGGGCGTTGGCGACCCGGTGGACTTCCTGAGCTGGGTCTGGTTTTTTATCCTTCTTCCATTGCCTTTGGGGCGGGCCCTCGCCTATTTCCTCTCTGCCTTTCTCTGCTCTCCTTCCTTCCAAGTCCCTTAATTCTCATTCTTCGAGTGTTGAGGGCATTTCCTTTCCTCCTGTCTTTTATGTCAATATTTGAGAGTATGGATGGTCCCAAAGGAAGAGTTTCCCCCTGGACATTCAGAAAAGTGGACACCCTTGAAGGTTTTTAATCGGCTACGCTCCAGTACCACGAGATGCAAGACTAACCAGCAGAAATGGAGCCTTCCTGTGGAATCAGTTCAATGCGAGTGTGGTACTAAGCAGACCAATGATCATCTACTACTGTGTCCTGCTTCTACAGACACTTGCACCATTCAAGACTTAATGAGAGCAACTTCAAATGCATTTGTGGTGGCAAATTATTGGTCAAGCAGTGTATACTATTTCTCTATGTTTACTTTGTACTTCTGACACGATAAATAAATAAATTTACGTTCTCCTCCTTTTTGTTTCCTATTTCCACTTCTAGTTTGGAAGTCAGTAATTAGTTTTAGTTGTAGGCTTCATTTGATCATCTTTCTTTTTCACTATCACCCAAACCATTGGTGGCCGATAACCTAGACGTTGGGCCCCTTAAAACAACAATTATCATCATCATCATCAAACCATTGGGGGCCGGTAACCTAGATGTTAGGCCCCTTAAAACAACAATTATCATCATCATCATCATCTTGTCCTCAACCCTTCCTTCCACAACTAAGTTTGCTTTTCCTGGGTACCTTAGTTGTGTCCTACCAACCTATCCCTTCTCTTCATTAGCAGTCGCCAGAAACATCTCTCCTCTCCCACTCGTCTTAATATCTGTGGGGTGGGCTCGATTCCTCCATCAGTCATCCTGGAAATAGTTTTCCTCGTTTGAACCACTTCTACTCTAGGCAAATGCAAGGTTGCAAAGTTGGGAATCGAACCCACCTATTCTCAGTTTTGAATCACGAGGCTGAGTATACCCCGTTGTATATTTCTAGGCAGAGCCGAAAGTTGAACCCAGATCTGACAGCGAAGAATACTAGACACTGCGCTATGATGCGAACACCTGTTCGTTGAAAGACTTCATTATTGTAACATTGAGGTTATGTAAAGTTCAATTCTTGGAATCTATTATTGTTATTATTATTACGTAGTTTGTATATACTTCTTCTTCTTCTTCTTCTTCTTCTTCTTTTCTTTCCTTTTTTCCCACTCAAGTGGGGTCGACGTTCCTGGCAAGTCTTCTCCATTTCCCTGGGTCCCATACGTCCTCTTACCTTAGATATTTTTCTCCCTCAAGTCATCTCGTATACAGTCCCTCCATCTTCTTCTTGGTCTTCTGTCACCTTCCACTAACATTACTGTCATTGTCTTGCCAACATAAGTGTCGTGCCTTCTCATGACATGTCCATACCACTTCAGTCTTCTCTCTAGAACCTTCTGTGATATCTCCGTCACTTTAACACTGCCTCTTATAGTCTCTCATTTGTAATCCTATCGGCTCTGGTGACGCCACAAATTCTTCTTAACATTTTCATTTCAGCCACATCTATTGCCTTACAATGTGCCTTAGTCGGTGCCCACGTCTCTGCTCCATAAATCATTGCAGATCTCACTACTGACTTACACACCATTACTCAGGTTTATCCCTCGATCACACAATACACCAGACGTCCGTTTCCAGTTCATCCATCCTACCTGCACTCTGCGGGCTATAAAAGCTTTTAAATAGTTATTGTTGCTGTACGGGGCCGAACAATGATGACATCTGCCCCTATAAAAATTTCTTCATATAAAAGTTGTTTAATTTGGGGGACATTCAAGTCGACTTCATGGTTGTTTAGCCCCGTGTACTTGAGTGAGTGTGGGGGAGCGTGATGGCGCAGTGGCTTAGCTGCTCTTCTTTCACCCGGACGGCCGGGGTTTGAATCCCGGTGACAATGGGGTGGAATTTTCACCTGAAAAATCACGTGGCGTCAGAAAGGACATCCGGCCTTAAATCCCCGGCCAAAACCAAAACGAGTCTGGTTGGTTTCGGCGACCCCAATTAAGTTAATTGGGGAAAGCCGAAGAAAGTTAGTACTTGAGTGAGTGTGGGATTTTGTCTGATAACCTGTGTTATTGTGATGGCTGTGTAGGTGCGAGTATTTGTAATTCATATGAGGATAGGGTAAAAGGCGGCCGTGACTTTAAGTTAGGAACAACCAGATTTTTCAGAAGTAGGAAACCACGGACAACCACTTACAGGATGTCTAAGTTAGGAATTGAACCCATCTCTTCACAGGTTTG
Source organism: Meconema thalassinum (assembly GCA_946902985.2). Classification (NCBI taxonomy): domain Eukaryota; kingdom Metazoa; phylum Arthropoda; class Insecta; order Orthoptera; family Tettigoniidae; genus Meconema; species Meconema thalassinum. The sequence continues at coordinate 127,310,260 of OX336388.2, forward strand.
CCTCACGAGGTCCAGCCGTCAGATCAGAATTAAATTTCATGACAGAGCCGGGAATCGAATCCGTACAACCAAGAATGCTAGCCGCTACAGAACGAAATTGCTTGAAATCCAATGATTTAGTAGGATGGCACACTTATTAGACTCCACAAAATTAGAAAATACATGTATGTCCAAATGTCCCACTGTGCGATGGTTGATGACGTCCTCGGCCCAAGGTTATGTAAAGAGCTACTATCTCACAGAATCTCGACATTCTCTGGCCAGGTAGATGCTTATATCACGCTTGGATGACAACGACAATGTACTGTACTTCTCTACATTTCTTTGCATGAAAAGGTTATTATTCCAGCACCTTGAGGAATTCTTTATTATTTATATGTAAAGCACTCACATTCACGTGCAAAGGAGTAGTGTTTAGCATGACAAGCTTGCTCGGAGAATGTTTGTTCGAGGATGTAGGAACGAGTGCTTGAAGGTTACTTCCTATTGTGGGGTTGACTCTTGGGTTGGGCAAGCTTCACTCCATTTCTGGGCAGGGAATTTACAAACATTAGTGTTCCAGGTGGCCTTGGAGACAGAGGTGTGGAATATTACTGAAGATACGTTACCTCGTGTAGTACTAGGGGGGCCATGACAGGACAATCCTATATTGAGAGAGATATATTTTTGGTCAGAGAACTTACAAATACTTGGTGACAGAGGTGTGGAATATTACTGAAGATACGTTACCTCGTGTAGTACTAGGTGGCCCTGACTGGACAATCCTATAGAGGGATATATTTTTGGTCAGAGAACTTACAATCACTTGGAGACTTGGAGGCAGAGATGTGGAATATATTACTGAAGATACGTTACCTCCTATAGTACTAGGTGGCCCTGACTGGACAATCCTATAGAGGGATATATTTAAGGCCAGAGAACTTACAAACACTTGGGGACATAAGTGTGGAATATTACTGAAGATACGTTACCTCGTCTAGTGCTAGGGGGGAGGCATGACAGGACAATCCTATATAGAGGGAGATATATTTTTGGTCAGAGAACTTACACATACTTGGTGACAGTGGTGTGGTTTATTACTGAAGATACGTTACCTCGTGTAGTACTTGGTGGCCCTGACTGGACAATCCTATAGAGGGATATATTTGCCATCAGAGAACTTACAATCACTTGGAGGCAGAGATGTGGAATATATTACTGAAGATACGTTACCTCGTGCAGTAATAGGTGGCCCTGACTGGACAATCCTATAGAGGGATATATTTATGGCCAGAGAACTTACAAACACTTGGAGACAGAGGTGTGGAATATTACTGAAGATACGTTACCTCGTGTAGTACTAGGTGGCCCTGAGTGGACAATCCTATAGAGGGACATATTTATGGCCAGAGGACTTACAAACACTTGGAGACAGAAGTGTGGAATATTACTAAAGATGCGTCACCTCGTCTGGTACAATCCAATAGAGAGAGGAATGTATTTTTGGTCAAAGAACTTACAAACACGTGGAATATTACTGAAGATACGTTACATCGTCTAGTAACTTATTATTATTATTATTATTATTATTATTATTAACTGCCTCCGTGGCTTAGGCGGCAGCACGCCGGCCTCTCACCGCTGGATCCGTGGTTCAAATTCCGGTCACTCCATGTGAGATCTGTGCTGGACAAAATGGAGGCAGACAGGTTTTTCTCCGGGTACTCCGGTTTTCCCTGTCAAAATTTCATTCCAGCAACACTCTCCACTATCATTTCATTTCATCTGTCATTCATTTAATCATTGCCCCAGAGGAGTGCGTCAGGCCTCGGCAGCCGGCACATTTCATATCCTCGCCGCTAGATGGGGGCTTCATTCATTCCATTCCTGACCCGGTCGGAGACTGGAAGCAGGCTGTGGATTTTTCATTATTATTATTATTATTATTATTTATTTATTTTTTATTTATTTTTTGCGTATGGCTTTTAGTGTCGGGAGTGTCCGAGTACATGTTCGGCTCGCCAGAGTTTGTAGCTGCTTCTATGCGGACACCCATGGGGTGAGCTACAAGTACCGTCGCGTGTGGAGTGTTGTCTGGGGAGGAAAGTGTGACTGTAAGGATGAGGAATTGGAAGGTAGCGGCTGTGGCCTATAGTTAGGGACCAACCCTGGCATTTGCCTGGAAGGAAGAATGGAAACCACAGAAGACCATCTTCAAGGTTGCCGAAGAGGGGATTCGAACCACCTCGGATGTGAGCGACACCCTGCAGCCACGCCGTAACGGCCACGGCAAACTCACCCGGTATCTCGTCTAGTGCTAAGGGGCCATGATTGGACAATCCTATAGAGGGAGATATTTATGGTCAGAGAACTTACAATAACTTGGAAGCAGAGATGTGGAATTTATTACTGAAGATACGTTACCTCGTGTAGTATTAGGTGGCCCTGACTAGACAATCCTATAGAGGGATATATTTATGGTCAGAGAACTTACAATAACTTGGAAGCAGAGATGTGGAATTTATTACTGAAGATACGTTACCTCGTGTAGTATTAGGTGGCCCTGACTAGACAATCCTATAGAGGGACATATTTAAGGCCAGAAAACTTACAACCACTTGGAGACAGAGATGTGGAATATTACTGAAGATGCGTCACCTCGGCTAGTGCTAGGGGGCATTGACTGGGCAATCCAATAGTTTTCCGTCATTAAGGGGAAAGTACCGGAGTTAATGAACCGACTAATTTGTAAATACATGTAAATTTAAAAAGTCATTATAAATGTTATTTCATCGTGCCAGGATACACTATTATCGGTCTGAAATAACTTAACATAACCTCCTAGATAAGGCAGAGTGGTCCTGGGCGATTGGACGTAACGTAACTTCTTTTATAGCTAGGAATAAGTATTTCTATAGGGTAGAGCAAGGCGACTTCGGTGGCGTAGTGGGTAGCATGCTGAGCTTCTATGCCCAAAATCGAGGGTTCAAACCCGGCCAAAGCCGTCGGATTTTCTAAGAGCGTTAAAAATCCCTCAGTATGCCTTCCTTCGCAGGGGAAGTAAAGCCGGTGGTCCCATGTCATTGATTTATGGCATGTAAAAGAACCTTCCAATAATTACACCTGTGTGAAGCTAAATTATATATATGTTAAACATTCGACAAACGCTTTTAGGTTCCGAGTTTGTCGCCAGGAGCCGACTGCGGTGGCATCTGGTAATCAAGTTCAGAACTAGTAGTCGTTGACGGTGGCGTTTGGCGGCAAAAGTAGGAACTACTTGAAAAATTCAATGTCTGCAGTCCTCACTTGAATTGAAAACAGATAACACACACTAATACAGTCATCACAATTAACACCGGTTATCAGACAGATTCTACACACGCCCAAAGTGCACGGGGCTACATGACTGCATTGTCGCAGCCCCTAAACTGAAGAACCAACCAACAGGGTTGTGCAAGTTACTTTTTAAAGCAGGGTTCCTTCCATAACTAAGCTTGCTATTCCTGGGTGTCTTAGTATGTGTCCTACCAACCTATCTCTTCTCTACATTAGCAGTCGCCAGAAACATCTCTCCTCTCCCACTAGTCTTAATACCTCTTCGTTTGTAACCCTATCCACCCATCTGTTCTTCATCATTCTCCTGTAACACCACATTTCAAACGCTTCAATTCTCCTCTTTTCTGCTGCATCAATAGTCCAAGTTTCACTTCCAAAGAGCGCCACGCTCCAGACAAAGGCTTTTAAAAATGACTTCCTAATACCTAAATCTATATTCGATGTCAACAGATTCCTCTTCTGTAGAAATGCTTTCCTTGCCTGAGCCAACCTACTTTTTATATCCTCTTTGCTTCGTCCATCACTGATTATTTTGCGTCGCGTCTCCTACTTCCTTTAGTTTTTCACCTACCAATTTGATGTCATAGAGGTTTCTGATTTATTTCGGCTGCATTCCAATATTTGTGTAGGGAGTATGGTATGAAAATCAGCATTTCAAAGACGAAGGTTATGTCGCTGGGGAAGAAACGCAAGATAATAGAATGCCAGGTAGTAGGAAATAAATTGGAGCAGGTGGAACATTTTAAGTTGCCTACTTGGGCTGAGTGTGCTCTAACGGTAGCGCTAATTGCATCGGCGACGACTACGATTCGAGAAACTGATAATAAATACCACTTACGTCACTTTTCATTTCACTCCCTAGGCTAGCAGAATGGAGACTGTTTATGAGTAAATTTGTCTGATTTTTATATTTTTTGAGTCAATTTTTAATTTCTTTATTTATCTATTTATTTTTTTGGAAATTTTGAGCTGGTTTTCACTAATTTTTACTTTTTTTACTTTTTGAGCTTATTTGACTAATTTTGTTTGTTTTTTATTTGTATTTTGACTAATTTTGTTTGTTTTTTATTTGTATTTTGACTAATTTTGTTTGTTTTTTATTTGTATTTTAACTAATTTGTTTTTTAGATTTTTAGTTTTTTACTCTTTGAGCTCTTTTTGACAAATTTTGATTGTTTTTCATTTGGATTTTTACTTTTTTACCTTCTTCTGACTAATTTTGTTTGTTTTTTATTTGTATTTTGACTAATTTTGATTGTTCTTATTTGTATTTTGACTAATTTTGATTGTTTTTATTTGTATTTTGACTAATTTTGATTGTTTTTATTTGTATTTTGACTAATTTTGATTGTTTTTATTTGTATTTTGACTAATTTTGATTGTTTTTATTTGTATTTTGACTAATTATGATTGTTTTTATTTGTATTTTGACTAATTTTGATTGTTTTTATTTGTATTTTGACTAATTTTTATATTTTGTGTTTTTTAGATTTTTACTCTTTGAGCTCTTTTTGACAAATTTTGATTGTTTTTTATTTAGATTTTTACTTTTTGAGCTTCTTCTGACTAATTTTGTTTGTTTTTTATTTGTATTTTGACTAATTTTTATTTTTTGTGTTTTTTTGATTTTTAGTTTTTTACACTTTGAGCTCTTTTTGACAAATTTTGATTGTTTTTTATTTAGATTTTTACTTTTTTACTTTTTGAGCTTCTTCTGACTAATTTTGTTTGTTTTATTATTTGTATTTTGACTAATTTTTATTTTTTGTGTTTTTTTGATTTTTAGTTTTTTACACTTTGAGCTCTTTTTGACAAATTTGATTGTTTTTATTTAGATTTTTACTTTTTTACTTTTTGAGCTTCTTCTGACTAATTTTGTTTGTTTTTGATTTGTATTTTGACTAATTTTTATTTTTTGTGTTTTTTAGATTTTTAGTTTTTTACTCTTTGAGCTCTTTTTGACAAATTTTGATTGTTTTTTATTTAGATTTTTACTTTTTTACTTTTTGAGCTTCTTCTGACTAATTTTGTTTGTTTTTTATTTGTATTTTGACTAATTTTTTGTGTTGTTTTAGATTTTACTTTTTAACTTTTTGAGGTTTTTTGACTAGCCTAATTTTGATTGTTTTTATTTGTATTTTGACTATTTTTTATTTGTTGTGCTTTTTAACTTGTTGAGCTTTTTTGATTGTTTTTATTTGTATTTTGACTAATTTTTATTTTTTGTGTTTTTTAGATTTTTACTTTTTTTACTTTTTGAGCTTTCTTGATTAATTTTGATTGATTTTTGGAGTTTTATTATTTTTTTATTTTTCCTAATTTGCTGTGTATTTGAGGACTGCCAAACACCGGTGGGGATTGTACTAAAAGGAGAAGTGGGGGACGCAGGGTAGATTGAAAGTACAGTATATGATACATAAGGGTGTGTATGGAATTTGTGTGATAACCTGTGTTATTATGATGGCTGTACTAGAGTGTGTATTTGTAATTCAGATGAGGAGGCAGCCGTGGCCTTAATTTAGGATCCATCCCTGCATTCGCCTGGAGTAGAAGTGGAAAGCCACTTCCATGATGGCTGAGTGTACCCCATCCCAAACTTCATACCAGATTTAAATTCTTGGCAAAGCCGGGAATCTAACCCAGGCCTCAGCGGTGACAGCCAAGAGTGCTGACCACTATGCAACGGGGTGGATACAAACGTTAGAGGTAATGATATGAGGGTAGCTCGAATGATTGCTGGGACAAATAGATGGTAGCAATGGCAGGAAGATACTCGTAATGAAGATATAAAGGCTAAGTTAGAAATGAACACGTTAGATGAAGCTGTTCGTATGAGCAGACTCAGATGGTGGGGTCATGTGATGAGAATGAGAGAGGAGAGAATACCTAAGAGGTTAATGAGTTCTGCTGTAGAGGGTAAGTGAAGTAGAAGTAAACATAGTACTCGATGGTTAGATACACTGTTCAATGATTATGTACAGGTAAAGGAGGCCGCAGTGCTAACTGCTAATATGGGATGATGGAGACGACATATTGCCAACAGAGGCTTGCAGACTAGACTACGCGCTGAAAGGATAAACCGTCTGAAATAATAATAATACTAATTAGTTAGTTATTGTTGTTTTAAAGGGCGGAACTACGAGGTCATCTGCCCCTAATATATAATAATAATTAGATAAAGAGAGAATCTAAATTTCAAAAAGCCTTTAGAATCACCTGGACAGATACAACGAAAAATTAATATCTCGGAACGTAAAATTAAAACACCATAGCACGGCAATTCAACTTGAAGTATTATAGGCTACGCGTCAGAAACCCGAATCTCTGGAGGCAGATCACTAACTAAACATTTATTTGTTTATTTGTTTATGGTATTTATTTATTTGTTTGTTAATAATTTATTTGTTTGTTTATTTGTGTACGGTATTTATTTATTTATTTACTAGCAACCCGACCCGGCTTCGTCCGGGAACAGTTATGAATGCATTACGTGATATGCGCTTTTTTTTTTCCAATGTCAATGAACACCGACCAATATCCGTTTTACGTCTCGGCATGATGGATTAAAATCACTGACTGGACTATTAATTATATTATCATGGGGATGCATGTGCAACAAATTCTTGTCAGACGTAATTTAAGAATGGCGAGGTGCATGAAACACAAATCCCCCTTCCGTCCAATCTTAACTTGACCGTGTATTTTGCCTGACGAAAAGTTCACAGGCGAAATGAAGAAAACCCGAGTTGCACTTCCAGGGAAATTCCAAACACAACCACTCTTCTCTAAAGTTTTTAACTCAACCCGACTCGACAGTTTGCTGCTGGCTGTATCTGGGGTACTAGGCTCGCCCGCTAGCTAAGCTGTAACTGGGGTGATAGGCTCGCCCTTAGCTATCTCGTAATCTGTCCCCTCAGTAGTTGAATGGACACAGTTGGAAGATTTTAAAACGTAAAACACTTATAATGGGCGATGTATTGAAGATAGACATTTGCTCTCACGGACCTTTTTGTAGAACTTTACATGCTGAACAATTCTTACACTCATAGTATACAGATATTTTTAACGGTTTGCCCAGCGTAAGCTTACAAAGCGCTCGGACGCCAGTTTTTTTCGACTTTTCCACTGAAATCGTTCCTGCTTGGCTTCTTTTGATCATAAATAAATTATTTTCTACAGAAATCATCCTCGAGATATCCTTTACAGAATGGTGAAAACCGCATCAAAATCCATCCAGTGGTTCTCGAGTTTACCCGTAACATCCAAGAATCGGGGACTTTGTTTTATACTAAGTAGAGATTTGTTTATTAATTATTTATTTGTTTACGGTATTTATTTATTTGTTTATTATTATTATTTATTAATTATTTATTTGTTTTTATTTGTTTGTTTATTTATTTATTTATTTATTTATTTATTTTATTTTATTTTATTTTATTTTATTTTATTTTATTTAGCTCTCGCAGTAAACAGGCGCAGGTGTGCGTCATAAAAAGGGAGGTAGCGCTCAGTTCGCTACAACTGTGTTGATCCGAGCACATACACCAAGAGCCAGTTGATGAGTCTATCTTGCTGTTCCTGGGCGAAAACCACACAAGATACGGCATAAACCTAGAGACATTGCTGAATTTTAATTCACTGGCCGTGAAAGCCAATATACCAATTGTAATATGTTTTACTGTGCGTCCTTTTAAACTACAGTGGGTCTGACTGCGTGGCTCAGGGGTAACGTTCTCGCTTGCTGAGCCCAAGGTTGCAGGTTCGAAACCTGGCACAGTCAGCCGGCATTTGAGGGTGCGCAAATGCGAGGGAGCCGTGTCAGTACATTTACTGGCACGTTAAAGATCGCCTTCGGGGCAAAATTCCGGCACCCCGGCGTCTCTAAAAGCCAGTGTAGTTAAAAGGGACGTAAAACCAATATCATTATCATTAAACTACAGTGGCTTTATTGGCCTTTGAATCCATTTTCAGTGTTGCTTTATTAATAATTAACTTTCAGTCGGTCAACACAAAAGTAATTCCAGTTACTGGAATATGTGAAAAAAATAAAAAGCTACTCAAATTCAACGCTTTCAAAGTGGTCAAATACAGGGCGCCCGAGAATGTTCTCCGCAGTGGGTACGTGCAGCTGTGAGTGGTTGAGTCATGAGTTTAGTTGGCTGCACTGTGTCCTTGAAAGCGGGAATCCCTCGTGTGGGCTGTCAGTGTGTATTGCGGTAAGCGAGCGTTCAGATAGATTATTGGAAGAGTGCAACAGTATACAGGCGGTAATGTTTACTACTGAAGAGAGAGTTTTTTGGTGGAATACGTTTTTCGCGAAGGCGATCGGTTTACAGAAAATGTAAAATTAAGATTTCAGGCACGGTTCCCAATTCAAAGTGTCCAACCCATGATACCATTCGGGATTTGGTAAGTAAATTTCGTGTGACTGGCTCAGTTCACAATGTACCGGTATCAGGCAGGCCTACGCTTTTAACAGACGATAAACTTGATGAAATCTCCGATATAATGCTGCGTAGTCCAAGTAAATCAACACGAAAATTAGCTCAACAAACAGGAATCTCTTAGTCGACAGCACATAAAGCTGTAAGAGACAAGCTTCAGTTGTTCCCTTATAAAGTTACCGTGGTTCATGAATTAAAACAAACTGATTACGGAGAAAGAGTGATGTGCTGTGAATGGTTCCAGCATATGTTATGAATGGCTGTGGTGAGTACAAAGTTTACTGTTTATTTGTTATGATGCAAGCGGCAGCCATGCTATCAACGTAACTGCTGTAGCTAGCTCTCGCAGACGCATGTAGGTGCTGCGGAGAACATTCCCGAACTCACTCAAGTTTACAACATCAAAAGGTGGTTGTCTGAGCAGCCTGTAGACTTTCCAAAATTCAGATCAGTATTCACATCAGATCTTTCAACAAACATTAGTTCGTATGTTGGAGTTCTAGCTTTTTACCATCATCACAACAGAGGACTTGTTGGCCATTTCCACATTAGATTACAATTCTACGGTTGTTTAGGGTTTATTGTTTAAGTGTATCACAGCAATAGTAGCTACACCTTCGTAGATTTCTAAGTTTTGCAACATTGAAATATGAGGCGCTTACTATATTGGTTTAAACTTCATTCTTTTCTACCCAAATGAAGTACATTACACATCAGTTGTTACGTCCACCTTCTCAACATAATCTCCTTGTAACTTTATGCTCTTTTGCCATGGATGTGTCAGTCTCTCCAGACCTTCCTGAAACCATTCTTTCGGAGTGATGCGTACCCACGCCTTGACAGCTGAGTCCAGTTCTGCAAAATCCGCAAAACGGCGATAATGCAATTGAAGCATAGGGGCAGTCCACCACCAAAAAAAAATGTCGAACAGTGCCATCAGTTGTCAAGCGAAAGGGGACAGTGTTTTGGGACACAAAGGGCATCATCCTCATTGACTGGCTGGAATTGGGGGCCACGATTAACAGTGCAGCATATGTGACAACCCTTAAGTGCTTACGTCGTCGTGCCATTCAAACTAAGCGGCCAGGAAAATGGGCTAAAAGTGTGCTTCTGCAACATGACAATGCCCACCCCCACACTAGCCGAGAGACCACCGCTGCCATTGATCAAATGCGATTCACAGTGCTGCCACGCCACCATACTCTCCCGACTTGGTACCACGTGATTATCACCTGTTCGGGAACATGAAGAAACCTATGGACACAGCTGTCAAAACATGAGTACACAGCACTCCGAAATAATGGTTTCAGGAAGGTCTGGAGAGACTGACACATCGATGGCAAAAGTGCATAAAGTTACAAGGATATTATGTTGAGAATGTGGACGTAACAACTGGTGTGTAATGTTCTGCATTTGGGTAGGACAAAATAAACTTTAAAACAATACAGTGCCCCCCTCGTAACTGGTAGTTGCAGTAATTAGATAGAAGCAAATAATGAAGATTTTGTGTTTCGCTTATTTTTGTGCGAAGTAAGCTCTGAGAAGTGCTAAGAAAAGAAAGAGGAATAAGATAGGGGGGGGGGGGGGGGGGAGGCGCTAGATATTGCATGTTACAGAAAGGGGCACGACAGAAACAATTGAGAACCCCTGGGATAGAGGACGGCGACACTGAATTTCACTTTCATAGACAGCGCTAGATAACAAGGGGTGTACACCCAAGGTCCTGGACAGTCCCGGAAACATAAAATGACCCACTTGTTTGTGATGAAGTAAGCCAAGGTGGGACACCCAGCTTCCTTATTAGGTAGCAAAACAATCTACTCTCACAGTCATGGTCCCCTGTGCCTGTACCGTATGGCTTGTTCAAGGCCGTGTAGTATTACGTTCTAGCGTTAACGATCCGGTATACCGACTAGTTTCAGCTGGCTTTGGATCCACTTTCTGTCATACAAATTTTTGGGAGTTGTTTATGTCCGTTTGAGACTGCGCAGTACGTTGAAAGTGAACTGTGGTCGTACAGTATATTCACCATAGGGGGCTGAATGTAAACCTGATTCAGAGGCGACTGGAGGACAGAATAGGGGTTGGTTCCTCAGTTTAGGGGCTGCGACAGCGTGGTCATGTAGCCCCGTGTACTTTGCGTGTGTGTAGAATTTATCTGATAACTGGTGTTAATTGTGATTGATGGCTGTATTAGTGTGTGTTATCTGTGATCCAGGTAAGGACTGCAGTCGATCAATTTTTCATGTAGTTCCTATTTTTGCTACCAAATGCTACCGTCCACGGCACCTAGCTGCAGACTTGGCTACTAGATGCCATCGCAGTCAGCACCTGGTGGTGAACGTTGGAACTAATAGAGCGTTATTAAATGATCTAACCTACAAATTTTGACTTCACACAAGTGTAGTTAGTGGAAGGTTCTTTTCTATGCCATAAATCTATGACATTGGACCGCTGGCTTTACTTCCCCTCCGAAGGAAGGCATACTGAGGGATTTTCAACGCTCTCAAAAAATCCGACGACTTTGGCTGGTTTTGAACCCGCGACCTTGGGCATAGAAGCTCACCATGCTACCAACTACACCACCAATGTATAAAGAAGCATCTTCACAAAACCAATAAAAATAAATAAAAATTGAAGATCCTCCATTACACTGCAAAACATCGAAACATGGACACTTGAACGTCACCGTTAATCTCGCGATCATGAACTACGAGACCTCCATATTTACGTGGAATCCGAAGCACAGGGCGTGATATTTCACTTCGATAATCTCACATGCATTGACCGGGAATCGTACCCGGTTCGCCTTGGTAAGAGGCAAGCAGCTTGATCACAGCACCATCAATCCTTTCCCCTATTTTTAGGCGTAGATGACGGAGGCTGTAAGGCAAAGCTGCATCTTATCACCCATACAGGGGGGGGCTCGATGGGCCGACCACCGACGCCAACACAGTCACGGTACCTCCTGCTGGTGTCGTGCCGGATGCGACCCACTAATTTGCCATCGTGCCACTAGCGACCCAAGCATTGATGTATCGGTAGAATCTGGGAATTTCTAACCCATCTGTCTCTGCTACAATTCCGCTTAGGTTAGGTTAGGCGCCGTCAAAATTGAAGAGCTTATTTCCAAAGCGACGTAAATCCAAAATTGACGGGTTTTCAGTTTCTTCTTTCATAAGCAAGTTTAAGTTTATAGATTCTCTCAAAGTATAGCAAAGGTTTTAAGTCGTAATACGTCGTACGATATATATTATTTCAGTAGTATGCATCCCTCCTGCGGCGCTCACAAGCGACCGATCGTGACAAATGGGCATTCAAATGAACGAGAATAGACATTAGCAGTGACCTATTGCACTATAATTTCATAAATGTCTATAATTTCTTTTAAAAAATGACGTTAAAAAAAATGTACTAAGTGTGCGATTTGCAAACACCGTTGATGTAGGAAAATACGCTCCCCTCCACGGGCCGTTGTGACGCCTGTTTCATGTCATATTAACATTCTGAGGTCTTTCCTTTATCCTGAAATGTAAATAGTGTTCTATATTCATTTGGTTCAAATAATAACATAACAACCTTTCTCCTTAAGTCTCTCATTATAAACCTATTGGGGAAAGTGTGGTTTATGAACATGCGAGATTTCTCGCACGGGCCCGCTAGTATTACCATATTAACAGAGATCTAAGAACTAAGAACTAAGTTTATTTGCAAAGTGATGTAACTCTAACGGGTAGGCTATTTATTTCCAATGTGTCTTATATCCATGTTGACCAATCCGATGGCTCTCTGGACATGATAAATCAAGGCCATGGCTAACTTTGAAGAATATGTAGAGTATCAGTTTGTGTTTGTTGTGTTTGAACCATTTAAATGTTCATAAATGCCACTCAAAGCGTATGTCAATATATGATTTATTTCCCAAACGTCCCAACTCCAACTTACAGGAGACGATTACCACAATTTCTATTGATATGAGATTTTTAAAACACAGTGTCAGGATGTGTATAAAAGTAATGAATGAAATTACATTATATTCATAATCATATCTGAATTTAATTATACGAATACACAAAAACGCGAAGAAGTTTTGCATTTCATGGATCAACGTCACTTTGGAAATAAGATCTTCAATTCTTCTCTCGAACAATGGGTCGCATGGGGCACTGTAAGCTACTGGCAGGGTTGCTACAGCCACGATTTTTACTGGGTCGCATCTGGCACGGTCACACTCGGTACGTAATCGTTCTGGTACACACATCACCAATCCCTGGTCCTCCAACATCCGCCGCAGCCATAACCCGCGCCAGTAGGTCTTCCTCTGAGTCCAAAAGGTGTCTCGTAAATCTTGGCAAAGGTTTTCATGTAAGGGATATGTTATATCAGGTGATCGTTCAATGACGTACATACTCTAGTCAGTAGTGCCGAAAATGCTGGAGATTTGAAAGTGTGCTGTGTTTTTTTTTTGCTGGTAGCGGGAAAACGGTACGTTTCTGGACACAAGTTCCTTTGCTAAACTTAACGTAGCGGTACTCATGGACACTACTGAAGACATTTCATTACAAGTTATCTTATTTTCTTGAAATTGATATCACTGATTCCAAGAATATTAACTAGTGGATTTTTGCCATAAAAGAATAATTAAATATTTTTTTTTTGTGGGGGGGAGTCTTTTTCAAAGATTAATCACAAAAATAACGTGCATTTTTAGGACGCGATATCTTTGTTCTTTTTCAACTTAATTGAGTCATTGTCGTCGCAAATTGATCTGCTGTATGTTCAGAATGTTGTATAGCAGAATTGTTTTTGTATCATTGATTGAGGCAAATATATTAGCTTTGTTTTACAATTTATGTTATTTTGATTGAAAAAATAAATTAATTGTGGGAGGCGCGACCCCTAATTTCAATTTAACAGCTTCATTCTGCTTTACAACATAGCTGCATTATTTGTCTATATGTTAGTTTTTAAATGAAACTAATATCTGCATTCTAAGTGGATATTTTAACTGCCCAAGTCAAGACAGAGCATTGGAAGACTTAAGCAGGAACAAAGCACCAGGTATAGATGATATACCGATTGAGTTGCTACGCTGCATAGGAGATGAAGGTCTGATCAGGTTATTTCACTTGGTGTGTAGGATTTATGAGACAGGTGAGGTACCCCCTGATTTCAAGAAGAATGTAATCATCCCTATACCAAAGAAAGTGGGAGCTGACAGATGTGAAGATCACCGTACAATCAGCTTGATTACTCATGCTTCAAAGATCCTGTCTAGAATAATTTACAAGAGGATGGAAAGCCAGATAGAAACGGAGTTGGGTGAAGACCAGTTTGGTTTCAGGAGAAATGTAGGAACAAGGGAAGCTGTACTAAGTCTTAGGCTGTTTTTGGAAGGTAGAATAAGGAATGATGAGAGAACGTTCATGGCATTTGTAGACTTAGAAAAGGTTTTTGATAACGTTGATTGGACTAAATTGTTTGACATTTTGAAAAAATTGGAATAAAGTACAGGGATAGGAGGGTGATATACAATCTATACAGAAACCAGACGGCAGTCATTCGAGCTGAAGGACATGAGAGAGAAGCTGGTATTCCGAAAGGTGTAAGGCGAGGCTGCAACTTATCACCCATACTTTTCAATCTTTACATTGAACAAGCAATGAAGGCAATTGGAGAAAAATTTAAAGTGGGAGTGAAGATTCAAGGAGAAATAATTTCAACTCTGCGATTTGCTGATGACATCGTCATCTTGGCCGAAACGCCTGAGGATATGAATGAGTTTTTGAATGGTATGGACTCCGTCTTACGGAAAGAATACATGGTGAAAATTAATAAATGTAAAACAAAAATACTGGAATGCAGCCGAAAGAAATCAGAAACCTCTATGGACATCAAATTGGCAGGTGAAAAGCTGAAGGAAGTAGGAGACTTCTGTTACTTAGGAAGCAAAATAACCAGTGATGGACGAAGCAAGGTGGATATACAAATTAGGTTGGCTCAGGCAAGGAAAGCATTTCTAGAGAAAAGGAATCTCTTGACATCGAATATAGATTTAGGTACAAGGAAGTCATTTATGAAAGCCTTTGTCTGGAGCGTGGCGCTCTATGGAAGTGAAACTTGGACTATTGGTGCAGAAGAAAAGAAGAAAATTGTGGCGATTGAAATGTGGTGTTACAGGAGAATGATGAAGATCAAATGGGTAGATAGGGTGACAAACGAAGAGGTATTAAGACGAGTGGGAGAGGAGAGATGTTTCTGGCGACTGCTAATGAAGAGAAGAGATAGATTGGTAGGACACATACTAAGACACCCAGGAATAGCAAGCTTAGTTATGGAAGGAAGGGTCGAGGACAAGAACTGTAGGGGTAGACCAAGGTTAGAATATGTTAAACAGATTGACTCGGATGTAGGGTGTGGTAACTATGTAGAGATGAAACGATTAGCTCAGGACAGAGAGCCATGGAGCGCTGCATCCAACCAGTAAAAAGACTGAAGACTCAAACAACAACACAACAAGTCAAGACAAATATTGAAAAAAATGAGGTAAGAGAAATCGTAACTTAAAGTTGAGGTACACTTTTAGAGTAAAGAGTCTTACTTTTCAACTCCTAAAAACTGCTTTTTCTTTGGATTTTAGGTCAATCATGTGCATTCTTCGACCCGTGAGTATCTCCTACATTGTTTTAGTTCTGGAGAAGACTGTTTTAAAGCCAGATTAATGTGTGCTTTATCTGCTGCACCTATGCGTCAAAGTGACAGATGCTGAAAAGCGTGCACACCGATCATTAAAGTGAATATAAATTAGCTAAACAACAATATAACTAGTATAAACTTTATATTTCTGGAAACTAGAGAGGACATACTATCGAATGAGACAATAAAAAGTGACAGTCAGTCTGAAAGACTAGACTTTGTATCATTTTAAATGCTAAAATGCTGAAAAATGCTAGAAAGGCTGGAGACTTCTCGCTTCGCTCGAAGCCAAAGACTCTTGACATGTTAGAAAATTATCTGCATAGGCTAATACTTATCTTGCTTTATACTACTTTACCTTGTTTCGATCCCCGGCTCCGTCAGGGATTTTAAAACTGACGTGAGGGTTGGAACGGGGTGCACTCAGCCTCGTGAGGACAATTGAGTAGCTGTCTGACAGCGAGACAGCGCCCCGATCACGAAAACCAAGATTAACGGGCGAGGGGACCCGACGCGCTGATCACGCGTCACCCCAATATCTGCAGGCCGAATGGCTGGGCAGCGGTCGCTTGGTCGGCCTTAGCCCGTCATGGGCTGTATAGTGCCAGGGGTTGTTTTTGTTTCAAATTACTCTCGAACGCCGAGTGCAAAACAACGGCAAAGCAAGGTCAAGCGCGCTGGATGCCGTCACGCTCACTAGAGCGCGCGGGGACGTGCCCCCTTCCATCCAGTCTAAAACACTTATAGTGGGCGTTGTATTGAAGATAGAGATATGCTCTCGCGGACTTTTTTGTAGAACTTTTCATGCTGACCAATTCTTACGCTCATAGTATATTGATATTTTTAACGGTTTGCCCAGCGTAAGCTTAAGAAGCGCACGGACGCCAAGTTTGTTTTCGACTTTTTCACTGAAATCGTTACTGCTTGGCTTCCTTTGATCATACATAAATTATTTTCTACAGAACCTTTCCTCGAGATATCCTTTACAGAATGGTGAATACCGCATCAAAATCCATCCAGTGGTTCTCGAGATTACCCGTGACATCCAAGAATCGGGGATTTTTGTCTTATACTAACGAAGTAGAGATTGTCGGGGAACACATGCACCAAGCGGTACTATGACGTCACACACCTCAGTGCATCTGGGTACATTTCGTCCCGTCACCGTAACGTAACGTCAGACCCCAGCGTAACGACGAAGTCGACAAGATCATTTAAAATGATAAAAAATCGAAAAGTTTCTTGAAAAAGACTAATGGAAGGGTCGATGAATAACTTAACCGTGTTGGTCCCCACTACAAGCCCTCAGTCTGTAATAGGAATTTAGAGACACCCTGTATATAAAACGCTAAGGTGTATGTTTCACAAAACTCAAGCTCATAAACCAGAGGGAGTTAGAAGGTGTGGTTTGTACCAAAGTCTTCCAAATCGTTTCAATAGTAGCCTACAGGAAAAATCTTGCATTTTGTAAAAAGTCAACGGAAATATATCTATTTGTTTATAAAGTTCATTTAAACAAATTAACAAGACGATAGCCCCTGCTAGAACTGTTTCGCATCGAACCCGCATGACAGTTAAGCTGGGCGGGTGGTATATTTACATGCCCCGTCACAAGTAGTCTCTTCGTAGCATCATAAAAGAAAGTCCCCGATTCTAGGATGTCACGGGTAATCTCGAGAACCACTGGATGGGTTTTGAAGCGGGGTTCGCCGTTCTGTAAAGGATATCTCGAGGAAGGTTTCTGTAGAAAATAATGTATTTATGATCAATGGAAGCTAAGCAATAACGATTTCATTGAAAAAGTCTAAAAGAAACCGGGCGTCCGAGTGCTTTGTAAGCTTACGCTGTGCAAACCGTTAAAATATCAATACACCATGAGTTTAAGAATTGTTCAGCAAGAAAAGTTCTACAAAAAAAAGTCCGTGAGAGCATATCTCTATCTTCAATACATCGCCCACTATAAGTGCTTTTAGGTTTTCATCTCTTCCAACAATCTCCATTCAATTACTGAGGTGACAGTTTACGAGCTAGCTAGGGGCGACCCTATCACCCTAGTTACAGCCTAGCTAGCGGACGAGCCTATTACCCCAGATACAGCCAGCAGCAAACTGTCGAGTAGTGTTGAGTTAAGACTTCAGAGAAGAGTGGTTATGTTTGGAGTTTCTTTGGAAGTGCAGCTCGGCTTTTCTTCATTTCGCCTGTGAACGTTTCGTTCTGCAAAATACACAGTCTGACAAGAATTCGTTGCACATGCATCTCCATGATAATATAATTAATAGACCAGTGAGTGATTTTAACCCATCATGCCGAGATGTAAAACGGATATAGGTTGTAGTTCATTGACATCGGAAAAAAGCGCTTATCACGTAATGCATTCATAACTGTTCCTGGGCTAAGCCGGGTCGGGTTGCTAGTCTATAATAATGTTTTTGGTACAACGTTCCTTTTCATTACTGCTAGAAACAATATTCTGAGTAAACTGTCAGGAACCAGCTGGGGAACGCAGCCACAAACCCTCAGAACATCAGTTCTGGTCCTGTGCTACTCCGCAGGAGAATATGCCTCCCCGGTTTGGTACAAGTCCGCTCATGCAAAGCAGGTTGGCATCGCTTTCAATGAAACCTGCAGAATCATCGCTGGCTGTCGTAACCCCACCTCCATCCAAAAGATTCTATTTAACTGGTATTGCTCCTGGTATACCAATCAAGGCGCGGCAAGCTCTCACACTGATACCCGCTCGCTGACCGGTAAAAAGTGCACGACTTCTCCCCGCTACTTCGCGTCAACATACAGTTGTTTAATAGCAATTTCTAGTGAAAATAATTATCTACAAACTTACTTGGTTTTACAGGAAATGTTCAAAGTGTCGACCGTCAGATCGCAACATGCCTGGCGCCTCTTAAAGAAGTTTCCAGACACACGGAGGACGGATACAAAGCACAATGGATACACGTTGTTGTATAGAAAATATAAATTTAAGGCATCACTTTATATCACTTTATATTTGCTTGGCAAGGAAATTCTCGCTCACGCGCTCCGGCAGTCATGGCTCAGTTGCCGGCGACCGCGCGCGCGTATGTACGGCAGAATACGGTGCTTAAAATCAGTATCATGCATTTTTACTCGGTATGTTTACAGTAGATGCTGAAAATGTTCTCCATCCACTGCCAAACATAATCGGCATCTCCTTATGAAATTTCCGGTTACTCCGGTTAATTTAGATTCAGAAATAACGGAGCCTCCGTGGCTTAGGCGGCAACACGCCTGCCTCACACCGCTGGGTCCGTGGTACAAATCTCGGTCACTCCATGTGAGATTTGCGCTGGACAAAACGGAGGCAGACAGGGTTTTCTCCGAGTACTCCGGTTTTCCCTGTCACATTTCATTCCAGCAACACTTTCCACTATCATTTCATTTCATCTGTCATTCATTTAATCATTGCCCCAGGGGAGTGCGACAGGCTTCGGCAGCTGGCACAGTTCATATCCTCGCCGCTAGATGGGGGCTTCATTCATTCCATTCCCTGACCCGGTTGGTCGACTGGAAGCAGGCTGTGGATTTTTTTTCCAATGAAATAACGACCTTTACGTCTATTTTTATTGTTTACTGAACCTGTACGTTTGAATTTCTTTTAGCCAGTTGTTTTATTGTCCGATTTATAGGAAGGGGGTCTGCCTGGAAATTTCACTCGAAACCTTTGTCTTGTTCTAGCGCACGATGCATTGCACTTTATATACGTATTGTGCAGATACACACATTCACTTAACGAATATTTCACATAAGCCAGGCCTGTCCGGGGAAAATGCCACGCTAGTGCCACGGCCCCGGAGCGGCTAGCTGGTGAACCATGTCTTATTTCCCTGTATAAATACAAACCGATATAAAATAAGTGAATTAGTTTACGTATTTCACAGTCATACGGCATAACCTTTTGATGTATAAGGATTACAATGCGACCAAGAACTACATTTTCCAACTACCCCGAGCCGAGCAAAAGTTACCTTACAAAAATGATAACAACTTTCTTTCTTGGACACACAAAATTCTGAAATGAATAAACCTGTTATACAACATTCCAATTTATATTGTGTTAAAATATGGATTCGATCTGATGACGGGTTTGTGAGATAATGATTCTTAAACGTGACGCATGGTTGAAACACGCTTAAAACGGGCACTTTTTGTGTTCCAACTGCGATAAAAAATATTAAAATGTTAATTAAAATTCCAAATCTACATGAAGTAACGTAAAATAGAACGACAAAATTGATTATGTTATTGGATTGTATATAGATCTATTGGTTACTTCACAAACAACCTTCAAACTCGAGTACACATAATAGTTTGGTCGACAGTAGTGCCGATGTTAGAAAGGGCGGAACTCTCTACCTTCACTATTCCTAGGGCCTCCAAGGGCTGTACGCAGTTGGCTTCGCTTCTTTGCTTTGCTTTTCAGCACTATACACAATATACAATACGATATACAGTACCCAATTAGCTCGGAGCTCACACGACTACCGCAGCAAGAGCGTGGGAATACGGCCAGAGACCGCGCGCGCCAACCTGTAACAGCCGGCTATTGGCCGGGGATCGGCGCGGAATCGCCTTGCCAAGCAAGACCCTGATAAACTGCAAAATTGTTCCGAGACTGCGCTGTATGTTAAGGTCAATATTCAACTAGCACTTCACAAACTTAAGACCCCGGAGATACTGACAGCTTATTGGAACATTGCCGTTCTCACGCATGTGTTCATTGGGGGAGATAAGGCTGCACACATTGACCGACCTAGCGGAGCGTACAGGGTGGATATAAAATGATGACCCTGTATGATAAGGAAAGGGTTTCAAAAAATTAACATCGATCGCAAATCAGTGACATAAATTCAGTTTTAAAAAACCACCACCACCAACAACAACAAGAAAAACACCATATCATCTGACATAAGTTGTCTACATCCTTAACACAATAAGCCACAATACCTTATCCAAAATGCATAATTTTATTTATTTATTTATTTTTAGTCGGTTTACCCTCCAGGTTGGCTTTTCCCTCGGACGCAGAGAGGGATCTACCCTAACCGCCACCAGGGCAGTGTCCTGGAGCTTGAAACACCTGGTCGGGTGATACAACTGGAGAGGTGAGACGTGCACCTCGCCCAGGTGGCCTCACCTGCAAAGCGAACAGGGGCCCCATGAGGGAAGGGAAGGGAGGGGAAGATTGAGGAGGATAGGCAAGGAAGAGGGAAGGAGGCGGTCATGGCCTTACGCTATGTACTATCCCGGCATTTGGGACACCCAAGGCTGAGTAGACCTCATTCCAGTACTCATACCACTTTTCAAATTTCGTGGCAGAGCCGGGAATCGAACCTCGGACCTCCGGGGTGGCAGCTAATCATAGTGACCATTACACCACGGAGGAGGCGACATGGCTTAAGTGCATCACCAATATACATTAAACATATTTATAAACAATTACCTTCGTTCAGCACGTCTTCAAGATCAAAATACTATACAACTTAACCTAAGGTTTCCACAATGTTACCACCAGATGGTAGCATCTAGCTGATCTTGCTTTATAGGGTTTGAAGTCATTTTCAGTGTTGCCTTAGTAAACGAAAGTTTGATATGAAAGAAGTATTACTTTTCCAATTTTCCGCCTAATCAATACTTTACTTTCAAAAGATAATTTTAGGGGTACATGTTTCGAAACCTAATGTGGTTTCTTCCTCAGCCCACAATTATTAGTACACATCATGCATACAATATCGAAATTCATGTTGATGACAAGAAACACATTGCATACATTGACACATTAAAACACTAATTAACATCAATAAAAATAACATGCAATGTTCCAAGCAGCTTGTGTCAATTATTTTATCCTGTATTTTAACTTGTGTCATTAGACACTCATAAAACTTGTTGCTTATGATGGACTATAATGAACAATTTAAAAAATGTGGTGGCTGGCAACGTTTGATGGCACTTGGCAGTCAAATGTAAAGCTTCAAATATTTTAATTGTTCATTATAGTTCATCAAATCAATACAAGACTCGCTATATAATGCAGCTTTAATGTTTTTAAAAGACATTGAACAGTATTTCAATGACATGTTATTTTTATTGATGTTAATTAGTGTTTTTAATGTGTTAATGTATGAAATGTTTTTTTTTTGTCATCAACATGAATTTCGATATTGTATGCATGATGTGTACTAATAATTGTGGGCTGAGGAAGAAACCACAGGTTTCGAAACATGTACCCCTAAAATTATCTTTTGTAAGTAAAGTATTGATTAGGCGGAAAATTGGAAAAGTAATACTTCTTTCATATAATTATACGGTCAATACGGAACCTGAAATGAGTGCTATTCCTAATAAACGAAAGTTTGATGCTTTTCAGTCGGTCAACACGAGGTTTTCCCGAAAGAGATGGGTTATTCCCTAATCCTGAAAAAAAAAATACATGAGATTAATTACTTGCTTGTTTGGAGTGAATATGTGATTGTAGTTAATGGTCAATACCGGTTGTATTGTACAGGCTACTTATCTGATGGTGTCTTGCGTGTCCTGGTGAGAGCAGTTGTCCTCGTCACTATTTACACTCAACTGGGAGAGCTTTCTGTGGGCCAGGGTCTCTTATATACCTGGGTATTACCCCTCTCGCACACCTACGTTTCTGTATGTGGCCAAGTCTAGTCTCCCTAATGTGGTGTATGTTTACCGTTTTCTTCAATAAACCGAGGCTGGTATTTACGGCAGTATTAAAGGTGCCGGGACATTCTCATTAGACCGGGCAGCGTTTATATGGCTATTAGCTTATGCATGGTGAGAATTGAAATCAGGTTTTTAATAGTTGAAGATTATCCTGAATATAGTAACAGTTATGGTTTCTGATGCATTGTCGTGTTGGAAATGTTGCCTTAGTAAAGGAAATTTATTCTTTACAGTCTGTCAACAGTAAATTGTGGACAGTGTTAGTGATAGCAGCTGCACAAGAACAGATACCACATCGTTCAAATAACCAGCTAAGTCCTTTAATCCATTACAAGTTACAAAACACCATCCTGAACCTTTACTAAACAAGCAAATCTGCAGGTCAACATCCACCAACAATAACATAACATAAATCGTACAAAACTAACAGTCTTGCCAAGTTGCTCAAGTTTGCAATGAACTTCTGTAACTAAAGTGCAATTTAATGTTTTTCAGTCGTTCAACAGTTTCCTTAATTACTTGCTTGTTTGGAGTGAATATGTGATCGTAGTAAAATGGTCAATACCGGTTGTATTGTACCGGCTACTTATCTGATGGTGTCTTGCGTGTCCTGGTGAGAGCAGTTGTCTTCATCACTATTAACACCCACCTGGGGAAGCTTTCTGTGGGCCAGGGTCTCTTATATACCTGGGTATTACCCCTCTCGCACACCTACGTTTCTGTATGTGGCCAAGTCTAGTTTCCCTAATATGGTGTATGTTGATCGTTTTCTTCAATAAACCGAGGCTGGTATTTACGGGTAATGAGAATGTCCCGGCACCTTTAATACTTATCCTGGTGAGAGCAGTTATCAATCACCAATTCCAGTGTTTTAACAAAACATCACATAGACCCCAACTAACAAATATTGACGAGTTGAATTATCTCACCTCATACTGCAACTAAATAAGGGAGCCTCCGTGGCTAAGGTGGCAGCACACCAGCCTCTCACCGCTGGGTCCGTGTTTCAAATCCCGGTCACTCCATGTGAGACTTGTGCTGGCCAAAGCGGAGGCAGACAGGTTTTTATCCGAGTCACAATTTTCCTGTCACAATTTCATTCCAGCAACACTCTCCACTATCATATCATTTCATCTGTCATTCATTTAATCATTGGCGCAGGGGAGTGCGACAGGCTTCGGCAGCCGGCACAGTTGATATCCTTGCCGCTAGATGGGGGCTTCATTCATTCCATTCCCTGACCTGGTCGTCCGACTGGAAGCAAGCTGTGGATTTTCATACTGCAACTAAATAAGTGTAGGCCTATACATGGTAAATATAAATTTTAGGGCCTAAGTGTAAGGGATTTGATGATGATCGCTTGACGATCGAAATCGGTCATCCAAGAGTATTTATTAATCTCATGGTTTTTTTTTCAGGATTAGGGAATAACCCATCTCATTTGGGAAAAAACTCGTGTTGAACGACTGAAAAGCATCAAATTTTCGTGATCTTGCTTTCTTGTTCTCCCAAGATCCCTTCATCTTCTCGCTGTGTCTCTTTCTGCGCTTCTCCGTCCAGGTTTTGTTGGATGTGATGTTCGGGTGGTCTGAAAATTGATGATTGTCAACTAGTTCCCTGAATTTATTATTATCCCTCCCTATATTATTCTGCTAAGGTCCCATTCCAGTTTTGTACCGAAAATAAGGTCCCATTAACACCAACCTACACATATGCGGTACCTACAGGTTCAGCATAACCCAATGCGTACGCGAAACGCACTCACTTACTCTTTAAATGCCTCACAATTAAATAAATACCTTAAAACATGTGTATATTTACAATGCAATAATGAAAGAATGCAACACGGTAACCATGGTAACAGAATCTCACAGGTCCATCTATTTCTGTAAGACGCAATGCAATTCCAATTATTACATTACTGTGAAAGTTTCCAGACGGTTGTAAGGTTATCACTGAACCAAATTAAGCTGTAAAATTCATCAATACATACAGTATAATGAGCTCAAGGGGGTCAAGGGGCACTCTAGAATTTTTTCACGCAATTTTCACGTGTGAGTGTGGTACGAAAGGTCTTTTTCACCCAACTATAAAGGGTCTCCGAAAACCACATTTAAAGACCGTTATATTAACAGTGTCTGTGATATTCCCAGAAAACTAACTTCGCTCTGATATACCTATGAAGGAATGACAAACCCCTAACCACTGCACCAGTAGCTGAATTGATAAAGTCAGATCATTCTTACCAAGGATAAATCAGTCATAGCATTCATGATTGAAATTTTGCTAAGTGTACTCTTTACAACTAGAATATTCGCGGGCGAAGCCGCGACGGGCAAAGCTAGTTTATTATTATTATCGTTTTGGTCATCTGGGGACCACGAACCAATTTCAATGCTTTGTCCTTTGCTGTTCCTTCATCACCTCCCTCTTCCTTTCCTCGGACCATTTTGAGCCGGTTTTCTTTCCCTTCCTCCCTTGGAATCCCTCAATTTTTAGCACTTTTTGCCTAAAAATATATCTCTGTGGTGTATCTTCTTCTCTGATATTGTTTCTTTCCAAATCCTTTTTGACTTCTTGTACCCTGGTTGTTGTTGACTTCTCGTTCCACAGGAATATGAAGATCTGCTTGGTTAACCTACAGTCATCCATCCTGTACAAATGTCCAAAAAAAGCAACCTCCTCTTCCGTATTGTTTCTGATATGTTTTCTATTTTTCGATATATTTCATCATTACTTCTTAATGCTTGCCACGGTGGGTGAGTGGTTATCGTGTCGGACTACCAACCCCAAGTTTGCAGGTTCGCTCCTGGCCGTGGTAAGTCGACAAAAACACGACATTCATGCCATACGTTGTTGGCATGTTAAAGAAGCCATTTGAATTCAGTAGACCGTGTTCATAATGGCAAAATTAATCTCGGGATTTTCCGCCAACACAAAATCCCTCCATACTAGAAAGCGCTGTAGTGTCAAGGAGCTTAGATATCTAACTTCCTTGACTTTCATAGCGTTCCAAGGAACGACAATTTTTGACATGCAAGCTGCCCTCTGGGCGTCAATTAACAAAACTAGCACCAGGCACCCGAAGCCATACGGTATTATTATTATTATTTCTTAATTTCTAGAATTCTGCAATTTTTAGAGGACCGCGTATTTTGTGCGTAATTCTTCTTTTTACTACTTCTAATTTATCCAATTTGTAATAATAATAATAATAATAATTATTATTATTATTATTCGAGGAGTGCGTCAGGCCTCGGCAGCCGGCACAGTTCATATCCTCGCCGCTAGATCATTCATTCCATTCCTGACTCGGTCGGAGACTGGAAACAGGCTGTGGATATTCATTTTTCATTATTATTATTATTATTATTATTATTATTATTATTATTATTCAATGAAAGAACACCGACCCAAATGCACGGAGAGAGTTGTGTCCCTAGACCAGTATCTGAAGTCTGTCCCGTTGGGCCTACTTTGCCAGTTTGAGCTGGTTTCAAAGCAAAGGACCTTGCGTATCTCTCAGTCAACAAATCTACTGCCTATTGCTTCCTGGTACCGCTAATGGAGCCGACAAAGATTTGTTTAGTTAGAGGAAAGTAGATGTCTCGCTAACCTTACGTAACCTGGCTCATATGACACTAAATTATTGTAAACAGTGATTGGTGCAAACCATCGTAACAAACACACGAATAAATAGTCTCCATCTTATTAGCCTACTTTCGATTTATGATCTACACAGGCCAAAATTGTGTGTGTGTCTGTGTGTTTGTGAGTGTGTGTGTGTGTACTCTGAATGTCTGTCCCCCCCTATCACTTCGAACACGGTGAAACCGAATTGAACAAAATTTGGTACAGAGGTAGCACTAGCAAAGGGCACCTCAGTGTCAAGTTTTATATCGCCACCATCTTGACGGAAACGGAATGGCGGCCACCCAAATGTTAAAAGCTTAAATCTAATTACTACCAACCTAATCATTTGATCTCTACCAAATTTTGCAACACGATACCTTTTTGTGGGAAGCATCTTTTGACTGAACTACAAGGTCATCAGCCCACTAGTTTGCAGATAGCGGCCATGTATGTGTGCAAATTGATTCCCCATATCAATTTAAACACGGTGAAACCGAATTGAATGCATTTTTTTTACAGAGGTAGCACTAGCAAAGGACACCTCATATTCATGTTTAATATCCGTATAGCACGTTGTATTTCAACAAGCTACTACAACCAACGTTCAATTATACTCCTTGAAAAGGACAAAGATTTATAACAATACCCATGCATTTAGGAGAAAGTAGGCTATATGATCTTTACTGAACATCTTGTTTTTATTGTTAGATCATTGAAGCCGTTTCAGTAAATCTTCGGGAGTGATGAACCAAGATCTTACACTTTTACTTAACTAATATAACTTATTTGATATTCTGGGAGTCATCACCAATTGGAATTA
Source organism: Meconema thalassinum (assembly GCA_946902985.2). Taxonomy (NCBI): domain Eukaryota; kingdom Metazoa; phylum Arthropoda; class Insecta; order Orthoptera; family Tettigoniidae; genus Meconema; species Meconema thalassinum. The sequence goes on from OX336388.2 coordinate 127,336,885, forward strand.
CTGCCCATTATCACTACAGCACAGGAATATGTGATAATAATAATAATAACAAACGTTTGGTGCTTTTCAGTTGGTCAACACGATTGTACCCAAATGAGATGGGTTATTGGCGGCTTCGTTGGTGTAGTCGGTAGCATGCTGAGCTTCTATGCCCAAGATCGCGGGTTCAAACCCGGCCGAACTCGTTAGATTTTTTAAGAGCGTTAAAATTCCCTCAGTATGCCTTCCTTTGGAGGGGAAGTAAAGCCGGCGGTCCCATGTCATAAATTTATGGCATGTAAAAGAACCTTCCACTAATTAAACATGTGTGAAGCTAAATTAGGTTAAACATTTGACAAACGCTCTTAGGTTCCGACGTTCGTCGCCAGGAGCCGACTGCGATGGCATCTGGTAACCAAGTTCTGAACTAGTAGTCGTTGACGGTGGCGTTTGGCGGCAAAATGAACTACTTGAAAAAATTAAATGTCTGCAGTCCTTACTTGAATTGAAAACAGATATGTATTTATTAATCTCATGTAATTTTTTTGAGGATTAGGGAATCATTTGGGTGCAATCGTGTTGACCGACTGAAAAGCACCAAACTTTTGTATATTAAGGCAACTCTGTAAAATGGCTTCAAACACCATACTATTATTATTATGGCCTCGGGTGCCGGGTGCAAGCTTTGTTATTTGACGCTCAGAGGACAGCTTGCATGTCGAATTTTGTCATTCCTTGGAACGCTATAAAAGGTTAGATATCTAAGATCCTTGACACTATAGCGCTTTCTAGTAGGAAAAAAATAAGAATTTTGTGTTGGCGGAAAATTCCGAGATTAATTTTGCCATTATGAACACGGCCTACTGAATACCAACGGGTCCTTAACATGCTAACAACGTATGACATGAGTATCGTGATTTATGTCAGTGGCGTAAATTCCTTCGAAAAACAGGTTACATTGTATTCAAAATAAATATTCCATAGAATTATGTATTTTTATTACATGGCTCTGGGAGGGGGATTGACCCCCTTATCACGCCATGTAGTTACGCCACTGTGAAGATGTCTCCAATGTGCGTCGAAAACATGTTACATTAAAAATATCATAATAGTATTAACTGGTATCGTCATTAAGTTTCATTCAATTTCATGCCAACAATAGTACTTAAAAATGGCGCATTTTCTGCCTATGTCCATGTCCGTCAGCCGTCTGGTGACGAACTGAGGAACTTTTCATGGCAATCGGATGAATGATATATGTTCACATGAATGAAAATCCACAGCCTGCTTCCAGTCTCCTACCGGGTCAGGAATGGAATGAATGAAGCCCCCATCTAGCGGCGAGGATATGAACTGTGCCGGCTGCCGAGGCCTGACGCACTCCTGTGGGGCAATGATTAAATGAATGACAGATGAAATGAAATGATAGTGGAGAGTGTTGCTGGAATGAAATGTTGACAGGGAAAACCGGAGTACCCGGAGAAAAACCTGTCTGCCTCCGTTTTGTCCAGCACAGATCTCACATGGAGTGACCGGGATTTGAACCACGGACCCAGCGGTGAGAGGCCGGCGTGCTGCCGCCTAAGCCACGGAGGCTTGATATATGTTCACATACGGGACTTAATTGAAACGATTCGCGCGACCACACACCTTTGTTGAAGCTATTCGTACGCCGTCTGTTGTAAAATGGATCCTCTAAATCAAAAACCTTCGCGGGAGTGAGCACAACAACTCACCAAAATTGCATTACAATGGAATGAATTAGTATACAGTAGCCTACGATAGCATACGAGACTCTTTTTAAACGATTCGCGCGCCAACACACCTTTGTTGAAACTACTCGTACGCCATGTGTTGTAAAATGGATCTTCTAATTCAGAAACTTTCACGGTTGTGTGCACAACAATTCACCAAAATTTCATCGCAATGGGATGAATGGTATATGAACACATGCGGGAATTTGTTGAAACGATTCGCGCGCCAACACACTTTTGTTGAAACTACTCGTACGCCATCTGTTGTAAAATGGATCTTCTAATCAGAAACTTTCACGGGAGAGTGAACAACAATTCACTTAAATTTCATCGCAATTGGATGAATGGTACAGTATATGAGCATAAAAGACGAACAAACAAACATTGATTTTATACAGTTAAAAGATGACGCGGACTATATATCACTATGGTTGTTTGGTTGGTTCCTCAGTTTAGGGGCTGCGACAACGCGGCCATGTAGCCCCGTGTACTTTGGGTGTGTGTAGGATCTGTCTGATAACCGGTGTTAATTGTGATGGCTGTATTAGTTTGTGTTATCTGTTTTTAATTCAAGCAAGGCATTCGATTTTTCAAGTAGTTCCAACTTTTGATACCAACCGCCACCATCAACGACCAACTAGTTCTGAACTTTGTTACTAGATGCCACCACAGTCGGCTACTGGCGACGAACGTTAAAACCTAAGAGCGTTAGCCAAAGATAACCTATAATTTATCCTCACACAAGTGTAATTAGTGGAAGGTTCTTTATCATTGCCATAAATTTATGACATGGGACCGCCGGCTTTACTTCCCCCCCTCCCCTCAACGAAGGAAGGCATGCTGGCATACTGAGTGATTTTAACGCTCTTAAAAGATCCGGCGAATTTCGGCTGGGTTTGAACCCGCGACCTTGGGCATAGAAGCTCAGCATGCTACCAACTACACCACCGAAGCCGTCATAATCACTATGTTTGTAGTGATGGGACACAAATGGTAAGGTTACATTGGTAGTAACTTATTTAAGGTGACGCGAACTAGACCGTGTTGCTAACAAACACTGCACTTATACCATACTTCTGTATCTCTCGTAATTGCTGCGCGATGTCTTAATGAGATAGTTCCCTTGTTCCAGTAAGACTCGTTGACTACCGGTACGCTTGATGTACCAGTAAAGGTCCAAAATTAGACCAACAGGTATCATTGTCTGAAACCTGGTGTAATAGTTCGCCAAAGAACTCCGACATGAAACATGATCTACTTCACGGCTATAATCACTGGCGGGTTAATGATGCGGAAGACAAATGAGTGTCGCGTTACGCAGGGGGCTTAGCCACAAACCACAGCTACACGCACCACGGCCTCATTGATCGTTCAACAATATGCACACATTAAACACTTCCTACATGCTGTCAACGCAAATCACAGACACTCACTCACTCCATCTACTATGGCTAGAGGCGGAATGTGATAATTAAGATTCAGTAGTAGTTCTTTTTGTCCTAAACGAGGCCCAACACGTTATATGTTCATTTTATCATTTTAAATGATCTTGTCGACTTCGTCGTTACGCTGGGGTCTGGCGTTACGTTACGGTGACGGGACGAAATGTACCCAGATGCACTGAGGTGTGTGACGTCTTAGTACCGCTTGGTGCATGTGTTCCCCGACAATCTCTACTTCGTTAGTATAAAACAAAAATCCCCGATTCTTGGATGTCACTGTATGGATTTTGATGCGGTTTTCACCATTCTGTGAAGGATATCACGAGGAAAGATTGTGTAGAAAATAATTTATGTATGATCAAAGGAAGCCAAGCAGTAACGATTTCAGTGAAAAAGTCGAAAACAAACTTGGTGTCCATGCGCTTCTTAAGCTTACGCTGGGCAAACCGTTAAACATATCAATATACTATGAGCGTAAGAATGGGTCATGAAAAGTTCTACAAAAAAAGTCCGTGAGAGCATATCTCTATCTTCAATACAACGCCCACTGTAAGTGTTTTTAGACTGGATAGAAGGGGTACATCGCCGCACGCTTGACCTTGCTTTGCCCTTGGTTTGCACTTTCCGTTTGCGAGTAATTTGAAACAAGATAAGCAAGATAAGTATTATGCAGGTAATTTTCTAACATGTCAAGAGTCTTTGGCTTCGGGCGAAGCATTTTCAGCATTTGTAGCATTTAAAATGATACAAAGTCTAGCCTTTCAGACTGACTGTCACTTTTTCGTAATACTGTAGACCAGAAGATGGTGGGTTTTATTTGTCCGTTTTTGCCTTTCTCGGCGTTTTTTCGACTTATTGATCCTAATTTTAGCTTTTATTTAGGTCTGAACTACAACAGCAACTTCACTTTCTTTCGACTGCATTTTAGTGCCCATTCTCTTTTACATCTGTCACTCGGCGTAGCTGTGCTCGTTAAATCGTGCGGGTAGCTGCAGCAAATCTTGAGATCGTAGGTTCGAATCCGGACGATGATGATGATGATGATAATTGTTGTTTTAAGGGCCATAACATCTAGGTTATTCGCCCGTAATGGTTTAGATAAGAGTGAAAATGTAAATGACTAAAGACGTACTCGCAAACTAGATGAGGAAATGGAAAACAAAAATAAGAATAAAGGAAACAAAAGACAGGAGGAAAGGAAATGTCTTCAACTCTCAAAAAATGAGAATTATGGGGCTTGGAAGAAAGGAGTGTCAGGAAAGGCTGATAGGAAAGCTAAAGAGGGGAGGGACCGCTCCAAAGGTAATTTAAGAAGGAGAAAGACTGGACCCAGCTCAGGAAGCCCTTGGGGTCGCCAACTCCCAAACTCACCAGACGTGAGTCCTTGAGAGTGTAGCACAATCCAGGGCGCACCATGAGTGGTGAGGCGAGGGCCTTGAGCAGAAGGCAGGAGACACAATGAAAATAAAATAACAGGTCTGACCCCTCGAAGAAGGAGGGATCAGGAAAAATGAGACAAGGGCCAATTAAGGCAGGAAAGTGAAGGACTCCCTAGGCCTCGGATACCCTAATACCATCGGTGTCGGAAGAGAACAAGAGTTGACCAAGGGAGGTCGAGAGGAAAGATAACAGAGCGGAGCCCGGCACAAGAAAGCGGAAGCAATGCCGGACTCAGCTGGGGTCCCGTGGTCGCCAACCCACGTCCCACTAGTCGTGAGCCACAGGGGGGAATCCGGACGCTATCTTCAGTGTGTTTTTGCCCTGGTTTATCAACAATCCCTACTTATATAGAAAGCTGAATGTTGGTTTGTTTATACAAATCTATGCTGTTCCACTGAACTGAACCACATTTTACGTACTTTCCTTTCGGAACACTGCGGGTAACAATGTCTACTTGAAATTTGGACATCCCTCCCTATTCCCTAGATTTAGGACGTCATTTGACACATAGAAGAGATATCAAATTTATCGTAGAGGGACCAATCTAGGCGCATTTTAAGTCTCGCAAAGCAAGAAACAAAACTTGGGACGTAAAATTTGGTTCCCTTCGGAGAAACGGGTTTGATTTTTATACATAACTGACAAAGGAACCCGAAAACCACGTTTTCAGGTCCTAGAACCAACCTTATCGGAAGTATTTCGGTGTTGTAGTAGAGGTCCTGAGATGCTGGGAATTGAGGTAGGCCTATAACTGAAGGAATATTTAAATTAGTCTATTGTTGGCTGGTAATTCGGGCTGAATCACGCCGCTCCTACAAGTGTTCTGGCGCGGAATTGCGAAAATAGTTACATCTTGTGCTACATACAAACTATAGTTACTGGGAGTAATTAGTGAAAAAGGATTTCTTAGGCCCCTTAAAACAGTTATCATCACCATCATCATCATTCATAACTGTAGACCAAAATAAAAAATAATTACTAGGGGGACCTGTGCGAGAAATCTCGCATGCTCATTGATCACCCACCCGGCTTTACTGTTATGCGGGCTTCTATAAATATGTTTATTTGTTTAATTTACGCGCTTTTTAAACAAATTGTCGATATTAATGAAATCAGAGTGCAATTCGCCACTGTTGCGGGTAATTCTATTTGGATATTCTTTTCAATACACAATGGGTTGTGTACGCCCCATGTGTACAGACTACCCGCCCGGCGCTGATTTTATGCGGGCTGGACCTACACAGTTCTTCTAGGCGCTATCGTATTTTCTATTTGTTTAAACACACTTTTCAAACAAAATAAATATATTTTTGTTGACTTTTCAAGAAATGCAAGATTTTCCTATGCTATTGAGACTATAATTTGGAAGATTTTGTCACAAAACGCAGCTTCTAACTCATTCTGGCTCAGGAGCTTGAGTTTTTTTTTTTCGGATGAAAAGCTTGTAGTTTAAAGGTGCCTGTACACTGGAGAGTGCTTTTCATAGAGCAAGTCTAGCTAGACCGCTCTAGCTAAACTGAGTGCGTGTACACTGTAGAGTAATTTTCATAGAGCAAGTCTAGCTAGACCGCTCTAGCTAAACTGAGTGCGTGTACACTGTAGAGTAATTTTCATAGAGCAAGTCTAGCTAGACTGCTCTAGGTAAACTGAGTGCGTGTACACTGTAGAGTAATTTTCATAGAGCAAGTCTAGCTAGACCGCTCTAGCTAAACTGAGTGCGTGTACACTGTAGAGTAATTTTCATAGAGCAAGTCTAGCTAGACCGCTCTAGCTAAACTGAGTGCGTGTACACTGTAGAGTAATTTTCATAGAGCAAGTCTAGCTAGACCGCTCTAGCTAAACTGAGTGCGTGTACACTGTAGAGTAATTTTCATAGAGCAAGTCTAGCTAGACCGCTCTAGCTAAACTGAGTGCGTGTACACTGTAGAGTAATTTTCATAGAGCAAGTCTAGCTAGACCGCTCTAGCTAAACTGAGTGCGTGTACTCTGTAGAGTAATTTTCATAGAGCAAGTCTAGCTAGACCGCTCTAGCTAAACTGAGTGCGTGTACTCTGTAGAGTAATTTTCCCTAGGTAGAGCATTCGTAGAGTGGAGATAGACAAATCTACATAGAGCACTCTCTGTACCTGTGTACACTGTCAATCGTAAATGCACTAGCTAGAGCAGCGCTAAAACATTCTGAGAGCAGTGTGAGTCTAGGTTTTTTGCGCTGGGTTGTGAAGTTAAAATGTCTTCAAGAGAGCTTTTAGCATCTGTGGTGGTTGTGTGTGCTTTGTTAAAAAAGTAAACTATGTAGAGGAAAAGAAGGTTGTGGGTGAGGAATTGGATATCAAAAAGAGAATACGAGGGAATGCACGCTAAATTATTGCAAGAGTTATGTTCTGAAGATTCTGAAGCGTACAAGAACTTTTTAAGAATGACCAAAATTACTATTCTTTCAGAGTACAATACCAAGTTTCTGGATGCTCAATTAATGTTATTGTTTTTTCGCCACTCCACACAAATTCAGTCATATTCAAACACTATAATTAACAACAAACAAATAACCAAACAATCCACCACTGACTCTACATAGAGCACTTTCCAATATTAAACCGAATGAATGGTCTAGCTAGGGCACCCAAATACTGTTTACACCGTAGAGTCAGCCGTGGTCAGCCGGCCCTAGCTAGAGCTTAGAGCGGTCTCCGCTAGGGTTCTCTACCACCTGTGTACACTGGAGAGGAGCTTAGAGTGCCCTAGCTAGAGCTTAGAGCGGTCTCCGCTAGGGTTCTCTACCACCTGTGTACTCTGGAGAGGAGCTTAGAGCGCCCTAGCTAGAGCTACTCTACGCTCTAGCTAGGGAAAAAGCTCTCCAGAGTACAGGCACTTTAACGCGTTTGTTATTCGCGCGATCATGAGCCACGGTACTTCCTCTTTACGTGGAATCCGAACCACAGGACATGGCAGTTCACTTCGAAAATCTCACATGCATTGACCGGGAATCGAACCCGTCCCACCTTGGTGAGGGGCAGACAGATTGACCGCTGAGCCACCAAGACCCTTTTTGTCGGATGAACTTGGCGTATTATCTAATAGATTATTTATATACACATTGTTTTAGTTTCGTGAGTATTTGGAAGAAACGAATGTGTTTTGTGAAACTAGTGTTAAGGCAGCAGCTGTGCAAACTATTTTTGCTCATGCAGATTCTCATTAGTAGAGTAAGTACGGTACTGTCATCAGACTCTCCCAGATGACGTAATGACATATGATTGTCTCCGTGATGGGGAGTGGAGCATGGCCTCCTTGAAACAAAATAGTCTCGCTATTGTATTATATGCCAGGTGGCTGTGACAACAGTCTAGTCCAGAGAAATTAGACAAATACAAAGCCTCGCCCACAAGTAGTTCCATGAACAACTGGTTGGTTGGTTCCTCAGTTTAGGGGCTGCGACAACGGGGTCATGTAGCCCCTTGTACTTTGGGTGTGTGTAGAATCTGTCTGATAACCGGTGTTAATTTTGATGGCTGTATTAGTGTGTGTTATCTGTAATTCAGGTAAGGACTGCAGACGATCAATTTCAAGTAGTTCTTACTTTTGCTAGCAAACGCTAGTCAACGACACCTAGCTGTGTACTTGGCCACTAGATGCCACCGCAACTGGCACCTGGCGACGAACGTTGTAACTTAATAGAGCATTAATAATAATAATAATAATAATAATATTGTATGGCCTTGGGTGCCGGGTGCAAGCTTTGTTATTTGACACCCGGAGGGTAGCTTGCATGTCGGATTTTGTTGTTCCTTGAAACACTATGGAAGTCAAGGAGGTTAGATATCTAAGCTCCTTGAACACTATAGCGCTGTCTAGAAGAGAAATTAGAAACTTTGTGTTGGCGGAAAATCCCGAGATTAATTTTGGCATTATGAACACGGCCTACTGAATTCAAATGGGTTCTTTGACATGCCAACAACGTATGACATGCGTGTCGTAATGTTTGCCGCCTTTCAAAATTCACTTACCATGGCCAGGAGCGAAACTGCAAGCTTGGGGTTGGTAGACCGACACGTTAATCCTCACCCACCGTGGCAAGCTAGAGAATTAATTAAATATAACCTACAAATTTAGATTCACACAATTGTAGTTAGTAGAACGTTCTTTTACATGCCAGAAATCTATTACGTGGGTCCGCCGGCTTTACTTCCCGTCCGAAGGAAGACATACTGAGGGATTTTAACGCTCTTAAAAGAATCCGACGACTTCAGCCGTATTTGAACCCGCAATCTTGGGCATTGAAGCTCAGCACGCTAACAACTACGCCACCGAAGCCGCCCAACCATGAACAACTAATATAACCTGTTTGTTGTTGCCATTGCTTATTTTAGGGGTATGCGACAGCGTGTTCATATAGCCCAGTGTATATAAATGGCCTATAGAGAGAATATGTCTGATAACATGTGTTTCTGAGGTGTCTGTAGTAATTTGTGTATTTGTAAGTTAGGGATAAGATTAGGAAGCAGGCGGTCGTGACCTTAAGTTATTAGGAGCCATCCCGGCATTTGCCGTTGTTGTTTCATTTGAGGTCGTTGGACAACGTGGTACTTGGGTGTGATAACCTGTGTTGTTGTAATGAATGTATCAGTGTGTGTATTTGCAATTCTGTTTTTTTTTTCTGTGTCGTGTGGCCTCCTGAGAGGCCGAGTGCAGGTCTTTCTAGTCGACGCCAGTGGGCGGCCTGCTCGTCGAGATGAGAGATTGGATGGATGAAGATGAATGAAACTGGGCAAGGATGTGGAAGGAAGCGGCCGTGGCCTGTCAGAAGGTACCGTCCCAGCATTTGCCTGGAGTTGAAAATGGGAAATCACGGACAACCATTTCAAGGACGGCCGATGGTGGGGTTCGAACCCACTCGTCTACCGAGTCAGCATAGAGCTTGGTCTTATGGCCTAACGCTGCGCTTTAACGAGTGTAGCCACCGCAGTCGGTTGCAATTCTGGTGAGGATCAGTAAGGAGGCGGCCGTGGTGCTATGTTAGGAACCAACCTGGTATTTGCGGTTATTTCATTGGAGGGGTTTGGACATCGTGGTCAATTAGGTAGTCACCAGAGATACCTAGTTCCATTCCCGTCTCTGTCAAGCAATTCATTCTGGTCTGAGGGTTGGGTTTTACATTCAGCCTAGTGAGGCAATACTGAGAAGAGGTGGGTTCGATTACAACTACAGACATCATGTAAGTAGTTTTCCATGGTTTCCAACTTCTACTCCAGGCACTGGGCTTTGGGTGCTGTGGGCTAATAACTTATACACTCGAGAATCAAGTAGCCTATTACAGAAACACATACAGAAGTAAACCGGACGGATATCTCGATGACAACGCTTGGAATGAAATCCCGGACTCGAATTGGATTATGGAACGTACGGACAATGCAGGCGCGGAGACCAAATTTTTTTGCAGACTCAAGAAACCAAAACACAATAACCAGACAAATAAAACTTAACGAATTTTAACTGAAAAACAGTCTTTTTCATTTTATTCAATACTGAAAATATCTTTATTGCAATTATTATGTTCTGTTACAAGTGTACATATTTACAACTTCATACCTGTTATATAAAAACGATTATTTATATAACAAAATCAACTCGTCTATTTTGTTTAGCAAACCTTGCGATTACCGAATCGATGTCTATAGTGATGTCACGATCAATGTGCAGCAATGCACGGAAAGGAATTTGGGGCTTTTTTCGCAGCAAAATATTTTGCCGACGCCCAAACTGCAAGCTTGGTTGGCAATTTAAGCTGTGACTTTCTCCCTTTGTCGGTACCAACTCGACTTGCCGAAACTGTAACGTACCTTGATACTTTTCTCGAAGCTCGATGTAAAAGTCGCAAAACACGCCGTTGCAATTTGTACGAATATTTTTGATGCGCTAAACGCATCAAATCTCTATCCATGAAGCTTGCAAAAAAGTTGGTCTGGTTTTGTACGTTTGGTTATTTTGTGATTGCGTTTTTAGTGATACCATTTTTCTTAACAATTTCGATTCTCTGACCTCCCCCCCCCCCCCCCCCCCCAGCCAAACTCTAGATCCACGCCTGGGACAATGTACGAAGCGGGAAAGTTAAAACAGATTTCAAAGGAAATGGACCGATATGCTCTTGAATGCAATCCTCAGGAGCTAGAAGAAGGGGAAGAACAAGGATAACGTGGCGTCGAACAGTGGAAGCAGAGGCGGCATCAGTTAGGAACATCTAGACCGTGCCAGCAAATCGAGTCAGATGGAGAGCTCTTGTATGTGCCCTATGCTCCACCCAGGAGTAACAGAAATTGTCACTCCAGGCAAATGCTGGGATGGTACCTAACTTATGGCCACGGCCGCTTCCTACCCAAATCCTACCTTGATTACAAGTACACACACTACTACAGACATCACAGTGACACAGACAACTTCTACACACACCCAAGTACACGGGGCTACATGACCACGATGCCACAAAGCCTTAGAAGAATCAAGGAAGGAAGTAAATTTGTAGTTTTACGTGACCGTTAATCTCGCGATCATGAACTACGGGACCTCCCTTTAATGTGGAGTCCGAACCACAGGACATGACATGCATTGACCGGGAATCGAACCCTGTTCACCTTGGTGAGAGGCCAACAGCTTTACCGCTGTGCCACCACGCCCCCTAATTAAAGAATCAACAATAACAACAACTTATAGGGCAAATTTCAAACCCAGTAACCCTGCAGAGTAGTTGTGCTTGCTAAATCGTGCATCACTGCAGTAAATCTGGTGGTCGTAGGTTCGAATCTCGGTGCTGACAGTGGCTGTCCTGAGTTTGGTTTCTTCCCAGGCACTTCCTCACTCCCTCCAGGCGAATGGCAATGTAGCATACTTTAAAAGGGTGCCGGCCCCGTCGTGTTGGATTGCGCGCTTGCCTCTCAGGGTTCGATTTCCGGCTCCGTCAAGAATTTTAGAAACGGCTGGAACGGGTTGCACTCAGCCTTGTGAGAGTGAGGCAGCGTCCCGGTCACGGAAACTAAGATTAACGGCCTAGGGAACCCGATGCGCTGACCACGCGTCACCCCATTATCTGAAGGCCAAATGGCTGGGCAGCGGTCGCTTGGTAGGCCTGTGCCCTTCATGGACTGTAGCGCCAGGGGTTATTATAGCTTATTTCAAGTTCCGGAGCACCTACCTCATCCCTGTCCATAATACAGTTACACATAAAAACAGGTTATCAGAAAAGTACAACACACACCCAACTACACGATGCTAATGACTAATATGTCCCAAGCCCCGCAAAAGAACAGAAGAAAATATAGGTTAATCACTTGAACGAACACTAATAGAAAAGAATAATTTATTGATAACTAGCGACCCGCCCCGGCTTCGCCCGGGAACAGTTATGCATTACGTGATAGCGCTTTGCTTTTCGATGTCAATGAACTACGAACTATATCCGTTTTACGTCTCGGCATGATGGGTTAAAATCACTAACTGGACTATTAATTATATTATCATGGAGATGCATGTGCAACGAATTCTTGTCAGACGTAATTTAAGAATGGCGAGGTGCATGAGACATAAATCCCCCTTCCGTCCAATCTTAACTTGACTGTGTATTTTGTGGAACGTAAAGTTCACAGGCAAAATTAAGAAAAGCCGAGTTGCAGTTCCAGGGAAACTCCAAACACAACCACTCTTCTCTGAAGTCATAACTCGACACCTTTGCTCGGCACCAAATAATATGGGTACATATACTCGACACGAGTCGACAGTTTGCTGCTGGATGTAACTGGGGGTGATAGGCTCCCTCGATAGCTAGCTCGTGAACTGTCGCCTCATTAATTGAATGGAGATTGTTGGCTGAAATGAAAACGTAAAAACACTTATAGAGGGCGACGTATTAAAGATCGAGATATGCTGTCGCGGACTTCTTTTATAGAACTTTTCATGCTGAACAATTCTTACACTCATTGTATATAGATATTTTAACGGTTTATCCAGCGTAAGCTTAAAAGGCGCACGGACGGCAGGTTTCTCTTCGACTCGATTCACTGAAATCGTTACTGCTCGGCTTCCTTTAGTCATAAATGAATGTTTTTCTACAGAAACCTTTCTCCAGAAATCCTTTACAGAATGGTGAAAACCGCATCAAAATCCATCCAGTGGTTCTCGAGATTACCCGTGACATTCAAGAATCGGGGACTTTGTTTTATACTAAGTAGAGATTTATTTATTTATTTATTTATTTATTTTAGAGATGAATCCTTTGTCGTATTTGTAATATTACTATTATTTGTTATGTCATTAACTTTTAACCTTAATTTTGAAATAAATATGGTGGGGGTGCGATAGAAAATTAGTCACGACTTAGGGGTATACAGTATATTTTTTTAAAGTTTGAGAATCCCTGTTTTAGATGAAGCAACAATAACAACAACCCGCCTAGCAACTCCGCAAATAGCATCCCCTCATGCAAAACAACCAAACCAGTATTTTTTCCTTCCCGCCAACCATACAAGCTACCTATTTTGGGAATATCGATAAGCCACGTGCTGCTAGCATTTCTTTTGTTTCACAGCCTTATAAATCGTCCGCATTATTAACGGTCGCATTCTTAGATCATAAATACAATAGATGGCTGATGACGTCACATTTGTGAAACCAACATCTCAATCAGCTGACTAAAGGGAACTGCCGGGAACTGCGGCTAGTTTGGAGCACTGAAATACTACACGTGATGATAGAATTGGGCTATTCTATTCTATTCATTACCGTACTAAGCCAGAATGGTGTATTACTGTGCAGCGTATGGATGTAAGGAGACGTTTAGGAAAAGATCGGGCATTTATTTCCATAGGTAGTCCTAAATTAATTCATTGTAAAATAACCCTAAAATTCTTGACTTCACTACTTTCATATCTTTACGTTTCCTCTTAACTCCGAGACATGAAAGAAAAATAATTTAATCTGTAAATGTAATACAAATTATTAAAATTTACTCTATCCCTTACTCCACTGAACAGGCCTATGAAGCAAAATTAGGACCATCACAACATGAAATAGCCTTCCTTTTCAATCATGTTCAGTGTCAAATTGCGGGTTATGCTACTAATGTGACGATGTAGTCTTCGATAATAAATACGCTGAGGTAATATTTGTCATCTTATTAAACGTATGGACAGTGCGTTTGGTTGAGGAAATTTTCAGATCCTTCTGGATACATTGCAGCCCTAAATTAGTCAATTCGTAGGATTTCAAAGTTCTGTATTATTACTGCGAAGGTTTCTATGATTCGTGGAAAATGGAATTTAAAAGGAAACAGTTCATTGCTTGTAATGTTTTCCGTTGTAGCAAATGTAATGCATAGTTGTTAAAAAGCAACGCTTACTAAATCAATAGACTTCCTTATTTCCATTTGCCTATGTTTTGTTCACCTTCATAAAATACTGAAGTGGAAAGTAACGCTGAATAAGAGCTAATCGTACGATAACATTTTGTAAAGTAATGCACCGGTACTGAAATTAGCCAAAATACATTTTCTAATGATGCCAAATAAATTAGGAAATGATGTAGTAATAGATTGAACTTGTTTGGAGCTCTCGGGCGTACAATTAAAAATGACCAGCTACACAAACACAATTCTCTTCAAAAATCAGTAGGCCTAATTCAGAGTTGGATTTGTTATTAATTATTTACAAGAGGGGATCCTGGATGTATGGGTATTACGAAACACGGCAGCCACTTTTTACACAAACACAATTCTGTTCCAAAATCAGTAGGCCTAATTCAGAGTTGGATTTGTTACTAATGATTTACAAGAGGGGATCCTGGATGTATGGATATTATAGAACACGGCAGCCAATTTTTACACAAACACAATTCTCTTCAAAAATCAGTAGGCCTAATTCAGAGTTGGATTTGTTATTAAGTATTTATAAGAGGGGATCCTGGATGTATGAATATTACGGAACACGACAGCCACTTTTTACACTGACACAATTCTGTTCAAAAATCAGTAGGCCAAATTCAGAATTGGATTTGTTATTAATTATTTACAAGAGGGGATTCTGTATGTATGAGTATTACGGAACACGACAGCCACTTTTAACACCAAATATGTTACATTCTTAACCTTTGCTACCTTCCGGTACGTAAAGAAACATGCGATGCTTTTCCCAATGTCGTATAAATTACGAAAATGTGTGTTTAAACCCTCATTAAAAATCATTTCCCCACCAACTCCTATCACCTTCCATTACGAGTTCCTCTGTTTTCCCTTTAGTCAGCTGATCCAGATGTTGGTTTCACGTCACAGTACAGGCGCAGTGTGCCAATGCGCACTCTATTATATTTATGCTCGAAGGTCGCATTACATCCCATTTCCATCTTCAGTTATTTTTAAACCGTCATTTGTCTTGTATAGGAACAAAGGCCGACCTGTTTGATCTGGTTTTCGATATAAAAATGCTCTGCCTGGCGATCTGCAGCCTTGGCCTTGGATGTTGTTCCATTTAGCTTACGCTGCACGTATTGCTTGAAGACGGCCATGGAAGACAAGTACACTCCTTGCCTCATATGGACATAGGCACCAGGACCCGTTCCTCTACCAGGGATGTCCACTGGTCCAATCAACTGGTATAAGGATATCAGCAATAACATTCGGTACATTTTCAAATTACGAAGGGCCATGTTATTTACTGTTGCTGTTGCTTCATTATAGGGTCATTTATCCCCGTGTATTTGGGTGTGTGTATTTGTAATTCAGGCAAGGTTTGGGAAGGAGTTGGCCGTGCCTTAAGTTAGAAACCAACCCGGCATTTGCCATTGTTGTTTAATTTGAAGGCTTTGGGCATTGTGGTCATTTAGCCTCTTGTACTTGGGTGTGGTAACCTCTGTTATTATGATGGCTGTATTAGTGTGTGTATTTGTAATTTAGGTTATTATTATTAAGCGTATGGAATTTTACATAATGGACAAGTATATACAATATTATACAAAAACCTGCAAAGAAAACATGGCACTAAGTTGTGAACAATTACACATGAATATCTAAATTATTTATCAATTGCGCTAGGGATACTGAGACATCAGCAAGGTCTTTCTGGTCTTCACCATAAGCACGCAAAGGGTATTAGTCCATTATGTGATGCATGGTCTGGACCAATGCACCACAATCACATGCTGGAGAGTCCCTGAAGCCCCACTGGTGAAGGGAGAATGCAGATCTTCCACAATTAATGCGAAACCTGTTTAGTGATAACCACGTTCTTCTTGGCAAACTCAAACTGGGAAAAGAACGTTGGTCACGACCGCAGGATTTGCTCTATATTGCGCTGGACGTGTTCCCCGGTTGGTGTTAAGCGAGCAACAACACATTGGCGGCCAAAATATCAACAGTCGTTGATCTCCTGGTCAAATGGACTCAGAGAGAACTTCTGCAAATGGTCCTTGTCAGGGCCAATCTGCAAAGATACTAGGACCTTCTTTACGAATATGCCAAATAAACATCGAAGGTACATCCATATCGAAAAGTGAACATCTTTCTAGAATTCTTCTTGAAAACAACATCGATTTGGTGACCATTCAAGAAACTCATACTGCGACTGAGGAACAGCTAAGATCGAGAGGAAAGATCCCTGGTTACATCGCTATTGGGGCAATTTACCACCAGACGTATGGGATGGCGACCTATGCTCGATCGAATCTACGAGATGTTCGGCTCATTTCAGCAACGGTGACTGACGATGTAATTTAGGTGAGGATAGGGAAGGAGGCGGTCGTGGCCTTAATTCAGGAATCATCCCGACTTTTACCTGGGTGATAACCAAGAATGATACCAGCTACAATACGAGGTGGTCAAAGAAGGGCTAGATAGTGACCAAGATAACTACTCTCACCAGGACACACAAGACTCAATCAGATAAGTAGCCTGTACAATACAACCTGAATTGACCATTTAACTACAAACACATCTTCACTCCAAACAAGCAAGTTTAGACGAGTTGAACTATCTCAACTAATACCGCAACTAAAGAGGTGTAGGCTACATATTGTAAATATTTTCACCCATACTAAGTGTAATTGATATGTTGATGATCGCTTGACAATCGAAACTGGTCATGCAAGTGTAGGCTATTTATTAATCTCATGTTTTTTTTTCAGGATTAGGGAATATCCCATTTCATTTGGGTATAATCGTGTTGACCGACTGAAAAGCACCAAACTTTCGTGCATTAGATCTACTCAACTGTTACCCATGCGCACACATTGACGTCACATCACTGTTACCAACATGTGGGATACAAAATATAACTTTTAATTACGTGAATTAATTGGAAAAGCGATTGGTCTGGATAATAATAATAATAATAATATCGTAAGGCCTCGGGTGCCTGGTGCAAGCTTTGTTAATTGACACCCAGAGGGTAGCTTGCATGTCGTCGTTCCTTTGAACGCTATGAAAGTCAAGGAGGTTAGATATCTAAACTCCTTGACACAACAGCGCTTTCAAGTAGAGAATGGAGAAACTTTGTGTTGGCGGAAAATCCCGAGATTGATTTTGCCATTGAACACGGCCTACTGAATTCAAATGGGTTCTTTAACATGCCAACAACGTATGACATGAGTGTCGTGATTTTTGTCGCCTTCAAAAATCACTTACCATGGCCAGGGGCGAACCTGCAATCTTGGGGTTGGTAGTCCGACACTATAACCACTCACCCACCGTGGCAAGTATTGGTCTGGATAAATATTATTGATGAGTAGAACCGTATTTGTGGGGTTGGCGATATTGTGTTTGTCCCACAATTCACGCGTATTACGGCAGATGCAATTAGAATGTTACTACATTATATAAGTCGTGATCTAAAAAGGGGGTGGATGGTTTGTGCGGACAAACAAAACCTTATCCACATCCGCACGACTTTCATCCGCATGTTTGCTATTTCAATCCGCTGTTGTTGTTTGAGTCTTCAGTCTTTTCACTGGTTTGATGCAGCTGTCCATAATTCCCTGTCCTGAGCTAATCGTTTCATCTCTACATAGCCACCACACCCTACATCCGAAGCAATCTGTTTAACATATTCTAACCTTGGTCTACCCCTACAGTTGTTGTCTTCAACCCTTCCTTCCATAACTAAGCTTGCTATTCCTGGGTGTCTTAGTATGTGTCCTACCAACCTATCTTTTCTCTTCATTAGCAGTTGACAGACACATCTCTCCTCTCCCACTTGTCTTAATACCTCTTTATTATTGTAACCCTACCTACCCATCTGATCTTCATCATTCTCCTGTAACACCACATTTCAAACGCTTCAATTCTCCTCCTTTCTACTGCACCAACAGTCCAAGTTTCACTTCCATAGAGCGCCACGCTGCAAACAAAGGCCTTCAAAAATGACTTCCTAATACCTAAAACTATAATCGATGTCAACAAATTCCTTTTCTGTAGAAATGTTTTCCTTGCCTGAGCGAACCTACTTTTTTTATCCTATTTGCTTCGCCCATCACTGGTTATTTTGCTTCCTAAGTAACAGAAGTCTCCTACTTCCTTTAGCTTTTCACCTGGTAACTTGATGTCCATAGAGGTTTCTGATTTTATTCGGCTGCATTCCAATATTTTTCTTTTACATTTATTAATAATGTCGCCTCCGTAGCGTAGCGGTCAGCACGGTTAGCTGCCGCCCCGGAGGTCCTGGGTTCGATTCCCGGCTCTGCCACGAAATTTGAAAAGTGGTATGAGGACTGGAACGGGGTCTACTCAGCCTTGGGTGGCCCAAATGAGTAGAGGGGGTTCGATTCCCACCTCAGCCATCCTCGAAGTGGTTTTCCGTGGTTTCCCACTTCGTCTTCGGGCAAATGCCGGGATGGTACCTAATGTAAGGCCACGGCCGCCTCCTTCCCTCTTCCTAGTCTATCCATCCTAATCTTCCATCCTCTCCCCTCCCTCATGAGGCCCCTGTTCGCTTTGTAGGTGAGGCCGCCTGGGCGAAATGCTGATGACACCTCCCCAGTTGTATCCATCCCGACCAGATGTTCCCAGCTCCAGGACACTGCCCATAGAGGCGGTAGTGGTGAGTTCCCTCGCTGCGTCCGTGGGAACCACCAACCTAGAGGGTAAATTGACTAAATGAAAAAAAATATTCATAATATTACAAACCTATATATTTTTAATTTATTAGGTAAAGCATAAGGTATTAAAGCAACACATTTAGACATTAGAGGAGAAATTAGTTCCCCTAGACTATGTAAGAATTGCAAAGTAATGTTCAAGGAGTCTTGTCTCTCTGAGTAACGGCAAGCTAAACATCGGGTGGCTAATACTTAGTCGTCGGATATACCCACGCAGACAAGCGCAGGTATAAAGGACTTCTCTTTTTGGCAAAAGTCAACACTAATTGAGGGCATTTCCATGACTGGCTTTCTCTCACTTTCCTATTATTCTCATACAATACAAGCGAATGCAAATGGGGAAATAACAAGAAACGTCAAAGACGCAGGCAGATCTTGGCAAAAACTAAACTTATTAAAAAAGAATCCAATTCAACATTGTATTCCAAAAACTATCCGCAAATTTACTCCAAACATTATCCGCAGCTTATCCGCTATCCGCACAGCGATGCAAACTACTGTCTATCCGCGCAAGGCTTTACTTATAGACAGCGGAGGAGTAAACATCTACAGGGTCTTTCATATAAAGTAAGAACGGCGAGCGGCGGTTTTGTCATTCGCTGCTGCAGCCGGCTTGGCCGAGCTTGTGGCGCGCCACGCCCCCTGCTGTAGTATTGAAAGCGCGCGCATAGAACAAACTTGACCTTGCAATAACCGTGCAGGTGTTGTCAGTCGCCAGTCTGAACCACAGCTACTAACATGGTGAGACAGTTATCATTGCAACATCGTATTTTTGTATGTAAAATTTATTTTAATTACGATTCGGCTCGGCAGGTACGTGAAGCATTTGTTCAGCAATTTCCTGATGAAGTGCCACCTTCACTAGCACAGATTCACGTAATTATAAATAACTTTGACACTACTGGTTCAGTGCTCAATAAAAAACACAAAATAAAAAATCAGAAAAAATACAGTGGCATGACTCACTCGCGTCAGCCAGAATGTGGTTACCAGATACAATGCCTGTATAACCCACGAAGGACGACACTTACAGCAACTTTTATAAGGTAATATTTCATAGAGAATTGTACACACGCTTAGAGCAGGGGGCCACGGCTCGCCACAAGCTCGGTCAAGGCCACCACACTAGCGGATAGCAAACCCGCCGCTTGGCGTTCTTACTTTATATGAAAGACCCTGTATTACCACATCATTTCCACAATTAGGCTATTATTCATCATTACAGTAGTACATTATGCAACAAGCCTTCGCTCGTTTTATACACCGGTCAAAAAGAGTTTTGCATATTGCAAGCTTATGTATTTGTGGACCAAATATAATTCCCGCGCTTTATCCGATAACTGTTTTTATTTATTTATGTATTGTGTGGCATTACACATGAAACACAATAATAATACAGTGGAACGTGGCTAATTCGAACTTCTATAATTCGAAATCTTCTTTAATTCGATTTTTTCTCTTGGTCCCTACCATTTTATATACAATCAATGCTAAAAATCGTGGTTAATTCGAATTATATTTTGGATAATTCGAAGTTTTTAGTGTAAAAGGACGATCGGACGCCAAACAGTTGGGACAGTTCCCGAAAGAACTGTTCCGAGTGCAGCCCAAGCAACAAACCACATCACAGAACTTACGCGTTTTTTGTTTTTGTTTTTTGTTGTTGTAGAAATGACGTAAGTGGCTCTGTTTTCCGTTCCTTAAGTTTGTTAGATTCTTTTTGATGGCTGAGATACTTTATTGTAGGAAACTATTTTGAAAAACAGTAGATTTCTCTAAGACTTAACTAGATTGCGGGATCACTACTATCGTTAAATAGGTGAATACAGTAGTACATTTTGGTTTTATTTTCCATTTGAACTTTTGAGGTTATTCACGATACAGTCTTTATAAAGTACCGTTGTCTGTTAATCTGCTTTGTTGAACGTAAATCATTATGTAAACGTAATACAATATACTGTATTTTCTCTACCCTTTTCAAAGAACTTTCCTAATTCGAATTTTTGGATAATTCGAACATTTTTACTGGTCCCTTGAGGTTCGAATTATCCAAGTTCCACTGTACTACCAATACTAATGATAATCATAACAAGTACATACTAGCACAGATATCAACCTTATTAAAACCTTATGTCCAATCTAGTTCTCCAGTCCAGGCTCGAAGGTGTAGCACTGAAAAAGTCGTTAGGGTCACCTAAGTACGTTCTTAGTTTGGAATATTCCACAATGTGTCTGGTGGTCTGGTTCAATGGACCGCAATCACAGCAGGGGTCTGGCCATTTTTCCCATTTGTGCAGGTTGTATGTACAAACTCCATGTCCCAAAACAGTGTACGGTAAACACAAACAAACGTGTAATCTTAGAGTTAACACATGAGCCAATGTGCAAAACCGAAATGTCGTCATACAGCAAAGAAAATACGACATCAGCGGCTTCGGTGGCGTAGTCGGAAGCATGCCGAGCTTCTATGCCCAAGATAGCGGGTTCAAACCCGGCCGAAGCCGTCGGATTTTTTAAGAGCGTTAAAAATCCCTCAGTATGCCTTCCTTCGGAGGGGAAGTAAAGCCGGCGGTCCCATGCCATAGATTTATGGCATGTTAAAGAACCTTCCACTAATTACACCTTTGTGAAGCTAAATTGTATAGGTTAGGAATGTAAACAACGCTCTTAGGTTTCTACGTTCGTTGCCAAGAGCCGACTGCGGTGGCGTCTAGTAGCTAAGTTCTGAACTAGGCCTAGTAGTCATTGACGGTGGCGTTTGGCGGCAAAAGTAGGAACTATTTGAAAAATTCATAGTCTGCAGTCCTTACTTGAATTAAAAAACAGATATACACACTAATACAGTCATCACAATTAACACCGGTTATCAGACAGATTCTACACAGACCCAAAGTACACGGGGCTACATGACCGCGTTGTCGCAGCCCCTAAACTTAAGAACCAACCAACCATAATACAACATCATGCAATATGCAAAACTTTTTTTGACCAGTGTAATTTCCATACGAGTGTCTTAATTACTATTATAGGCGAGTTGCATACGTCTGTTTATGTTCGACGATAATTATAACTTTATTATATGTCCGAACATAAAAAAGTATTTTGGCTAATTTTAGTAGTTTGTAGAAGGTTTACCACTTCTGAACTGTTACCGAAATTTATTGTTGGTCCGGAGTCTGGAACGAGATTTACTCAGCCTCGTGAGGATCACTGATAACGTCGTGATGCAATGATTAGCAGTCTTGTCTGTCACCCTGTAGGTCTGGGTTCGATTATTAGCTCTGCCAAGAAATTTAATTCTTGTCTCAGGGCTGGAGCGGGGTACAGTATTCAGCCTCGTGAGGCAAAACTGAGGAGAGGCGGGTTCGATTCCCACCTCAGTCATCCTGGAAGTCAGTTTTCCAACTTCTATTCCAGGTAAACCCGGGATGGTTCCTAACTTGAAGCCGCTTCCTTTCCAATCCTCACCCAAACGACAAATACACATAATTACAGACAGCACAATAACACAGGTTATCAGATGATTTTTTTTATACACACACATTCAAGTGCACGGGGTTAAATGACCACAATGTCCAACAGAAAATTCATCACAACCCATCTGTTGTTGAATCTTTTAGCCCCGTGTACTTGTGTGTGTGTGTGTGCGCGCGCAATATGTCTGATAACCTATGTTACTGTGATATCTGTTCTACTGTGAGTATTTGTAATTAAGGTAGGATTTGGGTAAGGAAGCGGCCGTGGCCTCAAGTTAGGAACCATCCCGGGCATTTGCCTGGAGTAGAAGTGGGAAACCACGGAAAACCACTTACAGGATGGCTGAGGTAGGAATCAAACCCACCTCTTCTCAGTTTTACCTCACGAGGGTGAATAGGTACCCCGCTCCAGCCCTAGACGAGAATTATATTTCTTGGCAGAGCCGGGAATCGAACCAGGGGCCTCCGCGGTGACAGCCACATCTCATCTTATCTAATATGAGCTCACACAATACGCACACCGCTGGGAAATGGTAACGCGCGCGAATTGAAAGTATCATGGCCTCTGCTATGAGTGTCGATGTCATGAGTCCTTCACTAACGGCAGTGTTATTACTGTAGGAGGCCTTGCAACATAATGACTTTGAGATTTACGACAAATGACGGGCGCCATGCGTTCATTTCAGCCTCCTTGGACACTGCTAGCAGATTATTTATTTTATTTATTTATTTAACTCATTATCTATTTATGTAGCAGTAGTGCCCGGCTTCGCCCGGTGGATTTATTTGTTTTATGGATGATAATGAATACTACTACAGAACTGGAGCGCTCAAGGATAAGGATCGGAAAGCACCAACGCTTATTGCAGCTGATAACCTCAGTATACTGCACCAACACCATCGCCCTTTAACAGAGGCATACTATTGTCATGATGATAACTGTTTTAAGGGGCCAAAGAAATCTCTTTGCACTAATTACTCCCCGTGACTGCAATTTATAAGCAGCTCGCGATTCTGCACCAGAACATTGGTAGGGGCGACGAAATGCAGCCCTCATTGCCAGGCAACAATAGACTTCGGTATTATTGAAGCTGTTCGGGAGCGCTTGTTCTTCCGACTTACTGAACAAAAATCAATCTTTAAGGTTACCTGAGAGGTTTAGCCTAATGCTACAAGGCCTAAACTATTCCTATTGAATCTGGCTATCATATACAAAAATAATGTTTCGAATCCCACTGGTAATTCCAGAGATTAGAACATTTAAACACACAAACAAACAAACTCTTCAGCTTTATTATATTAGGCCTAGTATAGATTAGTATAGATTTTTAGCCTATTTACATTTATGACCTTTTGTCCGCGCGCAAGTGTGTGTGTCCTCTAATAAAACCTAAACGGCTGAAGCGATTTCAATGAAATTCGGTAAGGACATAGTATTATATTTCGTGCGACCCCGACCGTGCACTTCAAATTTTTTATTACGTCTCACCAATCCAACATGGCGGCTGTGCGAAATATTTCACCCGCATTCTATATATCCCAAACTATTACGGGTATCACCCTGAAATGTTGTACAGTGATAAATGGCACTACTAGACGTTTACCTGTGTGACTTTAAAAAATCTGTTGAGTACAAAACGAACATGGCGGCCAAGCGAAATTGAAACATTTAAATAGTCTTTTCTCGCGATTTAACAATCCAAGCGCAGTGAAATTTAGTGCGGCAAATGTTTATACACATTGTAATGCACTGATATACCAGGGCGAATAAAGTAATAAGTGAAGTAACTTCCATATGAGTCAATGTAGTTCTAAATTTCAACAACACGCGCCGCGCTGAGCGTATGGTCGTAGCAGATGCCGGCTGCCAAGCAGTGATGCATTACCGTGCGCAAATTGTACTTACAATACCAGTACGTTTTAACTGCAAAATTAAATCAAGACCCTTCTGAGAGGTATTTTGGACTTAAACGAGGTTCAAGCAGTGACGATCATCCTACTTCTACTGACTTCTTTCGCCTCCATTAGCTTCAGTGAAAGAGGTCCTTTCTTCACAAGCTAATTATGAGGACGTTATTGACAATTAGCTTTCTTCTCTTAATGAATACGGTCAATGGCGAGAAATGAAATACGAGCAGAGAGGTGAAGGATAACAATTGTCAGCAAATTAAAGAAACTATTACACTGACAGAAATTGAATCCTATAATCCCGTCTGTTAATGATGACAGTTCTGAGAGAGCAGGCGATAATGTTGTTTATTATTTGAGTGGTTACCTGATTCACACAGCAGCAACGAAGATTGTGATATGCACTTCCTGCATTTGGTCATTGGAAAGTGATTCCGAAACATTTAATTCTGTTAGTGATGTATGCATCCTCACCATGCAGAGAGACTTTGGCGGAAGTGAATCTAAATTTCTAAAATATCCGTCTTTATCTTTATTTCACGTGATGAAACAAAAATGATCGTGTGGCCTCCTGAGAGGCCGAGTGCAGGTCTTTCTAATTGACGCCCGTGGGCGATCCGCGCGTCGTAATGAGGATGACGTTATGTTATGATGAATACGGCACATACACCCTGTCCCCGAGCCACGGGAATTAATCCCAAGAGATTAAAATCCCTAATGACCCGGCCAGGAATCGAACCCGGGACACGGCTGACCAAAGCCTAGCGCGCTAACCATTTACCCACTGTCAGACAGCTACTCAATTGTCCTCACGAGGCTGAGTGCACCCCGTTCTAGCCCTCACGTCAGTTTCTAAAATCCCTGACGGAGCCGGGAATCGAACCCGGGACCTCCGGGTGAGAGGCAGGCGCGCTACTCCAACACTACAGGGCCGGCACTCAGAGGATCATCTGTTACTATATTTCCCTAGGATAGAGTTTCATTACATTAAATGCCGGTTCATTTTCCGGGCGAAAGAAATGTCCAGGGAACTGAGATCCAGATCGTCTACTCTACTCTTAGAAATGTATTTTAGTGTGTTCTGTATAGTATTTTAATATGCTCGTATTCCCTTAAGATTTGTTTCTGTTATTCCCAACTTGCTTAGTATTTAGTGCAATACTTCTTTTAATAAACAACTAGCAACCCGCCCCGGCTTCGCCCGGGAACAGTTATGAATGTGCAAGGAATTCCTGTCAGACGTAATTTAAGAATGGCGAGGTTCATGAGAAATAAAAAAAACCTTCCGTCCAAACTAAAAACACTTATAGTGGGTGAAGTATCGAAGATAGAGATATGCTCTCGCGGACTTTTTTTTGGAGAATATTTCATGCTGAACAATTCTTACACTCATTGTATATTGATATTTTTAACGGTTTGCCCGGCGTAAGCTTAAAAAGCGCACGGACGCCAAGTCTTTTTTCGACCTTTTCACTGAAAACTGAAATCGTTACTGCTTGGCTCCCTTTGATCATAAATAAATTATTTTCTACAGAAATCTTCCTCGAGATTACCTTTACAGAATGGTGAAAGCCGCATCAAAATCCATCCAGTGGTTCTCAAGATTACCCGTGACATCCAAGAATCGGGGACTTTGTTTTATACTAAGTAGGGACGAGCCAGACAGGCACGCGCCGGCCAAGTTACGCTAGTACCACATCGTGGCGGAAACGGTCAACTACCGGAGTTTCTTCACCTATTACTTCATTCGCCCTGGATATACTGTATAATTTAGTTCAATTGTTTACATAACCTCAATATGGCGGCTGTGCGTAATTTTAAAATTAAGTTTTCATTTCTTCTGTCCTAATCATGCGATCGAAGTAAACATGTGATTAATGAACTTACGTAATAATCCTCATCTAATAGTACATAACTCTATGGCCTACATATATTAAAATCCAGCATGGCGACCATCCGAAATATTTAGACGGTTCTCAATATATATTAATCTATGACAGCAATCAGACTGAATTTTTGTAAGTTGTTAGAGGCTATAAACATAAGTTCACCTATGCGACTTTCAAAAACCTGTTGAGCACAAATCCAACATGGCGGCGACGCGAAATTTAAATATTTAAATGGACGTTTCTCGCGATTTAACCATCCGAGTGCAGTGAAACTTGGTACGGTAAATGCTTATACAAAATGTAATCCACTGGCATCTAATTTATTTCAATTGTTTTCATAACCACAAGATGACGTCTGTGCGAAATTTAAAAATCTCGTTTTTATTTCCTATGTCCTAATCATGCGATTGAAGTTTTAATAATACACCTTCACAATAATCTTCATGTAATAGTACATAAATCTAAGGCCTACAAATATAAAAATTCAACATGGAGACCATCCGAAATATTTAGACGGTTCTCATTATCTACGAATCTATTACAGCAATCAAACTGAAATTTTGTATGTTGGTAGAGGCAATTAACGTAAGTAGGATAGAGAGGGGCGTGTTGGCTCAGCGGTCAAGCTGTATGCCTCTCACCAAAGCGGTCCGGGCTCGATTCCCGGTCAATGCATGTGAGATTTTCGAAGTTAAATGCCATGTCCTGTGGTTCGGATTCCACGTAAAAAGGAGGTCCCGTGGCTCATAATCACAAGATTCACGGTCACGTAAAACTACAATCTTCCTTCCTTCCTTCCTTCCTTCCTTCCTTCCTTCCTTCCTTCCTTCCGTAAGTAGGATATATGAAAATAGGCTATACTGTATAGTTCTTCATGGAACTACTTGTTCAAATTTCGTTTACGGCCATGAGGGACCACATCAAGAAACTGTTCCACAATCAAAGAAGCCTTCTTTGCATCCTAGTATCGTTGCTTTCCTTCCCTGGCAGCCTGTCTCCCGCTGTTGAGTTTGCCTTCTTCGTGAAAGCCCTTAAAGTTATACAGGGTGTTTCAAAAATAGGGGGCATAATTTCAGGTATGTATTTGTTATTTGTCGACAATCAAATTAGTTCATTACAACATGTGTCCGGAAATGCTTCATTTCCGAGTTATGGCCTTCACAACACTGAACTTCACCGGAACGGGTTTCTTCCGCAGGTCATTGTTATTACAGAAGATGTTCAAAATGTCCACCTCCTGCTTGAATACAGACCTCACATTGATGTCTCATTGACCTCTCCTGGAACAAACGGCGAGCCAACGCAGCATTGCCATCCACTTGACCGCACATGAAGTGCATCTCTGCCAGATGCTGATTTGAGTACATGACGCACAGACGAACGCCAATCACAACACTGAATTTAACCTTCGCCTCAGATTGAACCGTCAGAGTGTCCTCTTAATGTCTCCTATCACGGCAACGACCTGCGATAAGAAATACGTTCCGATGAAGTTCAGTGTTGTGAAGGCCATAACTCAGAAATGAAGCATTTCCGGACACATGTTGTAATGAACTAATTTGATTGTCGACAAATAACAAATACATACCTGAAATTATGCCCCCTATTTTTGAAACACCCTGTAGATCTCCTGCCGATACTTGATTCCATTAGCGATGTCTCCGTGCTTCATATCCACGTTACCAAGTTCCTTCCTCATCTCCCTGAACCACTTATCGCAGGGTTTAGGTCTTCCATTAAGTTTGGCGAAAATTATGTTAGTCCATTCGTCCATTCTAAATAGGTGACTTAGAATTTGAGTCAGATAATTTTTGTTCATAATCTATATACTTAAAACACTAAGGTGATTTTTGTTACCGTGAGATTGAGAACACGTCGTAACCGATTGAATTCGTAATGCATTCCAACGAGAGCTCTTGGCGTGTAGATTTGCAGAGTGTTTTTAAAAGGAAAATATATTGTTGCGTGTTGCCGCGGGGCGTCAGGAGGCTCCCGGGGGGAGGGGCAGTGTGACAGTCTAGTGGCCTTGGACAAACCCCGCAGGGGAAGGGAGAGTGCCCACACCCTCTCGGTTCCTCCCACGGCCATACATTAACAAAGCACATGTGAGTCAGTGCGAGCCGGCCAGAGAATACGCGAAAATTCTGGATGTGGAACCAACCAGAACAGACTCAATGCGGCAATGGGTTGTGACATTCGAACTTTCCAGGCCAGGGACTGATCCCATATAAACCAGCGAGCCGCGGCGAGGAGGCAGTGTATTGGGGAGTGTATTGGAGTGTATTGGACAGTGTATTGGTCAGCGTTAGTGTGTATTGAAGTGTGGCCGAGTGAGTGAGTGCGCAGCAGTACAGCGATTACTACTGGACGTCTACGGTAACAGAGTGGAAGTCTGGCTGCCAGGGTGCAACTTTGAGTCAGGACTGTTAGTGCTTGGAGGTGTCGCGATGCTTCGTGGAAGTCGTGGTCGTGGGATCGACACGAGACGAGCAACAGCGCACAAGGAGCAGCAAGAGGACTCTGGAAGTAAGTGAAGTGGCAGGACAAGGCTGTAGAGAACCTGTGTAGACTGCACGTGTGAGTGTAAGCTGGACACTGTAACGCCTCACAGACAGAGAGAACATAAATGTGGAAACTAATAGTGACCAGTAGTGTTTTCTGAAGTTAGACTCAGTGTGTGTGTATGTGTGTGCACTGTGAATGTTTGTAGGCCTGTAATAAATTATATTTCGTTAAAGGAACAATTGTGTTTGTGCTTTTCGCCCACCGTAATCCAGTTAACGTAAGTGCCACTAGGGGGTGACACGTAACAATATGTTAGGATATATTTTTAAATTTATAAGAAAAATGTAATATTTGTCGCTCTCGCGCTTGCGCACAATGGCTCTATTCCACCAGAAAAATGGCGGATACGCCGCGTCTTACTGATATCTTTGTTTATGAGAATTAAAAAGGGGGAAAATATGTGTCTGCCTATATGGCTCAACTTTTAGAGTAAGTATGCGTGGAGGCAAATCACTTAATGGGCAGAGAACTATAATCCTTCGACTTGATTTAACGTCTTCCGATAAAACTCTTCAATTTTCCAATTTCCAATTCGTTTGGCGTACTTTATCATAATCAATAAAGCTCATGGGAAAACACTGGAACGTGTAGGTCTCTATTTGCCTCATCAAGGTTTCAGTCATGGCCAGTTATATGTGGCGAAGTCGATCTTTCGACGCCTTTAAAGTTGCAACAGTGTCAAAAAGTAATCGTTCAAAAAAAAAAATGAATAGGCTACTGTATAAGAGAATCCTTCAGTAAAAATTTTCCCAATGACCGTCATGTTTTGACGGGTATCAACTAGTAGCGTGTTATTTCGTAATAATAATATCATGTTTCTTTCAGGTTAGGGCATTTACATACTTGTTTATGTTCAACGATGTCGAAATGTAAATAGTATAGGCCTACGTCAGAAAACTGTATCATAATGATGGTCATTATAGTCTGCTTTTCATTATGAGACAGTTTCTCCAGCCAATCAGAGCTCATTCATTGACTAATTAGGTAAGGATACCTTCGCGCATGCGCTCAAAATCCAACATGTCGGACATGAATTACACGATTTGAAAGTTCAAATTGGATATCAGATCAACCATTGTAGTTACAATCCCAAACACAAAAACAAAATCAGCACGAACCTTTATGGTAAAAATGAAAATACTATGACATATGCAAGAAATTTATGAATCTACGTCCAGAAGTTAGCAACACAGCATCCTTCTATGTAAAATACCGACATGGAAAGTGCACCGTCGTGTACGTGCAAATAAACTGGCGAATATGAGACAAGAAATAGCACTGTACCTTAATATCCCCAACACCAATTTCTACACAGCGCTTTAATTTCAAACGACTTCGGTGACAATATTAGTGAATGCTAGAGCTGGACGGAACTAGTCATGGTTGGTTGGTTCTTAAGTTAAGGGGCTTCGACAACGCGGTCATGTAGCCCCGTGTACTTTGGGTGTGTGTAGAAACTGTCTGATAACCGGTGTTAATTGTGATGACTGTATTAGTGTGTGTATCTGTTTTAATTCAAGTAAGGGCTGCAGCAGGGGGTGTCAACCAGATAGGGATCATTTGGCACCATCGGTGTAATAGCGCGGCCAGCCATATGGAGCGCTGTATATCGTCTTGCCAACATATGCATGGTACACGTTGTAATTAAATTGCAAACATATCCCTATATTTAGTCAATAAATATACACATAATTCCTAATTGACATTTCCTTGCAATTATCTTCCTCACAGACGATAATTACGGCACTTATCATTAAATAAACATTATTTCTACTGGGTTGGCGGCACTGACCATGCCATGGCGGCTCTGTTTATGTGTTGCATGTAATAATATTGGCCGTATATAAATAAGCTAAATAAGCTAATGTTGTGTTCTTTCTCATCTATCTTACATCAAATCTTCTTCGTGGTAATGAGAAGTGAACAGTTCTTCTTCTGCTACGACAAGTAAGTACGGTACGCTTATTTTAAGAATTTAAGTTAAAACGTGTTTCTGAATTGCGTGTGAAAAATATTGTTTTGAATTGATATTTGAAGCAGTGTACAGATGGCATTCTACTTGACATATCAATTAACTTTAACATTTATTTATCCCATAGGTAGGCCTACCAATTCTGTGAACAAATCTTAAATTGCTGTTCTCGAAATAGCAGAGGAATGTGGCAATTACTCTCCTGACAAATGTCCAGGTAAGAAGTCTATGTTTGGGTTGCATCAATCAATTCAAGTGCAATAACTACTACTGCAGATGGCAATCTGCAACATAATGGAGATTTTACATGAGGCTAAGAACTCAGGAACTCACTGCTGTTGAGTACGGTATGGAAAATGGCAAAACAAGATAATTTGAGCTAGCCTGTACCATTTTGCCCCCAATAACTTAAGTTTAAACAGTGTTGCATGCCTTGCTTCTCTTGATGTTATTGATTTCAAAACCTAATGTCCTCCTCTTTTGAACACAGTGACATGAAATAAGTAAACTGCTTGCATTTTTTTTTTAGGCAAAACAGTTTAACAAGGAGTGCACAAAATATATACAGTAGGCCTATATTTATTTTAAAGAATTGCATGTTTATAATTGGATTTATAACAAAGTGGAGAAACATGACTAACTGGTGATTCACAATAGCTGTACGTATGCTCTGTGGAATGCTGAAATTTAGCACAAGTTGGCAAAAGCCATAGACCTATGAATGGTTGGTTGGTTGGTTCCTTAGTTTAGGGGCTGCGACAACGCGGTCATGTAGCCCCGTGTACTTTGGGTGTGTGTAGAATCTGTCTGATAACCGGTGTTAATTGTGATGACTGTATTAGTGTGTGTATCTGTTTTTTAATTCAAGTAGAGACTGCAACTTTGAATTTTCAAATAGTTCCTACTTTTGCCGCCAAACGCCACCGTCAACGACTACTAGGCCTAGTTCAGAACTAGCTACTAGACGCCACCGCAGTCGGCTCTTGGCAACGAACGTAGCAACCTAAGAGCGTTGTTTACATTCTTAACCTATCCAATTTAGTTTCACACAGGTGTAATTAGTGGAAAGATCTTTAACATGCCATAAATCTATGACATGGGACCGCCGGCTTTACTTCCCCTCCGAAGGAAGGCATACTGAGGGATTTTTAACGCTCTTAAAAAATCCGACGGCTTCGGCCGGGTTTGAACCCGCTATCTTGAGACCTATGAATGCCAGTGTACCATTGAATATATTATCGACAAGCATTTTATGCTACTTTCCACGTGTACCTGCATGCATCCTTCAGTGTGGCTTTTCAAATTGTTACAAATTCTACAGTTCCTGTCAAAAGATAAATTCACCTCCCAAATAGACCTACTGTTAAAGCCAGCTACTGGACACAGAGACACCCGTCCAGAAATGTAAACCTTACCGATAACATAGGTCGTTCTGCAGGCAATATTAAAAGTGAAGTAACGATACTCTTGCTACAAAAATTGCAGTATCGTGTGGAAATATACCGGTATAACACTTAACATATCTTTTTAACTCTTCATTTGCAAATTTTCTTTGCATGTGTGACTCTCCCACTGTGCGTGGCAAAAACCAGGGGAGCATATATGGCTAACGCGGTCCTACCTAGTAATTATATTAATAGTGAATGAGATGAGAACCTGCCTCTATGAAACTCACAACTTCGATAATACGGATAATACATGATTTTCATACCTTATATTCATAATCTAGGGGACAATACCAATTGAAATTGCTGTCCATTATCACTAGTGCGCTGGAAATTTGTGCTTTTGTTTCTTGCCCATTGAACGATGGCAGCCATGTTCCTCAAGCGCTTGAGGTCTCTTCAACTGTTACCTAGGTGCATACATTGACGTCACGTTCGTGTTGCCAACATGTAAGAAAGGCCTACAAAATACACCTGTCATGAGATCGGTCATATGATTGACTAATTCCATTGTGTGTGACAAAAGCGAGGGGTGCATATATGGTTAATGCGGCCCGCGCTACCTCGTAATTATCGGTCCAGGCAAATCCCATTGATCTAGAAAAGATTAACAAAAAATAATAAAAAAAAATAGAAAAGATTATGCGTTACAAAAACCGGGATTGCATACATGGCTAACGCAGTCCGTGCTATCTAGTAATTATTGGTACCATATACGTGGGGTTGGCAATACTGTACTTGTGCATAATTCACGCGGATAATGGCTGACACAGATGGAATATATATAAGTTGTGATCTAAAAAGAGAAAGGTGGGTGGGTAATAGACTGCGGAGGATATTTTCCAAAATAACTACCTTCTGTAAAGAACAAATTGAATCTGGAAATTATGTACGGTAACTTAGTTTACTCCTCCGCTATCTATAACCCACCGTACCCTTTATTAGATCACGACTTATATAGTAAAATTCCAGCTGTGTCGACCATTATAGCCTACGCGTGAAATATGGACAAATACAGTATTAGAATGCGTATATATTTACCATTCTATTGTGATAATAGTTAACCATATTGGCTGGTGATACATTTGATGAACCACCGCCTTGTCAATACTATGATGTAATATTTATTAAACGATGTAGGCTACATGTTTTGGCATTACATTGATACCGGTACTGTTGGTGTATTCTTTGAATACACGGTACCTGAGATATAATTTTTATTGCTCTTTGCATGTTCATTTCTTCCTTCCTCTTTGTCAACCACCAACAGTGATCATCTGTTTTCTCCTTGTTGGGCATATCTCTTATGTCTTCATAAGTATGTTTCAGATATATAACTTCTGTGACCCACCTAGCGTCATCTAGTAGCGAACCTATGAAGCTACTCAATTCCTCATCGTGCAAGAGGACTTACATATCCATCTGGCCACCAGATCTCGTTACTATCGTCAGCTATTTTCTCCTTGAGCAAGAGGACTACGTCTACTGTTTCACTCACCATGCTGCGCTAATATCGCCTACTATCAACTCTTAGAAGACCATCCATCAAGAGAAGATAAATTTTTTGTATTTAAGTTGGTAATGCCTATATGTTCTCCTTTTGTCTCCTACCCCCCACTCTTTCCTCCCTTCTTGGTCTCTCCGTGCTCCGTTGAGCTGCTCTCACTTCTCCGTCTGCAGTTGACTCGTCCAGTCAAAGCTCCGCTCGAGCTTGCCTCCTCAAACCAAGAGGCTCACCCTCTTTTACGCCATGTTGGAACTCTAAGCATCAGTGAGAAATCCGACTTCAACATGAAATCAAGATAAGTACCATTTTTAAAAAGTTTTAACCTCATCTTCATGGTTTTAACTTCCAAGTGGTTTTAATTATAATTTATAGGCAGTGTGAAATGATTTACTTTGGGGCAATGATCATTCTTCGTGGGATTTGCAATGTTGAGCTTTTTGCTTGTATAAGCCAACCTTACTAAAACAAAAGAGCTTTTCTTAAGCGATTCAAACGAGAAATCCTCTCGCTACGTGGGGTATTATCTAATACCCACTGCCTATAATTATAAAACTATTTCCTCCGTTGGATTTTCTCAACCCCATTTTCTGCTAAGGTCGTTCTGGAACCTTCTAGACCTTGTTCTCTATCTGCGAGTCTTGTCGTCAAGTATTGTTCACGCACTGTGAAAATGCTAGTTAAAATGAGGAATCTTCCTTATAAATTTTTGCAATAGCTAACTTTCTTCCACCGCTGGAACCTCTGGAAAATTCTATGGCGCATTTAATTGTAAATTACAACTTTTTCAAGAAATAGACTCTCATCTATATAGTGCAATCAGTTCTTTCCATAATTGCAATAACTTTCTTTTTCATGAACTTTAGTGTTTCTATAGTGAACTTTGAATCCATCTTCATAGACTACAGTGATAAACAGTGCTTTCTCCACGTTTCTACCGCGTCGCGATCGTCCGGTTATATTAAATAAGGCCATGAACATCTTCCTTAATTCCCATTTCTCTTTCCTAAACCTTTCACTAACAATTTGCAATAAACTTGTAATCTAGGTCGGTTTCAATAAGGTGTCATTCTAAGAAGTGCCCTTCCATTTTTGTTGGTTTATCATTAAGTATCTCTGTATAATATTTGTGATACGTGTCTAACACACGTTTCAAACTTACATTGTTCCTCCCTTCAAAATCAGGGAAAACAATTCTCTAAACTCTTGAGCGAGTTATGTTCAGGTTTCACGAAATGGAAACTGCCCCATTTTTCTCGTGATTCCTAATTAAACATAGGAAGTCTAGAAACTTCCTTTTCACTTTCTTCAGGTTTCACAATAAGTGACCTGCCCTCTTTGTGTAATTCTCATATATTAACTCTGTATAAATATAAGAAGTTGTAGGAACTTCTATCTTATTTTCACGTTGTTGTTATCGTCATTTTCAAAGTTGTTATTTTCTCTAGAACATTCTCTCAAGAATTTCTTAAGGTACACTTTTTGTACTCTAATTCACGTTCAAGCTTTAATTATTTCATTGTTTATTGGTTTAACTCTTATGAAAATTTTAGAACCATGTAAGGTTTGAAACCTTGTAAATTGTCAGTTGCCTGGAGCAACCGTTTAATGTTGAGAGGTCTGCGACCCTATTTGTTAAAAAGTTCAAATGAACTATGTTAATTAAAATTATATTGCATAATTGTTAATTTCATCAAACTTCTTCTAATTGTAAATAAATTAAATATTTGTTTTTGGATTCATCATTTCTCTGATACTACAGTTAGGCAGGATCCTGGCTTTCCTAGCCCTTCCTAGGTTTATGCCCTCGTTCATGCTTAATAAAGCTTTTACTATCTGTCTGGCCAGACCATCACCCTTCCCCATAGTACTTTTATTCGTGCTTGGGAGGAAAGACACTAAAGCCTCTCTCTGGCAAACTGCCCAAGTCTTAGCTGCAGTTCCCGTTAGCCTCGACCAAGCTCGTACCTATTTTAGATATCAGGAGGTTAAGTTTCTGTGGCAATCGCCTTTAAGTGTGTTTAAAGTTAAACTTATTAATTTTGTGGGACTCTCCTCCTATTTTTCTATCCTTCTCTTCCAATCCCAAATCTACTTCCTTCTCTTAATCATCTTCCCTTGGTGGGTGGGTTA
Organism: Meconema thalassinum; assembly: GCA_946902985.2. Classification (NCBI taxonomy): domain Eukaryota; kingdom Metazoa; phylum Arthropoda; class Insecta; order Orthoptera; family Tettigoniidae; genus Meconema; species Meconema thalassinum. The sequence goes on from OX336388.2 coordinate 127,372,516, forward strand.
TTCCTCAGCCAATAAACTACCCAAAATTTGGTACCAGAAACCCGGGAGAGTCCATTTTTCATTTCTATTGTTTGTCAAGTGTCATTTGACAATACTTGGCAAATTATTAATATCTGCTTTGGATTTTTCAATTATATCTACATCGTGCAAAGCCTGTGAACGGGAAAGAGGCCGCTCCTGTCTCCTATGGTGTGTCCCATTCTTGCTACCCATTCGCTGCTGCAAACTTGACAGCATCTCCAAGGTTTTACAGTTTCGTGAGTTGTATTTCAATTTATTCTCTTTATCATGGCTCCTACTGAAAAAGATGAAACTCTCATTGCTAGACGTTCTTCTTATAAAGGGCAACTCACTAGATTCCGAAATTTTATCAACAAGTTAAATCCCGCCGAGTGTGATTTAGATATCTTAACACATCGCCTTAAGCTGTACGAACGGTCTTATGATTATTATGACCAAATTCAAACCGAGATTGAATCCGCTTGCCCAGAACTCCAATCGGATCGGGACGAGGTCGAACCCTTGTACTTTGAAGGGATTGCAAAGGCCCACCAATTGATCCGCAATATCTCAGAACCGGACACTAGGGTCATCAATCCGGCCCAGTTCGCACCCGCTTCAGTTCACAAGAACAAACCGAAACCGTTACTTCCCAAGATAAGCCTACCGCACTTCTCAGGCAAGGAAGGTGAATGGTATTCTTTTTACGAACTTTACTGCTCCCTAATTCATGAAAATGCCGAGATCCCTGACATACATAAATTTTATTTCCTCCGCACGTCTTTGGAATGTGAGGCCTTAGCCTTAGTGGAGTCACTGCCTTTAAGCGCAGACAACTACCACATCGCCTTTAATCTCCTTAAAGAGAGATATGGCAATTTACGTTTGAGTGTAGCTCGTCACATACGCTGTCTTTTCAACTTACCAGCCGTCAAACCTAATGACGTCACATCTTTAAGAGACCTCTTAGATTCTATGCAGTTAAATGTCAGAGCGTTATACCAACTAAAACAGCCTGTCCAAACATGGGACACCATACTTATTCACCTAGCTACATCAAGATTCGATTTTTCGACACTGAAGGCCTGGGAGATCGAACTCGCCTGCAACAAGGAACATTCGTTCGAACACCTTATCTCGTTTCTCAACAGTCGATGTCAATTCCTTACAGCACTCGCATTTCAGTGCGAAAAAGTCGAAACGAATCCTCAGTGTCAAATTTTTGAAAAAAAACTTGCTTCTTCAAAGGGACATCAGCCCCCATTTGTCGAAAACAAACAAACCCGTTCTTCTTTCAATCATTCAAGAGAAGATATCAGGCCGCTTAACAAATCATTAAAATGCACGCTCTGTAAAAAGCTTCACACATTGTATTCGTGCAAATCCTTTAAAGAATTGTCTGTCGAAGATCGAAGAAAGTTTGTCTTGAATAGCAAACATTGTTTCAATTGTTTGTCACCTAAGCATTCTTCTTCGAACTGTACGTCATCAAATCTCTGTTTTCATTGTAAAAAACCGCATCATTCTTTATTGCACGTTCACGATAAATCGAGGTCATCAGTACCTGCCTCTTCAAGCTCCATGCAGAGCAGCTCCGAACAAACTAATGCTTCTTCCTGCATTTCTAATGCCGAACCTTCTCACAGTGCGCAAACCCTTTTGACCACTGTACAATTCGAAATCCAAGATAAATTTGGAAATTGGTTTAGAACCCGTGGTCTTCTCGATTCCGCTTCAACGCACAACTTTGTTTCGCAATCGTTGATTAAAAAACTAGGTCTTTCGTCATCGCCTACTTCTATCAATGTGACCGGCATTGACAATTTGAAAACTCAAGTTTTGCAGTCTTCAAAATTGAAAATCAGAGACGTTTGCCAAAGAAACACCAATCTTAATTTAAACTGTCTCATTCTTACCAGTATTGGCAAGGACACTCCAAGTCACTCTATTAATACCTTCGGATTAAAGATTCCTTCGCACTTAAGGTTAGCTGATCCTCAGTTTAATGCTCAAGGTCCCATTGATGTGCTTTTCAGTGCCAATGTTTTTTGGAATTGCATTCGCAAACAAACACGCAAGTTATCTTCAACCGTGGTCGCCAGAGACACCGATTTTGGTTGGGTTATTACTGGTGAAATCAAACATACCAGTGTTCAAACCAAAGCGCAATGTCATTTCGTTACAGCTGACATAAATTCTATTTCTGAAAAAGAGAACGCTCATGTTTCAAATCTCAATATTTTTGAAAACCACTTGTCGAAACGATGTCTTATCGTGAACAACTACACTACCTCTGTAAGTTGTTTAAATGGTTTTTCCTTCTTCCCGCACAAGATGGCCATTCAAGTTCGCCTTGCTTTGTGTTATTTCGTCTATCTTCTTATGTCATTTTTTATAGCAGTTAATTGCTTAAACTTTTTCTCGAAAGCTATCTTCCCCTTGTGTAAAACCATGGCTATCAGTCACCATCACTTTGCTGTACGCTATGTTTCACTTCTTTCGCTATGTAGAAGGATGGCCACGGCCGGCTCCTCCCTCCTTCCTCACAATTGGAAGTCGCTTTTGAAACCGCTTGAAACTCTGAATTCTATAGCATTTAGAATAACTATTCTTATGCATAACCTTCTTCTCAATGTCCCAGCTTGTCTTCTTTGCTCGGAAGAATTAAGCTTCTTTTTGTTGAAAATTGTCCGATTTCGTGATCCTCTCAATTATGCGAAATTGATTTCCTACTCTATTTCATATAGCTTTAAATTGTTTGTTCACGTCCAAGTTACGATTGACTGCATTCCGTTCAAACTGAATATCTGCTTTAAGTTACAGCTGATTCACCAAATGTTGTGTGTGTACTTCGAACTGCTTGGTTGTCAGACTTGTTTGTATACACGCCTGAGGAACGCCAAGTTGTTTATTTCCTGTACGCTTGACACAGTTCAAAGCAAGTTTCTCTTATCTCAACTTTGGCTGATTGCCAAGCATTGTCTGGCGAGTTGCTACTACAAGTACAGAAGCCGTTTACCTACTTCCCAAAATAAACTTGTTCCGCTTAAGGACTCTGTCAGCTATTTATATGTCTTATCTCGTTGTACTATGTGTGTCAAGGCCGTGCTTGTTTACGTCTCTCACTTACTCATGCTCGTATTCTATAACTGCTTCGATCCCTGTTTCAAAACTTCGTTGCGTATTTCTCACGCGCTTATGTATTGCAATTTGCTTGCATATTTTGCGATCTTAATGTTCATTGATGAACAAACTGGTTTTTTCTCGTCGTCACATTCGATGTGTTTATGTATTTATACTTGTCATGTCACGTTTTTCGCTGACTTAAGTATTTTTCTGAGTAAACCCTTCGATACTCATTATAACTTAAGGTCATTGTTTATGGCTACTCGTTTGTTACCTATAGCGTTCTTGCTTTCTACTCGCATAGTTTCTTTGTTTACTTGGTATATTCTTGTCCTGAATAGATGTACTTGTTTCTATACGCTTTGTTTAAACTCGTTAATTCTCCTTTTGCATTGTATCGCAATCTTTACTAGTGCTTTATTTCTCTCAGCTTCCAGCTATTTTGTGATGGAAGATGTTGATAATTCTCGCCTTTTTACTCCGCTTTCTAATGACCCTGATGACCTCCTTCCACTTACACCTGGTCGCTTCCTTACACGCACTTCTCTCTCTGCCCCTCCTCCCCTTCCTAATTCTTACAGGGATTCTAATCTACCTATCACTTGGTGTAAACTTGAAGCCCTCCGTAATTCTTTTTGGAAGAGATGGAACTTGGAATATTTAACTTCCTTGCAACGGAGGCAGAAGTGGTTTCTTTCCAGTCCCGACATTAAGGTGGGAGACTTGGTCTTGGTTAGGGATGTTTCACCCCCCCTAGTCTGGCCTTCCGGAAAAGTGACCCAGTGTTACCCTGGAGGAGATGGGAGAGTCAGGGTATTCAGAGTCTTAACTATTAATGGTCCGATCACAAGACCTCTGTCTTTGATCTCTCCATTACCTTTAAATGTTTACTTGTTTTTCTTGTTCCCTGTTGGTGTTTGTCCCCCCAGTATGGTGTATTCTTTGAATACACGGTACCTGAGATATAATTTTTATTGCTCTTTGCATGTTCATTTCTTCCTTCCTCTTTGTCAACCACCAACAGTGATCATCTGTTTTCTCCTTGTTGGGCATATCTCTTATGTCTTCATAAGTATGTTTCAGATATATAACTTCTGTGACCCACCTAGCGTCATCTAGTAGCGAACCTCTGAAGCTACTCAATTCCTCATCGTGCAAGAGGACTTACATATCCATCTGGCCACCAGATCTCGTTACTATCGTCAGCTATTTTCTCCTTGAGCAAGAGGACTACGTCTACTGTTTCACTCACCATGCTGCGCTAATATCGCCTACTATCAACTCTTAGAAGACCATCCATCAAGAGAAGATAAATTTTTTGTATTTAAGTTGGTAATGCCTATATGTTCTCCTTTTGTCTCCTACCCCCCACTCTTTCCTCCCTTCTTGGTCTCTCCGTGCTCCGTTGAGCTGCTCTCACTTCTCCGTCTGCAGTTGACTCGTCCAGTCAAAGCTCCGCTCGAGCTTGCCTCCTCAAACCAAGAGGCTCACCCTCTTTTACGCCATGTTGGAACTCTAAGCATCAGTGAGAAATCCGACTTCAACATGAAATCAAGATAAGTACCATTTTTAAAAAGTTTTAACCTCATCTTCATGGTTTTAACTTCCAAGTGGTTTTAATTATAATTTATAGGCAGTGTGAAATGATTTACTTTGGGGCAATGATCATTCTTCGTGGGATTTGCAATGTTGAGCTTTTTGCTTGTATAAGCCAACCTTACTAAAACAAAAGAGCTTTTCTTAAGCGATTCAAACGAGAAATCCTCTCGCTACGTGGGATATTATCTAATACCCACTGCCTATAATTATAAAACTATTTCCTCCGTTGGATTTTCTCAACCCCATTTTCTGCTAAGGTCGTTCTGGAACCTTCTAGACCTTGTTCTCTATCTGCGAGTCTTGTCGTCAAGTATTGTTCACGCACTGTGAAAATGCTAGTTAAAATGAGGAATCTTCCTTATAAATTTTTGCAATAGCTAACTTTCTTCCACCGCTGGAACCTCTGGAAAATTCTATGGCGCATTTAATTGTAAATTACAACTTTTTCAAGAAATAGACTCTCATCTATATAGTGCAATCAGTTCTTTCCATAATTGCAATAACTTTCTTTTTCATGAACTTTAGTGTTTCTATAGTGAACTTTGAATCCATCTTCATAGACTACAGTGATAAACAGTGCTTTCTCCACGTTTCTACCGCGTCGCGATCGTCCGGTTATATTAAATAAGGCCATGAACATCTTCCTTAATTCCCATTTCTCTTTCCTAAACCTTTCACTAACAATTTGCAATAAACTTGTAATCTAGGTCGGTTTCAATAAGGTGTCATTCTAAGAAGTGCCCTTCCATTTTTGTTGGTTTATCATTAAGTATCTCTGTATAATCTTTGTGATACGTGTCTAACACACGTTTCAAACTTACATTGTTCCTCCCTTCAAAATCAGGGAAAACAATTCTCTAAACTCTTGAGCGAGTTATGTTCAGGTTTCACGAAATGGAAACTGCCCCATTTTTCTCGTGATTCCTAATTAAACATAGGAAGTCTAGAAACTTCCTTTTCACTTTCTTCAGGTTTCACAATAAGTGACCTGCCCTCTTTGTGTAATTCTCATATATTAACTCTGTATAAATATAAGAAGTTGTAGGAACTTCTATCTTATTTTCACGTTGTTGTTATCGTCATTTTCAAAGTTGTTATTTTCTCTAGAACATTCTCTCAAGAATTTCTTAAGGTACACTTTTTGTACTCTAATTCACGTTCAAGCTTTAATTATTTCATTGTTTATTGGTTTAACTCTTATGAAAATTTTAGAACCATGTAAGGTTTGAAACCTTGTAAATTGTCAGTTGCCTGGAGCAACCGTTTAATGTTGAGAGGTCTGCGACCCTATTTGTTAAAAAGTTCAAATGAACTATGTTAATTAAAATTATATTGCATAATTGTTAATTTCATCAAACTTCTTCTAATTGTAAATAAATTAAATATTTGTTTTTGGATTCATCATTTCTCTGATACTACAGTTAGGCAGGATCCTGGCTTTCCTAGCCCTTCCTAGGTTTATGCCCTCGTTCATGCTTAATAAAGCTTTTACTATCTGTCTGGCCAGACCATCACCCTTCCCCATAGTACTTTTATTCGTGCTTGGGAGGAAAGACACTAAAGCCTCTCTCTGGCAAACTGCCCAAGTCTTAGCTGCAGTTCCCGTTAGCCTCGACCAAGCTCGTACCTATTTTAGATATCAGGAGGTTAAGTTTCTGTGGCAATCGCCTTTAAGTGTGTTTAAAGTTAAACTTATTAATTTTGTGGGACTCTCCTCCTATTTTTCTATCCTTCTCTTCCAATCCCAAATCTACTTCCTTCTCTTAATCATCTTCCCTTGGTGGGTGGGTTATTCCTCAGCCAATAAACTACCCAACTGTACCTTCTTTAGCATCAGCGTAAATGGATTATGAACTAGGTTACCAAGTGTTAAGAGAAATTGATATCCTTAAAATAATTTAATTAAAAGTTCCTTATTGGTTCGTATTTTGGGTGTTAGCAAATTCTTCAAAACTGGATCAGCGATATACCATAGTATTTGAGTGTAAAATACTTAGAAGTTGTTGCATTTAGACTGTGCCATTAGAGTTGCGATGGACTGTAGTGATTTTGTTAACATCGATAGAGGAATTGAGATTTCTATATTCGATATCTGCCATTGCCAAACCGTTATTTGCTGGCTTATTCTCGTTGTAGTTGTTCAAATAGCTCCAAAAGAAATATTTATTTACTCCACAAAGCTCTTAACTTAATATGTAAGCCTATATCATTTTGTGTAGTTTAATGGACGATTCCTTGTCTGTCTGTTAGGTAGTCAGCCCGAAGGCTGGTTGGATCCTCAAAAGGCACCGCTGTTAGGTTATGTGGGTAGATGCCCACAAAAACCCAAGGCAGCGCTATATTGAGACGTACTAGGCAAGAAGAGGAGTGAGACCAGTATCTATGAACTTATGATACGTGCACTTACAAATGCACATATTGGTTGTAGCATTAAGATATAACTAGAAAATGTTTGTGTTCTTTATTTTTGAGATACTCGTATTCAATTTCACAACATTCTGAACACAGTACAATGTCCATATGCTACAACCAACCTGTGCATTTGTAAGTAGTACACATACTATGATAAGTTACTAGATAACCTAATGGTCACAACCACGTTATACATAGTAATACAACCAGCAATAGGTGATTCTCAAGATACAATTAACGTTGGAACAATTTCATTTTTCAACTCCGATGCAGATGAAACCTGCCGGACACGAGAGCATTAATTCGATTGAAACTTTATACAAGGAATCATTCCTAAAACTACACGAAATGATAAACATGTCAAGACTTTGTGAGAATATAAATATTTCTTTTGAAGCTATTCGAACAACTACAACGAGAATAAGCCAGCAAATAATAGTTTTGCAATGGCAGATATTGAACGTAGAAATCCCAATCCCTCTCCCTCTATCATGTTAACGATTTCACCACAGTCCATCGCAACTCCAATGACAGTCTAGATGCAACAACTTTTAAGTATTTGCCTCGACCAAATATTACAAACTTAGATAGTGCAGCCTATGCAACCCAAGTTCTTGTCACACACAGTGCGAATAGTCACACATCAATAAATCTTTCTCTAGACCAATGGGTTTGGCCTGGAACAATAATTAATTAATAGGTAGCATGATAGCCATATATGCAACCCTGAATTTTGTCACGCAAAGTGGGGATAGTCACGCATCCGTATTAACCAAGTTGTGAGGGTCAAATGAAGGTTCTCGTCTCAATCAGTTTTAATAATCAGAATTTTCTCTTCAAATAACATTCCAAATAATAGGCATAATACAGATGAAGTTCGTTCGCTTCACTGAGAAACATGATGTTTTTTAGGCCTAGATGATGAATATTTGTTGCCTAGGTAACCGTATAGGAGGTCTAGATAACAAACTCTTATTGGCATGGTAACTAACAGTTTGAAATGTATCTCTAATGAATTATAAGTATAAAGTATAAATAAGTAAGTTATAAATCCTACAGGAAAAAGTAATTAACCAATTAAATCAAACAATTATAACTCATAAAAACAACAGATTATGAAACGCAGCAAGGTGAGTGTGCACTGGAGGCAACCAAACAAGCGACTGATCGGCGACAAGCACGTGGTCAAATAGCATCACTCAAATCGGTAGCGTTGTATAGTTTCCATGGCAGCAAGCCATGCATGCGATCTAGTCGTCAACTGTTTTTTCCCAGTGGCGCTGAACTGTCAGATTCCAACTCTGGAAAATACACCTATAGGTAGTGAGTTATTGTTGTTTCAAGGGGAGGAACTACAAGGTCATCTGCCCCTTATAGAGAATGTTATCACTCGTTCTACTTTCATTCAGTGCTACTATAATACCATCTTATGGTGTGGTGGCTGCCACTCCTGAGGTCCTGGGCTAGTTTCCAAGTAATTTAATTCTGGACTGAGGGTTGGAACGACTCACAATCAGCTTCGTGAGCCAGGAATGAGAGGAGGTAGGTTCGATTCTCACCTCGGCCATCCAAGAAGTGTTTTTCCGTGTTTTCCCCACTTCCACTCCAGGCTAATGCTGGAATTGATCCTAACTTAAGACTATGGCTGCCTCCTTTCCAGTCGTCACCTGAATTACAAAATGTAGGCTATACTGCTCGGGTCCAAGCTCTGTGAACTTGCGGGGTGAGGGGAAAGAGCAAGGAAGGGTCAAGCGAGAAGAGATGGGTCTGTCAACAGCCCGCCGTGATATCTGTTATTCCTTTCTATTCCAATAATGCTTACATAGGGCCGTTGCTCAAACTACTGTAGTGTTACGAATGAGTGAGTGAGTCACCGACCAATGTATTTGGTTCTGTACTATGCACGGACCGAGGAACCTCATCACTCGTCAACACCACCTCTCATAGTCTGCGATGCACATGCCTCTCAGGTTCACGCAGCTTAGACCCGAGAAGTACACACTACTACAGATACTACAATAACACAGATTATCATACAAATCCTACACACTTCCAAATACACGGGGCTAAATGAATGTTATCAAAAGCCCTAAATGAATTAATATCAACAACACAATGATTCTACAATAAGAGATTCTTTTAAAATGTAGTTATAGTAAATGAAACCATACACATATCAGCAAATTGAAGTTCTCCATTTGAAGCATTACATATTTTATTAAGTTTACTGTTTCAACATACAAACTTGCATGTGTTGTAGGAATTTGCTGTTCATCAGTGTTAGCCATGGCATAAAGGAGGGAAGAGGTTCATTATAATGTGCTATAGCCTACTGTTATGCCTTGGCAAGAAAGAAGAAAGGAACATGCCTCAACACGTACTTTTAGGAGGACCAGATTTGATTTCTGTATTTTTGCTAAGTGTGATCTTGGCTCTCGCTGTTATTTTTCTTCGTTGACAACTTTTTAAATAAAACATGATGATTTCTAGCAGTATTGTTTTTCATGTTTTTTATTGAAAGTCCGATTTCTCCTTCCCCTTCACAGCATGTCATAGAATTTACTGTATTAGTGTGCGATGATTTTTTTTGATGTACTTACTGTATTTCACCCTGCAAAAATTGGTAAACTGGATATATTTTAAAGGGAATATGAAATGAACTACTGTATAGAAATTTTGTAATATCCAATTATTTTTCTGAAATTTCAGTCTCCTAATGAATTTGGCACTAATTGCACTAACAATTTTAGTGTGATCTGGTTACACACCTGTTTCCTTAGCATTCTCTCTTAACATTTTACTGTTATTGCTAACAGCATCAAGCATTTGAAGATATGAATATTCTCCTTCCCAGTACTTTTCCTTTGCAGTTTATTCCAATAACTAATTGGTTATAGGCCTAATTGGGCCTACTGTGGTTAATTGGAAGGGACCATTTTTTTAAGGTGAGTAATAATATGCTGCAGGCCTTTTAGTAACCTAATTCTTGTCAACAATACAATATGCTCCAATTGCAACTGAAAGAAATGTAAACATGTAAATTATTGATGAGGTCATGTCCTAAAATAGGGGCAGATGAGCTCGTAGTTCCGCCCCTTAAAACAACAATAACTAACTAACATGTCCTAAATGCTGTGATTGTTCATTTCAGAGTTCTGGAATTCACAATTTCCCACTTAGGTATTATTTAAAAGAAAAACTGTTATTGGTATTTTGAATGTGATTTATTTATTGTAGATCATATGATTATCTCCACACTTAAAAACGTGCTATAAGTATTGGGAAGATTGTGATTTTCGGAACATTGAAGTGGGCAGAGCATTTAGGACGACAATATTCAGCGGAACTAGGGGAAGGGGTGGGGTAGGCTACCTGCACGGCCGTGCTACACGTCAACTAGTACCGCGGTCAAACCCCAGACAGCGCTGAAGTCTTAGGTGCCAAGAATTAGCATGGCTGTCGGCTATCTGTAGTAGTAGGTAATCTGTGGACTGCAGACGATCAATTTTCAAGTAGTTCCTACTTTTGCCGCCAAACGCCACCGTCAACGACTCCTAGTTCAGAATTTAGCTACCAGACGTCACCGCAGTCGGCTCTTGATAACGAACGTAGGAACTTAAGAGCGTTGTTTACATTCTAAACCTATACAATTTAGCTTCACACAGGTGTAATTAGAGGAAGGTTCTTTAACATGCCATAAATCTATGAAATGGGACCGCCGGCTTTACTTCCCCTCCGAAGGAAGTCATACTGAGGGATTTTTAACGTTCTTAAAAATCCGACGACTTCGGCCGGATTTGAACCCGCGATCTTGGGCATACAAGCTCAACATGCTACCGACTACGCCACCAAAGCTGCCCGGAACTAGACATCATGCAGGCTGTAAACAATAGCATTGCCAAGCAAAGTAAATGGTCTCTGCTTTCGAAGTGCTTTGACCCACGCATGCGCTCTGTTCAGTCAGCAAAGCCAGCTGAAGTAACTGAATCCCACAGATATTTATGAATATTTATGTTTAAACATATAATAAAGTTGTAATTATCGTCGAACATAAACAGTCGTATGTAACTCGCCTATAATGGAAATTAAGACACTCGTATGGAAATTATAGAACTCGCTACGCTGGTTTTATAAACATATTCGTGTCTTAATTATTGCTATTATAGGCTCGTTGCATAATGTACTATTTCCCGCCTAATGTTATTGGAGCTGTGCCACGCTGACACTCGAATCACCTTTCTGTGGCTTCCAAGCCACATGGGAATTGCGGGAAATGAGTTAGCAGATCAAGCTGCAAAATAGGCGGTACTTCGACCAATGGGGGTATCCGCTAGAGATATTCGCTCTCAGTTACGCCTACATGTTCTGGCTTTTTGGGAGAGTCAGTGGCTAGCTGACCCACTGCCCAGTAAACTGAGAGCGATCAAGGGAACTACTCGCGTGTGGCGGAGCTCTTTCCGGTGACAGAGAGAGTCCGTCATTTTGTGTAGGCTAAGGATAGGTCATACAAGATCCGCTCACTCGTACCTAATGAGAAGGGAAGACCCCCCACTTTGTACCTGTGGAGCCGTTTTCACCGTGGCCCACATTTTAACCGAGTGTGTGGATCTTGCTGACTTACGAAGAAACCTTAGTTTGCAGATGACACTCAAACTTATATCAGCCGATGACGCGGTGGCTGCTGATCGCGTTATCCGCTTTATAAGTGAGAGTGGGTTAGGGCCAGCAATCCAAATTCTCCAGTGAACATTGACTGAACGACTTGTTCGTTAATAATAATAATAATAATAATAATAATAATAATAATAATAATAATATCGTATGGCCTCGGGTGCCTGGTGCAAGCTTTGTTAATTGACACCCAGAGGGTAGCTTGCATGTCGAATTTCGTCGTTCCTTTGAACGCTATAAAAGTCAAGAAGGTTATATATCTAAACTCCTTGACACTACAGCGCTTTCAAGTAGAGAATGGAGGAACTTTGTGTTGGCGGAAAATCCCGAGATTTATTTTGCCATTGAACACGGCCTACTGAATTCAAATGGGTTCTTTAACATGCCAACAACGTATGACATGAGTGTCGTGATTTTTGTCGCCTTAAAAAAATCACTTACCATGGCCAGGGGCGAACCTGCAATCTTGGGGTTGGTAGTCCGACACTATAACCACTCACCCACCGTGGCAAGCAGACTTGTTCCTTTTTTGAATGATAATGTTTTGTTTCTCCGTAATTTTTGTTTATTTTTATAATTTTTATTTTTATTTTATTTTTGTTTTTGTTTTATTAATTTTAGATCTTTTTAAATTTAGGTGTCCACCTCAAAATTTTTAATTCATTTCAAAATTTGTATTTTTTAATCTGTGTTAAGAGGGGCAGATGACCTCGTAGTTCCGCCCCTTAAAACAACAATAACTAACTAACTAATGTTATTGGGCACAATTAATGTTGACCGCCAGAAAATATTTCTTTAATATAATTAGGTAACACTGAAAAATGGCTTCTATCTCTTCAATCTTATTTTTGTTGAGTCTCGCCTGAGAGTGGTCTACAGACAGGACTATGGCAGTGTCTCATTTGAATATGCGTAAGTTAGATGAATATAATAACGTTAGAAGTGTCCAAGGCCATCTACACCCCAGTGTTATTAGATAAGCGTTATTCTGGAAGCATGACATGGCCTCCTATGACGTGATTCTGCTGCGCCTTAACGTTACCTGGACTGGACTGAATACAGGAGGCTCTGCAAGGTTCAGCACCTTCCAGCAAATTAACAACCTTGTTTTTGAGGGGAGCAACTTTCATGTCAAATGGCCTTGGGCTATACAATAATTATAACAAAGATGATAATAATAATAATAATAATAATAATAATAATAATAATAATAATAATAATAATAATAATAATAATAATAATAATAATAATAATAATCCTGGGTGAATGGATTGAGCCCAACATTCATGAAAAGGAAGCCTTCGTGGCACGGATTAACAAAATGGAAATGGCTTACCATTTAACCAAAGACATTCACAAATCACGATCAATGTCCTTCAAGGCCAAACTGAGGCACTTCGTTACCGTTATTCGCCCGGAGGCGTTATATGCATCAGAATGCCTGGCGATGAATAAGAAAGGCCTGGCAGAACAACTCGAAGCCAAAGAGAGGAAGATTCTGAGAAAGATCTTGGGCCCGGTCAAGGAACGAGGAGAGTATAGAAGACGACACAACGATGAACTCTATCTACATGTGGAGAAAATAACGGACACCATTCGCAAGAGAAGACTCTCCTTTTATGGCCATTTAACACGAATGAACTCCGGAAGATTGTCCAATCGAATCTGTGCCTACGTTGTGGGAAAGAAAACCAAAGGGATCTGGTTTACAGAGGTGGAAAAAGACCTACAAGAACTGGGGATATCACATGAGGACATCTTGGAACGTGACTCTTTGAAGAAGAAACTTGGGGAGATACAGAGTTTTCAGCCAAAACCTATATTGAAAACCGGCAAGAAGTGGACCGAAGAACGAAGGGAAGCTCACCGAAGAAGAATGCGCGAATACTGGGCCAATGTGAAAGATCGAGGGAAAAGGCAGTTGAAATAACGTGGTCCATAGACGACCGAAACGATTAAAAAGAAAATCCTTTCATGTGCTAGTCCTAGAAGAACTGTTACGGTCTACACAAAAGATTTGAATTTTCACGCCATCTTTTCCTGGGGCGACCTAGAGATCTCTTCAAATCCTGGCGCAGTCAGCTGGCATTTGAGGGTGCACAAATGCGAGTGAACCGTGTCAGTAGATTTACTGGCACATTAAAGATCCCCTTCGGGGCAAAATTCCGGCACCCCGTCTCTAAAAGCCACAGATGTTAAAAGGGACGTAAAACCAATAACATTATTATTATTATATCTTCCCACCGGGGCAGTAGTTGACGACAGCTATAGGGATCCTGCTTCTGTCCATCCTGTTGAGGTGTCCTAGCCAATTTCTTTGGTATTCATTGATGTATTCCAATATAGGTCTGCTGTTGAGACCATTCAGCACTTCTGTGTTTCGTTTGTGATCCCACTTAGTGACTCCTGCTGTTCGTCGCATATATTTCACTTCGGCGGTAGTTATTCGTCTCTCATCGCATTTCCTCAGGGTCCACGCTTCGCTACCATAGCAAAGTACTGGTCTTGCTAAGGTTTTTTTAAATTCTTGTTCGGGTTCGTTTTTGAACTAATGACGGTCTAAAAACTTTATTGATGATTCCTAAACATCTGTTGAATTTAAAGATTTTCTCGGGTATGTCCATTTCTTCAAGGAAAGACAGTTTGTAACCAAGGTATTTAAAATCGTTTACACTTTCCAAAATGTTATTATCCAAGCAGATCTTAATTCTTACTGGTTCCGTAATAATAATAATAATAATAATAATAATAATACAGGGGATGTCACATAAGTAATATCGTATGTTAAAGAAAATGTTATTTAATGCAAATACATTTACCATGATAGCAAAGTAGTCTATTAATTAGAGATATGATTTTTGAGGGCTTTTGTTGTGAAACAAAATACAGGGTCATCGAATAAAGTTGCAGAAATTTCAAAAAATCATATCTCCGGTTGTAAGTGAGATACATTAATAATTCGACCTGAAAACTAATCAGGGACTTATCGAGTTTTAGTTTTAGATGGTACTGTACTCCTCCCGTGACCTGCAGCTGATGCGCAGAATGAGTGCGCGACAGGAAGCTGCCACGCCACTGTTTCAGTAGTGAGTGTGATTGCAATGGCGACAGTTCAGCAGAAAGCACAGTGTGTGTTGTGTGTTATAACTGTTCAGCGCACTTTCCGACCTGTTTATGGCACGGATCCCCCTCATACATTAGACGGTGGTATGAACAGGTACAGGAAACTGGCAGCGTTGACGTGAAGAAGTCCCCCGGACGCCCTTGAACGAGTGATCAAACTGTCGAGCGCACATAGAAACATTATATGGAATGAAAAAAAAAAAACTTTTTGAGATGGTGAATTTAACAAAAACAAGTAGTTCCGTGGAGAACTATACAGCCTATTTTCATATACCCTACTCATGTCAATTGCCTATATCAACATACAAAATTTCAGTTTGAAGGTTGTGATAGACTCGTAGATATTGAGAACCGTCTAAATATATCAGATGGTTCGCAGGTTGGATTTTTATTTATGTACTATTACATGAAGATTATTGTGTACGTGTGATATTCAAACTTCAATCGCATGATTAGAACACAAGAAGTAAAAACGAGATTTTAAAATTTCGCACAGCTGCCATCTTGTGGTTATGAAAACAATTGAAATAAATAAGATGCCAGTGGATTAGTATTTGTATAAGCATCTAAAGTGCAAAGTTTCACTGCACTCGGATGGTTAAATCGCGAGAAGCGTCCATTTAAATATGTATACTTCACGTCGTCGCCATGCTGGATTTGTGCTCACCAGGTTACTGAAAGTCCTATAGGTGAACTTTTAGTAGTGCTCTTTATCAGCGTACACAATTTCAGGATGATATCGGTAATAGTTTCGGAGATACTGAATGCTGGTGAAATATTTCGCACAGCTGCCATGGAGGATTGGTGAGAGACAATAAAATTTGAAGTGTACGGTCGGGGTCGGCCAGAATGGTGCTATGGTCTTACCGAGTTTCATTGAAATCGCTCCAGCCGTTTAGAAGTTATTAGGGGGTAACACACACACCATCACACACGCACACACAGACACACGGACAAAATGGGATCTCATAAGCCTATTTTGAAATAAATGAAAATAGGCTAAGAAACTCGTTTTAATATGTCAAATAGTTCCTGAGCTATGATATTTTGAAATGGCTGCGACCTTTTCCGATGACCCTGTATTTGTATGAAAAGCCCTTGTCCTTATTGATGAAGTTGAAAATATTCAGTAAATTGAAACCTTTAGTCAATACATAGTTGTACTTTAATCACAGTACCGATTTCGGCGACATTGTGATCTTCTTCAGCGTTATATAAGATACGAAAAGAAGCAAGACTTACATACAAAAATTTCCTTATCAAAAGTTATCAAAATAATTACTTAAAATGGTAATATTCTAAAGGCTGAAATTAAAAAAAAAACTTTAAAAAATTAAAAATCAGATCTGTTACTATGTGTTATAAAATGAAACATTTAAATCTTATTCTTCATTTTAGATCACTGTTTCAACTTCAAGCTGCTTTTTATCAAGATTTAAATCATTCATTTTATAACACATCGTAACTAGGATTTAAAAATTATGTTAGCACAGGCAAGGAAAGCATTTCTACAGAAAAGGAATCTGTTGACGTCGAATATAGATTTAGGTATTAAGAAGTCGTTTTTTAAGACTTTTGTCTGGAGCGTGGCGCTCTTTGGAAGTAAAACTTGGACTGTTGGTGCAGTAGAAAAGAGGAGAATAGAAGCGTTTGAAATGTGGTGTTACAGGAGAATGATGAAGATCTGATGGGTAGATAGGGTTACAAACGAAGATGTATTAAGACTAGTGGGAGAGGAGAGATGTTTCTGGTGACTGCTCATGAAGAGAAGAGATAGGTTGGTAAGACACATACTAAGACACCCAGGAATAGCAAGCTTAGTTATGGAAGGAAGGGTCGAGGACATGAACTGTAGGGGTAGACCAAGGTTAGAATATGCTAAACAGATTGCCTCGGATGTAGGGTGTGGTAGCTATGTAGAGATGAAAGGATTAGCTCAGGGCAGGGAGGCATGGAGCGCTGCATCAAATCAGTCAAAAGACTGAAGACTCAAACAACAAACAACAGATCAGATTTTTTCGTTTTTCAGTATTTTATCATTAAATGATCTTGTCGACTTTGTCGTTACGCTGGGGTCTGGCGTTACGTTACGGTGACGGGACGAAATGTACCCAGATGCACTGAGGTGTGTGACGTCATAGTACTGCTTGGGGCATGTGTTCCTCGACAATTTCTACTTCGTTAGTATAAGACAAAAATCCCCGATTCTTGGATGTCACGGGTAATCTCAAGAACCACTGGATGGATTTTGATGCGGTTTTCACCATTCTGTAAAGGATATCTCGAGGAAAGATTCTGTAGAAAATAATTTATGTATGATCAAAGGAAGCCAAGCAGTAACGATTTCAGTGAAAAAGTCGAAAACAAACTTGGCGTCCGTGCGCTTCTTAAGCTTACGCTAGGCACACCGTTAAAAATATCAGTCTACTATGAGTGTAAGAATTGGTCAGCATAAAAAGTTCTACAAAAAAGTCCGCGAGAGCATATCTCTATCTTCAATACATCGCCCACTATAAGTGTTTTTATACTGGATGGAAGGGGCACGTCCCCGCGCGCTCTGGTGAACGTGACGGCATCCCGCGCGCTTGACCTTGCTTTGCCCTTGGTTTGCACTTGCCGTTCGTGAGTAATTTGAAACAAGGTAAAGTATTATAAAGCAAGATAAGTATTATGAAGATAATTTTCTAACATGTCAAGAATCATTGGCTTCGAGCGAAGCGAGAAGCTTCCAGCTTTTCTAGCATTTTTCAGCATTTGTAGCATTTAAAATGATACAAAGTCTAGTCCTTCAGACTGACTGTCACATTTAAGTAATGATTTTGATAGCAACTTTTGATAAGGAAATTTTTGTATGTAAGTCATGCTTCTTTATATATTTTATATAACGCTAAAGAAGGTAACAATGTGGCCGAAACTGGTACTGTGACTAAAGTACAACTGGTTATTGACTCTTCCCCAGGGGCTCACATCTCCTGAGACGTGGGTTGGCGACCATGGGGCCCCAGCTGAGTCCGGCATTACTTCCACTTACTTGTGCCGGGCCCCTCTCCGTCTTCTTTCCTGTCAACCTCACTAGGTCAACTCTTGCTCTCATCCGACCCCGACGGTAATAGGGTATCTGAGACCTAGGGAGTCTCTTCCTTTCCCGCCTTAATTGGCCCTTGTCTCATCTTTTCTGATACCCTCCTTTTGCGAGGGGTCAGCCTTCTTTTTTATTTTCATGTTATCTCCTGCCTTCCGCTCAAGGCCCTCAAGGAGGCAGGGTGTATGTATCCCCACCACTTCTGGTGCACCCTAGATATTGCTACACCCTGAGGGGCTAACGGCTGGTGAGTTCGGGAGTTGGTGACCCCGTGGGATTCCTGAGCTGGGTCCGGTTTTCCCCCCTTTATCCCTTATCTCTGGGGCGGACCCTCTCCTCTTTCACTTTCCTATCTGCCTTTCATGGCTCTCCTTCCTTCCAAGACCCTCAGTCCGCATTCTTCTAGGGTTGAGGGTATTTCTTTTCCACATGTCCTTTATCTGCCTTATTCTCCTTTTGTTTTCCATTTCTTCTTTTAGTTTATAAGTTAGTAGTTAGTTTTAGTTATAGTTTACATTTTATTATCATCTTCACGAACACTCAAACCATTAGGGGCCGATAACCTATATGTTAGGTCCCTTAAAACAACAACAATTATCATCATCATCATCGGTTATTGACTTAAGGTTTCAATTTACTGAATATTACATTTGTGTAAAGTAATTTCTATTTCTGTTTGTAAGGATATCCTCTTCGCTTGATTGTTTATTTCAATTAATAATTTGGAAGACATTATGCAACGAGCCTATAATGGCAATAATTCAGACACGAGTATGTTTATACAACGAGCGTAGCGAGTGTCTTAATTACCATTTTAGGCGAGTTGCATACGACTGTTTATGTTCGACGATAATTATTATAACTATTTTATGTTCAAACATAAATATTCATAAATATCTGTCAAGATTTCGCCAGTTTTATGTACTGAACAGAGCGCATGAGACGCAGAGAATGCCTTGTATTTGACC
The DNA here is from genome assembly GCA_946902985.2 of Meconema thalassinum. NCBI lineage: Eukaryota > Metazoa > Arthropoda > Insecta > Orthoptera > Tettigoniidae > Meconema > Meconema thalassinum. The sequence goes on from OX336388.2 coordinate 127,391,497, forward strand.
ATGGCCTCCTCGATTACCCTACTATGACACTACGCCAGGCAGTGAAATTTAAATTATAAGGCCGTGGAACTCAGCGCATCTAATTATCTAATTGGTCAAACAACTGTTTCTTGAGCTCTGATTGGTGGGAGAAACTGTTTCATAATGAAAAATAGTGTTATAATGAGCCTCATTATAGTACAGTTTTCTGACATACAACAGTCAGGTTCGAACATAAAATGTATTATATAGTTTTTCTTAACCAACATTCATATTAGAACATAGTTTTTCAACAATCTTATATTCTTAATACTGCCTGAAGAACACCTCAACCTAGCTCGAAACATGTATCATCATTTATACTTACAATAGATATGTTTCAAAAAGTATTGATTGGCGTATTCTTTAACATCTTATGAAATTTTATTTGGAAAGTTTTCTGACAAGAAATTCTTCAGAGTAGAGACCATCAGATGCTATGGTCTTGAGCCTTCTTTCAGTTAGGTTTCTTATCCCGCGACGGTACCAAACTCTGGGGTTTGATGCAAGAATTCGGCGAGACCCACTTCCACAGCTTCTGTGTTTTCTAAATTTCTTCCATGCCGTAAATGAGTCATGGATGCTTACATCCATCTTGTTGCACCGCCAAGCTCAGAATGAACGTGTATGGCGCTGGTTCGTACCTAGTCTCCTGCATTTACATTCGCCTTCTGTCGGGTGAATTCTGGGTTGTTTGCCGTGGGGTTTCGATTGTCTACACTGGAATTACCGTGATGCCATATGTTCGAAAAATATAACATAGTTGCCATTAGATCTGTCAATCGATTACAATTTTAATCGGTTAAGGTACTCATCGACACTATTGAAGTCATTTCATTACAAGTTATCTTATTTTCTTGAAATTGATATCACTGATTCCGGGAATATAAACTACAGGATTTTTGCCAAAAAATAAAAAATAAAATAAAATTGGGGGAATTTTTCAAAGATTAATCACAAAAATAACTAGCATTTTTAAGACTCGATATCTTCGCTCTTTTTCAACTTAATCGAGTCATTGTTGTTGCAAATTGATCTGCTCTGTGTTCAGGATGTTGTATAGTAGAATCGTTTATGTATCATTGATTGAGGCAAATATATTAGGTTTGTTTTACAATTTACGTTATTTTGATTGAAAAAATAAAATAATATTTGAAATAAACTAAAATGGATATCCTAACAAATAATTTGGTTAAATAAAGGTTCTATATATTTGAATATACATTTCAAAACACTCTGAAGATCCCTTTTCAAACAGGAGATTGGAGCCGTGATGGATGGTGAAACAGACGGATGGGGAAATTGAGAATTCCAAGTATAAGTTAATGTTTGAGCAATTTACTCAATTTTCCTTCGATTAACTATTTTCACAGAAACGACATATCTTTCAAAATTAATCAAAAATTGTAACAGATCTGGTATTTTAGTCTTTTAGTGTATTGTTAACATTTTAGACAGGCCTAGTATAGGGGAAGTCCGTGTAATTTGGACTGATGTTACTGATGTTAAGTTTGGCCACCCCCTTTCTCAGGCAAAGTCAGCAAGACAGTTCAGGGTTCCTTTCGCCTTGCGAGTTGATCTAATCTTAGACTGAAGGTTGAGGGGGAATATGGAAAATAAGTTTGTCACCACATTCCTTATAAGATTATACGACCATGAGGAAGTGTGCTGTGAAGTAATCATTTCAACGAAGAGTGTGTGTCGGTTTCACAAGTACTGCTGGAACATCGTGGTAAGTTCTAGTACACTAGGACAGGCATCATAATAACACCCCCCAGGGGCTCACATCTAGAGGGACGTGGGTTGGCGACCACGGGGCCCCAACTGAGTCCGGCATTGTTTCCACTTGCTTGTGCCGGGCTCCTCTTCCTCTTCTTTCCTGTCGACCTCACTTGGTCAACTCTTGTTCTCTTCCGACCCCGACGTTATTCGGGTATCCGAGGCCTAGGGTGTCTCTTCCTTTCCCGCCTTAATTGGCCCTTGTCTCATATTTTCTCATACCCTCCTCCTTCTATTTCTTTTCCTGTTATCTCCTGCCTTCTGCTCAAGACCCTCAAGGAGGCTGGGTGTATGTAGCCTCACCACTTCTGGTTCACCCTAGATATTGCTACATCCTCAGGGGTTCGGGAGTTGGCGACCCTGAGGGATTCCTGAGCTGGGTCCGGTTTTCCCCCTTTTATTAATTAACTGTGGAGAGGACTCCCTCCTCTTTCACTTTCCTATCTACCTTTTATGGCTCTCCTTCCTTCCAAGTCCCTCAATTCGCTTTCATCGAGGGTTGAGGGCATTTCTTTTCCTCCTGTCCTTTATTTGCCTTATTCTCCTTTTGTTTTCCATTTCTTCTTTTAGTATATAATTAAGTAGTTAGTTTTTTAGTTATATTTTACATTTTCATCTTCACGATCACCCAAACCATTAGGGGCCGATTACCTAGATGTTAGGCCCCTTAAAACAACAATTATCATCATCATATCATAATAACACAGGTTAACTCACAAACTCAACTCTTACATACGAACACGGGACTGCATGACCACGATGTCGCAAAGCCCCTGAAATAAGCAACAACATCTTTCTTCATAGTTTTATTTCTGATTCTGAAAGAAGTTGCATTATACCTTCCTTCAGCAAATTTTCAATAATTTTTATATTATTTGAATCTTGATTAAATATATGCATGCCGTGTAATTTGGACTGTCCGAGAGTGTGTAAATTGGTCCGTTTAAAGAAATTTAATCAGTACATTTCTTCTTAGTGACCATCTCGTGGTGTAGCCGCCAGTATTCTTGGCTGTCGCCCCGGAGTTCCGGGTTCAATTCCTGGCTCTGCGAAGAAATTTTAATTCTGGTGGGAGGGCTGCAACGAGGTTCGGTTCCCACTTAAGCTATCCTGCAATTTATTGGTTTTCCGTGGTTTCCCAGTTTTACAGAAGGCAAATGCTGGGATGGGTCCTAACTTAGAGCCATGGCTGCCTCCTTCCCAGTCCTATCCCCAATTTACAAATACACTAAGTACAGGCATCATAATAACACAGGTTATCTCACAAACTCAACTCTTACACACGAACACGGGACTGCATGACCACGCTGTCGCAAAGCCCCTGAAATAAGCAACAACATCTTACTTCATAGTTTTATTTGTGATTCTTAAAGAAGTTACTTTATAATCTGAAAGGGCTTAGTTGTTGTTGTTGTTGTTGTTGTTGTTGTTGTTGTTGTTGTTGTTGTTGTTGTTGCTGCTGATGTGGCTTATTTGAATGGCTGCGACTTCGTGGTCATATAGTCCCGTGGTCTTGTGTGTGTGTGTGTGTGTGTGTGTGTGTGTGAAATTTGTGTGACTACCTGTGTTATTGTATGGCTGTACAAGTGTGTGGGTATTTGTAAACTGGGGATAGGATTGCACAGTGGATCAAAATCGAAATCTAGGGGGGCAAAATTATTTTTACGTTTTAATCATGAATTTAGAGTGAAAGCAACGTATATAATTTCTTTACTTCATAAGAAACATGCAAAAAATTGTCTATGACTAGGAGTTGGATCGGGCATTCAGTTATCTCTTCAGAACAATTTTCTACCCCTAATTTACTCTTATCAAACTCACAAATTTCCACTTTTGACATAATCGTCGAACCCAGTGCTTCAAACAGTTGTGAACGTGTGAGAACTGGTTGCGCGGCATCTTCTAATACGTAAAATAACTAAGTAAGTTGCAAAAAGATGCAAAAAATCTTATAACAGGCGTAAAATACAAGACTGTATCTACATTTTAACATTAAGTAGAAAGTGACGCGACATACTAAAAATTTACGTGAAAATATAATTTTTAAATAATAGTTAAATATTATATAATGCAAATATAGCTAAAATGACGTAACAATTACGCCCATTAATAACTGAAACACGTTACAAAGATCATACCTTCAGCTGCATGTTCCATCTTAAAGCATCACACTAACCACAAAGACAACCAAACCACAGCCACTTACATTCACCCTCCAATTCAGACTGCTCGAACAGTGGTGACAGATTTACACTGAGATGCGTTTATATCCCAGAATAGTGAGCGGCAATTAAATGAGAATGCTGTAGAAGTAATACATTTTGATTTTTTAATTATGAAAATAAATAATTGTGTCCTCCTAGATTTCGATTTTGACCCACTGTGGCCAAGGCCTTTAGTTAGGATCCATCCCAGCATTTTCCTGGAGTAGAAGTGGGGAAACTACGGAAACTAGCTCCAGGATGGCTGAAGAGAGAATCGAACCCTCCTGTTCCCAGTTTTGCCTCACAAGGCTGAGTGTACCCCGTTCCAGCGCTCAGACCAGAACTAAAATTTCTTGGCAGAGCCGGGAATCGAACCCGGACCTCCGGGCTACATGCCAAAAGTGACAATCAGAATTCGCAGTATTGTATTTTATTGTTTAGTATTGTCTAATAAATAGCTTAAATAACTTACAAGTGAGCCTCCGTGGCTTAGGCGGCAGCACGCCGGCCTCTCACCGCTGGGTCCGTGGTTCAAATCCCGGTCACTCCATGTGCTGGATAAATTGGAGGCAGACAGGTTTTTCTCCTGGTACTCCAGTTTTCCCTGTCACAAATTTCATTCCAGCAACACTCTCCACTGTCATTTAATTTCATCAGTCATTCATTTAATCATTGTCCCAGGGGAGTGCGACAGGCTTCGGTAGCCGGCACAGTTCATATTCTCGCCGCTAGATGGCTCCATTCATTCCATTCCTGACCCGGTCGGTCGACAGGAAGCAGGCTGTGGATTTTCATTTTCAACTTACAAGTATTTATATTTACCAGTCCAAATTACACATCGCCCTGGTCCAAGTTACACGCCATCGGTCCAAATTACACCTTATTACATTTTGATATAAACATAAATTTTAAGTTATACGCTGAGATAATATAAACATTTATTTTCACAAAATCATTTGATACATTGTCCTAATTATAGTCCATAAAATTTGGGAAAGTTTAATTACGGTCAAAGAAGTTATTGAAGTTTAAAGTTAAGTGGTCCAATATATATTTCCTGAAGGACATCCGCCCGGCATTCCGGGAGACCATAAAGATCCAGAATACAGTGTAGGTACATTGTTGGCTCTACATGTACATAAGTCATTACGATACACCATATAAATGGTTATGTAGCATGTTGAGTGAAGCTCTCAATACGCCCAAGCAGATCTTCTCAAGATCATCCTCGATGATGCCAAGCTTCTTGAGGACATCCACGACGAACTTGTAAGATGTTCCACGAGCTCCGAATAGAAGGTCATTCACTTTCCATGCATTTTTAGGTAAGTAATATCTCTCACTCAAGTGAGATATGCATGGTCGGTAAATAGCCTCTTTTTCCTCGTTGACTCGTACGGCTTGCGGAATGTTATGAAATCAGCCCTTTTTAAATAAAAATTTTATGTAAGACTTGCAACTTCGTTTGTTTTAACTACTGTTTGCTGAAGGTTACACACAATGTACACTGTACTTAAGAATAATAATTTATTGACTTACGGTATTCATTTCCTAATTTACTGACCTAATAAGCAATGAAGAACGTTTTACTAGGTCTATAGGACACAACTAGTTTATTCAAAATATGTTTTCTTTTATTTGTTTTAAATTTAGTATTTGTGTCTCTTCTATTTTCTTTTCTTTTCTTCTTCTCTTTTCTTAGTCGTTTACCCTCCACGTTGGTGGAACCCACGGACTCAGCGAGGGAACTCACCACTACCGCCTCTACGGGCAGTGTCCTAGAGCGGGGAACATCTAATACAACTGGTGAGGTGTGATTGGCACCTCGCCCAGGCGGCCTCACCTGCAAAGCGAACAAGGGCCTCATGAGGGAAGGGAATGGAAGGTCAGGATGGATAGGCAAGGAAGAGGGAAGGAGGCGGCCGTGGCCTTGAAGAAGGAACCATCCCGGCATTTGCCCGAAGACGAAGTGGGAAACCACGGAAAATCACTTCGAGGATGGCTGAGGTGGGAATCGAACCCCCTCTACTCATTTGGAACACCCGAGGCTGAGTAGACCCCGTTCCAGTCCTCATACCACTTTTCAAATTTCGTGGCCGAGCCGGGAATCGAACCCAGGACTTCCGGGGTGGCAGCTAACCATGCTGACCGCTACGCTACGGAGGCGACTCTCTTCTATTTTATCATTTTAAATGATTTAGTCGACTTGGTCGTTACGTTACGGCAACGTCACGAAATGTACCGAGAATGCACTGAGGTGTGTGACGTCATAGTACCGCTTGGTGCATGTGTAGCATTTAAAATGATGTGAAGTCCAGTCTTTCAGACTGACTGTGTTATTTTGGTTGTGCTTTTTATTTTTGTTTTCTATTTTCTGTCATTGCTTTTGTTTTCGCTTTTTGTTTTTGCTTTGTGTTTTATTGTGTTTGTTGTTTTCTACTTTTGCTTTGTGTTTATTGTGTTTGTTGATTTCTGCTTTGTGTTAGTTTTTGCTTTATTTTTATCTTTTGGTTTTGGTTTGTGAGGGGAAACTCGTGGGCAAAACAAGACATAATCAATGAAATCAAATTACACATTTTTTGTTTTCGTGTTTGATCTCGATAGCATTTTATTTTCACCTCTAATAATGTACCACAGCTTGAAAATTAACGCTTTAGTATCAATTGTAAAGTTCAGGTAACACTAAAAGTTTTACACGGATAAAACCAATTGTTCTTAATGTTAGTAAGAGCAAACGTATAATCTGAAGATTGGAATTATCTATACTAATATATAACAAGATGTACAGTAAAGAACATATAGCCTACTTTCTCCTAAATGCATGGGTATTGTTATAACTCTTTGTCCTTTTCAAGGAGTATAATTGAATGTTGGTTGTAGTAGCTTGTTGAAATACAACGTGCTATACGGATATTAAACATGAATATAAGGTGCCCTTTGCTAGTGCTACCTCTGTACAAAATGTCATTCAATTCGGTTTCACGGTGTTTGAATTGATATGGTAAATCGATTTGCACACATACATGGCCGCTATCTGCAAACTATTGAGATGATGACCTTGTAGTTCAGTTAAAAGATGATTGCCACATAAAGGTATGTTGTTGCAAAATTTGGTAGAGATCAAATAATTAGGTTCGTCGTAATTTGATTTAAGCTTTTAAAATCTGGGTGGCCGCCATTCCGTTTCCGTCAAGATGGCGGCGATATAAAACATGAACCTGAGGTGCCCTTTGCTAGTGCTACCTCTGTACCAAATTTCGTTCAATTCGGTTTTACCGTGCTTGAATTCATAGGGGGAATCAATTTGCACACGTACATGGCTGCCATATACAAACTATTGGAATTATGATCTTGTAGCTTGGTCAAATAACGCTTCTCCCATAAAGGTATGTTGTTGAAAAATTTGGTAGAGATTAGATGATTAGGTTGGTCGTAATTTTATTTAAGCTTTGAACATTTCGGAGGCCGCCATTACGTTTCCGTCAGGATGGCGACGATATAAAACATGACACTGAGTTGCCTTTTGAAAGTGCTACCTCTGTACCAAATTTCATACAATTCGGATTCACCGTATTTGAATGGATAGAGGGACTCGATTTGCACACATACATGGCCGCTATCTGCAACCTATTGGGCTGATGACCTTGTCGTTTGGTCAAAAGATGCTTCCCACATAACGGTATGTTGTTGCAAAATTTAATAGAGATCACATTATTAGGTTGGTCGTAATATGATTTAAGCTTTAAACTTTTGGGTGGCCACCATTACGTTTTCGTCAAGATGGCGGCAATATAAATTATGACACTGAAGTGCCCTATACTAGTGCTACCTCTGTACCAAATTTCGTTCAATTCGGTTTCACCGTGTATGAATAGATAGGGGGAATCGATTTGCACACATACATGGCCGGCATACGCAAATGATTGGGCTGATGACCTCGTAGTTCAGTCAAAAGATTCTTCGCACATAAGGATATAATGTAGCAAAATTTGGTAGATATCAGATGATAAGGTTGGTCGTAATTTGATTTAAGCTTTTAACATTCGGGTGGCCGCCATTACGTTTTCGTCAATATGGCGACGATATAAAACATGACATTGAGCTTCCCTTGGCTAGTGCTACATTTGTACAAAATTTCGTTCAATTCGGTGTCACCGTGTTTGAATTGATAGGGGGAATCGATTTGCACACATACATGGCCGCCATCTGCAAACTTTTGGGCTGATGACCTTGTAGTTTAGTCAAAAGACGCTCGCTATATAAATATAATATTGATGCAAAATTTGGTAGAGATCGGATGATTAGGTTAGTCGTAATTTGATTTAAGCTTTGAACATTTGAGTGGCCGTCATTACGTTTCCGTCAAGATGGCGGCGATATATAACATGACACTGAGGAGCCCTTTTAAGTGCTACCTCTGTACCAAATTTCGTTCAATTCGGTTTCACCGTGTTCGAATTGATACGGGGGGACAGACATTCAGAGTACACACACTAACATACAGACTCACACACACACACACACACACACACACACACAGAGAGAGAGAGAGAGACACACAATTTTTAGCCAATTTCATAATTAGGCCTATGAGATCACCTTTTGTCCGTGTGTCTGTCTGTGTGTGCGTGTATGATGCTGTGTGTCCCCCCTAATAACTTCTAAACGGCTGGAGCGAATTCAATGAAACTCAGTAAGTTCATAGCACTATCCCGGACGACCCCGACCGTTCCCTTCAAATTTTGTTACGTCTCACCAATCCAACATGGCGGCTGTGCGAAATATTTTACCAGCATTCAATATCTCCGAATCTATTACCGATATCACCCTGGAATATTTTACGATGATAAAGGGAACTACTAGAAGTTCACCTATGTGACTTTTGAAAACCTGGTAACTACAAAACCAATATGTCGGCCAAGCGAAGTTGCGACTTTTAAATAGACGTTTCTCGCGATTTAACCAACCAAACGCAATAGAACTTGGTACAGTATATGTTTATAGACATTGTAATGCACCGACATCTAACTTCGTTCAATTGTTTATATAACCTCAAGATGGTGGCTGTGCGAAATATTTCACCGGCATTCTATATCTCTGAAACTATTAGCACTGTCACCCTGAAATTTTGTACGGAGATACAGGGCACTACTGGAAGTTCATCTATAAGACTTTCAAAAACCGATGAACTTCAAAACGAATATGGCGGCCAAGCGAAATTGAACATTTAAAATAGACCTTTCTCGCGATTTAATGATCCAATCGCAATGAAACTTGGTACAGGAAATGTTTATACGTATTTTAATGCATTGGTTTCTAATTTAGTTCAATTGTTTACATAACCTCAAGATGGCGGCTGTGCGAATTTTAAAATTAAATTTTTATTTCTGGTGTCGTAATCATGCGATCGAAGTGAAAGTTTGAATAATCAACCTACGCAATAATTTTCCTTTACTGATACATGACTCTATGGCTTATACATATAACAATCCAACATGGCGACCATCCGAAACATTTAGGTTTATCTCAATATCTACGAATCTATTACAGCAAACAAAATGAATGTTTTAATGTTCATAGTGGCTATGAACATAAGTTCACCTATAGGACTTTCAATAACCTCGTGATCACAAATCCAACATGGCAGCGACACGATATATAAATATTCGCATGGTCTTTTCTCGAAATTTAACCATCCGAGTGCAGTGACACTTGGTACAGTAAATCCTTATACAAATGTTAATCCACTGGCATCTATTTTTTTCAATTGTTTCCATAAACACAAGATGGCAGCTGTGCGAAATTTTAAAATCTCTTTTTTACTTCTTGTGTCGTAATCATGCGATTGAAGTTTGAATACTACACGTACACAATAATCTTCATGTAACAATTCATATCTCTAAGACCTACGTATAAAAAATCCATCATGGCGACCATCCGTAATATTTAGTCGGTTCTCAATATCTGCGAATCTATTAGAGCAATCACTCTGAAATTTTGTATGTTGATAGAGTCAATTAACATAAGTAGGATAATGAAAATAGTTATTCACGGAACTACTTGTTCACCCTGATTTGATCTCATAAGTCTACTTTCAGTTTTAGCAAAAATCGAAAGTAGGCTAAAAAGGAGATGGTGTGTGTCTGTGTATAACTCAATCACGCAAGAAATTTTACATGAAAGTAGCTGATTTACTTGGTTAACATATAGGCTACTTTTGATTTCGATACTTTGCACTATTTAAAGATGCGACCATTTTAGTGACGTCTCTACACCCTCTGGCTTCAAACTTTCATATTTCCATTTCAAATAAAAGAGAACGCTAAGAAATAAAAAACATTTAATGGCATATACGAGATTTAAAATTTAATTTTCTACTTTTCGTGTATCTCCAACGGTTAGCGAATAAAACCCAAATTTGTGCAATAAAAACGGTCAACGCCGAGCGGTGTAGTTGGTGAAAATGTTCCATCCTTACTCTCCCTCCGTGATCACCACGCCTATCCCCTGTTTTCACATTTTTATTTATTTATGACCCGTAGTGAAGCACGGTTACTTCAGCTACTTAATTTATAAAAACGTCATCGAATTGAGTATTTTTATTAGTTGGCTCGGGGGAGGGGGTTGATCTCCCTAATTACCCCCCTCCCTCCTCCTCGTAGTTACGCCATTGGCTGTAGGACAGGACTCCAAGATGACAGGTGGGCAGCGTTGCCAGGCGTAATGTCACGGCTTGTATTGTAAGTGTAGAAGGCGATGCTAATACTGTATGGGATTTACAGTGATAGGAAGGACCTTAACCCTAGAACGTTGTTATCGGTAGCACTTCGCATCGGCGACGAATACGATTCTAGAAACTGATAATACAGTAGAATCTCGATTATCCGACCTAAACTGGATTTGGAGTACGTCGGATAATACAGAATAACTCTGTACCTCAGAACCAGACTAACGTAAGTCACATTATGCCAATTTTTCAGGAGATCATAAAAACTGTAGAAAATGAATTCTATGTCTGACTGCATAGCTAATACTTGAATTAGGCAGCAAAAACTATTGACATTATTAAAGGTGTATATACTTAACCCCTTCATTGGTATTTCCTTTAGAATTAACGCAATATTCAGTCAGGACTGGACTTACGTTTTTTTTGGCTGTACTTATGAAATAGTTTTAGGACTTAAGACTGGACTTGCGTTATATTGGCTGTACTTATAAAATCGTTCTAGGACTTAAGACTGGACATGCGTTATATTGGCTGTACTTATAAAACCAGGTTTACGACTTAGCACTATGACAAGATGTGTTAATGGGACTTGCGTTTTAATGTATTCTTAACGCTTCAGAACCACAATAACGTAAGTGGATTTAAGTTTGTCTGGCTCAATCATAGGTTGGGACTTACGTTCTTACAACCCTTAGTAAATACAAAACGCGATGTTTCACCGGACTTAAGTTGTAATGGCTTAATGTAGAATCAAATTCTACATCAAGGATGTAATAACCTGAAAATCGTAATTTTTGGACTTACGTTCGTCTGGTTCTGAGGTAAAGAACTTTGAAAATGTACTAAAACAAATACCGTGGGTAGGCTATAGACTACTGTATTACTAAACCAATGCCATGTTTTACGGTACTCAATTGTACATGCAGTTTTGAACAAAAAGGTTTCAAATACTTTAACCCCTATGCTGCCAAATTCAATTTTGAACTTTACTCTCAAAAGATTGAATTAAGCAGTGAAAAATTAATTTTTATTCTTACCTCAAATAACTTTATTTTCGGATTACATACTCACTCAAGACTACTGTAATAGTACATTATGCAACGAGCCTATAATGGCAATAATTAAGACACGAGTATGTTTATAAAACGAGCGTATGCGAGTTTTATAATTTCCATACGAGTGTCTTAATTACCATTATAGGCGAGTGGTTGCATACGACTGTTTATGTTCGACGATAATTATTATAACTATTTTATGTTCGAACATAAATATTTATAAATATCTGTCGAGATTTCGCCAGTTTTATGTACTGAACAGAGCGCATGAGACGCAGAGAATGCCTTGTATTTGACCATGGCCTCCTCGATTACCCTACTATGACACTAGGCCAGGAGGTGAAATTTAAATTAGAAGGCCGTCGAACTCAGCGCATATAATTATCTAATTGGTCAAACAACTGTTTCTTGAGCTCTGATTGGTGGGAGAAACTGTTTCATAATGAAAAAAAAAGTCCTTTCGGCACGCCGGAAGGCGGAGGTAGATTTCACCGGACAAACTTGGGGATAGGCGAAAATAGGCAGAATATGCAGGTTTTCGTAGAAGGATCAGACCTCATTTATTGCGAGAAAGTATTTTATAATTGGAGATTAATTAACTTTGTTTTTCGTCATTTTCTGCATATTTTAAACATGTTATTGTCTTATGATGACGGTAACCTTCTTGTCATTTGGAGTCCATTTTTATACTTGTGGTCACACTGTCCTTATGCACTGATGTGTAACTATGTAACGGTCTGTTACTTCTTCACGCAAAATTATATCTCCCGCAGAGATTTTGGTTGGTGCCTCAGTTTAGGGGCTGCGACAACGCGGTCATGTAACCCCGTGTACTTTGGGTGAGTGTAGAATCTGTCTGATAAACGGTGTGAATTGTGATGGCTGTATTAGTCTGTAATTCAGGTAAGGACTGCAGACGGTCAATTTCAAGCAGCAGTTCCTAATGTTGCTACCAGATACTACCGTGAACGACACCTAGCTGTGAACTTGGCTACTAGATGCCACCGCAACCCGCAACTCGCAACGAACTGTACAGGCCCCCAGGGGGTTGCACCCCCTGGAAGCCACCCTCCATCATCTATTAAAACCATCCCTAACTGGCAAACATCATAAGTCCAGAACAGTATCTTTTACACAGCAGGGCGGCCGACCAGCTTGGAAGGCTTGCCAAACACTTGCATCACACTATAAACATCTACACTATAACTAACTAGGACACCTACATCGATGGAATGCCGACGAAGCAACACCAAAGCCTATAAGAGGAAGGCCTTAATGAGGACACACGCTCTCTCGATTATCAGTCATACAGCGTGTCAGCCGGAGGCCCTAGCTGTTATCATCAGGTGAGTCAGCAGTGTTCAGATATCCTATAATCTGTAAAACCTACCCCACAAACTTGTACACATAATTTTCACTATTGTTCACACTTCCCTAAAAGGGACATACAATTTCATACATCACTGACCAATAAATACTTGGTCAGTAAACTACACCTTGTATTCGTAATTACACGCCTCTTCACATCCTAACACCCTTCCCGTCTCGTCACGAGTAAGCGTGACAACAGTAGCCTGTAATCGCTGGCTCAAGTTCTATTGTGTCTCACACACGCGACCGCTGGCTGCAAGCCGCCAGCATAGCTGACACAAGCAGGATTGTTATATAATTCCTTTCGACCAGCTGGGAGCCCAGTACATTAACCTGGCTCAAAGGATCATCCCCTAATCGACGCTTACGTCTTCATAGGAGCACCCCCTATCATTTAAACATCATACAACACTCTACACTGGTGAGCTTACCCAGCTACGGTAAGCTGCCCTCTCTAGGAATCACCTTCCAAATCAGTACACTAACACTATTGTTTTAGACCTAACCATCCCCAACTAAGGGATCTAAAACAATTTGGTGGAGGCGCCTCTACTACGCACAGTAAGGGTGGGACTCATACAACGAGCCCCCGTAGTAGAAACGACCCCTACCGTACGCAGCCAAGCGAAATAGTGAATTTTTTTTCTCAGACAGAAAGCATTATTTTTTACTTTGCACTACCTACACAAGGGAAATTTCTGTCAAACCAACCCCCCAGCCCCCAGAAAGAATCAAAGATCGCGTACACATTTCTTCTTATACCCACCCTCTACTCAGAATGGCACCACATGTAGAGGCAACATAGATTATAGGCAAAACAGGAAATAGGGGTACGCCGATATTATTAACATTATTGCTAAGATGCCAGAGGCACATACAAAGCCGACAAACACAGATACGGGCACTCCAAGCAAAAATCGGGGCAATACAGGGCAAACGGCCATACACTCCGTCAGAGGGTAGGACAGCGCGATTAAGATGCGCACATAAGCACTTGAGGCACATACATGAACACCTCAATAGGATCCATGTCCAAAGAAACAGAATATACGACCAATTAATCACCACACATGGTCCCGTAATAGATAATGCAACCCTCGAGAGAATGAGGGTGCACTACACAAGCTTACACACTCAATACAGGGAGCTCATTCGCGAACAAGCGTTTCTCCAACTGGCGGCCACAGAACTGTATAGGACACAAGCACATTGATACAACAGGTTGCCAGCAGGTCATGAGCCTCAATAGGCAGTACGCCAAAATTTGGGGCGAGTATAAGGAACTCCGGGCTAACTAGGCCATTTTTGGGTTCATGGCAGGGCCACCAGCCCAGCCGAGAGAGGACATAAGCGTAGATACGCTAACTCGGCAATTTGCGAGGATGTCCCTCTCGCCATGTACTGCCACACCAGGGAAGGAGTTCACCGTGGCCACAGTCCAGAAGACGGCCAGGTTAGACTCCAATACACTGCGGGGACAAAGTTACACCATTACACATCCCTTAGCTCCGGTTCGGAAGGCAATTTTGCCAAACCGGGGAGCAGAATCTAGGCCAACCCCCTCAAAACGGACGAACGAGAGGGAGTTGACGCCAGGACTCTCGAGCACACATGACATAACAGGGAGAAACAGGGAGGTAACCACGTCATGGGCTGAGAACGTACAGCCCGCCTTACAGCACATTAGGCACACACACACCTACACAAATAGGCAAACACAAGGGCAGGAGTCTACCGTGGCCATAGGCCAGAAATCGGCCAGACTACGCTCAATTACATTGCCAGGGCAGAGACAGGCAATTAAACGGCCTTTACCGCTAGTTCAAAGGGCAATTTTGCCAGAATGGAAGCGGGCACCAGCATTCGTACCTCAGGTGCGAATGCATAAGAGGGTGTTGCCTTCAGGCCCTCAGGATGCACAACACACACCCGCACACTCCGACGAGGCGCAAACACACAATACACGGGGTATAAGAAAGGTTTTATTACCTACCCCACGAGACCGGGAAGTCAAGAGTACACACACCCCCATAAACTCTACTAGGGTAGCGCAGAGCGCAATTAATCCCTCAGACAGAACCACATTCAGGCCAACAGCCAGGCACTACGGTGAAAGCAGGCCCAGTCTTACTTTGCTGCAAATTCCTCCGGAAAATATCAAAGGGGCACCTCAGTGGATCCCAGGGGCCTACACCTTAGTGACAGGGCGAAAGTATTCACCTTGCCGAGAAAGGACGCTCGGACGGGGATAGCAACTTTCACCAGGAACACGACATAAACCAATGTCACCTACACCACTATTATAGACACACAGAGACTCACGGACAAAAACTGCACATTTTCATGTTTATTCAGTGGAACATGGCTAAGTCAAAAAGTGTATCATTCAAAATTCTTCTGTTTTTTTTTCTTGACCCCTAGTATTTTTTTTAGGCCACCAATGGCTTACAATCGTGATTAAGTAAAGACATATTTAGGGCAATGCAAAGTCTTAATATGCAAAGCCGACCGGAAGCCAATTAGGCGAGCCACGCGGCTTAAGGCCGGAAAGAGCTATTCCGAACACAACCTGAGCAACAAACCACTGCATAGAGCTTAGGCGGGTCTTTCTAAGTAGAAATGACTAAAGGTTCTATGTTCTGGTCCCACAGTTTGATAGATTCTCTTGTGACGGACGAGAGCCCTAATTGTAGCAAGAATTAAGAATCTCAAACTATTTTTCAAAAGTGGTAGATTCCCCTGAGACGTAACTAGATTACCGTCGTACTAACGTCACCAAATAGGTGAATAGTACACTCAGGTCCTACTTTTCATTTTTAAACATTTTTTCACTATTTACGACACAATCTTTACAGATTACCGCTGCCTGGCAACCCGCTTTGATAAGCATAAAGCATTGCGCAGACGGGATATAATATATTTTCTCTACTCTTTTCAAAGTGCTCTCTTAATTCGGAGCGTTGCATAACTTATTTTTTCTTTTGCCTCTTTCACTAATCCCGTGGAAGGAAAGTTATCCAAGTTGAACTGTATGTACTTAATCCATAAGCATACGTGATACACTACAATGCCTATAACATGAATTTTTCTCGTCCTCCATAACAACGCGCAAACTAGACATAAACACCATGGGGTAACACTCACAGCTCAAGGTGGAAACACCATTACTTATTTTTGGAAGACACACAGTCAACTCACATTGCCACATAACAGTAGTACACTGCAAAACTGTCCCAAAGACACAAGCCTGAATGGCAACAGGAATAACCACCCTGGTTAAATACGGTATAAAACCCGCAACCTTCTGAATACCAGGAATGTAAGGTCGGGTAGCTATCCAGTTGCAGGATAGGAAAGTAAGGGACAGTTACACTAACGGATATTCATACGCGGAAAACAACAAAATCACCTCCGACACCTAGTCACCAAACACGCGACTAGCGGCCCGGAGACACTTGTGCATAGATACAGCCAGGTGCCACTAAGAGGGACATATTCGACCCACGCTTAGATTACCACAAAACTTGGGAACACAAATGTACTTAAGGGAAGATTCTTTTACATTACGGAAAGCCCTACTCGCAACAGCAGAGAGAGCAAGCAGGTTAGACACACACGTGCCGGACACGGAGCATTGTCAAACAAGTAATACGATAGTGCACACGTTAATGAAATTAGAGACTATCGCCGTCAGCGATAAGACACTCGTGACTGGGCGACCTTCACACATACAGACAGCAGTATGCATGCGGCTCTGAGAGCGGAACAAACGCCATCATTCACGTCAGATCCAAAACCTTATAACTCCCGAAATTACAATACAAGGACCATTCCCAAAGACACAAATTCTTCACAGGAATGCGTATTTTCATCTGCGCATTTCAAATACACGATACATGTGCCATGGTATATACGGCACAGACATCGTCATACCAGGTCCTTACAGCAAGCCGGGTCCGAACCCACGACCACACTACACACTCGTGCCAAAAACTAACTAACCAATGGTATTTTTGGCACGAAAGACATAATCAAAAACCACACTGAGGACAACTAAATCCCAAAAACACAACGCAGACATAGAACACGGAGAATTACATGATCACGGGTCCGAATCCCAGCAAAAATTGGACGCCATGGGAAACAAAAATCCAGACGCCCAATTACACTGAAGTTGGCCACAGATAAGTAAATAACTGGGTCAGACACATGCCTATAGACACAGGAGGTTTTTTTTCTCTCTCTTTTTTCTCTCTTTTTGCCCATACATAATGGAGCATAGATTTGCCCTAGGGTACTCGCTACAACAGCCTACCTCGGCAGTGGCGACCCAGGAATTCCCAACAAGAGGGCGTACCGCAAATTCTAGGCCTCCAAGGGGATCACAATAGACTTCCCAGACATGGATTACACATGGTTACACAAAACAAAGTCTTGTGAAAGCAGTGTACACATAACATCGATTAACAAAAGCGGGACAGATTGGCACACTGGCACTCCCGGAATCTCAAGCAATAACAACATGCCGACGTTCGCGAAAAGGCACGTTCCGACAGCCGACATACGTGACGTCAGAGCCTGCCCTTACACAAGTAATAACATTGACCTGCACATTCTAGAAGCATTGCGACACTAACATACAGGACACATGGATACTGACACAGAATTCTACAATGTTACAATAGGCCTGGCATTTAGCAATATGCAGATACTGTGGGCCATATTATCTTAGGCCCATGGGAACATGTTTACAGAGATGGTGGCAGGCCACACGCACCTCCTGCCCATTCGCGCGACACAAGATAGGACTTAGGCTATAACATCCCAACCGCCCGCGTGGTGTAACGGAACATAGTCAAACACACACGCGCTCACTAATCAGGGGTGAATAAAGACAGGGACTCTGAGGGAACAGACCTCCCCAATAAACACTTCTCTTCTTACTTTTAAATCCTAACACCGTCATAGACGGTCAGGACATGACCAGTCGCACTACGACCACTGACTGCATTAACATTGCAACTGAAAGACCAGATTAGGTCGTGACGTTATAGCGTCACCATACTTTACTATCCCAAGGAGCGGATAGTAAACAGATTGACCAGGTGAGGATGACAGGAGCACAGGTGGATAAGGCCAGCCAGACAGCCAATATACCGCCTACAGGCCAACATAGTACCACCTCATCCTTCCATAACTTTCCCAATTACAACATTAGCCAACACAGACACACAAACACATAAAAACACATAAACTACATGACAAAATACACATCGGGGTTGATAGACTTCATGCGTTTAAAGAGAGGGCTTACTACGCCCTGGATCTCAATGCTAACACCTGAATATTAGGGGTGTGTCGGAAAACGACAATTAAGCGTAATGCGCATCTCTAAGTAAGAGATGAGGCCAAAATTATATACTAACAATTCTTTTTTATTATATAATCCCGCATGAAAGGGACATAATATTATTATACACTGACCGATACCCATCCTTCAATGAGTGCGGGTACGCCTTATATTCAGACACATGCATGGAATATCCCATCCACATACCAAGGGTTATTAATATTGAACCTGCATGACACTTTGTTAAAATGTTTGCAATCCCGGGAAATACCTACCCCCGTCCACTCATTGTAGAAGCATCCCAGCAGCATCACCGGCACCAGGCCACCATTAAGATGGAGCCCAAAGATGCGCAACCCCATCCTACCATGCTTTAAACCTATTCAACGGATAATACCCCCGGATCCTAATAACAGGGAACCTAATGCCATAAACCCTACTAACGGCTCCAGGAAAATCAACAAAGCATTACAGCTGGAAATCCGACATAGCACAGTAGACCTAAAGTAGTCTATGCACTTAAAAGTTTCTACAACCCCAAAACACTTGAAAAATTTTACACTTACACAGTACACTTATTTTTTTCCATATATAAAAAGGAATCTGTGACACGCTGATTGATGATGACAGCGTAAGCTGAAGGGAAGAGGCACCACACAGAAGCAGAGCTGGGGAAGACAATGATCAGACTTACCCTAGTTGGCTCACTGACCAGACCAAACAGACGAACTACGTAAGGTTGAGGCATTCATGGCCCGGCACGGGCAAACTTCGGAATCCTGGGTGTGCCTAGCCTGCCCCTAGGACGAAGAGATGTTACACACACTATGTGCCACGGTCGTCGAAGCCAAGACCTACAGGGGAGACTTTCTGAGGATGGTGGGAGAAATAGCCAGCTCCACACCGGACTCAGGAGATGACCCTAGGGACGACCAAATTATGACTAGACTATTAGTTTAGTATATAAGTAAGTAGGGCTTCTAGAGCGAGAAGCAAGACTCCTATGCGCGGGAGTGAAGCATTATTGTTGCCAATAAGGGCGAAGAGGATATTATTACTGCCACTAAGGGCGAAGAGGACCCGGACGCTCAATTCCCGGATGATTATTATTACTGCGAATAAAGGCGAAGAGGATACTATTACTGACAATAAGGGTGAAGATGATATTATGCCATTGGACGATGTCCAATGCCCACATAAATGGTGACGCATCGGGCAGCCAAGGGCATTAAATGAGGAGCATCGCGAGAAACTCACAGGGGTCAAAGTGGGCAGACCCAACAACGACAACTTATGCAAAGGCAACGGCAATGAGCAGGCAAATACAACGGGCGAAGCGGTTTGCTTAGTGGCACCGTAAGCCGCCTGCGACTATATTAATACTAGTTAATAATCATTAGCATAAATGTCGACAACTAGTATTAAGGGAGCGTAATCCGGCGATTCTAGAGACAACCGGTGTTTCTAGGATACGTGCGGGTGGTGATCTGGGGAGGTAAAACTGCCCCGGGCGATCGCTCTGGTCAAAATTTTAGCATGTAAGACAGTTGCATTTTGGTACGCAACTTAGAATTAAGCAAATTTTATAAGCGCTGTTGCTAAATAATAGCACGGCATATTTCGGCAATAAAGTAAGGTCAACCATTCGGCTTATAAATAGCAAACATTTTTACTACCATAATTAAGGTAAAATATTTCGGCACCTGATGACGAACAAACCCGTCATCAGGGTAAGCCCGATAACACACTAGAATAAGTCAGATTCAGGCTTAATATCTCGGCACCCGGTAACTAAAATTCCGCTACCGGGGTAAGTCCGACAACATATTAAGATAAATAGTATTAAGATAACACATTAACATAAATAGACTAAGGTAGAATATTCCGGCACTTGGTCACCAAAAATCGGTACCAGGGTAAGCCCGACAACACTAGGTTAAGGCAATATTTGGAGCCACTTTTTATATATCCCTAAGAGTAGTCTATAAATAGACATAAGGTTAGTTGAGCGACAGGAGTACACTATCACGTTGGTAGACAGGAGTAAACATACACATGGACAGTGATATTAATCATATATATGCTTGCTTTACAGCCATGAGCTCCAACGTGGGACACCCGCTCCCAATATAGGGTGCTCCATCATTATGGACATTTATTTTTGTCAGCATAGAGAGTGGCGCCAATATGGGCACTCTCCAGATTTTATATGGCAATATCATTATTATATTGTGCTTACATATCATGTTATATTTTCTTGCACCCCGCCAGGTATCGGTCCAGCGCCGACAACCGACCACTGGGTACAGGCAACCGCTACCATGTAGCAACCACGTGTTGAGCACCATGCTCATACTGTCATGTTCTACAGGCCAATACGCAGCATGACAAGGGTAAACACCCTATACATATACATATATGTCCAATAATTTCTTTTCTTTACCAACAGGTGGCGACATTGTATATAGCCCTCTGTAAATATTTTGCCCACGCCCATACACGTCTTGCTAACCCCCACTCACACACACAATTCCCCCCCCCCCTCTACACACAGGTAGAGGTACAGGTAATAAATCCGCACCACGGGGGAGATATGCCTGTGGGATATACCCCACCGCAGGGCGGATCAACGTTTAACGGATATCTCACCTAATATGAGAGGTGACATACGGCCACACAACGCGGACTCCTCATGTAAAGGACGGGTTGTGCCGCCATGATAGTCGCGCCCACCCACAGGGCGCAACGCTATTAGCATAAGTTTGTTAGAAATGATGACGATGAGGTACCACATAGATTAGAATAACAGAAATTTAGCGCGCTTAGTTAGTCCGTAAGATAATTGTAAATTGTAAATTAGCACAAAGTAATGCGCCCACGGGCAGTTATTCTTCTATATATGTATAAATAATACTTCGCACCCCCACATTGTCTGCGGAGGGAATAAATGGTATTCATAAATCTTAATATATGCGCATATCAAAGTTACATATTAAACAGTATACTCTCTACATTAATATCACATGTACACAATGATTATGATTTGTTTCTTTCATTTTCTTTCTTCTAACGCCCAAATTTGTGAAGGTGTTCCGTTTTATCCCAAAACAATAAACATATTTTAAATATTTCCTCTAACGTATACCTTGGAACACCTATTTTTTTCTACTTCTTCTATCTTTCTCATTGCAGGGAGCAATTTTTTCCCCAAGATAGAGCCGGACGGCACAATCACCCGTCCAGCCCTGGGTTTTTTCCTCCCTGCACAACAACAACATATTATCAAAACCATGTTTTTTTTGGAACTTTTTATATATTGCAAATGTCAATTTTTTTCTCATGAACTGTTTTAAAATGTCAAATGTATATGTATATCCCAAAACCCACCCCTCAGAACACGAGCTGATCTCACATCTACACGACATCGCTACATCAACACGACATCACTACCTCTACACGACACAGAAGAAACAAAGAAGAGATACAAGGAAGATTCAAGAATAACCTAATACATCGACACACCAACTCCACGTTCCGTTCCCGTTCGCGGGGACGCGAACTAATCAGAGGAGGAGGCTTGTACAGGCCCCCAGGGGGTTGCACCCCCTGGAAGCCACCCTCCATCATCTATTAAAACCATCCCTAACTGGCAAACATCATAAGTCCAGAACAGTATCTTTTACACAGCAGGGCGGCCGACCAGCTTGGAAGGCTTGCCAAACACTTGCATCACACTATAAACATCTACACTATAACTAACTAGGACACCTACATCGATGGAATGCCGACGAAGCAACACCAATGCCTATAAGAGGAAGGCCTTAATGAGGACACACTCTCTCTCGATTATCAGTCATACAGGTGTCAGCCGGAGGTCCTAGCTGTTATCATCAGGTGAGTCAGCAGTGTTCAGATATCCTATACTCTGTAAAACCTACCCCACAAACTTGTACACCTAATTTGCACTATTGTTCACACTTCCCTAAAAGGGACATACAATTTCATACATCACTGACCAATAAATACTTGGTCAGTAAACTACACCTTGTATTCGTAATTACACGCCTCTTCACATCCTAACACCCTTCCCGTCTCGTCACGAGTAAGCGTGACAACAGTAGCCTGTAATCGCCGGCTCAAGTTCTATTGTGTCTCTCACACGCGACCGCTGGCTGCAAGCCGCCAGCATAGCTGACACAAGCAGGATTGTTATATAATTTCTTTCGACCAGCTGGGAGCCCAGTACATTAACCTGGCTCAAAGGATCATCCCCTAATCGACGCTTACGTCTTCATAGGAGCACCCCCTATCATTTAAACATCATACAACACTCTACACTGGTGAGCTTACCCAGCTACGGTAAGCTGCCCTCTCTAGGAATCACCTTCCAAATCAGTACACTAACACTATTGTTTTAGACCTAACCACCCCCAACTAAGGGATCTAAAACAGAACGTTGGAACTTCCCCTCCTAAAGGAAAGCATACTGAGGGATTTTTAGCGCTCTTAGAAAATCCGACGACTTTGGCCGGCTTTGAACCCGCGATCTTGGGCATAGAAGTTCAGCTTGCTACCAGTTACGTCACCGAAGCCGCTTCACACTTAGTCAGATGGAAATCTGAATCTGATCTCGTGCAAGTGCGTTGTCATGGCAACGTCTGATGGCTCATCCCTCATCAATTTAGTAGTGTTGCCATGGCAACCACTGATAGCTCTTGGCATTTTCTTATAATTCCGAAATCATTTTTCTCATCCTTTGGCGTAATGGTGGGTCATATCAAAAATTCTTTCAGACAAAAGTTTTAGGTAATTATTAGGGGAATATTGTCCATTTTGTACGGTTTTGATATTGTGCCTATTAAGAGAGATATGATTAATGTTTCCCGCCCCCCCCCCCCGTCCCCCTTTGGTCAATGGTTGGTGCTATAAAAAAACTCTTCACACCAAAATTTTTGGGCTTTATCCGACACATAGTATGAACTTTGAACAGATTCGATATTTCACATATTAAGAGAGTTATAGCAATATTTCACTTTTTCGAAAAAAGCCCCCCATTTTCACCCCCTTCGACCGATTTAGCCCAGTAATGAACTCGACCGAGATTTTATAGGTATACATATTCGGTAAAAAAAATCAAAGTGATTGGTGCAAAATTACGGCAGTTATCGTGTCCACAAGAAACTGATATATATATATATTGAACCCTTATCATTGTGTCCAATAATAATGTTTCATATTAATAAAAACGATGGAAATACTAAATACATGATATGCTGGATATTTGAGTAATATTGATGTAGCAAGAAATCTGGACTTGGTAAGACATGCTACGTGCTGGCTGGAAATGACCAATAGTTTCACAACCAATGTTATTCTTGGATTTCTGAGAAAATCAGATATGACGCTGTGGCGTACGTGACCATAAAAGGCCAAAATGCTGCGTACAAGGCAAGGAGTGAGAGAGAGGAGAATAGTCGTGACGTCAATATAAGGGCGGGATTTGTAAGGTCAGAACTCCGAAGCCAACTTATCTGACCAATAAGAAAACATGACGCCAGAACATAGCGTCAGTGTGTTTTGCGCGGCAATCGGATATAAAAAGATCTAGCGATCGGTTTGCTTGTTCGACGGCAGATTCGCGACCTGTGAGAAAATACAAGATTTTTGAGAGGTCACACATAATTATAGGCCCATTATTTAAAATATTGAGGAGCTGTTTTTCTCCCACCATTGAAACTTTAGGCTTTCTGTATATATACAAATGTCTGAGATGAATCGGGGCACTCCTAATTATTCTTCGACAGTCATTTTAAGACGTCCTTAAGACGATATGGTTTTAAAATTATAGTTGTGTGTCGGCAACGAAGTTGGAAATTTTCATAAATTGTGAGATGGCAATTAGCCATAGAATAGGGAAAGTCGACGATTCTGCATAGGACGATCTGAGGAAATAAAATACTTAGAACGCAGATAGAACAGTTTAAAAACTTTGATTTAATTGTGTTTTAACAGCAGCAAAATGTCGACCATGGAGAGAAGACAGCAAGCTTCATCCTCCATTACCATCAGTGTTATGGGCTAACGGCCTAATGATGGGAATTGACGAGGCGGGAGGCCTCTGGAAAGCAGTTTAAGTGATGAGTATTAAAAAATTGATTTATTGATTTTGGACGAGGGGAATCGCGAGAGATGTGTGGAACTTTGTATAGATTTTATTTGTGTGGTTTAATTTAAATTTCAGGGTTTGATTTCTTAACTGACATGCGTGTAGTAAATTTTGGCATTGCGTGACAATTGTTGTACAGTAAATTTTGTAATATAAATGTTTTCCTTATGTATACGTAATTCTTATTGCGAAACGGCCGCATCGATTAACGTATCTATAAAAAGTGTAGCCATGAATGAGAACCTAGGAACGACAATGATAAATGGACTGATTTAATGATATGTTAAACTAATTACTACGTGGGGGGAATATTTGCATTTTGTTGCTTTGATAACTCGGGCTAGGACTGATCCTGTTATTTATTCTTTATTGTCATTTGGACATGTTGTGTGTCATTATCTGAGGGGTGTGCTGATTAATGCTACGACGAGATCTTCGAGAAAATGTGCCACGTGTTTTTGGGTGTAAGTGATGATGATGAGGAGAGGTAAAGCCTGTCCATGACTGCGATATCATTCCGGCAAACTAGTTATCCGTGGGGATAAGTTTGACCTGGAAATGTATTCTTAAAAATCCCTGAGAGGATGTTTTGAGATAATGTGTTATTTATTTGTACGCGTTTAACAGGTGGCGATTAGCAAAGGTGCTGTACGCTGGCTTTGGGCCAGAATCTATATTTAGCATGGCACTAATTACTACTTGGGGGAAGAAATCAGCCACTCTCTCGGTGATGCGATAACAGGCCCGGTTGTCTCCAGCTCGTTATGACACGTTATGTTTGCTTTAAAGCCTAATGAGTTAAGGTTATTTTATTTGGTTTAATTTGGGAAGTTGCCATGTTGTCGATCCAAGTTTCTTTTATCATTACTACGACTTATTTGTTCATTGTTTTAAAACGCCAAACTTTCCGGCGTGAAAATTAAAAGTTGTATTTTGTTGTTGTTGGCTCTTATTTTCAAGGCCATTGTATTCATATAAATATAATTTGGCAACCGGCCAAACTTGTTCATGTCATGTTATGCTATCCTAGTGTTTAAGGTATAAGACGGTAATTCCGCAGCCCTTATTTTAAATAATACACACGTGTATTTGGTTGTGGTAATCTAAGGTTAGAGCATGTCAGTAGTGTATATAAATATGTAATTGTTGTTCCCACATTTCCGTAATTCGTCCTTCGCAGTACGGAGTCCGTTCCCGAACCAACTGTTTTGGTCGGAAACGAGCGCCCGTCAAAATGCTCATTACTTGAACTAGTCTTAAAACCCGTGTCGCTCATAAATATTAAATTTTTGTACTATGTTATTTGTTTGTTATATTTGGATCTTGTGATCCGTTTTTCTTTGTTACTCTGATTTAAGTGACATTTCAGTCACAATGCTTGTTGGCAGCTGTCATACCGTGTCGTCATGGTACGTCAGGCTGGTCAGTGTTAGATCTGTTCACGCGAGTGAACAATAAAAGGGTGGTTATAGTTTTCCTTTTTTATGTTTGATTCAGTTAATAAATTTCATTTGTTAGTAGATCCTGTTGTTTTCTTGGCTTTATAATAATAATAAGTTAACCTTATGAACCCTGGAAGTTATGTTGATAGCAAAACCTCTAAATCACATTCACAAGAATCCATTACGACCCCGAAATTTTGAATCTTGTCTACATGCTATTTTCCAAAGGGTTTATAAGAGTTACTTTGGCGCCCAACGTGGGGCATTTGTGTTTTAGAGTAAAAAAATAGATCACCGGCATGTGATAAGTTTATTAACGTAAGTTAGGCGAAGATAATACCGCCAAATGTTTGAAAATATAAAGTCATGGAGTTTGCAATAAAGTAAATGTGGAACAAGTTAAGTGTTTGAACTTTGATTAAAATTAGAACAAACTGTTCCAGGCGCCCAATAAAATTAAATTAGCTTTGTGTAGAAAAGCCAAACTCAAAGAATTATTTGACAGGAAGGTTAGACCTTAAAAACTAATTAATACTCTATTAATTGGTTAAAATTTGTAAGTAAAGTAAGGTCAGGAAGATTATAACTGAATCAAAGGGTTAAAATTAAATGGAATAATAAGTAAATTATACTCAGTGATGCTATAGTTTGTGGGAGTAATTTAAAGTAAATGAACTGAGTATGTAAAGGGTTAATGTGTGTATATTTAATATATGTGAGCGCGCGTATCCAGGGCTCCGCCCTTATGTCATTTCCCTATGTCTCAAATATATTATTGTTGTGATGGCAACTCTGGGAGAAATTCGCGAAGTGATTGAACTAGCATCCGCTCGTACGCGAGAACAACTTAGTGAGATGAGAAAAGACATAACCAATGAAATACAGACACAGTTAGCGGCGAATAGTGTAGAAACGCAGACACAGTTAACGGCTATAAATAAACAATCGGCAGAAACGCAGACACAGTTGGCGGCAAATAATGTAGAAATGCAGAAACAGTTAGCGGCAAATAGTGTAGAAATACAGACACAGTTAAACACAAAACTATCTGAAGTTAACGAGAATATAAATCAGAAAATCGCTACACAAAACATTCTGGTTAGTGAACAATTACATAGGCAGTCTGAGAAAAACAATGAAATGTTAAACGCACAAGACGAAAGGAACACTCAAAATCTAGCTGCGCTAACGGTAGAAATCAAAGAGCACACAAAAGAACAGCTAATCCAATTAGCAAAGGACGTTAGCACTAACAATACCAAACAATTAGGAATAATAAAAGGTATCGAAGATTCGTTTAAAAAGGAAATAAAAGGAATGGATGAGACTGTTATGGCAAAACTAGCACAAATCGAGCAAGCGTGTTTGACCAGCTCATCTGAAATCAAAGAAGCACACACAAACTTAGAAAAAAGGTTTGAGAATATCGAACGAGGGACACAGGGTATGCAAGATCAGATAATTACAGTAGATAACAATATCACGGGCTTAGTGACGGAACTCAACAAATTAGAAATACAATCAATTAAGAAATGGAAAAAGTTAGAAATTGACCAGGAAGAAATTAAACAAACATTAGAACAGAACAACATTTCTCTGGGAGAAAGGATAGATAAACTTGAAGATAATCAGGAGGCTAATCAACAGGAAATCGAAGAATGCTTTGTTAAATTGAAGGATACTATTAGGAAAGATTGGACCAAGATGAGCGCTGATTCGAAAGATGAACGGCTCGCAGTAAGCAAGAAGCTAGGGGAAAATAACGCGAAAATACAGGCGTTAGAAGAAAATATGAAGTTAAGATTTCAAATTCAAGAGGACCGCATGATAAAATCGGAGTTGCAGTCACTTGGACATAATACGATGTTTGCGACACTAATGGAAAAGGGGAAAGGGGAGAATGCGGAAAGAGAGCACACAATAGACAGCCACGAGCTTGGGCAAAGTCCAAGAACGGTAGACACGCAAGCATTCCAGAATTATGAGGGTCGTAGCTCGACACCTCAAAACACACAACTTCCCACGCAAGTTATACAAGTCATCCGTGGAAACGAATTTAAACCGAATAAGTTTTTACCAGAGAGCGGAGGGACACCTAAAGCTTTCTTAAGGGAACTGACAGAATATTTTTCGGACCAAAATGTTAGCTCAACGCGACAATTAAGAATGGTTGAAAATTTTTTGGCGGGCTCAGCACTTACCTGGTATCTTGGATTTAAGAACACATTTAAATCAATGGAAGGTTTCCACAAGGCCTTCCTGAGCAAATACTGGAGTGGTTCGTATCAACAAAGCTTGCGAATGGACTTATATTCGCGCAAATACCATTCCACGCATCAGACGAAATATGCAGATTTTTTCGCCATGCAACTTGTCAAATTGCAGGATCTTGATAATCCCCCGAGCGAAATGGAGCTAATAACTACTATAGGAAAGCAGATGCCTATTAGCGTTCAGCAATTCTTGGTGGCGGCAAATATTACGACCGTGGTCCAGGCAGAAGAGGTATTAAGGAAGATAGATGAAACCACTAATTACATCAACCCGAGAGAGAAGAGACAGATAGAGTTAGTTAATGCAGTCGAAGTAGTCAAGACACCGAACAAAAACACGAGGTCGCAAGCTACAAACACTGGGGATAACCAAAAACGGCAGAGCACCGAAGAGTATGAGCCGAGATCTCATCCGAGATACGAAAATAGGGACAGAAACCATAACAATCAGGAAGAAACTAACCGCTACCGGAACACAAACAATCAGCAGTGGCGAGATAATAGGAGATACCAAACGTCATACAATAGGAATAATAATAATAACGCACCTTATAATCGGGGATGGCGTGGAGGACACTATAATCAACAATATAGGCCCAGAGACAATAGGCGTTACAATCAACAATATAACGCACAAAATAACCAGCGGTTTAACGAGCAATCGGATCCAAGGGATGATCAGAGAAATTGGAACGAGAGACACGCTGACCCGCAACAGTACCTGGAGGAGCCACGTAACATGGAAGGAAATAATGATAAATGGGAAAGAGCGATAGATCGGCGGAAAAATCCCGACAACCACGAGGAGGAAAACGGAACACATCAAATGTTGGAGGCCATGCATGTAGAAACCCAGAGATATTTGGAGGAGCTGCATGGAGAAGAAGAAAATAGAGCAGCCGACAATAGGAAACAGAAGAATAGCAGGAGAGATTCGCAGACCGTGTCAGGCAAGGGTCTCGAAATATGGTAAAAAAAAGTTATTGTACGGGAATAGGAGAAGAAGAAGGGAGAAGGAAGAAGATGGCAACGCGGGGAAGAAGAAGGAGATGACATCACGGTAAAATGGAGAAGAGACAGGAGCAGCTTAAGGAAGTTCAACTAGGGGTTACGAACTTAGGTAACAACGCCTACAGAGTCCGAGAGGTGAGCACAGGAAACATGGCAGTATATAATATTTCACATTTAAAATTGTATCATCAGAGAGAGCCATACGAACCGAGAAATAATGTTACTGCAGCAAATTAAACATTCGCGTGATAACATACAACAAAAGATACGGGGGTACTCTAGTGGTTAAAGCGCTCAAAAGACAGCTCTGACGTGTTTACAAGTTCAGGCGGAAGTCGTTAATGAATATGTTGATGTTTTGAAAGAGTGAGAGGGGAGACGAGTAGCAAGGAAAGAGGCCGGAGGGCATAAGTATACAGGAATTTCCTAATGAGTTTGGAACGAGACGGCTACTGAAACAGACAGAGGCGGACAGTCATTATATTTGAGGGTGACCAGCAACTTCAAATTTGAGCCAGAAAAGTAGGGGATGTGAAATTCGACTTCATTTGAGTTCGAATTTCATCAACTAGGGGTCAGATGAACCCTTATCATTGTGTCCAATAATAATGTTTCATATTAATAAAAACGATGGAAATACTAAATACATGATATGCTGGATATTTGAGTAATATTGATGTAGCAAGAAATCTGGACTTGGTAAGACATGCTACGTGCTGGCTGGAAATGACCAATAGTTTCACAACCAATGTTATTCTTGGATTTCTGAGAAAATCAGATATGACGCTGTGGCGTACGTGACCATAAAAGGCCAAAATGCTGCGTACAAGGCAAGGAGTGAGAGAGAGGAGAATAGTCGTGACGTCAATATAAGGGCGGGATTTGTAAGGTCAGAACTCCGAAGCCAACTTATCTGACCAATAAGAAAACATGACGCCAGAACATAGCGTCAGTGTGTTTTGCGCGGCAATCGGATATAAAAAGATCTAGCGATCGGTTTGCTTGTTCGACGGCAGATTCGCGACCTGTGAGAAAATACAAGATTTTTGAGAGGTCACACATAATTATAGGCCCATTATTTAAAATATTGAGGAGCTGTTTTTCTCCCACCATTGAAACTTTAGGCTTTCTGTATATATACAAATGTCTGAGATGAATCGGGGCACTCCTAATTATTCTTCGACAGTCATTTTAAGACGTCCTTAAGACGATATGGTTTTAAAATTATAGTTGTGTGTCGGCAACGAAGTTGGAAATTTTCATAAATTGTGAGATGGCAATTAGCCATAGAATAGGGAAAGTCGACGATTCTGCATAGGACGATCTGAGGAAATAAAATACTTAGAACGCAGATAGAACAGTTTAAAAACTTTGATTTAATTGTGTTTTAACAGCAGCAAAATGTCGACCATGGAGAGAAGACAGCAAGCTTCATCCTCCATTACCATCAGTGTTATGGGCTAACGGCCTAATGATGGGAATTGACGAGGCGGGAGGCCTCTGGAAAGCAGTTTAAGTGATGAGTATTAAAAAATTGATTTATTGATTTTGGACGAGGGGAATCGCGAGAGATGTGTGGAACTTTGTATAGATTTTATTTGTGTGGTTTAATTTAAATTTCAGGGTTTGATTTCTTAACTGACATGCGTGTAGTAAATTTTGGCATTGCGTGACAATTGTTGTACAGTAAATTTTGTAATATAAATGTTTTCCTTATGTATACGTAATTCTTATTGCGAAACGGCCGCATCGATTAACGTATCTATAAAAAGTGTAGCCATGAATGAGAACCTAGGAACGACAATGATAAATGGACTGATTTAATGATATGTTAAACTAATTACTACGTGGGGGGAATATTTGCATTTTGTTGCTTTGATAACTCGGGCTAGGACTGATCCTGTTATTTATTCTTTATTGTCATTTGGACATGTTGTGTGTCATTATCTGAGGGGTGTGCTGATTAATGCTACGACGAGATCTTCGAGAAAATGTGCCACGTGTTTTTGGGTGTAAGTGATGATGATGAGGAGAGGTAAAGCCTGTCCATGACTGCGATATCATTCCGGCAAACTAGTTATCCGTGGGGATAAGTTTGACCTGGAAATGTATTCTTAAAAATCCCTGAGAGGATGTTTTGAGATAATGTGTTATTTATTTGTACGCGTTTAACAGGTGGCGATTAGCAAAGGTGCTGTACGCTGGCTTTGGGCCAGAATCTATATTTAGCATGGCACTAATTACTACTTGGGGGAAGAAATCAGCCACTCTCTCGGTGATGCGATAACAGGCCCGGTTGTCTCCAGCTCGTTATGACACGTTATGTTTGCTTTAAAGCCTAATGAGTTAAGGTTATTTTATTTGGTTTAATTTGGGAAGTTGCCATGTTGTCGATCCAAGTTTCTTTTATCATTACTACGACTTATTTGTTCATTGTTTTAAAACGCCAAACTTTCCGGCGTGAAAATTAAAAGTTGTATTTTGTTGTTGTTGGCTCTTATTTTCAAGGCCATTGTATTCATATAAATATAATTTGGCAACCGGCCAAACTTGTTCATGTCATGTTATGCTATCCTAGTGTTTAAGGTATAAGACGGTAATTCCGCAGCCCTTATTTTAAATAATACACACGTGTATTTGGTTGTGGTAATCTAAGGTTAGAGCATGTCAGTAGTGTATATAAATATGTAATTGTTGTTCCCACATTTCCGTAATTCGTCCTTCGCAGTACGGAGTCCGTTCCCGAACCAACTGTTTTGGTCGGAAACGAGCGCCCGTCAAAATGCTCATTACTTGAACTAGTCTTAAAACCCGTGTCGCTCATAAATATTAAATTTTTGTACTATGTTATTTGTTTGTTATATTTGGATCTTGTGATCCGTTTTTCTTTGTTACTCTGATTTAAGTGACATTTCAGTCACAATGCTTGTTGGCAGCTGTCATACCGTGTCGTCATGGTACGTCAGGCTGGTCAGTGTTAGATCTGTTCACGCGAGTGAACAATAAAAGGGTGGTTATAGTTTTCCTTTTTTATGTTTGATTCAGTTAATAAATTTCATTTGTTAGTAGATCCTGTTGTTTTCTTGGCTTTATAATAATAATAAGTTAACCTTATGAACCCTGGAAGTTATGTTGATAGCAAAACCTCTAAATCACATTCACAAGAATCCATTACGACCCCGAAATTTTGAATCTTGTCTACATGCTATTTTCCAAAGGGTTTAATATATATATATAAATTACATATAAACTTTTGAACTGACGGTGGTTTTGGGGTCTGGGGGATGTGAAACGCGAAGATATGTCGAAATTTTGCGTAAGTCGAAACATGGTACCCATTGCAATAGTTAGCTTTCTAATGAAATCTACCTAAAATAGTGTTATAATGAGCCTCATTATGGTACAGTTTTCTGACATATAATAGTCAGGGTCGAACATAAAGTATTATTAAGACATAAATATTTCTAGTGGGTGCACATACACTGCAAAAAAAAACTAAACAAAAATGAAAAATTGGAAGATCTTTTTTATCATTTTAAATGATCTTGTCGACTTCGTCGTTACGCTGTGGTCTGGCGTTACGTTACGGTGACGGGACGAAATGTACCGAGAATGCACTGAGGTGTGTGACGTCATAGTACTGCTTGAGCTTCCTTTTTCCCCGCGCGCTCCGGTGAGCGTGACATCATCCAGCCAGCTACCTCCTTTAACCTTGGTTTGCACTTGCTAACGGACTTTGAGTTCACGCAGCATTTGTTGCATTTAAAATGATATAAAGTGTAGTCTTTCAGACTGACTTTCACTCTTTTATGTATGTATATGACTTTACTTCATTTTCTTTCCTTCTAATTGATGACTTTAGTCATAATCACCTTTCTTCCTTCTAATTGATCGCAATTTTTAGCCTATTTTCATTTAAGACAAACATAGGCTTATGAGATCACCTTTTGTCCGTGTGTGTGTCGCCTTCTCCCCTAATAATATCTAAACAGCTGGAGCGATTTCAATGAAACTCGGTAAGGTCAGAGTAATGCCTGTCCACCCCGACTGTGCCCTTCAAATTGTATATCGTCGCACCAATCCAACACGGCGTCTGTGTGAAATATTTCACCAGCATTCTATATCTCAGAAACTATTACCGATATTAGCATTAAATTTTGCACGGCGATAAAGGGCACTACTAGAAGTTCACCTATGACGTCATATTAACGTTGTATCAAGCGGTTATAAAATTCTGAGGCCGTGGACTAAAGTCAAATACAGCAGCGGACGGAGTGTGATTGCCATTCAACAGGGTCTTCATTTTTGTTTGGCAAGGACATTCTCGCTCACGCGCTCCGCCAGTGACAGCTCAGTTCCCGGCGACCGCGCGCGCGTATGTACGGCAGAATACCGCGCTTAAAATCAGTATCATGCATTTTTACTCACCATACTTACAGTAGATGCTGAAAATGTTCCCCATCCGCTGCCAAACATTACCGGCATCTCCTTATGAAGTTTCCGGTTACTCTGGTTAATTTAGCTTCAGTAAGGATTTTTATCATTTACTGAACCTGTACGTTTGAATCTCTTAGCCAGTTGAATTATTGTCCGATTCATAGGAATGGGTCTCCCTGGAAATCTCATTCCAAACTTTTGTCTTGTTCTAGCGCGAGTTATGAACGGCACGTAGGTGCAGACCTCCGCTCGACCTTGGTCGCCGGTCCCCGGTGCATGGTCTCCAGCCGTATTGCCTAGGTATTCCCTCGCTCTTCTGTAGACGTGTGAGCTCTGAGCTAATTGGGTGTTTCAGTATTTCAGTGTTTTATAAAGCTACTGTGTACCGGTACTGTATATCTTATTGTGTAGTCTTTTATTGTGATTGTGTAGTGCTGTAATGCCTTATGTAAAATATTCGTTACGTGAACGAGTATATCTGCACAATACGTACATAAAGTGCAGGAAATCCTGCGCTAGAACAAGACAAAAGTTTCGAATGACATTTCCAGGGAGACCCATTCCTATAAATCGGACAATAAATCAACTGGCTAAGAGATTCAAACGTACAGGTTCAGTAAATGATAACAAGTAGTTCCGTGAAGAACTATACAGCCTATTTTCATATATCCTGCTCATGTTAATTGTCTCTATCAACATACAAAATTTCAGTTTAATTGCTGTAACATTTTCGTAGATATTGAGAACCGTCTAAATATTTCATATGGTCGCCAGGATGGATTTTTATTTTTGTACTATTACATTAAGATTATTGTGTACGTGTGGTATTCAAACTTCAATCGCATGATTAGAACACAAGACGTAAAAACGAGATTTTAAAAGTACGCACACCAGCCATCTTGTGATTATGCAAACAATTGAAATAAATTACATGCCAGTGGATCAACATTTGTATAAGC
Source organism: Meconema thalassinum (assembly GCA_946902985.2). Classification (NCBI taxonomy): domain Eukaryota; kingdom Metazoa; phylum Arthropoda; class Insecta; order Orthoptera; family Tettigoniidae; genus Meconema; species Meconema thalassinum. The sequence goes on from OX336388.2 coordinate 127,426,289, forward strand.
ATTTAACGTGCAACGTTTCACGGCATTCGGATAGTTAATTCGCGATAAACGTCCATTTAAATATTTATACTTCGCGTCGCCGCCATGTTGGATTTGTGCTCACCAGGTTACTGAGTCCTATAGGTGAGCATATGTTCATATTCTCTATGAACATAAAAAAAATCAGTTCGGTTGCTGTAAACGATTCATAGATATTGAGAACCGTCTAAATATTTCGGAAGCTCGCCATTTAGGTTTGTTATATGCATAGGCCATAGAGTTATGTACCATTCAAGGACAATTATTGCCTAGCTTCATTATTCAAACTTTCACTTCGATCGCATGATTACGACACAAGAATAAAAACTTAATTTTAAAATTTCGCACAGCCGCCATCTTGAGGTTATGTAAACAATTGAATTAAATTAGATGGCAGTGCATTACAATCTGCAAAATCATTTACTGTACCACATTTCACTGCGCTCAGAGAGTTAAATCAGGAGAAAAGTCTATTAAAATATTTCAAATTCGCTTGGTCGCCATGTTCGTTTTGTACTTTACAGGTTTATGAAATATACATAGGTAAACTTGTATCAGTACCCTTTATCACCGTACATAATTGCATGATGATATCTGTAATAGTTTCGGAGATATAGAATGTCAGTGAAATATTTCGCATAGCCGCCATTTTGAGGTTATGTAAACAATTGAACTAAATTAGACTCCAGTGCATTACAATGTGTATAAACATTTGCTGTACCAAGTTTCATTACGTTTGGATAGTTAAATCGCGAGAAATGTCTATTTAAAAGTCTCAATTTCGCTTGACCGCCATGTTGGTTTTGTAGTCGCCAGGTTTTTGAAAGTCTCATAGATGAACTTCTAGTGGTGCTCTTTATCACCATACACAATTTCAGGGCGATATCGGTGATAGTTTCGGAGATAAAGAATGCTAGTGAAATATTTCGCACAGCCACCATGTTGGATTGGTGAGACGTAACAAAATTTGAAGGGCACGGTCGAGGTCGCCGGGAATAGTGCTATGAACTTACTGAGTTTCATTGAAATCGGTCCAGCTGTTTAGATTTTATTAGGGGACACACACGCACACCTCACACACACACGCACACACACACACACACGCACACACACACGGACAAAAGGTGATCTCATAAGCCTATTTTTTTCAAAATGAAAATAGGCTACAAATAGACGAAAATGTCGTTATTTCCTTACTGAAGCTAAATTAACCGGAGTAACCGGAAACTTCATAAGGAGATGCTGATTATGTTTGGCAGCGGATGGGGAACATTTACAGCATCTACAGTAGGCATGGTGAGTAAAAATGCATGCTGCTGAGTTGTAAGCGCCGTATCCTGTCGTACATAGGCCTACGCGCGCGCGGCCGCCGGGAACTGAACTGTCACTGGATGAGCGCGAGCGAGAATGTCCTTGCCAAGGACAAATAAAGGATCCATACTACAGTCGAACATAGCAGCATAGGGGTTAAGAAAAGAAACTTGTCAACAATGTCCGCTTGTCTGCTGATTCACGTTTTCTTGCTGCGAGATCTCGTCATTGACGAGAATTCAACGCCTCCGTTGCGCTTGCCTCCGGCAGTTGCTAAGTTAATGCCATAACCTATGCACCTAATTCTGCACTGTGAGACATCGTTTTATCATTTCGTTCTGTATTGCCTCGTTCTTCTTCTTCTTCTCCATCCTCATTTCCGTTAGCATTCACGAAATAAATAATATCAGAGTCAGTTAGTTCAAACAGCTCTTCTTGTGTGCACCACTTACTCACATCTTGAGTCGAAGCATCCAGTGTTGCCAATTTGGTGTTTTTAGCACCAGATATGGTGTTTATGAAGTTTGTCTGGTGCCAGGAATGTTCTAATAGCGCCATAGCAAAATACTGGTGTTATTTCAATAAAACCAGTGCCAAATCTGGTGCTCAACGGATGTTCCCATGAAATTGTCTCCTATGACAAATATGTAAATCTTGCAAGCCATGTAATAGTTTTAATAAAGTTAATCAATTAAGATAGGCAATGTTCAGCCTTACACGTGTCAAGGTCAACACTCCTGCAGGGAAATTCTCATTCTCGTGCATAAGTGCTAAGTAAGCGCAACATGCAAGGCTCAGTGCAAGTGCACTTGTACAAAGAATCCACCTATCATCTATTTTCTTCCCAGCTCCCAGGGGATTTCCCAGTTTCATGCGAAGGCAGTGTATGTACTTTCGCTCCCTCACCCTAATGCAGATGTAGGGAAAGTGTTTAGCCAAGTTTAATTGGTGAAAACAAAGCAAAGAAATCGAATGAAAGTTCAAAAATTGCATTCCATTCTGTGTGTGTGATTTGGACTAAACCAGAGGGAAATGCTATCACGACTACGAACTTCCAAAGGATATAATAGTGGCCAAAATTGGAAGTATGCAGAACTACAGCAGTACAACACCTTCCTACTCTAAATATGTAATAGCGGTAGCAGGCTCCAAAAATGAAGAAGACGATTTTTAATGAAAGAAATGTAAGCAAAAAGCCGTTTATATATTCATAATTTTTGGTGTTTTTCTAGTGATTTGAATCAGAGAGTCCAGCTGGTGCTTTTCTGGTGTTTTAAAGCGTAGGGTTTAGTTCTTTCCCATTTCAAGATTTGGCAACACTGGTAGCATTCTTACAACCAGGAATGCAATTCAGTAAGGGAACAATGTCGGATAACACGAAGTGTCGGATAAGCGAAGATCGGTTGAGCGAGACTCTACTGTATTATTATTAAACACAATCTGTGCAAAAAGAAAGAAACATAATGAATAAGATAATACTGATTTGTATCAGTCTGATCGGTTGTGATCTTCCAGCACAGTCTCTAAGATGATACAGAGAGCATAGCGCCCCACATACACTTTTCTGTCGGTTTGTGGAATCTAGGAATTGTACATATATTTTACTATGGAAGCCATGTGCAGCGTTACGCTTGAACGTGGCCGACGAGAAAGACAGGCCATGGCGCGGATCTGTGACGTCAGAGGAGTGGTGTCGCTCGCTCGCCGCATTGATTGCACCAAGGTATTCTCATCTATAGAAGCCTACCAATAGCCGAGTAATTTGTTATTGTGAATTTAAGGATACTCAAAAATAAAGTTAAAAGCTGTGGAAGAAATCCACCCCTATCACTAGCTCAAAACCTTAGAGCAGTAGAATATTAAGCAGTGTAATACAAACGTTGAATGGATGTTCCAGTTTATGCAGATATACAAAACTGTACATATTATCCTCTTATCTTCGTTCATCAATAAGTTGTTTCCATATATACCAGTTTACATGTGAGTTTAACTTTAAAAGCAGCTGGAATTTTAAAAAAAGAAGAAACAACCAAGCATTGCATTAGGAGAAAGTATTCAGTGCTTCATTTATTGCAAGGGAAGGGTCATTCATGCCCCAAAATAATAAAAACGAATATAAGAAATTTGAGCCTACACTCGTGGTTTTTAGCATTTTGCTTTTTTGAGAAGGCCTACCATAAGACAATCTTTTTCAACAACAAAAATTTAATGCATAGGACTACTTCAGATACATATATGAATTGCTGAGATTATACTTACCTCCTTTAGCAGAGAGCCTTTTATCTGACACCAATCCCCTACAGTGGCAGGTTTACTTCTTGTGGCAACTACCTTCATGTTGGACATGTTTAACGGTTCTCTCCCGTTCCCAGTTAGGCTTAGGTCAAATTTATGGTTTTATGGGCTCAAGATTTTTATAACGAAGTATATTACTACAAATGAAGGACCTTGGAAACTTATTCATTGTGAGTTAATCCAGTGGATTGAAATGTCGTGGATATCAGCCCCATGCACTTATGTGTGTACTGTACTTGTAATAGAAAAGGATATGGTAGTGGTTTTCAGTTAGCTTTTATTTACAGTTGAGTTGGGAAGACACTTCCAGGATGCAAGGAGTGGGATTCAAATCATTCTATCAAGAGCCTTTGTGCGAAGCTTTGAAGACTAAATCCTATATCAGGTTTCAAATACTCCTTCGCAAAACAGGTCATCTGGACAAGAAGCCACTTTACTTACCCCTACTCCATGTAGGTGGAACTGTTCCATTTATTAAAATTAAAGAAAGACCATACTTGCCATTGTAATTTGGATCTATGCTGGCTACACGGACATGGTATCTCCCTCCCAATAAGATGTCCAAGATCTCCACCAAATGTCAAACGAGACCCTTCAAATTATTCAAATGAAAGCATTCCTCAACTTTTAATTATTTTTTCTATTTTTTGTTTCACCCTGGTGGTCTAGGGATGAAGAATTTTATAACATACCCAGTCCCCCCCTTCCCCTTCCTCCCAGAAAATATCGCATAATCCTCACCACATCCATTCCCCCTGAAAAAGAACATGGGCATCCTTGCAGGCCACATGGAAAATAAGCAGTTAACAGTACTACACACTGGGTAAATCGGTTTGAAATGGGTAAATATAGAGCTTTAACAGAGAATTATGGATGTGGTGATTGGTAGGGCCCTGGAGTACAAAACTATGCCCGTATCTTCAAGAACACTAGCAAATTGCAAGTAATCTTCCTCCAATGACACAGTAATGTTTACACTAAATTATAATAAGCACACACAAAATGTATTACAGACATTATTTTATTTAGGATATTGGTTATAAATATAAGCATCTCAAGCACATTAACAAATTGTCTGGAAGAATCTTAGAATGTAGAAAATGAAGTTTGCAGGTTTCACCAAGTAGGCTATAAAGGTGATATCTTGCTGATCTTGGATATATTACTGACGATTATTAGGATCTAATATCCTCCAGCTATTAATATTCTCAAAAAATCCTGCACTGCACATAGGGCCTACAGCCATTATACCCTGCTGATGATTCATGATCTCTTCAGGATTTTAAATTTTTCTGACACCATTTCTCAATCTCACTGGAGCTTAGTGGGTTACAAATTCATCGTTACAAAGATGCATGAACACAATTTGAGGACTGGACATGTCTAACTTGATTCCAGCTGCCTTGCTACTGTTTCCTTATGCAGTACAAAATCACTATCAATTATATTGGTATCTTGCAGCCTTGGCAACGATAGAGTCTTGTATTAACTCTTGTACTATTTTCATCTCTAATTTATCTCAACAAAACAAGCCTGCCAACTTGTGTCAATAGCTTTAATGTGGACATGGAATGGAATTCACACTTACAAAATTCCCCTAGACACAAAATTGCATCTTCCATGACAACGTGGACAACACTTAGGGTTTAAACGCTGCATACATGTTAAATTCTATGTGTTATACTCTGATTTACAAAATATGAACGGTGCAAGCTGCCATCCGCTTGAATAGTGAGGTGAGGAGTGGAGACAAGAGGGGTAACTGTGTCCATAGCAACAGCGAGCAGTGTTGCAATGAATGCTGACACAACAGTGAGCACATGGTTTGACGCAGTGTTCTACTGTGAACTAACTCGTCACTGCCATTAGTAATATCCCGTGTATATATTGAAGTGCATTTGCTTATTCTTTCATAGGCTACAGTAAACGTTATCCTTCTGTTTTTGTTGGAAGCGTGTGTATATACAGATTTTGAGTTTATTTCTTTTATTTGCATCATCGTGTCTATTTTCGTTGTGTAAAAATGGCATCGGTATATGCTCGCGGAAGGCCCAGGATCCATTCTCTGCGACAGAACAACTTCAGGCCGTGGTGTGACTCTCCATAGCCAAGTAAAGGAGATGGTATGTGCGGTGAGGAATTTTATGGAGGAAGAAGAGGAAAGTATGCGCTTACGGGAGAAACCTCTGATTCCATTTGTTCAGGTGAGGAAAAGAATTTCCAAGACTCTTGGTGTGAGTGAAATCACTGCATACTGAGTGACGGAAGGGAAGTTCCTGTCTGATGATGCTGGCCCGTCTAAACTATCAACTCCAGGGAAGAAGAGGCATAGAGAAGGGGTGGTCACTAATTTAGATGGCTTTCAACAAGATGCTGTTAGACGGCATATTTATAGATATTATTTTAGGAAAGAAATTCCAACATGTCGCAAACTTCTTGTTTTTGCTAAGAGAGGCACAATTATTTCAAGGAAGCCTTTCTTCACTGAAAGTGTTGCACGATCTGGGATTTAAATATAAGAAAATTAATGGGGGGAAGGTGATCATGGAGAGGCCAGATATTGTGGCTTTGAGGTGTCAGTTCCTACATGAAATGGGGAGACCCTACTGAGTTGTAGGCCAAAAATTACAAACAAAAAACCAAAATCTGGTTTCATGCCCTAGAAGTTACCTTATCACTTGGGGCACTTAAATATACATTTGTTTTTTATGTACGGCCATTTTTAAATACCTTACGGGGGCTTTTAAAGAACACGTGCTTAGGTCTTGATATGGGCAACGCCTACTTCCTAGAACCAAAAACCCCCTCAATTTTGTTGTAATTTCATACTCTTGGCCAAGATTATCATGCCAATCAACTGAATACAAGCTTATGGTGCCATCTGTTGGTCAATTTATCAGTTATGAGTAACCTAGGCAATGTTTGTCAAGTGTGAAACTTTTCTTACCGTACATGTTATTTTCTTATCCCATATAATTTTTAGCTGTATGGCATTCACTAAAAGAATATCATTACTATACACATGCACATATTTAACATCGAACAGAAGTATTTTGGTTTGTAGTAAAGTATAGGCCATTTTGGATACATAGTGGAACCATGGGTCTTTGTTTATTTTGATGGTCAGTGGCTTTAGTGAAGTTTATTCGCAAGAATTATATTTTTATTGGTTTACTGTGAGTGGTGGAACTTGTGTAAGTTAATGGTATTTTAGAGATTTGTGTGCAGTTTATTAGATGTATTCTGTATCTAGTCGATGGCGTAAACCGAAAGTCTGTGAAACAAAGAAATGGAATAGTGCTATTTTGAATGTTGACAAACAGTGGGGTGATATTACATGTGAAGTTAAGAAATGCAAGTTCAACAGCTACAACTACTTCTTCTGCCAGTGTCAGAAAACTGGAATAGGCCTATTTTAGTGAGGAGAATACTGTTAGACCTAGTGTTAATGACAAGCACATTCTCATTCATATATGGGTGCCCTCCAAAATTTGTTTACAGAACTGTGTGGTGAATGTGGCAGTAAATCTTCGTGTCAACGTCAGGGAGAAAGATGGGTTTAGTAATAAGTTACCTCTGAAGTGTGGGAAAAGTGATTTGTCAACTCAGGGAAGTCTTGATGCAGGAAATTCCACTAAAATACTGTTTTTCTTAATAAAGTTAGGTTTTTCTCAATACTATATTTTTCAGCATTTTAAATGTTCCAGTTGCCTGCCTTTTGATCCCATTACCTTCAAACTTGTTTTGCACATACAACTTTGTGGTCTTAATAATGTGTGGAATCCATTTTGAAAAATATTAATAACTTTCAGAAATATTTAGGTTCAAATTTGAAAAAAATGACATATTTTAACAGAACAACAGGTCATTCTAAGAAAAAAACATTTTAATAATAAACCATTTGCACTGATTTTAAAAGTAATACCAATTTTTATTTGTAGACCATTGATGATCATTCCATATAAGTTTTAGATTGATAACTTTAAATTTGATTTACCTGGGACATTTTCAAAATTTGCATATTTATTACATAAAATGTTATAATTTCTAAATGACTGAACCAAATAGCTCCAAAGTTTAGAATTCCCTTAATTATGCTCACTTTAAAGAACCTTCAAAATTTGGTGAAAATTGGGTGAAAATAGGCTACTGGAAAATTCAAAACTTAAGTTAATAGGGCAAAAATGTTATCGATATTGTGTGGTTAGGTGAAATGAGGGTCAATGCTGGTCACACAGTATCTAAGGGTTGGAGTGACAACTCAGTTCAGGGGACAAGGAAGGGCCGTCAGGCAGAGGGGGTCGATTTATTATTCTATATGCCGGGCTATCACACGGCTTTGTTAATAATACACTTTTGCTCTTTAGGTCGAAAAGAACTCGTGATTACCATGAAGACATGGACTAAAATGGTTCCAGGAACAATTGTTACCCAACATCCCTGAACACAGTGTTATTGTAATGGACAATGCTTCGTACCACATAGGTCAGATAGAATAAGCTCCAACAACTTCAAGTACGAAGTCACGAATGTTGGAATGGCTAGACCACCATCGTGTAACCTACCATGCGACAGCTCTCGGACAAATGGAATCCTTCTCGGTAGTGCTGAATGAACATAGAACGAGCGATAACATTCTATATAATACATGAATTCGCCAAAATACCTTATAAAAGGATGAGAAATAAATCAGGAAGCAATGTTTTAATAGATGTTTCCTCCTCCGCCGTCTGTGACCCACCCAGCCATTCCAAATATAGCGAAAATTACAGCAGTGAGCGCCATTGTTCAAATCAATCTTCAAAAAAGTACCATAACAGTACTGCCAACCTCGCCCTTACGGTACTATGTGAAACAAAAAAGTGCCCAATTTACTCTCTAGTGGGCATCATTCGTTCGCTGCACTCAGTTCACGACTCTAATTATGCTAGTGTGTGCAATATTTCGCATCTCTGTACGGCTGAAATGAGTGTTTTTTGTTATCTGCTCTGTAATAACTATGCAGTATATCGCTCTCCTGTAATAAGTATGTGTATTTTTTCCCGCACAACTGTGGTTTTGACAAAGGTTACAGCCTAACGCGCCCAGATCAATGGTTTTGTGTCAACCATGCCCCGCTAGTAGCGCGCGGCCAAGGCTGCACCTACACCCGACCATTCTTACCTACACTTTGTCCAATCCAATGGTTTTTGACAATGGTTACAGCCTAACGCGCCCAGATCAATGAATTTTGGCAATGGTTACTGCCTAACGTGTCCCGATGATTCTTTTTTTTATCAACAGTGATTTTGCATCCCACTTCTTTCTATCAACAGTGATTTTGTATCTCACATGTGTGCCTCGGTGCGTGCTGCTAGAGTGAGCCTTGATGACGGTTAAACGAGATCAAGTGCTATCGAAGCATGGCTGCTGTTTTTAAAATAGCAAAAAACAAAAACACATATTTACGTACTTTAGCACATATATGAGGTTCAGTAGTAAGTTTTAATTAGGGTTCCTAATTTCAATACGTAATATCGCCCAAAAAATGAAACAAGGACACAAGGTATGTAAAAGTACATTCATGTCTGCTACAAGTGTATAAGCCGCGTTCCACTTTCATTCAGAATTAATATCCTTCTCAACCTTATACAGCAGCGCAAGCCTAAACCCATGTAGGCTACCACGTGGATGAACTGGCGAGAAAGCATGGCCATGAGATCATCACGCTGCCCCATATCATTGCCACTTCAATCCTATAGAAATGATATGGGGTCAAGTGAAGGGTTATCTAGCACGGCATAATAAGAATTTCACACTCCGTGAGGTTGAGAAGCTTACCGTTTAGGCTATTAGGGAAGTGACTTCATAAAACTGGAAGCGTTTTGTGTTAATAGTGCAACGAGAACTGGATGAGGCTACGAAACGTGAATGTATACTCGATGATAGGGTAGATTGGTTCATAGTTTCCCTGGAAAGCAATTCCAGATCCAATTCAGACACAAGTGACGAAGAGGGGGCGATGAAAGGAATAGACCCATAATTAAGTTAGTAGCAGCTAGAGCGATTAGGCAACTAAAAATTCCCCTAAACTCGCGTGCATCGCAATGTTTAATTGACCCTTCACACGAATACGGCTGACACACCACAGATCCCAGTATTTGTGTCTTCCTGGAAACTTCTTGGAATGTTATGAGTCATGATCTGCCTCAGTGGCAACGCAGCATTTCCTCACGTGTTAGCTTTGACAACTGCCAGTGCTCATTATTGGTACCGGCAATACAGAGTATTCTTTGCGTACAAACACAAACCTAACCCCAGACCTCCTTGCCTGTACTAGGCCTACTAACAATAATTTTGGTCCAGATAGTCGCCTAACCAAGTAGCGACCAATGGCTTTGTCTCGCCATGACTTTAGAAGAGTACAGTTCAACTTTTCCATTAAAATGAACTACGGTAAAAGTAATTTATGAACATTCATGATCTTTCAAGAAATTATTCTTCTTTAGACTGAGATAGGCTACTCAATACTCCCAATAATGTCAAAAGTACTCAAATCAAACTTACCAAGCAACTTTTGAAGATTTGATGGATGAGGCAGATAAATATGACCACTCCGATGTAACTTTTTGTACACTGTTGACAAGTGAACATATTATATGGAAGCTGCCAAGAGTAACGTGTCTCCACTGTACCTACGATTGTTTACCTAACATCTAAAAAATTAATTTGCTCTATTAAAAATTATGAGGGTGTGCAATCATCACTCGAAAACTTCTCTGTAGGGTGTTCACAGGAGCATTCACTACTGACAACTTTCTTCCATTTTCATCGCACTCAGAATTTTCAATGAACTGAAGTAGGCTAGTTCATCAAATGAATTTTTATCAGTAATGCAAAGAAAGTTTTGTGGAACTTAATGTTTGGGAACTTAATGTTTGGGAATCTGCAACCCATTGACTCAATGCTGAGGTTATTTAGAATACACACAGAACCTGTAATTATGGGCACTGCATCACTCAAATTCTTCAAGTACTTCACCAACTTGTCTTCTGTCTTGATATGTGTCCATTCCTGCTTAAATTTATTCCTGTTGGAGGAGAAGTGTTCAGATATATCCGATAGACTGTGCACAGAATTCTCTTCTTCGTAGTGTCTGAAGTCTTCCAAGCTCGCTTCTATGGCTTTATCCGAGATTTTCTACCTCTGCATCACACAGTCTTCTAGAAGAAGGCCCAGGAATGGATAGCTATTCTGGCAAATTCGAAAATATTGAAGATACTGCATCAGGATTCAACTTCGGGTAACTCCTAGCAAATGTCTTTATTTCCCCATCAACTTGCTCTGTCCTGAAAACAGAGCTATCAGGAAAATGTTTTATACAAATTATAGGCTTGCTCACTTTAGAGAAGTCAGTGGGAATTTTTCTAGGCCATATATTTCTTAATTTTTCGTCCTTTGGGAGAGAAAATGTAGAAACATTTTCATGCTGGGATCTGTAATTGTTCTTACAGCCAGCCACATTACAGCATCTTGGCATTTTGATTTCCTGTAAAGAGACACATTCATTAAATATCTAACTTTAACTCAGATAATTAACTTAGCATGCATTCTAATAGTCCTTAACATCCACAATATTAGGCTAACGTAAGTTCGTACATAACCTGCACCACACTTGCGTTTGATTAACCTGTGTCATTAATGAGAAATAAAGTGTTAACACTTACCCTGTAGGCTACGTGATTATTGCAGCTACATGATGCACCACAACACAAGTTGGATGTAAAGTTGGACATGACACTTTATAAAACACTAACTATTCTCACACTGCTATTCACAAACAAGTCTTCTCAACCGGAGTCACTACTTCGCCTACGTCACAGACAAGATGGCTGCTCGCACTGGGGCCAGTATCTTTCGTGGGCCACGCGCTTGAAGATGTGACGTAACTTGAAGTTTGGTCCTTTCCATGCGTGATTCTTCATTTCTTCGGTATCTAAAAATTATCATGGAATTTACCCATTTGTCATGCCCAGAGGCTTGTAAGAAACCATTTTGATTCCAGCATGCAGTGGATTAGTTTTTTTTTTTAGCGTATGGCTTTTAGTGCCGGGAGTGTCCGAGGACAAGTGCGGCTCGCCAATTTTGCAGCTGCTTCAAGGCGAACACCCAATGGGTGAGCTACAAGTACCATCGCGTATGGGGGGTTGTCTGGGGAGGAAAGTGTGAATGTAAGGACGAGGAGTTGGAAGGTAGCGGTTGTGGCCTATAGTTAGGGACCAACTCCGGCATTTGCCTCGAAGGAAGATGGGAAACCACAGAAGACCATCTTCAAGGTTGCCGACGGGGGGATTCGAACCTCCTCGCCTCCCGGATGTGAGCGACTGCCAACAGTCATGCCGTAACGACCACGGCTAACTCACCCGGTAGTGGATTAGTGAATGGACACTAAAAGCTTGTCCTGAGACGAGCTCCTTCCTGGACCCTACAAGAACATCCACTCCAGGTTCCGATCTGCCTAGGAGGGCTTGGGCAACTCTCAATAGGATTCGGACAAACCACGGAGTATGCAATGGAACTTTGTTCAAATGGGGAAAAATTTCGTCTCCTCAGTGTGATTGTGGTGCTCCTAATCAAACCATCCAACACATTACAACTGACTGTCCTCTGAGGGCATATGGAGGGGACTGGATCGACTTCCTGTTGGCAACACCTGACGTGGTCCAATGGATAGACTCATTAGACCTGAGACTGTAAATAGTGTAAATAGTAAAAATAATGTGCAGTAGATTTTAGAGTGATTTTCTTTGTACTCTGAAATCTTGTATTGATTATATTGCCCAACGATAAATAAATAAATCATGGAATTTGACGTGCTTTTTTTTTTATTTCCTCTCTTCCAAGACCGCGTTCAAGGCAGCCGTGTTGGAGAGCTTGAAAAGCGATTTGATATCTTCCAGAGAGAATGTTTCATTGCCAAGAAGATATGCTATTCAATTTTCCGAAATCTTGGCTATCTACAGAATGCGTTTTAAGTACATGGCTTTTATATTTTCTAGTCTTTTTAAGTTTATTTCCGAAAATTTATTCCATGTGAGATGAATACCATATGTTGCTACTGGGGCCACTTGAATTTTAAATAGACTTTTCTCGCGATTTAACTATCCAAACGTAATGAAACTTGGTACAGCAAATGTTTATACACATTGTAATGCACTGGAGTCTAATTTAGTTCAATTGTTTACATAACTTTAAAAGAGCGGCTGTGCGAAATATTTCACTAAAATTCTATATCTCCGAAACTATTACAGATATCACCCTGCAATTTTGTACGGTGATCAAGGGTACTGATACAAGTTTACCTATGTATATTTCATAAACCTGTAATGTACAAAACGAACATGGCGACCAAGCGAATTTGAAATAATTTAATAGACTTTTCTCGTGATTTAACTCTCTGAGCGCAGTGAAATGTGGTACAGTAAATGATTTTGCAGATTGTAATGCACTGCCATCTAATTTAATTCAATTGTTTACATTACCTCAAGATGGCGGCTGTGCGAAATTTTAAAATTAAGTTTTTATTTCTTGTGTCGTAATCATGCGATCGAAGTGAAAGTTTGAATAATGAACCTAGGCAATAATTGTCTTTGAATGGTACATAACTCTATGTCCTATACATATAACAATCCTAAATGGCGAGCTTCCGAAATATTTAGACGGTTCTCAATATCTATGAATCTTTTACAGCAACCAAACTGATTTTTTTTATGTTCATAGAGACTATGAACATATGTTCACCTATAGGACTTTCAGTAACCTGGTGAGCACAAATCCAACATGGCGGCAACGCGAAGTATAAATATTTAAATGGACGTTTCTCGCGAATCAACTATCCGAGTGCCGTGAAACGTTGCACGTTAAATGCTTATACAAATGTTGATCCACTGGCATCTAATTTATTTCAATTGTTTGCATAATCACGAGATGGCTGCTGTGCGTAATTTTAAAATCTCGTTTTTACTTCTTGTGTTCTAATCATGCGATTGAAGTTTGAATACGACACGCACACAATAATCTTAATGTAATAGTACAAAAATAAAAATCCAACCTGGCGACCATCTGAAATATTTAGACGGTTCTCAATATCTACGAATCTGTTACAGCAATTAAACTGAAATTTTGTATGTTGATAGAGACAATTAACATGAGCAGGATATATGAAAATAGGCTGTATAGTTCTTCACGGAACTACTTGTTGAATTGTTGAGCTGGTTTTCACTAATTTTGACTAGTTGTACTTGTTTAATTGTTTGATTTTGACTAATCTTTTTATGTATTTTTTTGGAAATTTTGAACTGGTTTTCACCAATTTTGCTTGTTTTATTTTGTAATTTTTCCTAATTTTTTAGGATTTTTTGAGCTGGTTATCACTAATTGTGCTTGTTTCATTTCTGTATTTAGTCTAATTTTGATTTTTTAGTTTTTATGAGCTTGATTGACTAATTTAAATTTTTTGTATTTTGACTAAATTTGACTTTTTGTGTTTTTTAGATTTCAAGTATTTTTTCGTATTTTTATTTTTTTACTTTTTGAGCTTTGTTTGACAAATCTTGATTGTTTTTTTGGCGTTTATATGGATTTTGACTAATTTTGAATTACTTGGGGGGGATTTTTACTAATTTTCTTTGTATTCTAGGACTACCAAATACTGGTTGTTTTTCGTCGCGGAGACGAACACTAGAATTCTAGGGTTAAATGCACAATAAAAACATACAATGATAAAACTCTAAAAACCATTTATTTATTTCCAATATACATATATAATTACCCAATCACTTTTATTTCTATCTTTGGGTTATGGTTTATTAAAAAGAAACAATAAATAAACATTTAACATTTGCAAATATTAATATATAATATTATATAATTAACTGCGACGGTAATAAATAATTATTACTATATATTATAATATAATAAAGAGATTATATGAGGTAACACTTCGCGGCGTAGCCAGGTTTCTGTGAGGAACTTTCGACTAACATAACCTAGACAATGAGGACGGGAGTAGCGATATGTTCACTCGAGTCCTAAAATATTATTCTTTTTGTAAGAGTCGAGACATGAACCACATCATGGATTGCCCAATTCCTTTAGAAAGAGGAGCCTAAACCCAGACATAGTTTTTCACAGATTACTCAACAATGAAGAATTAGGCAGAACGTGGACAGGGTAGGTGCATCGCTAATTGTTGCCAGTTAATCATTCAAACTGGGGAAATGAGATTTCTGTAGCAAGTTCACCATTGAATTTAAACCCAGTTCTGATCGGTCTTATAAACGAGAATTAAGAACGAAAATACCAGTTTCTGAACTGTTATTCCCAGTGACTGGTATCGAGAACGGTCATTATCGATATTCTCGTACAACCTACATAGCCATCTCCGCATGGTTATGATTCAAAACTCTCTACCTAGGTAGGGGGCTTTGGGTTGACACATCCCGGGGTAACAGGGCTTTGCCTTACACATCCCGGGGTAGAGCAGTAATAGAGGACTTTGACTTGACACATCTCGGGGTAACAGAGGGCTTTGATGTGACACATCCCGCAGTAATAGAGGACTTTGACTTGACACATCCCGGGGTTACAGAGGACTTTGACTTGACACATTCCGCAGTAATAAAGGACTTTGACTTGACACATCCCGGGGTTAGAGGACTTTGACTTGGCACATTCCGCAGTAATAGAGGACTTTGACTTGACACATCCCGGAGTAACAGAGGGCTTTGATGTGACACATCCCGCAGTAATAGAGGACTTTGACTTGACACATCCCGGGGTTACAGAGGACTTAGATGTGACACATTCCGCAGTAATAGAGGACTTTGACATGACACATCACGGGGTTACAGATGACTTTGACTTGACACCTTCCGCAGTAATAGAGGACTTTGACATGACACATCCCGGGGCTACAGATGACTTTGACTTGACACATTCCGAGTAATAGAGGACTTTGACTTGACACATCCCGGGGTTACAGATGACTTTGACTTGACACATCCCGCAGTAATAGAGGGCTTTGACTTGACACATCCCGCAGTAACAGAGGACTTTGTCTTGACACATCTCGCAGTAATAGAGGACTTTGACTTGACACATCCCGCAGTAACAGAGGACTTTGTCTTGACACATCTCGCAGTAATAGAGGACTTTGTCTTGACACATCTCGCAGTAATAGACGACTTTGACTTGACACATCCCGCAGTAATAGAGGACTTTGCCTTACACATCCCGGGGTAACAGAGGGCTTTGATGTGACACATTCCGCAGTAATAGAGGACTTTGACTTGACACATCCCGGGGTAACAGAGGGCTTTGATGTGACACATCCCGCAGTAATAGAGGACTTTGCCTTACACATCCCGGGGTAACAGAGGGCTTTGATGTGACACATTCCGCAGTAATAGAGGACTTTGACTTGACACATCCCGGGGTTACAGAGAGCTTTGACTTGACACATTCCGCAGGAATAGAGGGCTTTGACTTGACACATCCCGGGGTTACAGAGGGCTTTGACTTGACATTTTCCGCAGTAATAGAGGACTTTGACTTGACACATCCTGGGGTTACAGAGGAATTTGACTTGACATTTTCCGCAATAATAGAGGACTTTGACTTGACACATCCCGGGGTAACAGAGGGCTTTGACTTGACACATCCCGCAGTAATAGACGACTTTGACTTGACACATCCCGGGGTAATAGAGGGCTTTGACTTGACACATCCCACAGTAACAGAAGACTTTGTCTTGACACATCTCGCAGTAATAGAGGACTTTGACTTGACACATCCCGGGGTAACAGAGGACTTTGACTTGACACGTGCAGCGGCTTGTGTGAGCCTGGGTTTTCCCTTTAAATCGACAACACCAACAATAAGGAATTCCAGTATTATCGAGACTTTAGTGGAGAGACTCGACCTTGAATACCCTTGGTGGGAGACTGTGTTGGCCATACGGAACAAGACCTAACTTGCCTTGTCCTACAACGAACCTGCTTGATGTTGAAGTCGAAGCTGATCAACATCACACACTTCCTAAACTATCTGATCCGAACAATGCAGTCTATCTACAACCTATTACAGTAGACTCTCTTGCCACCGGTAGAGTCATAACATATGGCCACTGGTAACTAACCAACAAGTATTCCGACATACTCGTGACATATTGCGAGCAATATGTAACTCTTTAAGAGCACTTATGCGTACAACACTTCAGTTTCTTCAAATCAATCAAAGAAGCACCGTGATCCCTTTTGAAATCTACGACTATAGATGGTAGCGTATCATACTGGGACGTTCAAGTATATACAAATCACACGTAAAGAAGTATGTCTCGACTTGTACTAAACGAATATACAATCAAATTAGGACTCCAAGCTTCAATTTGTGGTTGCGCAGAATATAACTAATGGCTACAAGGATACACACCGTACTGTACATCATCAGCATTAGAATTTAGAGAGATGAAATGACACTGTTTTAAATTAAAGTTTGGTTAAGTGATATTCCCTGAGAGTGGAATACAGATCACTTAACGCATGCATGTGACACTATTAAGAAAGAAAAACCGACTGGTGTCCCCATTTCATCTCACTTAAGCCCAATGAATTCAGTGACCTACAGAGTGTGATGTGACCTTGCTCTAACACATGTTTCTTTAGGCAGAGGATGGATGAAAACAAATCTATGCGTAGCTTAGGGTTGAGGTCAGTTTTGTTGACTGTGTAAGTTTATTGTCGAGAAACTTTCAGGACGGAGAACTGTGCAGGGTCTGCTTAATGGATAATTATCTTAGTTACGCTGCAAAAGTCGCGAGCGACAATCCTTCTCCAGGGAACTTTTCTTCTGTATGGCCTTAATCTAGGAACCATCCGAGCATTAGCTGGAGTAGAAGTGAGGAAGGTACTTCTGAGAATGACTGAGGTGGTATCCGAAGCCATCTCTTCTCAGTTCTGCCTCACGAGACTCAGTGTATTCCATTCCAGCCATCAAAATCAAAATTAAACATCTTGCCCGAACCTCAGGCGGTGACAGCCAAGAACGCTACCCATTACACCTCGAGCTGGCTCAATCTGAAGGACATTACTGAATAGTGCACATAAATATTGAGCGGTTTAGCAAAATGTAAACCCACGCCGCACGTGTTCAGTCTCCTTGAAACCACAGTGTATAAACTTATTCGTCAACAATAGTGACAACAATTTAAAAGTGTGATAGCCTAAATTGCTATGATAATATGGACGTGATTGCTGGAGGGAAAATATTTGGCAGGACAACTTCAATAAGCAGTTCTCATTGAATACACACACATCTCTTCTTCACTCCTTACATTCTCAACCTCAATAAAACCTGACGTACGCAAAAATGTTGCCTTGTTCAAGTTTAAAAAAAGCTTACAAAGAAGCAAAATAAAACGTTTGTGCGTCTTCACAAATATCGTATTTACAAAAAAACGTTAATAGCAAGAGTAACATCTAACTTGTCATGTGTAACATAAAGAAAATATTATTACAGCTAAAGCTCTTGTTAACTTAAAGTTATGTAGCAGAAGGATCTTGTGCGCTGACCATTCCTGAGTTGACAACAGTTGAAGCAGATACTCTGTTCCTTGGAAAATTATTCATAGAGGGAGCCAATGCGAACAGAAAGCTGGCCATAGCCTCCTGGAAACTAGTCTTGAGGCTAAAGTGGAACGTTAATTCCTTGGAGCATATAATCAAATCTAATATCTGTTGATGGCCATGGAAATACGAAGGCTTATGGGCGGACTATCGTTTATATGCTCGGAGGTTGGCTTTTATCAAAACAAACTATGCATTTCATGGTCTTCCCCGTCAGCGAGGAAACATATCTTTAAACCAAATCAGCTGAAGACAAGAACCAGAACTTTGTATGACCATCGAAAGGGAGCATCCTTACTTACACACACACAATTACTACCATAACTGATATGAACAGCTCACGTGGCGATCCTTCTGCCACCTAGTTAGCACCGAATTAACAAGAAACAAAGAGTAACAAAACTGGCAAAGAGTTTACAATCAATACAGATTTGAGTATTCTTATCTTATACAAACAAGACAGTTAATGATATCACGCATAGGAATCTTGTCTCTTTTAAAAAATATATTTAATAAAATCCCTTATTATGAAGGGGCTAAAAATTAAATTTCAAAATGGGATGTGCTGAGCATTGGAATGATTGAAATAATCTGAGCATTTGGATGAGTTTTATTTCTAAGGAATGTTTTCATTGGGTCTGTCTACTGTCCGAATTTAGGAATTTGATGATATAGGTCACTGGTCTTCATTTTACCA
Source organism: Meconema thalassinum (assembly GCA_946902985.2). NCBI lineage: Eukaryota > Metazoa > Arthropoda > Insecta > Orthoptera > Tettigoniidae > Meconema > Meconema thalassinum. The sequence goes on from OX336388.2 coordinate 127,445,273, forward strand.
CAGAGTTTAATATTCAAGATCAGGATTTGAGAAGCATGACTTCGTTTATTTTCTCGCCTTTAATCATGGCCGTGCCCTCTTATTTTTCTGATTTCTTTTTTTGAGTTCGAAACTCTTCCGCTTTCATTTAAGAAAACCAACAAGCTCTACCAACCAGCAGCTGCAACGATATGACAAACTCTTATTGGCTGGATCCCTGAACAAGTGATCTGACCACAATAATGGCATTCATTGCAATGCTTGACCACTGGTTGACTGTGCCCTTACAGACGGTCCAGCACCAGGAAGGAATGTGGAAGGCTCTGATTTATAGATACAAGAGAGCATATAAGTTCCTCTATCTCTCGAAGACCAATGAAGGTAGCAGACAAGATTACACTATGTATGATATAAACCTACCAGTCTTTTATTCACTAACTGAAAACGCTAGTGGGAAAAAGGGGCTATCGCTCATATTGTAAAAAAAAAGTCAGTTAGTGCTATAGCACCGTTGGTCTCTCGTTTATTTTAAGTGAAATATTGAAGGACATGCATTTCTTCCCAGTCAAATGCGATGTCAACTCTGAGGTCAACCAAAATATGAAGCAGAGTGGTTGACGCGTGTGTGTTGGAATTATATAACATCAATAAAATGTATGAGTACAGAGTACATAAGCACCAATACTAAGCACTAATAAAACATTACATATCTCAAAATGCGTGTTTCAGGAGCATCTCCCTTTTCCCACTAACCCTTCCAATTCTTTTTTCTTTCGGCAAGTGATGGGAATGTTTCCCCCACTACAACAGCACCGTACTTTCACTCAGTCTTGATCGTGCCTTCCTTGAGAGCTGTTAGGTGCGTCCTTTCTCCCCTCCAACAGCCTCAGTCTTGGAGTGTCCAGCCAGGGATCATATCTTCCTACTTGAAGTAAGGCCCGATAAAACTAAACATCACCTCTCTAGAAGTGAATCTATTTATGCAGTGAGAATCGCGAATATAGTGTCACATAAAATGATTGTCAGAACTGAGTGAACTGATAGCGTGTTGCTGTAATGGCTGTTACTCTGAAGCAGGATTCGTTCGTTACAAGAGTCAGTATTACGTTAACTATCTTGAGGTCCGAAGTAAACTGGGATGGGGATCCTCGAAATGGAGCCCTCGGGCTTGGAGTCCTTCCTGGGATTTGCTGCCAGTTTCATCTTGAGATCAGAAGTGGTTCCTAAGTCCCCTGGAACACTGGCGCAGCTGCCTTTCCTTCGCACTTGCTGGATACCATCCAACGACCCGTTCCCATGCACCCACGCTGACGTGAAGTCCATTTCATCCCCTCCCTGGGGTAGATCAGACCCCCTGTCTCCACCAACATCAACAATATCCGCGTACTGTTGAATTATTTCCCTCATCTTCTGCAGTACTGTCGCATCGTTGTCCAATTCCTTGACCTGCAGAATTTCTTCAATCAATGGAGATATCTGTCTGGTTGGTGATGTTTGGAGAGAGGAGGGTAGTGACCCTTTGTGTTGAGGTCTCTTCACTGGGTTGTTGTTAGTTCTGGAAGGAGAAGAATGGGCTGATCCGTAAGCACCAAGGGATCGTCTTTGAGGAGAGGATCTCCCAAAGGGCTGGCTGTTGCTGTTGTTGAAAGTGTTGTCAGTGAGCGCAGGTCGGGTTTTGCTCTTGTTGCCTTGACGACCACCCCACGTGCCGGTCATGGCCTGCTTACCAGAGGCACGGCCAAGAGAAGATACACCAGACAGTGGTTGTTGCCTGGATACCGTACTGCTCCTCCTGGGGGACATCTCTATGTAGCCAGAGTCGTCTCCGCACGTGGAACGACTGCGGGTCATGCAAGAAGTGCTCTTGGGAGTGCTGGAGGCTGGTGGTGGCTGAGACAGCTTGCGATGATGCTGATGAATGATGTCGTGGTTGCCGGGAACTGGCAATGAGAGCTTGTGCTGAGGGGTCGAGGTGACACTGGAAGATGATTTGCGAGGGATCTCTGGAACCTCTACGACACATACCTTGTCCTCGGATGGTAATACCAAGTCCGTCTGATCGGGATGCTCTGCAACAATAAACGTAAACAATACATTACAATAGTATTGATAGCACAACATTATTATTCCAACAATTCTTTAGCAGAGGTACTACAGGGTCATTATCTATAAACACGGCAAGCTAAGCCAGCTTTGGCTGGCGCAGATCGCGGGCGCGCTTACCTAGTCAGTCGGTGACTCATATCGTTAGTTCACACGAGTTTGTAATTCGTATGGACGTGTATCTGCAAAGGTTAGACGTTAGTGTTGCACGTTTAGTGAGTATTGTGATTACTGTGATTGATGGTCATGCCTAGACACCAATTCACATTGCCGAACGTGTGTACTGTATATCCATAATTCGTATATGAAAAGCAGAAAATCTTGTTCAGAAACGAGACGAAAATTTCGAATCAAGTTTCCAGGAAGATCTGTGCCTAATGCCAGTATAATAAGGAGGCTCGCTAAACGATTCAAGGAAACAGGCTCCATAAATAATAAAAGAGTTGACAGACATTCCTTCATCAGAAGATGTGGGATGTGTGTTACAAGAGAGGGTGGACATTTTCAGCATCGCCTATGAGCACTGTAAGTACCATTATTGAACATATTTTGTGAAAGTGTGAAAGTGCGCGCCTACCACCGACTGAACCAGGCACGCGCGCCCGCGATCTGCGCCAGTCAGGGCCGGATAAGCTTACCGTATTTATCGGGGCGCACATAGATAATGACCCTGTACTTGGTTTTAATACACTCATTACAAAGTGCAGAGAGTTGTAAAACATGGCGGTGGGCATCCAGTAAAGCCTGCCTAATGCGAAACGCAATAGTTCCGGATTGCTTCCTGTTTGCACAGGTTTCCGTTTTACAAAGGGTTGCGTGTTAATAAGACAAAGTACACTACAAAGAAATTCTATATTATCGCTTAGGATTACAATGAAATAATAATTTGAAATACAGGTCTGTAAATAAATTTCAGTTTCTCTGCTCGTTTCTTTGTTTCCACGTGTCTTTTAATGTGCATTGTCGCGATTTCTTTACAAGGGAATGTTGTATGTTCTCCTTTGCAACCTGCATTAACTCCAAGAGTTCTGGAACTTTCTTGGAAGCTGCAAATTCCTGAAGGTCACTCACAACAGATAGTGCTCCTCCAAAAGTGTGTATTTTAGCGCCCTTTCGTTACCAACATCGTCCATTTCTTCCATGATTTCGCTTCTGTTTTCGGCAGAAATATCAGCTGCACTTTGAAGTGGTTTCTTATGTTCCCTAATCACCTGACCTGGCTCATAGCGATTTTTAGTTTTTCCATGCCTTTTATTAAACCAACAAAGAAAGACACACTCCATGGTCGCACATTCTCCTGTCGTGCCGCTATTGTATCAGCGAATTTCCAGTATTCAAAACAGACTCCTAAAGGAGCGTTCGTAGCGGCCATTGAATCACGGCGTCGACGACTGCAGGTAGATTACGTTGAGAAGATTTTTGTGTGACTAGTTTGTGAAAATAAAATAGGAGACCTTAGAACTTGAACGTACCTTGTATCTTCCTTAGACTATGTACTATCGCGTGCATAAATAACGGGCCGCTTTGCCGTGCGAGAGTTGAGTTTTCGAGCCATCAGATTGCCATCACTTGGTGTGTCCTCTGGAGGGGAATGCTGAGAGCCGTGATTGGGCAGCTGTCCTTGTAGGCAAGGGGAGAGAGGAGGGGGGAGTGTGGTACCACCTGTTAATCACAAGAGACTGACAGTGGCTCAGTAACACGACAGCGAACTTCGATTTTAAGGTCCGTGACCTCTAATATGATCGACCGTTTGGTGAGGAAGGGGCAGATGGTTGGGCTCTATGAAGTTGGCGTCTGAATAACATTAGGACGTTAGCGATTTCCATAGTTTTCTTCTTATTAAACTGCGTTTAGTCCCTAACTGTGAAAATTCGATTCTCAAAAGAATTCACACACAGTAAAACTCAACAGTGCATTTCTAAAGAGATTTAACAATTAATGGGTTACTTGACATTTCAATTTAGATTTATTAAAACCGTGTCGTTATCTGTAACAATGTTCCAAGCACGAAACTAAAGAAAATCAAAGTTGGCGCTGCGTTCCTCGATCTGTCCCCCTCCTCTCCCCACTTGCCTACAAAGACAGGAGTCCAATCACGGCTCTCAGCATTCCCCTCCCGAGAACACCCCAAGTGATGGCAACCTGATGGCTTGAAAACTCAACTCCCGCCCGGTAAGGCGGCCCGTTATTTATGCACGCGATAGTACTTTTCCCAATGTAAATTAACTCCTCCCAAATTAATCTTCAAATACCTACATTCTCCATCAACCTGATCGCTAGTTTTGTCCAGAATAATGACTCAATCACTCACCTGTAATGTCTGCATCCTCAGGCGGTTTGACATCCTCGCATTTGATCGTCTTGTCCACGACATTGGCTGGAGGAGATACTATAACAGTCCCCAGACTGCGGTATCCCTCGTCCGACACCTCGGATCCAGAGTCGTTGAGTTGCTGTTCGCCCGCAGATGAGGGAGTAGAGGTGGTATTGTTTGCGGTGGTGATGGTGGTGGTGGTGGTGGTGGTTGTGTTATTGTTATCAGGCACCAGGGCGGAATGTCTTCGGCTAGGAGGTCGGGACGGGGTAGGAGTTGGAGTTGGAGATCTGCTACGACCTCTCAACCGCTCAGTGCTGCCACCATAACTCGAAGCAGGTCTTGGAGCTTGCAGACTGTTGTTGGGCATACTTCTCCTGGGAGTTGGAGATCTGCTACGACCGCTCAACTGCTCAGTGCTGCCGCCATAGCTGGAAGCAGGTCTTGGAGCGTGCAGAGTGTTGTTGGGAACACTTCTCCTAGGGGTGGGTGAGCGACTCCTCGCTGGCGTGGGAGTGACGGTCAAGCAACTTCCACCTCCACCGCTACTAATACTGGAGGCGGAGGAACGGCGGGTCCGTGGTGGCGATCTGAAAGCATATCAACCACGACGGTCAGCAAACATGGCCTCAGAGGCCTAACTAGGATTTGCTTCTGGAGGGGGATGAGAGGAGTCATAGCTCAACTAATTGCGCTTCTCATTTTGTGTTTGTTTTCCGTTTTGTTTATTTTTAATTAATAGGATAATTGCGCACGAAAGTGCATTTGAAATAAATACATAACAAATATCACAAGAAGCAAGAAAGAAATCAAATTAGCATTTCACAAAAAGAAACGTTTATTCACTACAAATTCCATTAACATTAAAACCAGAAAACGATTATTAAAAGCGTATGTTTGGAGTATTGCCCTTTATGGTTGCGAAACGTGGACAATTGGAAAAGAAGAAAAAAAGTAGGTTAAATTCTTTTGAACAATGGTGTTATAGAAGAATGCTAAAAATTAGCTGGACAGAAAAAATAACGAATGCTGAAGAATTTAAAAAGGTGGAGGAAAAGTATACCTTATGGAAAAGCATAAAGAGGAGGAGGACTAGACTGATAGGGCATATTTTGAGACACGATAGCCTGCTGAAAACGGTATTGGAGGGAATGGTTGAAGGCAAAAGATGTCGAGGAAGACCACGCCTACAATATGTACAGCAAATCATGTCTGATGTAGGATGCAGAAACTATGAAGAGATGAAGAGGAAAGCTATAAATAGAGTCGATGGAGAACTGCCGCAGACCAATCCATGGATTGAATACTTAAGAAGAATATCACAAACACTGTCAGATGAGAAGTTAAATAAATAGACCAGCGGTGCATGGTTTCCACCGGATTCCACAACAAACCGCGCTCGAGACCCGGATCCCACCAACCCACCGACCAGTGCGCGCCCCATATTACATGATCCTTGGTCTGTGCAATGCCTCACGTGATCGATATCATAATAATAATAATAATAATAATAATAATAATAATAATAATAATAATAATAATAATAATAATAATAATAATAATAAAGGAACTGCGCACAAATGTGCATTACATTTTCTAGTAATCCAATAAGGTCAGAGTTCTCTTAGAGCATTTACTAAAATGATATCGACCACACTGTTTAGCACATAATATGCACACACACTGCTCAGAAGGCCCATGAAAGCCACGCCGCACGCACAGCTTACGATGAAAGCCGTGCACAGCAAGTCTATTCAGAGCACTCCTCATTTCATTGTTCGGTTCAGTCCAATTTCTCTGAGACATGGCATCAGTCCCATAGAATTCTATGTCGATTTCCGCTCGCTTTCTTTGTCTCATCCTTAGGAATTCCTGTTCCTGTCCAGTAGAAGGCAGTTGCAATCGAGATCTTAAGTCTTCAATAAGAAACGTTTCCCTGGCAAGTTCATAAACAAGTCGGGAGTGTGTGTACTTTGATACTCTCAGGGCAGCCTTTAAGTATCGCGCTTTGACTTTTTCAATTGATCTGAGATCGCTCAAGCTTAATTTATCCCAGACTATGTCTAACCCATATGTGAGGACCGGAACAATCTTGGCATCAAAGAGTGTTTCTTTTTGAATTTTGCTTTTTGCTTTGTGATTTTTGTTTTGTGTTTGTTTCCTGTTTTGTAGAATTAAAGCCAGTGAAATGAAATTCCTAAGAAGTATGATAGGAAAGACAAGGAAAGACAGAGTGAGAAATGAAGATGTTAGTAAGGAAGTTGGGATGAGAAAATTAAATGAGAGAATTGAGAAGAATAAACTAAGGTGTTTGGACATGTAAAGAGGATGGAGGAAAATAGAATACCAAGACAGATGCTGGAGGTAAAGTGCAAGGGTAAGAGAGCAAGAGGAAGACCTAGAACAAGGTGGATTGATTCAGTGAAGAACAACATAAGAAAAAGAAATCTGGACTGGGACAAGATCGTAGAAGAAGAATGGTGGAAGGAAAGAGGAAAGTGGAGAAGTGCCATAAATACCCCAACCCGGCACGAGCTGGATAAGGGGAAATTATGATGATTATTATTATTATTATTTTTTTTTAATTTGCTTTTTGCATTGTGATTTTTGTTTTGGCTTTATGTTTGTTTTCTGTTTTGTTTCTTTTTTGAATGTTGCTTTTTGCTTTGTATTTTTATCCATGGTTTTGTGTTTGTTTTATGCTTTTGTTTTTTATTTTTTATTTTGCTTTGTGTTTTTGGTTTTGTGTTTGATTTCTGCATTCGTTTCTTTTTTGAATTTTGCCTTTTGACTCGTTTTTTTGTTTTTATGTTTGTTTTGTGCTTCTTTTTAGAATTTTGCTTTTTGTTTTTGGTTTTCTAATTTTGCTGTTTGCGTTGTGTTTTTAGTTTTGTGTTTGTTTTCTGCTTCCTTTTTTGATTTTTTCTTTTTCTTTGTGTTTACTTCTGCTTTTGTTTTGAATTTTCCTTTGCGTTTTTTGTTTATGGTCTTGCGTGTGTTTCCTCCTTTTTATTTTGCTCTTTTGCTTTGTGTTTTTTTGTTTTTTTTGTTTTCTGATTTTGCGTTTTGCCTTGCGTTTTTAGTTTTGTGTTTGTTTTCAGCTTTTTTTAATTTTTATTTTTATTTGTGTTTATCACACTACCGCCAGTTCTCTTAAATACTTTGCTCATATCATTTTAAGCTTTTGCCTGGAATAAGGTCTTCTGTATTTCCCTTCCTTTATAATTATGTACCAGAAAATCTCAAGGAAGCATCGCAAACAATGATCAGTGCTACACGCTTCTTGATCTGTCAGCCATGTTTCTCCAGGGTGAAACCGAGTCTACGCATGCGCGAGAGCCGTAAAGCGTATTTAGTAATTAGGAATACGAATGACCTCGTGAAATCCATCGACGATAACAATGCATTACCTCTCTTAATTAAGTTAAATAGCAATTAACTAACAAATCGTTAGTAAAGTTTTTTTTTTTTTACTGTCGACTTGAGCCTCCATGGACTGCGTGTTAACAACCACTCTCATTTCAGTGTCTGCGTCTTGTTCGTTTGCCGGCTTTGACATCTTGCCAGTATCTCTTGAGCCCAGCTTATTCTTCCGCTCCTCTGTCAAAGGGTCTCTTCGTCTTCTGCCTCCACCATAAAACCCTGATAGCCTTTCACCATCCTTCTGAAACTATTCCTGTCTTTGATTTTATCCTCCGCAATGCCCACCTGTCTCATATCTTTCTCACACTCTTGGAACCATTTCAACTTGGAGATCTTCGGTTTAAGAAAATTCCGGATTTGCTTTGTGAGCCGGTCATTATTCATACGGAAGATTTGCCCATAAAACAGCAATCTTCGTTTTCTAATTGTTCTTGTTATCGGTTCCATCTTGCTGTATACTTCTTTATTTGATATCAGTCGAACCTGTCCGTCAACCCATCTGTTGCCCAAGATCTTCCGTAGTAGTCAGCGTTCTCTTTTAAGTAGCTGATTGACTTGTCCTGTCCGATTCATACACAGGGTCTCCGGAGCATATAAACCTTCTGGTCTGACAACAGTGATGTAATGCCTTAGTTTGGCTCCTATACTTAGCATCTTCTTGTTGTAGATGTTTTTAGTCAGTTGGAACGCTCGCTCTAGTTTCAGGATGCGGATATTGGTAGCTTCTTATTCTAGCCCATTCTCATGGATTACTTCACCAAGGTATTTAAACTTCTTGACTCTTCAAATCTTTCCATGGTCTGTGAACAACCATTCTGGACCTTCACTGATGTTAGTCATGTACGTATTTCGTCTTCTCAAACGAAATTTGTAGTACTACTTTCTCTGCTATTTCTTTAAGCTGGTTTATCTTCCTTATTGCTGAACTGATGTTGTTTGCAAATATGGCTACGTCGTCCGCGAACGCCAGACAGTCAACATACACTCCTTTGTGTTTGTGGCCTAATCGAAACTGATCTTCATTTCCTTCTTCTTCGTTCAGTGATTTTCTCCTTTCTCGAATTACTTTTTCTAAGATACTATTAAAAAGAAGTGGAGAAAGTCCATCTCCTTGTCTGACCCCAGTTTTTTTTTATCTCGAAGGGCTCTGAGATTTCATTCTTGAATTTTACCTTAGATATTGTGTTGGTGAGAGTCTGTTTAATCAAATTTCTGGATGAATCATCCACTCCAAACTCTTCCAGAACATTCAATAATGACTCTCGATCAATCGAATCGTATGCTTTTTTGAAATCCACGAATACGACCATATAGACTATTTAAAAAAAAAGATTATTATGGTGTTTTAGCCATTTTTCACTGTTGCCTTAGTAAACAAAAGTTTGGTGCTTTTCAGTCGATCAACACGAATGTACCCAAAAGAGTTGTGTTATTCCCTAAACCTGAAAAAAAATATACATGAGATTAATAAATACACTAGGATGACCAGTTTCGATCGGCAAGCGATCATCATCAGATCCATTACACTTAGGCTATAAAATCTATGTCTGAACGTATGGGTGAAAGTATTACAATATTGTAATACTTTCAGACAAAGATTTTATAGCCTAAGTATTATGGATCTGATGATGATCGCTTGACGATCGAAACTGGTCATCCTAGTTTATTTATTAATCTCATGTAATTTTCTTTTCAGGATTAGGGTATAACCCATCTCATTTGGGTACAATCGTGTTGACCGACTGAAAAGCACCAAACTTTTGTTTTCGTTATTAAAGAGTTGGTGAAAACAGCTCTAAAATGGTTTTGAATTAATTTTATTCGCATTTGGCGATCGGCTGTTTGGTGACCCCTGGCTAAGGACTGTTTTATCAACAGACACAAGCTTCCTCTCATAATGACGGCGTCAATACAAATTACGTCACAAGCGGGACGCTAAGCTAAATCAGTAATCACTCTATCGCTACTGTGAAGTCCAGGCCTCTAATCCTCCAAGTGACGTCACTAATCCGCTCAATGAGCGATGCTCATTTGTCCGGTCTCCATGGAGACGGCCGGCGAGCTATTCCCGCAGTTCAGCGCCGGCCTGGGGCTCAATTATCAATTTAGTCCGCTTTCATTCATGCGGCAAATATCATTATCGCCAAAACCAGGCACGAGTGGGAGTCCCTATAGCACAAGGGTTCTTAATCTTTCATTGGCGGCTTCGGTGGCGTAGTTGGTAGCATGATGAGCTTCTATGCCCAAGGTCACGGGTTCAAACCCTTGCGAAGTCATCGGTTCTTCTGAGAGATTAAAAAATCCCCAGGAAGCCTTCCTTCGGAGGGGAAGTAAAGCCGGCGGTCCCATGTCATAGATTTATGGCTTGAAACAGAACCTTCCACTCGTGTGAAGCCAAAATTTGTAGGTTAAAATTGATAACGCTATATTAGTTACAACGTTCGCCTCCAGGTGACAGCGATGGCATCTAGTAGCCAAGTCCGCAAGCTAGGTGTCGTGAACGGTAGCATTTGGTAGCAAAATTTGGAAGTACTTGAAATTATCGTCTGCAGTCCTTACTTGAATTAAAACAGATAACACCCACTAATACAGCCTTCACAATTAACACAGGCTATCAGACAGATTCTACACACACCCAAAGTACACGGGGCTACAAAACCGCGTTGTCGCAGCCCCTAAACTGAGGAACCAGCCAACCAACCTTTCACTGCTACAGTACGTCCCAAAATTAACTAGGCGAACCACGAGTTTTATTTTAAAGTTCAAGTGTGAAAATTTAAATGATGTTTTTGACAACCTCGTGGTCAAGTGGATAGCGTTCTTGACTGACATCCCGGCTCTGACAAGAAATTTTAATTCTGGCGTTAGGGCTCGAACGGGGTAAGGCAAAACTGAGAAGAGGATGGCTAGATTCCCACCTCAACCATCCTGGAAGTGGTTTTCCGTGGCTACTACAGGGAAATGCTGGGATGGTTCCTGACTTAAAGCCACGACATCATCATTCCCAAACCTCATCTGAATTACAAAATACACACAATACAGCCAACACAGTACCACAGGTTTTCATACACACATACCCACCAAAGTATACGGGGCTACATGACCACGATATCGCAATGTCCCTAAATCAATCAACAACAACTACAGAACTTTCTTACTGTATGGAGCTCATAAGAATGCTAGGCAGAGAAATGTAGCCAGCGATAACATTCACATATCTGCCTTCCTAAAAAACATTGCGCCATAACTTCCAAACAGTGTCTGAGTGCGCTACGGGCCGATATATTCTGCCGAGTAGTAAGCAGGTTACCATAGCAACGAATGATGTCTGTGTGCAGGGATCCTCCCTCCCTTCGACCCCATGACTGCGCTACGGGCCGATATAGTCTGCTGAGTAGTAAGCAGGTTACCATAGCAACGAATGATGTCTGTGTGCAGGGATCCTCCTCCCTTCGACCCCATGACTGCGCTACGGGCCGATATATTCTGCCGAGTAGTAAGCAGGTTACCATAGCAACGAATGATGTCTGTGTGCAGGGATCCTCCCTCCCTTCGACCCCATGACTGCGCTACGGGCCGATATAGTCTGCCGAGTAGTAAGCAGGTTACCATAGCAACGAATGATGTCTGTGTGCAGGGATCCTCCCTCCCTTCGACCCCATGACTGCGCTACGGGCCGATATATTCTGCCGAGTAGTAAGCAGGTTACCATAGCAACGAATGATGTCTGTGTGCAGGGATCCTCCCTCCCTTCGACCCCATGACTGCGCTACGGGCCGATATATTCTGCCGAGTAGTAAGCAGGTTACCATAGCAACGAATGATGTCTGTGTGCAGGGATCCTCCCTCCCTTCGACCCCATGACTGCGCTACGGGCCGATATAGTCTGTCGAGTAGTAAGCAGGTTACCATAGCAACGAATGATGTCTGTGTGCAGGGATCCTCCCTCCCTTCGACCTCATGACTGCGCTACGGGCCGATATAGTCTGCCGAGTAGTAAGCAGGTTACCATAGCAACGAATGATGTCTGTGTGCAGGGATCCTCCCTCCCTTCGACCCCATGACTGCGCTACGGGCCGATATAGTCTGCCGAGTAGTAAGCAGGTTACCATAGCAACGAATGATGTCTGTGTGCAGGGATCCTCCCTCCCTTCGACCCCATGACTGCGCTACGGGCCGATATAGTCTGCCGAGTAGTAAGCAGGTTACCATAGCAACGAATGATGTCTGTGTGCAGGGATCCTCCCTCCCTTCGACCCCATGACTGCGCTACGGGCCGATATATTCTGCCGAGTAGTAAGCAGGTTACCATAGCAACGAATGATGTCTGTGTGCAGGGATTCTCCCTCCCTTCGACCCCATGACTGCGCTACGGGCCGATATAGTCTGCCGAGTAGTAAGCAGGTTACCATAGCAACGAATGATGTCTGTGTGCAGGGATCCTCCCTCCCTTCGACCCCATGACTGCGCTACGGGCCGATATAGTCTGCCGAGTAGTAAGCAGGTTACCATAGCAACGAATGATGTCTGTGTGCAGGGATCCTCCCTCCCTTCGACCCCATGACTGCGCTACGGGCCGATATAGTCTGCCGAGTAGTAAGCAGGTTACCATAGCAACGAATGATGTCTGTGTGCAGGGATCCTCCCTCCCTTCGACCCCATGACTGCGCTACGGGCCGATATAGTCTGCCGAGTAGTAAGCAGGTTACCATAGCAACGAATGATGTCTGTGTGCAGGGATCCTCCCTCCCTTCGACCCCATGACTGCGCTACGGGCCGATATAGTCTGTCGAGTAGTAAGCAGGTTACCATAGCAACGAATGATGTCTGTGCGCAGGGATCCTCCCTCCCTTCGACCCCATGACTGCGCTACGGGCCGATATAGTCTGCCGAGTAGTAAGCAGGTTACCATAGCAACGAATGATGTCTGTGTGCAGGGATCCTCCCTCCCTTCGACCCCATGACTGCGCTACGGGTCGATATAGTCTGCCGAGTAGTAAGCAGGTTACCATAGCAACGAATGATGTCTGTGTGCAGGGATCCTCCCTCCCTTCGACCCCATGACTGCGCTACGGGTCGATATAGTCTGCCGAGTAGTAAGCAGGTTACCATAGCAACGAATGATGTCTGTGTGCAGGGATCCTCCCTCCCTTCGACCCCATGACTGCGCTACGGGCCGATATAGTCTGCCGAGTAGTAAGCAGGTTACCATAGCAACGAATGATGTCTGTGTGCAGGGATCCTCCCTCCCTTCGACCCCATGACTGCGCTACGGGCCGATATAGTCTGTCGAGTAGTAAGCAGGTTACCATAGCAACGAATGATGTCTGTGTGCAGGGATCCTCCCTCCCTTCGACCCCATGACTGCGCTACGGGCCGATATAGTCTGCTGAGTAGTAAGCAGGTTACCATAGCAACGAATGATGTCTGTGTGCAGGGATCCTCCCTCCCTTCGACCCCATGACTGCGCTACGGGCCGATATAGTCTGTCGAGTAGTAAGCAGGTTACCATAGCAACGAATGATGTCTGTGTGCAGGGATCCTCCTCCCTTCGACCCCATGACTGCGCTACGGGCCGATATAGTCTGTCGAGTAGTAAGCAGGTTACCATAGCAACGAATGATGTCTGTGTGCAGGGATCCTCCCTCCCTTCGACCCCATGACTGCGCTACGGGCCGATATAGTCTGCCGAGTAGTAAGCAGGTTACCATAGCAACGAATGATGTCTGTGTGCAGGGATCCTCCCTCCCTTCGACCCCATGACTGCGCTACGGGTCGATATAGTCTGCCGAGTAGTAAGCAGGTTACCATAGCAACGAATGATGTCTGTGTTCAGGGATCCTCCCTCCCTTCGACCCCATGACTGCGCTACGGGTCGATATAGTCTGCCGAGTAGTAAGCAGGTTACCATAGCAACGAATGATGTCTGTGTGCAGGGATCCTCCCTCCCTTCGACCCCATGACTGCGCTACGGGCCGATATAGTCTGTCGAGTAGTAAGCAGGTTACCATAGCAACGAATGATGTCTGTGTGCAGGGATCCTCCCTCCCTTCGACCCCATGACTGCGCTACGGGCCGATATAGTCTGCCGAGTAGTAAGCAGGTTACCATAGCAACGAATGATGTCTGTGTGCAGGGATCCTCCCTCCCTTCGACCCCATGACTGCGCTACGGGCCGATATAGTCTGTCGAGTAGTAAGCAGGTTACCATAGCAACGAATGATGTCTGTGTGCAGGGATCCTCCCTCCCTTCGACCCCATGACTGCGCTACGGGCCGATATAGTCTGCCGAGTAGTAAGCAGGTTACCATAGCAACGAATGATGTCTGTGTGCAGGGATTCTCCCTCCCTTCGACCCCATGACTGCGCTACGGGCCGATATATTCTGCCGAGTAGTAAGCAGGTTACCATAGCAACGAATGATGTCTGTGTGCAGGGATCCTCCCTCCCTTCGACCCCATGACTGCGCTACGGGCCGATATATTCTGCCGAGTAGTAAGCAGGTTACCATAGCAACGAATGATGTCTGTGTGCAGGGATCCTCCCTCCCTTCGACCCCATGACTGCACTACGGGCCTATATATTCTGCCGAGTAGTAAGCAGGTTACCATAGCAACGAATGATGTCTGTGTGCAGGGATCCTCCCTCCCTTCGACCCCATGACTGCGCTACGGGCCTATATATTCTGCCCGAGTAGTAAGCAGGTTACCATAGCAACGAATTATATCTGTGTGTAGGAATCCTTCTTCCACCTCGCCCCGCACTCCATACAGCTCTCCTCTTGAGGATCACTTCAACTAAACATGTCTATGTGTAATTACAATTACTGTATTCGGTGTAAGATTTGGGTAGGTGCCCTCACGGGACTGATCTCCACTCACCTTTCGTAGTGGACCTGCGCAGAATTTAGTTCCAGTGAGCCTGCGTTCTTGAGGATCAGCTTGGCAGACAGCGGAGAGCGATGGGCTGCAAGAAATTAACACACAAGTGAGACTTGACAGTGATGAAAAACTGTAGTGAAGAGTGTCTTTATAGCTAAGTGGATTTCAGACTTCATTTGACGGCAAGAGAGATTTGCGTCGTCTGTAGAGTCTCCACGGAATGTTTTACTATCATTCACTGGGGCAGATTACCACGCAGTTCCAACCCCTTGGAACAACAATACCCTACCACTCTTCCTATTTGGACCAATAATGCGCAAGAATTTGATTAAAATGTGAACTCCTTATCACGCCTCCTTTTCCGAATAGACTAATAATAATAATAATAAATCTGGACTTCTGGATACGAGCATGGTGTACTACAATTTAAGGGGTGATAGGAAAACAACCCTTGTCAATACAACACTTTTCAGGAGAGTGAATCATTACAGCTTCATTCCAGAATTAGCCTTGGCATAGGTTGTTTTTCCAGAACCACTGAAATGATTAAAGGCTATATTCTTGAAGTAAAAATTCAGACTTTCACGACCGGCGTTGTAATAGGAATGTCTGTTTCGCGGGCTTATAGGCCGTGTTCTAAGGACATTTTGTTGTTCTGACGTTTCGCTGAAAACTGCGTTCAGCATGTTCACAGGTTACATTAAGCGAGGTTTTACAACAAAATGTCCTTAGAACACGGCCTATAAGCCCGCGAAACAGACATTGCTATATTCTTTGACCAGGGCAATTTTTCTAGAAACCATTAGCATAAACAGATGCCAAACGTACATTGATATCAATAACTAGTTTTCGACAAAAACGTGACATGCGTTGTTTTTCCTATCACCCCTTCAATTACCAGCCTGGCAACGTGCTTGAAAATCAGCATTATAAGATGTATTGGGATAGACCTATTTTAACCGACCAGAAAATCTTGGCCAATCGACCTGATATTGTCTATCTCAATAAAAGAAAGCAAAAGGCCTACTTGATAGACGTCGCTGTCCCACTTAGTCAAAATATGCCAACTACCCAAGCTAAAAAGACAAACAAGTACGCACCGTTGGCGGAAGAAATACGAAAGCTATGGGGACTAAAATGCATGAGAATTTTGCCAGTGGTGATCTCTTCCACGGGAGTTGTTCCAAATACGTTGGTATTGGCTTTGGAAGAACTGCAAATGAACACCTGATAGCCAGAATACAGAAGGCAGTGCTGGTGGATACCTGTCATATTGTATAGGTTATTTTTATTATCTCAGTAATAGGGTTACAGGATACTTATTATCAAATCCGTATCTTGTAAACTGAGTTGTACCATAATTATGAGAAATTAAAGATGATAATAACAATAAACAGTAGAAGCGAAGGGAAAGAAAAGGGACAGTCAGTCTGAAAGACTGGACTTTATATCATTTTAAATGCTACAAATGCTGAAAAATGCTAGAAAGACTGGAGGCTTCTCGCTCCGCTCGAAGCCAAACACTCTTGACATGTTAGATGGTCAAGAAACAATCAGAATGCTAGCAAGTTACAAGTCATGAGAGAGCTGGAGCGCGCGGTGAAAGGATGGAGCTGGCTGGATGACGTCACGCTGGCCGTGTCGTTGCCGTCTCGTAACGCCAGAGCTCACCAGTAAACTCAGTACACCTGCACCAAGCGGTACTATGACGTCACACACCTCAGTGCATTCTCGGTACATTTCGTGACGTCGTTCTTAAGGTAGCGAAGAAGTCAACTAGATCATTTTAAATGATAAAATTTTGAGGAAAATGTTAGGTCCGGTTAAAGACAATGGTGAGTTTAGAATAATAACATCCCTTTTAACTACTGCGGCTTTTAGAGACGCCAGGGTGCCGGAATTTTGCCCCGAAGGGGATCTTCGACGTGCCAGTAAATCTACTGACACGGTTCCCTTGCATTTGCGCATTCTCAAATGCCAACTGACTGCGCCAGGATACGAACCTGCAACCTGGGGCCCAGCAAGTGAGAATGTTACCGCTGAGCCACGCAGCCAGTCTCGAACATAAGAGTTTCAAACCTAAGCCGACGCTGAAAACTCGAAAAGCATGGACAAAAGAGAGAAAGTAACAACACTGCCTACGAATGAAGGGATACTGGAGTAACTTTAAAGCTAAAAGGAGACAGTTGACATGACGTGGTCCTTTGTTGGCCCAAACGAAACAAGAATATTCTTTTTGTTTTAGCGTATGGCCTTTAGTGCCGGGAGTGTCCGCCAGAGTTTGTAGCTGCTTCTATTTGGACTCTTATGGGGTGAGCTACACGTACCGTCGCTTGTGGAGTGTTGTCTGGGGAGAAAAGTGTGAATGTAAGGACGAGGAATTGAAAGGTAGCGACTGTGGCCTACAGTTAGGGAACAACCCTGACATTTGCCTGGAAGGAAGATGGGAAACCACAGAATACCATCTTCAAGGTTTTCGGCGGGGGGGATTCAAACCTCGTCGCATCCTGGATGTGAGCGACTGCCTGCAGCCACGCCGTAACGACGACGGCTAATTCACGCAGTATAATAATATATACTGTACTGTATGTCTACACCTTATTAATCCCGGGGATGAGATGAGATGCGATGACATTTCACGTGGCTGATAGTTTCTACAGCCGGATGCTCTTCCTGACGCCAACCTCACGAGATGAGTTAATGCGAGATGAAATGATGAAGATGAATGAAAGTAGTTCCAAGTTTGGCTACCAGACGCCACTGTCACCCAGTGGCAAAGGTTGGAAGTTGATAGAGCGTTTCTAAACCAAATAACCTACTAATTTAGCTACACACTACCAATTTTAGTGGTAGGTTCTTTTACATGCCATAGATCTATGACATGCCCGCCGGCTTTACTTCCCCTCCGAAGGAAGGCATAGGCCTACTGAGGGATTTCAACGCTCTTAAAAATCCGACAACTTCGGCTTGGTTTGAACCCGCGATCTTGGGCGTAACAGTTCAGCATGCTACCGACTACGCCACCGAAGCCGTTTTATATATATATGATAATATAATAAGATCCTTAGGAAGATAATTGGCCGGAAGATCGTGGCTGGACAATGCAGGTTGCGAGTAAGCACAAAATTGTATCAAAGTAATGAACGACTGTTGGAATCCATAAAGAAGAGAAGACTCAAATTCTATGGTCACCATACTTGATCTATGATAATTGGTTCACAGAAGTCGGGAAGGATGTGCATAGAATGGATATGAAGCGCAATGATATCGCTAATGCAGGGTGTTTTTTTTTTTGCTGGAGAGGGACCAGCGGCCAGCTACAAGGCGCGCGCTCGCCTTCCGCCAGCCAATCGAACTCGGACCAGAGATTGCGCGCTGGTGGAAACCATAAGTGTACATTAATTAATGGTAAATTCACCAGCAAATCATGTCCTTTTCACTGAAGATGCTGAGACTGTTCTTCTTCAGCTGACAGACAGGCGTTGTACCGTGTAAATAAATTAGCGTTTACACGTTGTCATTCCATCCTGTTGTGAGGGATATCTCAGCTGACGAATGACAACAGCCAACGTTTCTCAACAGTTGAATTTTAAATTTTTGGAACTTACATGGTTACATTATGTAGCTACTCCTGTACAAACCTGCGTGTTTACTGTAATTAATCGAAGCACGGGCCTAAGCCCGTTTGATGTTTTTTGAGTCTTCAGTCTTTTGACTGGTTTCATGCAGCTATCCATGCCTCCCTGTCCTGAGCTAATCGTTTCATCTCTACATAGTTACCACACCCTACATCCGAGGCAATCTGTTTAAACATATCTAACCTTGGTCTACCCCTACAGTTCTTGTCCTCGACCCTTCCTTCCATAACTAAGCTTGCTATTCCTAGGTGTCTTAGTATGTGTCCTACCAACCTATCTATTCTCTTCATTAGCAGTCGCCAGAAACATCTCTCCTCTTTCACTCGTCTTAATATCTCTTCGGTTGTAACCCTAGCCACCCATCTGATCTTCATCATTCTCCTGTAACACCACATTTCAAACGCTTCAATTTTCTTCTTTTCTGCTGCACCAATAGTCCAAGTTTCACTTCCATAGAGCGCCACACTCCAGACAAAGGTTTTCAAAAATGTCTTCCTAATACCTAAATCTATATTCGATGTCAACAGATTCCTTTTCTGTAGAAATGCTTTCCTTGCCTGAGCTAACCTACTTTTTATATCCTCTTTGCTTCGTCCAGCACTGGTTATTTTGCTTCCTAAGTAACAGAAGTCTCCTACGCTAATTTATTTACACGGTACAACGCCTGTCTGTCAGCTGAAGGAGAACACTCTCAGGATCTTCTGTGAAAACCCAAGTCCATTAATCATGATTTCCCGATGAATTTACTATTAATTAATGTACTCTGTTACGGTTTCCACTAGCGCGCAATCTGTGACCCGAGTTCGGTTGGCTGGCGGAAGGCGTGCGCGCGCCTTGTAGCAGGCCGCTGGTCCCGCTACAGCAAAAGAATTAACCTGTAGAATCAAGCACTGACAGCAGACCTAGAACTTCAAGAGCTTTCACGAAGAAGGCAAGCTGAACAGCGGATGTTCGCTGGAAGGGAGACAGGCTGCCAGGGAAAGAATGCAACGATACTGTGTGTTTAATGTGGTCTCTAAAGGCCGTAAACAAAATTTTAAAAAAATACGTTTAACGTGCAGTTTTGAAACACCATGTATATACTCACCAGTCTTACAACGACACGGGTCGTGCTTGTCCAGGTAATGTGAGAGGGTGTCCCAGCCACCTCCTACGCGCACCATCACGTGTTTCCTCAGCACCTGTAACAGGAAGAGAGGCATTCAACACGTGCACAATATCGCTAAATACAGTATCGCGTGAAATTGTGAAGTTTTAAGTATTCCAGATATGCCCACAAGGAAAGTATCAGGTAAGACAGGTCGAAAACTATCTTGAAGCTTTGTGGACGTAATCGTTGTACTAGACTATAAGAGGACAACATGTGGAAAATCAGCCGCCAGATTGAACTGCAAGGCTCCGAAATCATGTGGCGGATCTCGCAAATAAATCAATGGTGGGTAGCTATTGGCAAGTCAAACTAACACTTGGGGCGCTGCGGTCGGTCTGGATAAGTAGGGTAAACATACTCAGTAACACGCGTTTGATATGGGACACTTTTTATTCTTCGGTTATTATCAGTAAATGTGGTCTCTAAAATAATGACAGTGTTATTGTTAATTGGATATATGTATAACTGTGCGATTCACGTCATCTAATTTGTTTGTTCCACTGGATTTTATGTGTCAATTGCATAAAAATTTAGACTTTCACGACCGGCGTTGAAATAGGAATCTCTGTTTCGCGGGCTTATAGGTCGTGTTCCAAGGACATTTATGAAGCATCGGTTGTCTGCTGGTATTTGTTTTTGGTCTGTTCGAGTCATGGCATTGTTACGTTTAAAAGCTATATTTGAGTTTGTTCACTGTACCATAGATTCTATAAATTATTTTCTGCTTGGTATGGCAAAGGGATGAGTTTAACTTGTATTAAAACTCGGGGGAGACAGGAATTGCTTGATTTGGATGGTTAGCAGGTGGGATTGGTGTTGGATATCGGACTGGTAGCAGGATCTCGCAGAGTAGATATTTACTATGCGAAGTCAAATTAGGCCTATATGACTCGTAGTGGAATGGCTCGGATATCGCAGAGCGAGGTGATGGCGGTTGGTAGGGTTATTGGAAATGAACTAGAGAGCGGGGAAGGATACCTGACTGATGAAGATTGTATGTTCTCGGCTGGTGTAGGCTTGTCTGTCTTGGTACGGCTTGGCTCGGCGAGACTGTGCTTGGCTGCCTATAGAGCATCCAGCGTTTAGAAAAGACTGTGGATCTTATGGGCTTTTACTTTTAACGGAACCCCCCCCTACTCTGGTTTTGTTACCTCACGTTTTATCATGAAGGAACTCTGAACATATATATTTTTCGTCATAACAGCTTCCTACAATTATCTGCCAATTGATTACCTTTGTTATTGCATACAAGTATCGTTTATATTACGTCTTAGTTATTTAAAAATTTTCGAGATTTGCACGCTGGAAAGAAGAGCCACGTCCTGCGCTGCATGGTCGCCCGGAGGGGACCACGTGCTCTGTTCCGCCGGCAACATAAGTTCTGAAGCACTATCCATCATTGGAGATACTGTTGTGTGTCTTGTTTTATTTTCTGTTCGTTCGAATCGAAATGGCTGTTGTTTTGATGAAACGAAAACGAGGTGAGACACTGAGAAGTAAGGAGAGGACAATAGATGTAAACGTTTTCAATTATTTAAATCCCGGCCAAAGTGTGAGTTGGATCGCCGACGAAACTGCTGTTGCTACAGGTACATCCAGATCATTAGTGTTCAAACTGCGCAGTGAATCGGCTCGTTTTATTATTAGTTATATAAGTAGCCTACTGTCTTGTCCCTCGTAAGAATACTAATGGGGAGGATAGCAGTGGCGACTGGTGGTCACCGTTCTTGGTATACCGCACCATTTACCCCTTACATCCCCCCCTTATTTCCAAGCCTCGACCTCTTGTCAAAGTTGAATTATTATTATTATTATTATATGTATTGGAGAACATTTACATAACTTCTAAGAAATACACTTTATCGCTATAATTTTGGATAGGTTATCCCAATAAATTGAGGTCACTAGACAATTGTTTTGGCCGGGGATATAAGGTTGGATTCCCTTCCTAACGCCACGTGATCTTCCATGTGAAATATTTAGCGTGCTGTCACCGGAATTCGAACTTCGACCGTCCGGATTAAGCCAGTGTGTCATCCTCCCTCTGCAAGGACTATGTCCTTATACATTTAAAAAAATCTTCGTTTAACGCCTGAACACGGCCTACTTGAAACTGCTTCTAGGTAAATGTCCTTCGAATCCCCTCGCCCTCCTAGTTCATTTTGGCAACGTACAGAGTACATTTCATCATTACGCTACCTTCTCTCTCTCTCCCCGTTCTTGACCAGGTCTTAAATTTTACGAAAAGATATAAACATTGATCCATTTCCGAAGGATCTCAATTATACATTGTCTCATCATTAGACATGTCCAAACATGAGAAGCGCATTCATTTATAACCAATGTAATAATGCAATTAAAGAAGAGCCAGTATCTCAAAGTGAAAATATATTCTGGAAAGCGAACATTCAGCCTCAATCAATAAAATAATTATAGTGTAAACTACCTTGACATATTGTTCCCCAACCTTGGTCTGCCAGGAAGAATATTTTACTTGAAAGTAATTTCCATTCACTTAGATTTATAAAGGTCCACCTCGTGGCGTAGTGGTTAGTATTCTGGGGCTGTTACTGTGGAGGTCCGTGTTCGATTCTCTGCTCTACCAAGAAATGTAATTCTGGTCTGAGGGTTGGGATTCGCTCAACCCCCAAGAGGCAGAAATCAGAACAGGTGGTTCGATTCTAACCCCAAACATCCTAGAAATGGTCTTTCGTGGTTTCCCACTTTCACTCGTACATATCGTAAGGCCACAGCCGCCTCCTACCAAAATCCTGGCAACGGTACAGCCATCATAACGACATATCTCATCAGTTTCCACACGCACCAAGCCAGGGGTGGATTTAGGAGTGAACGATTCATCTTGCTGTTATACATTTAAAAAAAAGAAAACAGTGGCTCTAGACAAATTCTTTCACACTTAAATACTCTATATCAAAATGCACATTTTACGATAACCTACTATTTTGAGTGTTCGGATGTAGAGGATAACAGAAGCAGAGGTACAGCTATGAGGCGATGGTTAGTTACAGTGTTGAACGATTTCAAAGTCAGAGATGTAGAAGCAGAGGAGCCGCATTGCTAACTGCTAATAGGGGATCATAGAGGCGACTTGTTCGCAAACAGAGGCTTGCAGACTGGACTGGACGTTGAAAGGTAAAACAGTCTCAAATGAAAATGTATGTATATTTGGAAGAATACTACACATTTTTGACAGTTCTCTAAAAAAATGGATTTAAACCACGCGTAGGCTATGACAGTAAATAGTAGAACTACCAAAACTAAAATAATTTGGAATACAATAAATATTTGACTTAAAATTGCTAATATCACGCAAATTTTTCCCAACTCACATAACGGAATCTGCGAGGGATCATTCCTCTACCGTCGCAAGGATGGTGTCTCGGAGCTGGATACACTTTGTCAACAGATACAACTGGGGATGGTGACAGGCGACCGCTAACTTGGGTCTAATTAAGGAAGGACCAGGGAAGGGATTTTGGAAGGAAGTCGGTCGGTCGTGGACCTATTGAAAGGAACCGTCACGGCACTTGCCTGGTGGTGAAAATAGGAAACCACGACAACTATTTTCCGGACGGCTGAAGTGGGATTCAAACCCACACTCTCCCGATGCAGCGAGACACGAACTAGCGCGTTACTGCTCTCGGCCACCGTGATCGGTAACATTTATTTTTGCTCCAAAATATCAAAAATTGGGCCTAGTTTTAGCAAAATTATCCTACCCCGGCCCTCCCCCACCCCTCTCTAAGCTAGGGGTATTCCATACTCTCTAGGCTCCCCCGTGTGTTCGCCTACCCCCATGATCTTTCCTTAAATCCGCCCCCGAACCATGTACACGGGGCTACATTACCACGATGCTTCAAAGCCCTTAATTGAATCAACAACTGCAAAGCAACAAATTTTCCAAGTGTAAAATTCTACCTGATTTTGGCAGAAACCAATGCCTTCATTTCCTTACACAAAGAAATTTTAGTAGCCTACAGCCCATAGATCGCTTTAATTTCAACTTACTGAGGAAATCCAATGGAATAAAATCGTTTCAACAACGCTACTATCCACTTCCAGTGTTTCACTTAATCTAAACATGTTAATATTTCAGTGGGAAGTATTTCACGCCAAGACGAACTCACAACATAACTGAACTGAAGTGTATGAGGCGCGGCGCTGGTGTGTCTTCCCTTGTGAGCAGGGTGAAAGTACTGTTTGAAATCAACCAATCAGCACTACACTCACCGCTAGTCTGTAGCGCGATACCCCATACGGAACTTTGCTGGGCTACTCTTTCCTTCCCTCACCCCGCGGGCCAGTGTCGAGCCCTTTCAACGACCGGGCTAGACTTGCGGTATACCAAAGTACAGTCACTCACAGCTAAGAGTGTGTACCCCAGAAGAAAATTAACGAGTTACGCGGGGTTCGAGCGCCCCATGACAACAATCGGTGGAACATGAATGATGGCAAGCTCGATTTTCCTGTCTGCACTGCTACATACAAGTCGAGAGAATGTGGAGATAAACATTTTATATATTTTTTAAAATCACTGGTGGTATACCGCCGGTATATGCGATGCATGGGAGAATCTGTTATATGTTCCTTTCGCGCGCAGCCTATTAACAACGAATGAACTCGTCCTGTAGGATATGAAACAGCTCATTCATCAGATGATTTGTGCGAGGCATTACATTTCTTTATTTTTTCCTTATTCATGGAAAGCACCAACGAGCACACTTTAATTAAGGTACAGTCCCAGCATTTCCCTGGAATTAAAATGGGAAACCACGGAAATCCTTCAGAGCTGCCGACAGTGGGGTTCAAACCCACCATCTCCCGAATGCAAGCTCACAGCTGCACGCCCCAAACCGCATGGCTATCTCGCTACAATATTAATCAAAACAACAAGAATAAAACTGAAAGAAACTAAATTAAGCCTAACTAACTTAATAACAAAAGAGGTGATGATCAAACGTATTGCTGACGTAAAAATTGTTAACATCGTCAGCATACATCCCAGAAGGAAGGAAGAGTTGTGCTCTCGACATCAATCAGTAATGCAAAATGAATGTCGTTATTGGTTCTGTTCGCTTATCCTTAGGCCTAATGCTAGTCCAATACGTTAACACCTGCAAAACTGCTCCTTCCAGGGCGTGTTCTATTTCAGAGGTTGTGTTGTGTCGCTAACTTATGAAAGCGCAGTACTCGAAGCGGGAATGACGTCAGCGCTACCTCTGCCTAGAGTTAGCAACACTGTCGTCATAAGGCACCACAGTCCTTTCTCAACGCTGGATGCTCTATACGTGCTCTATAGAGCGATTGTCAACTTATTTTCAACAAGATTCTGCCACTGCTCACACTGCCGAAACATCCGTGGCAGAATTGCGTCGCATTTTCGGTACGAGGATTATAAGTCGGAACGTGTGGCTCCCGCGAAGCCCAGACTTATCACCATGTGACTTTTATTTGTGGGGGACGCTTAAAAATAGAGTGTATGCGAGAAACCCTCACACTATAAATGAGCTTAAAGGCTATATTACAGCTGAAATACTGTCAATCGGTGCTGAGGAACTTCAGAAAGTAAATGACAATTTCATAAAGAGGTGCCATCGATGTGTAGCAGTGAATGGCGAACATTTTCAGCACCAGCTGTGAACTAGGTAAGTACAAATTCCTATACTCAATGACTCAGTGCTGCGCAGGCGCCGCATAACGGCAAAGTGCCTGGCGGGAGACAGACGCACAACGCGGGCGAGCGGGCAAGCGAGGGTCCCCGTCGCATATAAAACAAACTCTCTGTAGTACCGTACATGTTGGAATGGACAGCCCTGATCGCCCAAGCACTCAAGGCCGGTGGGAAGCAGCCGCACGCTCCAGTCAGCATATACGCCCCGCCTAGCTACTACTCCGAGTGCCACAGGGATGTCCAGCACCGTCAGCCATCATGCCTGCATACCAGGATATCAGGTACGATTTCGGAGCCTTGCAGTTCAATCTGGCAGCTGATTCTCCGCACGTTGTTCTCTTATAGTACAACGATTGTGTCCACAAAGTTTCAAGATAGGTTTCGACCGTCTTACATGATACTCCCCTTCAACCAGCCAATTATTAAAATAAGAAAGAATTTTCTCAATTGAGGTGATTTCATGAGCCCTAGTTCAGATATTAGTATGTTCTTTTTAAAGTTATAAAGCCAATAAACATCTGTCGTCTACTTTAAGGAATAGAAATATTTGAAAGAGTTTTAATTACCTCATCTCTAACAAAATTAAAAATTGGGCTCTTAGACTCAGTTTTAAAGTAAAAATTGGTCACTAGCAATAACTTTGTGGTTATTATCGTGTTGGAAACCATTTTACAGTGTTGCCTTATTTATGAGATTTCTGGAAGATGGGTCTATAGGTCAATGTGTAATTTTTCGGGAAATCAATTAAATGAACCGCCATCTTATATAGATTATTCCCTCCCATTTTCGTTTCATTATCTCAAGACTAGAGTTCAGGGGAGGTTACCCATCCGTTCCCAGTTCGAGAACATTTGGACAGTGTGATGGTAACTGTGCTCTTATTAAAACGTAAGAGGAAACCATACCAACTGTAAAGCCATATTTATCACCGTTGGTATAATGTGCACCAATCACCCTATGCCGTACTTAACGACATAACCTTAATCAAAGACTGGAGAAAAGGTCATGATTACAGTTTTCAAGAAGCCAATCATGAAAGGAACTGTGTTTCAAATACAGAAGTATGAACCGAAATGCTCGTTAACTTATCAATAACAAACAATTACGTTAAATGGCCAAATCTGACCATTCAACACTCTAGGACATTGATTCCCAGAGTGAGGTCCGCGGACCCCAGGGGGTCCCCGATAAGGTTTCAGGGGGTCCGCGGAGTAATTTTAATTAAGATCAGAATAATGTACATTTCCCTCGATTTTTATGTTATGAGATGCAATTTTATAGTATAGTTATTTCTAAAATTAATTGGTATCGAGCATCTTCACATTGAAGTACGTTTGATCCTTTTGACTAGAATATAACATATTTTTTAATATTTGATAATAATTAATATTATATTATTTCAATAAATACTTATGTCCCTCGGGGGAGCCTGTAACCCCTAGAGGGCGCGTCCCCGGGTGGCGGATAGGGGGCCCCTACTTCTGTACGGCTGGTTGAAATACCCAATACAACCCGCGGACCAAACAGGCAGCCCGGTTCCTGGGGGCTTTGATACTGGGACACCCTCTCTCCAGGGGTCATAAATATGGAGGGCCCAAGCCCAGGGTTATGGGTGAAGCCCCAACGGTATCAGCGGCGGAGAGGATGGACTTCGGTACGGCGTCGATGGCGGAAGAGGGAATTCTGTAGCGTCTGTACTCCAGAGGAGCGGCTGCAGAAGGCGTCTGTTATCCAGTGGATCGGCCTAGAACAGTACCTGGCAGTAGGTCATAAAATGCCTTTGAGTGTGGCGAGCTCATCGTACTAATAGCCTATAGAATGAGTAAATGTGAATTGAGGCCTCGGAAAGGGCTAGGGCGTCCCCTGCAAGCGACGCGCAGTTCTCAGGGGTCTGGGGGAACTGTGAGAAGTGGGCTACCAGACACTACTAACATCGGATTCATAAATGTGATGAGCCTAAATGGCAAGACAGAAGAATTGGTGGACTACATGGAAAAGAAGGAAATAGCAATGATGGGAGTCAGTGAAGCGAAATGGAAGGGAAAAGGTGAGAAAGAAATCAAGAAAGGGAAGGGATATAGAATATATTGGAGTGAAGGAAAGAAGGCAGTGAATGGTGTTGCAATAATATTGAGAGAAGACTTGGTACAGTATGTTGAGAAAGTAGAGCAGACTAGTGACAGAATACTGAAAATTAGATTAGGACTTGAGAGTGGAACAAAGGACTTCATACAGATTTATGCACCCCAAACAGGGAAGGTAGATGAATGTTTAGAGGAGTTCCTAGATGAACTGGAAAAGTGTATAGAAGACAAAGAGGTTATAATATTGGGAGATATGAATGCACATGTGGGAACAGATAGACAGGGAAAAGAAGAGATAATTGGCCCGTTTAGTTATGGAAATCAGGATGAAGAAGGGGATCTGTTAATAGATTTCTGTAGAAGGAATGGATTAATTGTTGGAAATACATGGTTTAGGAAAAAGAACTCTCAAAAAATAACTAGGTATGGTTGGGGAGACAGAAAGACAAAGACAATGATTGATCTTATCCTGGTGGAAAAGGATAAACGAAGACAACTGGTAGATGTGACGGCTATGCCAAGAGGAGATTTTGAAGGAGACCATAAAGTGGTGATAGCCAAATTAAGGCTGGGAAAAATCACAAACCTTTTGGAAAAGAGGGAAAGAAAAATAAAGGTGTGGAAGCTAAAAGGGTGGGAGACAATGGACAAGTTCCAAGAGTATTTAAAAAAGGAAGTTCCCAAAGATGAAGCAAAAAGTGTAGAAGAGGAATGGGCATGTTTTAGGAATGGTTTTGTGAAGTGTGCAGTAAACACCTGTGGAAGATTATCAGGGAAGAAAAAGGAAAGGGAGACTCCTTGGTGGAACGACATGGTAAAGGAAGCTGTTAAAGAAAAGCAAATGGCATGGAGGAAGTGGATAGGCAGTAAAAATGCAGAGAAATTACAAAAATATAGGGAAGCAAAGAAGGCATGCCAAAAAATCGTACAAGAAGAAAAACGGAAAAGTTGGGAAAGATTCACAGAAACTTTGAAGGAGGATATCCAAGGAAGTAAGAAGGTGCTATATGGATTCGTTAAAAACAGTGTAAAAGGTAGGGAAAATACAAAATTTGTAAAAACTGAAGCAGGGCAGATATTGTATCAAAGTGATGATATATTAAATAGATGGGAAGAATACTTTTCAAAGCTACTAAATGTGAAATACATTGAACTGGAAGATGAAAGGGAACAAGAAAAAACAATGGAGGAAGAAGAAGAAGAAGAAGAAGAAGAAAAGGAGATAACTATGCTAGAAATAGAGGAAGCCATACAGAAGATGAAGAGTGGTAAAGCAGCAGGAGTGGATGAGGTGAACACGGAAATGATAAAAGCAGCGGGACCAATAGGGGTACAGTGGCTGTATAGATTATTTAGAATAATTTGGAAGAAGAAAGAAATTCCAGAAGAATGGGGAAAGGGTTTAATTATCCCGATTTTTAAGAAAGGAGACAAAAAGGAATGTAATAACTACAGAGGGATCACTCTTATTGCTCATGTAGCTAAGATCTTTGAGAGAGTATTGGAAGGTAGACTGAGGAGGAAGATAGAAGGAGAGATGGAAGAAGAACAGTATGGTTTTAGGAAAGACAGATCAACATTTGACCTAATCTTTACATTAAGGCAAATGATGGAGAAAAGATGGGAATTTGGAAAAGACATGGTGATGACATTTATCGATATTGAGAAAGCATATGACAGTGTGCCTAGACAGGTGGTTTGGGATGTATTAAGAAAAGGAAGAGTTATTAGAGCAGAAGTCCAAATGTTAAAAGCTATGTACAAAAATTGTGTCAGTAGCGTGAAGACCAGTATAGGAGAAACAGAATGGTTTAAAGTGGAAACGGGTCTCCGACAGGGAAGTGTATTGTCCCCATTACTATTCATCATAGTCATGGATGAAATCCACAAGAATGTCAAACAGAGATTGGGACAAGAAGCAACAAAGGCCACGCTGTTTGCAGATGATATAGTTATATGGGGTGAGGATGAAAAGGATGTACAAAAACAACTAGATGTATGGAACCAAGAGATAGAGAAATTTGGGATGAAAGTAAGCACAGAGAAGAGCAAGATAATGGTAATGTCAAGAGGAAGGAAGAAAGGAAGAGGAAAGATAGAATTGAATGGCAAAATTCTAGAAGTCGTTAAAAGTTTCAAGTACTTGGGAAGTGTGATCGCAGAAGATGGAAAGATAACTGAGGAAATTGGAAAGAGAATACAACAAGCGAACAGTTTTTACCAGAGTGTAAGGGGTATTGTGTGGAACCGAGATGTCCCAAAGAAATGCAAAAAAGTATTATATTCAACCTACTACGGACCCATACTAACATACGCAGCTGGAGCGTGGACTACTACAAAAAGAGAGGAGAGTAGAATACAAGCCGCAGAGATGAAATTCCTAAGAGGTATAGAGGGCAAGACCAGAAGAGATAGAGTTAGAAATGAAGAGATTAGAGAAAGGACAGGAATATTGAAGCTACAGGACAGGATAGAAACAACAAAGTTAAAGTGGTATGGACATATGATGAGAATGGGAGAGGAGAGAGTACCAAAGAAAACTTTCTGTGAAAAGATGACAGGGAAGAGACCACGAGGAAGGCCCCGGAAGAGATGGGCAGATACAGTGTGGGAGTGTGTAGAAAAGAAGGGAGGAAAACGCGAAGATGTACTAAAATCAGGAGAGGAGTGGTGGAGAGACAGGCAACGATGGAGGTCCTTAATTCACAACCCGACCCAGGAAGCTGGAAACGGGAAATGAAGATGATGATGAAATAATTATGTATTCAATACTTCCTGAAGTGAACTCATTTTAAAAGAATTATGAGGTCATTGTGATATTCGGAAATCCAACAAATAGTTTATTAATCTCAAGGGATCCGTAGTCTGAAAAGTTTGGGAATCACTGCTCTAGGATATAACTACTCAGAAGGTGATAGACTTACCCTGACGAAGATGAGCACTTTGGTGTCTCCTATGCGGTATTTCCCCTCAGACACACGGATCATAGGGAACTGCACTGGACACTGACAGCGCTCCACCAGGTCTCGAACCTGCGACACACAAGAACAATTCACAAGGTTAAAATACAATA
The DNA here is from genome assembly GCA_946902985.2 of Meconema thalassinum. Taxonomy (NCBI): domain Eukaryota; kingdom Metazoa; phylum Arthropoda; class Insecta; order Orthoptera; family Tettigoniidae; genus Meconema; species Meconema thalassinum. Next base: position 127,475,610 of record OX336388.2, read on the forward strand.
TTAGACAGTGGAAGCTGTGCCCAATTCAAAAAAAGATAACAAGTAGGAGTCGTAAATGATAATGACGATGATGATGATGATGATGATGATAGTTGTTTAAAGGGGTGGAACTTCGAGGCAATCTGCCTCACGAATACCTATGCTTTTTCGCCTTGTATAAGTATCTTAACCCTTTCATTTTCAAGCTCTCATCTGATGGATGTGTGAAAACTGTCAGCCATATTTACCAAGCTGTGCACAACCTTCTTTTAAAATGAGATGGAAGAGAGACCAATAATGATAAGACTATTAAAATAAGATATTATAAACATAGAATGTATAAATCACTTGTTACTGAAAATAAGTGCTATCTCTGAGCAATATGATTTCAATATTAAGAAAACAAAGGAAAAACTATATACAAATTTGAAGTAATTTTCGGGTTTGGAAATCACTTGTCAAGTCTACTATTCATGTTAAAAGAAACTCTATATTATTTGATAGCGTAATACATGTCAAGATTCGAATATTACCAACGAAAGCTGTGAAAAATACACGTACGTTTCCCACCAACCACGACGTAAGCAAGACACGAAACACTGTGAGCACATGTTTCAGACTCGAAGAATTAGTATAAATACAGATTGTCGAAGGTCAGTTAATATTTCCTTTTTCATATTCCTCGAAAATTGCGGCTATCAAGTGTAAAAATAACGAAATAATCAAAAATAAAGGCCGGTAACGATGGATCGTTACCCTGACAGTTTTGACACGAACAGGGCGTAACGACAGATCGTTGCCTTGAAAGTCAAAGAGTTAAATCCAGGAATGTCAGCAGGAATACAACCATAATATAAACAACAATTCTTTGTAAGAGATCACCTTTTGGTAATGACTAGTGAGATATTTATAATTTTATTTGGTTTCGGTGGCTTAGTTGGTACCATGCTGAGCTTCTATCAGTGGCGACTCCTGATTTTTATAATGTGTAGGACGTAATAGGATGAAGTCCAAAGATAAATTAATGAGAAAGGTTGAAAATTACAGTTTCTGGTAGGCTATAGCCTACTGTAGCTCGAATTTGTAAAGGGAAGAGCATGTTAATAATAATAATAATAATAATAATAATAATAATAATAATAATAATATCCGCCTCGAGGAGGACGTAGAGCTGACTACGGCCGGACGGGTCCACAGGTGGCGGATAGTGGATCGCCCTCTAGATATGGAGGGTAGCTGCGACATAAGCAGGGCAACCTGACGAATAAGCAGTCCCGGACCAACAGCGGCATTGCTAACAGGATGTGGTGGGTCTGTGGATGGCACCACAGTCTCTATAAAATGCCACATATATCCAAAGACAGCAATGTGACAAGGCGAGTCAGTGCCGCCATAAGCACTAGCCAACAGCGTCTGTACTCCATGTTAGGGGCGGCTGTGAAAGGCGTCTGTACCCCATGTTAGGGGCGGCCTAAATGAAATCCTGGCAGTAGGTATAAAACGCAACCCATTGATAATGGAGAAAATGTCAAAGAATAATGAGCCTCGGAAAAGGACGCTAACCGAGGTGCGTCGGGGCACGTTTGGAGCTGGTGCTGAACGTGACAGCAGGCGAACCACCAGTGACATGATGCTGAACAGGCGGGCACATGTCGGGTCACCCGAAAATTCTACAGCCGACAACGCAGATAGGAGAACCCAACAGCCGTCATCTCCCCCTGTCGAAAGTGTTTCAAACATTCAACTGACCACTAAGGCAGGCAAACTGAGGCAGCGCTTAAAATGGACTGATGAGATGAACAAATTCATAATGCGCTCCTACTTTATTGTTACAAACTTAGAGAGAGACCTCACAACATATAGGAAAGATTTGCACAAGTTGTTTGTGGAGAATTTTCCTGACTACTCTTTCGTTACAGAACAAAGAATTGCAGACCAAAGACGCGTAATAGTGAGGAACAATAGACTTCCTGCAATAATGATTCAAAGTCTTAAAGAGGAAGCAGCAAAAATTCTAGCTTCAGAATCCAACAATGAAAGCAGATCCACATTATTGATTCAAGCTGTTCAGGAAGTAACCTGCAGAAATGACACAGGGGAAGAGGGAATTATTGAACCAACTATCCCTACTAATATCTCGAGTTCTGATGAAACAAGTTCTATTGAACATGTGTTTAAAGAGGCAATGACAGAATTCATGGGCCTTAAAGTAGACTATCGACCAAAGCTGCCCAAACTCCTAGAAACAGCAAAGAGTAAATCTCTTGTCAGTATGACAAATAACATCCTAAAACAGTATGTGGAAACATCCGATAATCTAGAAGAAACAAACTCTCTTGTATATTGCGCAGCAGTAACTGTGATAAGGCTGAACAACCAGAAACTAATACCTTTGTCTGGAAGCTCTCGTGGAAAAGGTGCAGATGCAGAATACATTCCACCCTGGCAGCGTCGATTAGAAAATGACATCAAGGAACTGAGGAAAACCATAGGCCAACTAACAGCATATTTAAACAATAAAACTAAACCCAAAACCAATCGAAAGCTGAGAAATATATTCAGAAAAATCAACAGCCATATAAAGGAATATGATCACTCAGAAAAAATCAAGGAATACATTGACAACCAAAAGCTAAAATTATGCGCAAAAGCAGCGAGACTCAGGAGGTACAAGGAATCACGAGCGAGGAAAACACAAAACAAACTTTTCTCCAACAATGAAGGTCAGTTCTACAGAATGATCAAACGAAACAAACAATCCATGACAAAAGCAGAACCTCCTAGCACGCAAGAAACGGAAGATTTTTGGAGAAGTGTATGGGCTGCAAAGTCACCGCACAATGAAAATGCAAATTGGATCAACGAAGAACGAAATAGCAATAATGTATATGAAGAAATGGATTTTGATACCATTGAAGAACGGCATGTGTACGATGCTATAAGGAGAACTCAGAATTGGAAAGCGCCGGGCACAGATAAAATTCACAATTATTGGTACAAACATTTCACGTGCGTGCACCAGAAGATAGCCCAGGAATTTACTTACCTCATCCATCATCCTGAGGAATGTCCTGATTTCCTTACTGCTGGAATTACATATCTAATCTCAAAAGAAAGTGGAAATACTAAAGACCCATCAAACTACAGACCTATCACCTGTCTCCAAACACTTTACAAACTATTTACGTCCATAATTGCGGACGAAATATACAAGTTTCTCGACAAACATAACATTTTGGCTGAGGAACAGAAAGGATGCAAGAAGCTGTCGCAAGGATGCAAAGAACAGATAGTTATTGATTCTGTGATAACACAACAGGCGATACATAATCAAAGGAATCTATATACGGCATACATAGATTACCAGAAAGCATTTGATTCAGTCCCGCATTCATGGCTGAAAGAAATCCTCCATATGTACAAGATTAACCCTGCTGTAATTCACTTCCTGGAGGTCACGATGGATAATTGGAAAACAGTACTGTATACTAAGACAGACAATGAATGTGTCACATCTGACACAATAAAAATTGAGCGTGGTATCTATCAAGGAGACTCGCTAAGCCCATTATGGTTTTGCTTAGCCATCAATCCTCTCTCTAAAATTCTAAAATCCACCGGTTTCGGATTTGACATCAAATACTACAATAGGAAATACAGAATATCTCATCTCCTTTATATGGATGACCTCAAAGTATATGCACACAGTGAGACTCAAATGAATGCCATGCTAAATATAATAGATTCATATTCATCCGATGTCCGAATGACGCTGGGAGTGAAGAAATGCAAGCGTCTGACAATTGAAAGAGGTAAATATGCAACTTCTGAACCACATGAGCTACGCAAAGGATCTCTAATTGAAGGAATGACTGAAATAGAAACCTACAAATATCTGGGATTTGCTCAAAATACAACTTTGGATCATAAAAGTATCAAAGATGAACTCATTGGAAAATATACCACAAGACTACATCAAGTGCTGCGAACCAGTCTATGTGCAAAGAACAAAATTAAAGCTATCAACACATACGCTATACCAACCCTAGTATATTCATTTGGGATTCTGAAATGGTCAGCAACAGAAATGGAAAGCCTGCAGAGGAAAACAAGGACCCTTCTCACTACTTACCGTTTACACCATCCAAACGCCTGTAAAGAAAGGGTCACTCTTCCACGAAAGATGGGAGGTCGAGGAGTACTGGATTTACAAATTTTGCTCCAGAACCAAATTAAAACCCTTAGAAGATATTTCTATCAAAGAAAGGAAAACAGCATTCTCCATAAAGCCATTTTACTTGCTGATAAACACACAGTATTGAACCTTCGTACATCCTCTGATGATCATATCAGCCAGCCACTACACTTACATGAAAAAGAAAAGGCATGGGGAGAAAAGACCCTCCATGGAAAATACTACAGCAACCTATCCCAGCAGAGTATTGATAAAAACGCATCGTGTATGTGGTTACAAAGCGGTCGACTGTTTGGAGAAACAGAGGGATTTGCAATTGCCATCCAAGATCAAGTCATTGCTACAAAAAATTACAAGAAATACATCATCAAAGATACCAGTGTAATTTCAGACAAATGCAGGCGATGCGCCATTCATCTCGAGACCATTGACCATGTCACTGCAGGTTGCCCAATACTAGCATCAGTTGAATATACAAAGCGGCACAATCAGGTTGCAGGCATCATTCATCAAGCACTCGCACAGAAATATAAATTAACTGAGGAGTATATCCCTTACTACAAGTATCATCCACCATCCCTCCTCGAAAATGAACTGTGTAAAATATACTGGGACACTGGTATTGTGACAGATAAAACAATAGATCACAATCGACCAGACATCATAGTAGTAAATAAGGCTGATGGCACTACATTCATAATAGACATAGCAGTCCCCAACGACACCAACATCGAACGTAAACACAATGAAAAAATCTCCAAGTATAGACAGCTTGCAGAAGAAATCAAGAGGATATGGAAGATGAACTGCGTCCGGATAGTGCCTGTAATCTTGTCAGTCAACGGCCTCATACCTCACACACTCCACAAGAGTCTGAAAGAATTGGATCTTCCGCCGACCATCTACAAGAGTATGCAGCATTCGGTCCTATTGTCCACATGCAATATTGTGCGATCCTTCCTTGCTAATGAATGAGTGATAATGAACTCTTATATTTTGTATATACATGATATGTATTATAGTTTGTATGTATTGTTGTAAAGCACTTGGTTTAACCCGTGCTTTAGAGTAACCCATGTTTGTAATGGTGAATTGAATAAATAATAATAATAATAATAATAATAACAAAAGTAATATGAGTCTGTAAAATATATAGTGAACAACACAAAACATACCTGGTTAGTGGATTATTTGAATTTCTGATCGATTCTCCTGTCCTTATTTTCCGCGAAGATATCGATGGTTGCGTCATGGAATTGATGTTTTTCTTTCAAGTCCCGGAAGAAAGCTTTCTCGATAGAAAGTGATGCTAGACCATTGAGACGTTCTTGTGCTGTAGAATTTCTGCAGTATGTTTTAATGCGCTTCAACACAGAGAAGCTCCTTTCTGTTGAGGCACTAGTAGCGGGAATAGTCAGAATTAAGTTGATGAGTTTTGACACTTCCGGTAATGTGTCAAGGAAATCGTTTGATACAATGTAATCATACAATTTTGATATGGAATTTAATCTGAATGACGGTGAACTGAAGACGTAAGACAATTCAGAATTTAGTCCTGGACTGTCGAAAAAGCTGCCATATCGCGATTTCATTAGAGAATGAAGATGATTAATGGGAAAACAGTGAGAATATTCCTCAAATTTGTCGACATTTAAAAGAGCGAAAAATGTCAAAGAATGAAGGTCTCCAAATCTCTCTTCAATACGAGCTGAGAAGTGATCAACTATTTCAAAGTATAGGCGGCGAAATGAGGTTTTCATGTCATCTTTATTGTCAGTTCGTTGCTTCTTTGTAACAGGAGCGTCTTTGTTATGCAATTTAGCCCACAATTCATCAAATTCCTCATGACATGACTTCATAAACACTTTAAATTCTTGGATTTTACTCTCACAAAATATAACGTCACATATCTTCTTTTGCAAAATTTTGAAAAGTATTTCTGCTTTAGGTAGAACCAAGTGAAAATTTTCCAACAGAAAATTGAACTCAAAATCAAGAAGGTTCTTAAGAAATCCTTTTGCACAAAATCGTGTTTCAGGATCGAACGGCATTGTGTCATTCTCAATTATTTGACTGAACAACTGAATCAGTTCTGTTTTGTGGTTGTAAATCATTTCCACTAGTCTATTGTTGTATAACCATCTGGTTGGAGCAACAGAAGGAAAACGGGCATTTACTATCTCGTCAAGAGCATGAGTTCTTTTGCTTGAATTGGAGAAAAACGACGCGAAACCGGAAACGGTCGAGAAAAATATTTTACAATTTCTGATCACTTTTACACAGTCCTGCAAAACTAAATTTAGTTTGTGTGCATAGCAGATAGTGAGCAATGCTCGTGGACACTTTGACTTTACTCTCGCGGCTAGTCCGTTATATTGGCCAGTATTGACAGATGCGCCGTCATAGGTTTGAGCAATTAACTTACTACTGCATTGAAACTCATCTAAATGATTAAAGACATGTGTTGCTATTCTTTCGGCACTTCTGTTATTGCTCAAATCAAGGAATCTTATGAATCTTTCTTGAATTTCGCCCTTAGGATCAACATATCTGAACACTATACTTAATTGCTCCTTCCTTGATATGCCCATTGTCTCATCTACAATAATTGCAACAAACTGCGCAGCAGAGATTTCGGCTTTTATGTTCTGCATTAAGTGCTGAGCACAAGCGTCGACGAAGTCATTTTGTATCATTGAACCTTGGCCTGAGAACACAGTACAATTTTGTAGGCGATTATGCAAATTCACGTCGCGTTCTGCCATGTATTGAATCAACTCCCTGTAATTGCCTTTATTAGCAGAATCTTCCGATTCATTATGGCCTCGAAAAGGTAGCTCCTGAAGCGCCAGGAAGCAAGTAGCATCTATTAAACACTTCATAACGTACCTATTACCTTTTACGTTTTCATTGTGTTTGTCTATTGACTCTTTATAGGCTTTGCTAAGACAGCATTCAATTCTAGTATCTGAGTTTTGCAATTGTTTCAGTGAGATTGCCGCTGCAATGTGCTCCTTACTTTGTTGATGCCGCTTTCGTAATACATTTCCTAAATTATTGAAATCAGCTACGCCACTGCTCTTCCAAACATTTTTCTGAACAGAAAATAGTAAACAAGGCCAACAGTTATTTAATGCCTTGCACCCACATAACCAAGGTATTTCTGCATATTTGGAAACGAAAAAAATTAATTTTACTATTTTCCCACCTGTTTTCTTGAATTGACATAAGTTAGGCAGGGGAGGAGTAGGTCGTCCCTTCGAGATTAGTTCTTTCTTCTCCGCATGGCTAAATGAACTGAAAGGTTGCAGAAAAAGCCGCTGGATAACACAGTTACGGTCACATGGCTCCTCTATTGCACCTGTTAGGCTACTGCTATTTGGTTCTGGTCCCGAAGTACCTGGCGTATTCACGCTGACCATCATTTAAAAAGACTACACTCGAGATAAATCAACGCACTTTAATAGGCTTCTTATTAATTTAAAATAATTATTATAGCTGGGCTAAATTGAAGCTATTAGACTCAGTCTAATATTAATTATTCAGTCGCACAGCGCTATTACGAACACATTACACAGCACAACACAATACAATACAATCGAACTACAATACCACTCAAATGATGTGCACACGGTGAAGACAGACTGCCGTATCCATTCTGACCGCGCGAAATCGTAACCAATAAGCCTGCAGTGCTGGTTTGAATGTAACCAATAGCGAGACATGAGGATCTCAGTCGACGTCCTCAGAGCGCCATTAAAGAGACCATACCTGCCCCTCCCCCCTCAAGGTCTCCCATACATTTCTTAAGCTATAAACACGTGCTTTGAGGATGCAGGGCTCTCTTCCTCAGTTTCTACTCCGGGTGGTGAAGGTCACACTTCGCCCATCTAGGGGTGAAATGTAGAACTAGTTACAAGTCCTGACATTGACAGTGACACAGAGCTTATCGAGAGGGCGCGCAAGTTAGCCCCAAATACTATTTTACAAAACATATTTTTTTAAACAGTTACAGCTGAGAGCGGACTGTAGGATGATCCTCACGTCCTACATGGAGGAATCGCCACTGGCTTCTATGCCCAAGAGCGCTGTTCAAATACGGTCGAAGTCGTCGGATTTTTAAGAGCGTTAAAATCCCTCAGTATGCCTTCCTTCGGAGGGGAAGTAAAGCCGGCGGGCCCGTGTCATAGATTTAATTTTACCACTACAATTGGTAGCGTGTAGCAGTGATCGCCGGAATCGTGTGCGCCGACGTACCGGGGAGAGGGGCCGCCCAGACCTTATTGTCGAGAGGCACACAGGGCCAACACCAAACATTATGGTCTGGGGAGCTATTGGCTTTAATGTGAAATCACAATTAGTACGTGTTGAGGGCACTATGACTGCTCGACAGTACATTGATAGGGTACTCAATCCAGTGGTTGTCCCTATGATGGCGAACATTGCTAATGGGATGTTTCAGCAGGACAATGCCCGGGTTCACACTGCACGCATCTCCAGAGAAGCTCTCCACGACATCACAATCTTAGAATGGCCCACCAGATCCCCGGACCTCAGTCCTATTGAGCATGTGTGAGACATGATGGGTCGACAACTGGCCAACCGGCCTCAGCCACCCACAACTCTGGAACAACTGACCCGTGCAGTGCAGCAAGCATGGGCCAGAATTCCTCAGGAAGCGATCCAGGACCTTATTGACTCCATGCCTCGCCGAATTCATCAATGTATTGCAGCTCTTGGTGGGCACATCCTGTATTGATTGCTGTCCAAACTTGCGGTCAGAGGGACCTGAAAGTGTAATCATCGAATCACAACCGAACACTCGTCCTGCATGTTCAATTGCAGCAATGTAGCACCACTCCTTCTGGGTGTTGCAATTTCCATATTCTTCCGTGTATATAGTACCTGCAAATGTAGGTTAATTTTCAGTAACCGATATACGACAGTGCTGTCAACATGATTCTACGCGTGCTAATAGGTTTAATGTTGAATCACATGTAACTTCCATACTAATAAATGAAGTTCTTTCAAATTGGCACATATATAGATCATAATATTTCAATCTAGGTTTGAGCATCCCATTTATGGCAGTGTCGCCAACCTGATTTTACGCATGCTGATAAATTCAATATTTAAATACATGTAACGTGCATACTATCTATTGGACCTCAACCAAATTTTGAATGTGGATTGTGTACCTAAGAGATGAAACTAAGAATATATTTAGAGTCGCCAGGTCTGCCAACTGCTGATATATGGTCTGTATAATTATCAGAAGTAGGCTCTTTAGTTCGTCACGGAACTACTTCTTATGTCATATAAGATAGGAGATGATAGCAGCATGATGGTGCCAGTACGACAATATATCCCATGGTTCACAAGAACACATCACATTGATCAGAGTCTCCCTAAGCCGCAAGCTCTTTGGAGCCAGTAGTTATTGGTTTATCCTCCAGAGGCTCTGCTTCACCCTCCGGGGAAATTAAAAAGAAGGATTACTGCGCCGCCATCAATACTCCACATAAAAGTTTCTATTGTATATTTTAGTTCTACATCATCCCTCCTTAGCGAGAGCAAAGCTTGGTCATCCCAAATGAAACTGCATGCTGCCGTAGTTTAGTATGGAGACCTCATCGGATCAGTGCAAAACTATCTGCAGATCCAGTGGGATCCACATCCGCCCCACATCCACACGACTGTTATCCACATCCGCCCCACATCCACACGACTGTTATCCGCATCCGCCCCACATCCACACGACTGTTATCCGCATCCGCCCCACATCCACAAGACTGTTATCCACATCCGCCCCACATCCACACGACTGTTATCCACATCCGCCCCACATCCACACGACTGTTATCCACATCCGCCCCACATCCACACGACTGTTATCCGCATCCGCCCCACATCCACACGACTGTTATCCGCATCCGCCCCACATCCACACGACTGTTATCCACATCCGCCCCACATCCACACGACTGTTATCCACATCCGCCCCACATCTTCACGACTGTTATCCATATATTAATGCAACATTTTAGACATTTGAGGAGAAAATCGCTCACTTAGGCTATGAATGACATGTGCTATGTTTAAAATGAATGTTCTACAGACAGAATTGCAACCCTTTACAGTTAGGATTGTTAATTATGCTTAATGACATAATTTGAATGAGATTAGCTTAAATTATCATCTTACATTTGTCGTGGGAAAAACATAACGGAGAAAATTTATGCCATAAACATGCGGGTCCTAGTAATGATATTCAACAAGTTCGGATTGTATATCCGCAAATTTACTCCAAATATTATCCGCAGCTATCCACATGGCGAAAAATATTGCGGATATCCACATCCGCGCAGGGCTTTAGCTATACGATACCAGTTGTCAGGGGAGAATATAGAGTTCTTTTTTTTGGGGGGGGGGCTGTCCAAGAGTTTGGGAACATGGAATAGCCCCCAAAGAAAAGGGAGTCCGGGTTTCCTCCCAGGGAAATAACGAGTTTTAAGGCTATCTGGCATCACTTTTTAACCAATTTATTGCGATGTTTCGTGTTTAGTTAATGTCAAACACAACTTAGACCAGGACTGCCCAACCTACGGCCCGCGAGACTATTTCCTCCGCCCCGTCGCTCCGCGTCCGAGCCGTGTCTCCAAAACTTTGATACAACTAACGCCTACTGGACAAAGAGCGCGCACTAAACTAAATTATCATGAACTTCATTTCATAATTTGTATAATCATAAAATTGAGACATATTAACATAAATACTCACTCTTTGTCATTCAAGCTCTATTATTGAATATCATCGTACTTCTATTTTAAAAGGATTTATTAAAAATATGTAGATTTTTTAGTGTTTCTTTTTGATGTGTAACATCTTTCCACTCGGCATCTGTATATTTTTTGTAGGGGTGATTTTGAAAAATGAAACGGAAATTGATGGGACGGAAACAATGAAACGTAAATGAATGGGACGGAAACAATGAGCGCGCGCGGTGGCGGAGATTGATACCACGACGAACTGTCAGCCATTTGGCTATGTGGAATGTATATCGCATATGGTTTACTTCAAGGTTTTGGAGGCCCCATCAAAGAAAAAAAAAGGAAGCTTGTAGTTTAACGTGACCGTTAATCTAGAGATCATGAGCCACGGGACCTCCTTTTTACGTGGAATCCGAACCACAGGACATGGCATCTCACATGCATTGACCGGGAATCGAACCCGGACCGCCTTGGTGAGAGGCATACAGCTAGACCGCTGAGCCACTACGCCCCTCCCATCAAAGATATTCCTGCAATAAATCATCTTCAAATTGTCGTTCTTTGTTGTAAAAATATTCATTATATCATATTTACTGAAAACAATAATGATTTATTAAATCTTCATACTTTTGCTGTATTCTTATTTAATGTAAGCACTCGAGGTACTGTCGGCCATGTGGCTATGTGGAATCTATATCGCATACAAAATTACTTCAAGGTTTGGAGTCCCCATTAAAGATATTCTTCCTACTATAAATCATCTTCAAATTGTCGTTCTTTGTTGTGAAAATATTCATTATATCATATTTACTGAAAACAATAATGATTTATTAAATCTTCATACTTCTGCTGTATTCTTATTTAATGTAAGCACTCGAGGTACTGTCGGCCATGTGGCTATGTGGAATCTATATCGCATACAAAATTACTTCAAGGTTTGGAGTCCCCATTAAAGATATTCTTCCTACTATAAATCATCTTCAAATTGTCGTTCTTTGTTGTGAAAATATTCATTATATCATATTTACTGAAAACAATAATGATTTATTAAATCTTCATACTTCTGCTGTATTCTTATTTAATGTAAGCACTCGAGGTACTGTCGGCCATGTGGCTATGTGGAATCTATATCGCATACAAAATTACTTCAAGGTTTGGAGTCCCCATTAAAGATATTCTTCCTACTATAAATCATCTTCAAATTGTCGTCCTTTGGTGTGAAAATATTTATTATATCATATATGCTGAAAACCAGTCAGGATTTGGCACTGCAGTTTTACAAGTAGTTATTTCAATGACCAACAGAGTGCACTGATAACAAGGAATAATATGTCACATGTTACACATCATATGCGACTACTGTAAGGTTCGTATTTTTTCTTTATTTTAATCCACTACAAATAATAATATAGAAAACAGCAACAATACTAAGAAAACTAATCTCAGACAGCCACAAAACTCACCATATTGCACCTATATTTATATTTTAAAAAATAAATCCATAACCCCCAAACTCCCCGGGGTGTTATTGGCCCGCAGAGTCCCCCAACTATTTACATTGTGACCCTTAGTTAAAGAAAGGTTGGGCAGCCCTGGCTTAGGCCATTTTATGTTCTTGCTGACCTGATAGTATTGAGATGGAAAGAATTAACATTACTGTTTTGATTTACAACTTACTCTATAATATTATAAAGTCAAGGTTTCTTGAAGCATTACCCAGATCTGTTTATAACTTCATCGTCAGTAATTTGTATGTATCTGTGAATGATAACAATGCTAGACCGTTGAGTCTGTTTTCAACCTACTCAAACTCCGTTCAGCGGTAGCTACAGAGACGGGCAAAATTGCCAAAAGTTTGATAAGAGTATAAAAGTTTATCACACGCTTCAAAGCCACTTGTTGCTGTTCTTGGAGGGTTCTTAAGAGCGAAGGCACTGGAGAGTAATGAGAGGTTATGTTACGAGATCAGAGTAAACCGATTGTCACACTGCATCGCTTTACCGTCGCCTTGGTTTGCAACGTTGCCATACGTCGCTTAGTAACAATAGAACATGATAAGTACAGTATATTGGTTTTTATTGTTTTAATTTATAAACAAATATTATATGTGGCAACATTTCGTGGGGGGGCTCTTCCTCCCTCCCTCCCCCCTTATATACACTCCTGCAAGTAACGGATGGTGGATAATTTATTGTTCTGGGTTTTCACTAACGAAGAGGGAACGGGAGTCAGAGAAGACGGTACACAAGTTGAATATTGGAAAGTGCTCGACGAAGAGTCAGTGGTGGATTGCTGGGGTTATTTGTTTGTTGTTAACTATAGTGTTTGAATATGGCTGAATTTGTGTGGAGTCGCGTAAAAACAATAACATTAATTGAAAATAATGAAGCCCATCCAGAAACTTTGAATTGTACTCGGAAATAATACAGAGACAGAAATTTGAAGGCACAGTCGTTTCGGATGATCCCTTTTGCTGATCCTGGAGGTAATTTTGGCCAAAATATAATCATAGTCATTTTTGTTCATTCAGAATCTTCTGAACAGAAGTCTTGCAATAATTTAGCGTGCATTCCCTCGTATTCTCTTTTTGATACCCAATTCTTTACCCACAACCTTCTTTTCCTATTCATAGTTTTCTTTTTTAACAAGGCACACACAACCACCACAGATGCTAAAAGCGAAAAAAAGCAACAACAAGTAGTTCCGTGAAGAACTATACAGCCTATTTTCATATATCCTACTTAAGTTAATTGCCTCTATCTACATACAAAATTTCAGTTTGATTGCTGTAATAGATTCGTAGATATTGAGAACCGACTAAATATTTCGGATGGTCGCCATGTTGGATTTTATATATATATAGGTCCTAGAGTTATCTACTGTTACATGAAGATTATTGTGTACGTGTAGCATTCAAACTTCAATCGCATCATGAAGACACAAGGAGATTTTAAAATTTCGCACAGCTGTCATCTTGTGGTTATGGAAACAATTGAAATAAATTAGATGCCAGTGGATTAACATTCGTACAAGGATTTACTGTACCAAGTTTCACTGCACTCGGATGGTTAAATTGCAAGAAACGTCCATGTGAATATTTATACTTCGCGTCGCAGCCATGTTGGATTTGTGATCACCAGGTTATTTAAAGTCCCATAGGTGAACTTAAGTTCATACCCCTATGAACATAAAACAATTCAGTTTTATTGCTATAATAGATTCGTAGATATTCAGAGCCGTCTAAATATTTCGGATGGTCGCCATGTTGGATTGTTAAATGTATAGGCCATAGAGTCGTGTACCATTAAAGGAAAATTATTGCGTAGGTTCATTATTCAAACTTTCACTTCGATCGCATGATTAGGAGAAATGAAATAAAACTTAATTTTAAAATTCGCACAGCCGCCATCTTGAGGTTATGTAAACAATTGAACTAAATTAGATACCAGTGCATTACAATGTGTATAAGCATTTCCTGTACCAGATTTCATTGCGGTTGGAACATTAAATCGCGAGAAAGGTCTATTTAAAATTTTCAAATTCGCTTGGCCGCCATGTTCGTTTTGTAGTTAACCGGTTTTTGAAAGTCTTATAGGTGAACATCCAGTAGTGCCCTTTATCTCCGTACAAAATATGAGAGTGATACCGCTAATAGTTTCAGAGATATAGAATGCCGGTGAAATATTTCGCACATCCGCCATCTTGTGGTTATGTAAACAATTGAACCAAGTTAGATGTCGGTCTATTACAATGTGTATAAACATATACTGTAGCAAGTTTTATTGCATTTGGTTGGTTAAATCGCGAGAAACGTCTATTTAAAAGTCGCAAATTCGCGTGGCCGCCATGTTGGTTTCGTAGTTACCAGTATTTCTAAAGTCACATAGGTGAACATCGAGTAGTTCCCTTTATCACCGTAAAAAATTCCAGGGTGATGTCGGGAATAGTTTCGGAGATATTGAATGCTGGTGAAATATTTCGCACAGCCGTCATGTTGGATTGGTGAGACGTAACAAAATTTGAAGGGCACGGTTGGGGTCGTCCGGAATAGTGCTTTGAACTTACCGCGTTTCATTGAAATCGTTCAAGCCGTTTATAATTTATCAGGGGACACAAACACGCACACGCACACACACACACACACGGACAAAAGGTGATCTCATAAGCCTATTTTTTCAAAATTGAAAATAGGCTAACTAGACTCACACTGCTCTCAGAATGTTTTAGCGCTGCTCTACCTAGTGCATTTACGTTTGACAGTGTTCACAGGTTCAGAGAGTGCTCTGGGTAGATTTGTCTATCTCCACTCTACGAATGCTCTACCTAGGGAAAATCACTCTCCAGTGTACAGGTACCTTTAGAGACTACCAAGTTTCAAATACACACATCAAAAAAAGTTTTGCATCACCTCGGTTCCAAGAGTTCCGGAACCGTTAAATACAAAGGGAATAGAGATCAACACAAACAACATTTCAGCTCGTTTTATTGCTCATGAGACCCACACATTGCATGTTGTACCATCATACAGCTAGACTTTCAGCATTTGTGGTCCAGATTGCAGTACACACCACTACCTCTAATACCCAGTAGCACGTCCTCTTGCATTGATGCATGCCTGTATTCGCCGTGGCATACTATCCACAAGTTCATCAAGACACTGTTGGTCCAAATTGTCCCACTCCTCAACGACAATTCGGCGTAAATCTCTCAGAGTGGTTGGTGGGTCAAGACGTCCATAAACAGCCCTTTTCAACATATCCCAGGCATGTTCGATAGGGTTCATGTCTGGCGAACATGCTGGCCACTGTAGTCGAGCGATGTCGTTATCTTGAAGGAACGCATTCACAAGATGTGCACGATGAGGTCGAGAATTGTCGTCCATGAAGACAAATGCCTCTCCAATATTCTGCCGATATGGTTGCACTATGGGTCGGAGGATGTCATTCAGGTATCGTAAAGCCGTTTCGGAGCCTTCCATGACCACCAGTGGCGTACGTCGGCCCCACATAATGCCACCCCAAAACATCAGGGAACCACCACCTTGCTGCACTCGCTGGACAGTGTGTCTAAGACGTTCAGCCTGACCAGGGTGCCTCCAAACACGTCTCCGACGATTGTCTGGTTGAAGGCATATGCGACACTCATCGGTGAAGAGAACGTGATGCCAATTCCGTGGGGTCCATTCAGCATGTTGTTGGGCCCATCTGTACCGCGCTGCATGGTGTCGGGGTTGCAAAGCTGGACCTCGCCATGGACGTCGGGAGTGAAGTTGCGCATCATGCAGCCTATTGCGCACAGTTTGAGTTGAAACACGACGTCCTGTGGCTGAACGAAACGCATTATTCAACATGGTGGCATTGCTGTCAGGGTTCCTCCGAGCGGCAATCCGTAAGTAGCGGTCATCCACTACAGTAGTAGCCCTTGGGCGGCCTGAGCGAGGCCTGTCATCGACAGTTCCTGTATCTCTGTACCTCCTCCATGTCCGAACAACATCGCTTTGGTTCACTCTGAGACGCCTGGAAACTTCACTTGTTGAGAGCCCTTCTTGACACAAAGTAACAATGCGGACGCGATCGAACTGCGGTATTGACCTTCTAGGCATGGTAGAACTACAGACAACATGAGCAGCGTACCTTCGTCCTGGTGGAATGACTGGAACTGATCGGCTGTCGTACCCCCTCCGTCTAATAGGCCCTGCTCATGCATGGTGGTTTACATCTTTGAGCAGTTTTAGTGACATCTATGAACAGTCAAAGGGACTGTATCTTGGATACAATATACACAGTCAACGTCTATATGCCGGAGATCTGGGAACCGAGGTGATGCAAAACTTTTTTTGATGTGTGTACATTGATCAGATAGTTTCTGAGAAAATGGTACATGAGGTTTCAAAAAATATGACTTACGGAAAATACAAAAATGTTTGACTTGTAGCTACAATACAGCCTTAAAACATTATGTTTAAACCTAATTTTATTGCATCAAATATCACTTCAGCACAATAATTGATACACCAAATTCTTCAGGAAAAATGGGGTAATTTTTAAGCTAGAAAAAAGTTGACAATGTTGAGCCTATAACACTCCCGGTTCCCTTGTACCGACGTATTCAATCTTCAAACATGAGGAGCCTAATTCAGGATCATCTTCATGCACACATGAGATGTCTGTTTTAAAAGTTACGTTCCAAACTGCTGCATTCTTTTTGTTAATGCATTAGAATAGTCGTTGGAGAATTCTCGGCATCCCCTGTTTCTATGAGAAAAAACCGATCCAGCGTCTGATTGGAATTTACTGTCGAAAGAAAGCAAACATAACCTTGTTAAGAGACAATAGGTTGACTTATTCTTTTTGGTGTTTGCAGTCGAAGGAAGGTTTTGTCATAATGGATGCAGGCAGGAGGCATTGGCCGATGTATGGACAAGCAGAATGAAGGATCTAAAAGGCAGTGACCGATTAACAAGTGAGCGACACAAAGCAAATAAGACTCGTGTGCAAATAACAAAACACGGCTAAGCACGCATCTTCAGTCCAGACTCTGTCTTCTCAAATGCAGATGTAATCAGCAGCAATGACAGGGCTGTTCTTCTTTTTCACCAAGATGGCATTTGATCTTTCGGGTCTAATGTCGCATAAGCAGAGTGCTGCGCGGATAAACAAGACGTTATCCGCATCCGCAAGTTTGTTATCCGAATCTACTGGCATTGCAATACTATTTTTTAATTTGATAAACTATCAAGCATAAATTACTGAAGCAACATATTTAGACATTTGAGGAAAAGGTCGTTTCTTTAGGCTTTGTATGTCAACTGCTTATGTTTAAAATGAATGTTATACAGCCGGAATTGCAACCCTTTCCAGTTCGGAGTGTTAATTATGCTTGATAACATAATTTGAATGAGATTAGCGTAAATCATTATCTTACATTGGTCATGAAAAAAAAACCTAACGGAAAAAATATGATATGTCATCTATGCTAATATAATAAAGCTGAAGAATTTGTGTGTTTGTTTATGTGTTTAAACGCGCTAATCTCTGGAACTACCAGTCGGATTCGAAAAAAATCTTTTTGTATATGATAGCCTGATTCAAGAGGAATAGTTGGTTATGTAGCATTAGGCTACACCTCTCAGGTAACCTTAACGATTGCTTTTTGTTCAGTAAGTCGGAAGAACAAGCGCTCCTGAACGGCTTCAATAATACCGAAGTCATTTGTTGCCATGTAATGCGGACTGCATCACGTCGCCCCTACCAATGCTCTATAGTGCGTCGCATTAAATGGAGCGCGCCGATGCCAGATCTGCTGCATATACCAAGCTCTGCAAGGCTGGGCACATGATGTAAGATAACTCGTATACAGGCGTGTTTTTTACGCAAAACTCGGGAAATTTACAAAATATTTGTTTGTTGTATATAACTGTACCTCATGCCTTGAAGCGAACGACGGTACAATATTTAGATATGATACACCGAAGTTCAGAGCGCGATTTTAATGCACACATTAAAATAATTTATGATTTTCAATTATTCATGAATATGATAATATTATAACATGTTATAATATTACATTTCTCGAATGTCATAGGTTATAATAAATTATAATATGACATTTAATAATAATAATAATGATTATAATAATAAAATAATAATAATAATAATAATAATAATAATAATAATATATTGTGGTGCAAGTAATTTACCCAATTTTGTGTGGTCAAGTGGTGGTATGCAGCCGAAATTAAATTATTCACTTTTTGTTTCTTGAATGAGACGTTGTTCAATTTTATATAGGCTAGTTCTTTACTTGCGCCCATACCATTTCGATGGGATTAAGTTCACTCTGATATGGTGGAAAGCAACGAACATATTTCTCTGCTGTGATAGCCTACATTGTCTATTACTAGGCTAGATCCTTCGGGAACATTGGACAACAATTGCTCGGCGAACCACTTTTCAAACACTTCACCTGTCATTTCGTCGTGGGTGTAACTCTGCACCATTAACGAACCCTTGTTCATTCCCGGGACGAACAAAGGCGAACTACGGTAACCACTTTGAGGATGGCTGAGGTAGGAATCGAACCCGCCTCTTCTCAGGTTTGTCTCATGAAGTTGAGTACACCCCGTTCCAGCCCTCAGACCAGAATTAAATTTCTTGGCAGAGCCTGATTCAAACCCGTCCTCCACGGTGACAGCACTGTGACAGCCAAGAATGCTAGCCACTACGCAACGAGGCGGACAATTTATAAAGAACACAAGCTCCATTTCATTTCACAGTTTAACTTCATACCATCACCTTCCCTCCTTCAAACGCAGTTGGGCAGATAGCCTACGGGCCACATTAGTAAACAAACTATCGGTGTGTCACCGCTGGGCGGGAGGTGTACGCAAAGTGCTATAACTTATGAATGCTATCTGATATCGAGCTCTGGTTTGTTTTAAAAACTATTTCAGACATTAATGAACATATCTTCTCGCTTAGTCACCAACGTAAAGTCAACAGCAAAAATGTTTCTCGCTACGTCACCTTTGTGTGACACCATCCCAGATGTTTCAAGTAACATTTAAGAAAAAAAATCATAACTTTCTTATTATGAAAATAATTACTGCCCTGAGATATAAGGTATCTTCTACCAACATCAGGCAATTTAAAAATAAATTCTTGATCTGTTGCGATCATTAGTTCATTATCTATGGCGTGATAAGCCGCAAAAATATAGATTCGCGCTAAAATATCGTAATTGTGAAAATTGGGCCATGTGTTAATTATTTATGGCTTTTATTTTTACATTATCATAAAGAGCGGAAAATTCTCTATAAGACCACGCAAACAGTTTCTTAGATTTGTCACTTTCAATTATTGGGAAATGGCAACATAGCCGGCGTAGAAGAGGACGAAGCTAATTGCAGGACATAGGAGTGCGAGTGAAAGGCAAATAATGCATTTAATTCCATACTGTCTTTTAAGGTAGAGACGCACTATAGTGTAGAATTGCGAGCTGCTTATAAATTGCAGTCACGGGGAGTAATTAGTGCAAAAAGATTTCTTAGGCCCCTTAAAACAGTTATCATAGTATGCCTCTGTATAAGGGCGATGGTGTTGGTGCTTTCAAATTTACTTTCAGATCCTGATCCTTGAGCACTCCAGTTCTGTAAAACAAATGAATCCACCGGGCGAAGCCGGGCACTACTGCTAGTAATTCATAAACATCCGGGTCCTAGTATTAATATTAAACAAGTTTGGATTGTGTTCTAAAAACTATTCGCAAATTTTCTCCAAACATTATCCGCAGCTTATCGGCACAGCCATGCAAACTACAGTATATCCGCATGGAGAAAAATTTTGCGGATATCCACGGATATCCGTATCCGCGGAGGGCTTTAGCCAAGACCAACTACAATACTCAGACCTTAATGCAGGTATCGAAAGTGTGAAAATGGCGTATGCGGAAGCCCGAGATATTGTTTGTTTACATTCGTTGCTGGGATACAATATTAGCTTTGATTAGCTTCGTTTGATGAAAGTTGGGATAAACTATTGCTCATCTGTAATTTGTAGTGTCTTCAGTATGTCTGTCAAGTCCAGTTCGCGTTAATGTACTGCAATCGTGTATAAATATGACGTGAAAATACGCTTATTATGGACTAGTTCGTTTGTGTAATGATTGTTCAGTCGACCGATGGCATCATTTTGTCATTCACTGCAGATGTTGAAGCACCTAAGACTAAAGCATTAATAGAGGTGTCTCAAGAATATACACCGCAATGATTTGCTAGATAGTGACAATATAATAATAGCTTAGTACACTTCAGTACCGGTAGTGTCGAACTTAAGTACGTAAAGGGAAAATGCAAGACCAAACCGTTGACGTTATCCTGAACGCTCAGCTTCATGTGCCTCCGTAAATCCTTACCAGTCTAGCAGATGTTCTACACTGCCTTGTATACACGCCAAATACTACAGTGAACTTCTGTTTTATTGGTTAAGGAAGATGTTTCCCCTGTGCCAAACAGTGAACTCATTGTGTTCCGTCATTATTCATACTTTTGTGATTCTTACAGCTTGCAAGTTATTTTTTTTTATTATGATGTGTGTAATAAAGTGTTGTGAGTAACTTGCCAATTATGTACTTATATTGAAGATGGTGTGCCACGATAATTCCGTAAGAGGGAGATGGTGCTTTCCTACCTACATTACTTTACTAAATCAACTATTTCCAGCGTACAACTATTCCAAACGGTAACAGCGAATGTTTAATAGGTTAGATGGTAACATAATGCGCCCTTTATGTGTGGTAATCTCCATAATTATGTTCAGATATCCACACGACGACTGCTTTGCATATTTCAATCAACTAATTCGGTGTGATGTTTTACCCGAGATTTTAGAGAATTTCACGAGAGGTCTTAATTGAATTGTATCTCTATAGCGATGGTTCGATTATTTCAGGCAACTATTCTCATTCCGATTGTGTACACAAATACTCTGCATGTGCTGGGACAGCACTTCAGTAACCGGGTACTTTCTTCTCTCCTACTTCAGAATCTGTTTGATTTTCTGCTAATAATATTAATCTATAATTACTGAACTTACAGTAAATACGAATCGCGATAACTCGCCAAAAAGCTTCTTATTCAACCACAGAAACAGTGAGACTATTGTAACTGCCCCTTGGGTGACGACGCAGAAACCTATAATTCGAGGCCAGCACTATATAGATAAATTAATTCAGGTAAGTCTAAATTATTGATGCATATTTCTTCGGAACCTAGTCTCGTCTTGTGATATCTTTTATGCTCTTAGGTGACAAGCCCGATGACATGATCTTAGCTATTGGTAGGGCAACCATCGCCGCCATGTTTTTCTTTCTACATTAAGGTCTGAGGATTGTAGTTGGTCTTGCTCTATTTGCCTTATTGCCATCGTACCGCACAGCAGTTGCACATCGAGAAGGTCACGATAACGTAATGACATCTGTACTGCAGAGCATCAAGGAGGCCATGACCCATTGGTGAGAGGAAGAGCGCTTCCTTCCTGTGATACCGCGATCACACCACAACAGTATGTAACGCGTTGTCTCAAGCTAGTAGGGGGCTTTGAAAAGTTTTGATGACATCTTTGTCCGAATGTGCATCCCTGTTCGTTGCGTAGTAGCTAGCATGCTTGGCGGAGGCCAGGGTTCGATTCCCGGCTCTACAAATAAATTTAACTCAACCTCGTGTGGCAAAACTGGGAAGAGACGTGTTCAATTCCTACCACAACCATCCAGGAAGTGTTTTTCCGTGGTTTCCCACTTCTGCTCCAGGCAAAAGCCGGGAGTCAAAGCTCTGTGAACTTGAGAGGTGAGGTGACGTGGGAGTCAGGAAGAGAAGGGCGTATCAACAGCCCGCCGTGTTATCTGTATTTCCTGTATATTCCAATATTGCTAACATAGGGGCCGTTGACTATACCACTGTAGTGTTGCGAATGAGTGAGTGAGTGACCGACCAATGTATTTGGTTCTGTTACTACGCACTGACCGGGAACCCTCCGCATGTGAGATTTTCGAAGTGAAATGCCATGTCCTGTGGTTCGGATTCCACATAAAAAGGAGATCCGTGGCTCATGATCGCATGATTAACGGTCACGTAAAACTAAAAGCTTCCTTCCTTTCTCATCACTCCTCATCATCCGCGATCCACATTCCTCTCAGGTCCACAGAGCTTGGACCCGAGCAGTATCTAACTTAGGCCACGACTGATTCCCACACCGTTCCTACAAATACACACACTTGTACAGACATCACAGTGACACAGGTTATCAGACAAATTCTGCTTCATGACCACGCTGGCCGTTTCAGTGTCGTGTACTTGGCTGTGTGAGTGAAGAAATTATTTATTTATTTATTTATTTATCGTATGGATTTTAGTGCCGAGAGTGCCCGAGGACATGTTCGGCTCGCCAGAGGATGTAGCGGCTTCAAGCGGACACCCATAGGGTGAGCTACAAGTTCCGATCAATTTCAAGTAGTTCCAACGTTCGCTACCAGATATGACTGATACCTAGTGGTGAACGTTGGAACTTTTGATAGAGCGTTCCAACGAAATCTAACCTAGTAATTTAGCTTCACACAAGTTTAATCTGTGGAAGAATCTTTTACATGCCATAAATCTATGACATGGGACCGCCGGCTTTACTTCCCTTCCGAAGGAAGGCATACTGAAGGATTATATTAACGCTCTTAAAAAGTCCGACGACTTCGGCCGGGTTTGAACCCGCGATCTTGGACACACCAGTTCAGCATGCTACCAACTACGCCACCGAAGCCGCTTAGTATAGAAATTGTCTGATA
Source organism: Meconema thalassinum (assembly GCA_946902985.2). Taxonomy (NCBI): domain Eukaryota; kingdom Metazoa; phylum Arthropoda; class Insecta; order Orthoptera; family Tettigoniidae; genus Meconema; species Meconema thalassinum. The sequence goes on from OX336388.2 coordinate 127,498,884, forward strand.
ACCTATGTTATTGTGGTGTCTGTAGTAGTGTGCGTATTACTTCAATATTGAATATTGCAAAGGAGGCGATCGTGGCCTTCTGGCATTTGCCTGGAGTAGACGTGGGAAACCCACGGAAAATCACTTGTAGGGTGACTGAGATGGGAATCGAATCCACCTCTTCTCAGTTTTGCCTCATGAGGATGAGTTTAATTTGTTGGCAGAGTCGGGAATCGAGCCCGGAACTCAGGGGTGTCATCCAAGAATGTTAGTCAGTGCGCCAAGAGGCAGACAGTAAATTAAATCTCCACTTTTCATTTCATATTGCAACATTGATCATCACTCCACGTGGACTAAAATAGAAGCTGTCAGGTGTTCATTGGCTACCACAATGCACTCGCTGGGGCGGTAAGTATCAAGAATATCCCTCTCCCTCCCCTGGTGGGACCCAGTCGGGATGGTCGAACTGCGCTAATTGGATTAAACCCAGAGAGTCCAGTCAGCTTACGGTAAAGGAGTGTTTTCCTGCGGACCTCTCTCCGCACACCCCAATGCGCTGCGTCTATTTCAAGTTTTCATCTGTTTGAGAAGTGAGTGAATATGAGCTCTTGTCCTCTGAGCAAGAAAAAAATAGCGTTATTGATGTCATTAGAAGAGGAAGAAGAGATTGAAGATGAAATTTACTTCATTGTTGGTCGTCTTTATAAAGTGCGGAAATCTGTCAGTTCCATGTACACATCTAGAGAGCAAGAAGGAGTGTTTAAACTTTTAATCCACAGATATTTGCTCGACGACGAAGTGAAGTTCAAATCTTACGTCAGAGTTACTAGGTGTGAGTTTGAATACTTGCTTAGTTTGGTAGAAAATGATCTTGCAACATGATTAGAAGACCGATATCAGCGGCGGAGAAGCTGGCGCTTACATCGAGGTAAGTTTGTAGAATTAATTTATTGGAAAATTTAAACAAGCTAATTTATTAGGCCTTCGTCTAATCAATTAACTAAATTTATCTAATTAAATTAAATTAATGTATCTTTCTACGAAAAATAGTTAATATAGCGATTCATTCTAGAAAATATTTCTTTATTTAATAAAAATCGATAGTAAAATTTAAAAGATATAAAATGGGTAAAAAATGTAGTTTCTTTGGACAAAGTTACTGAACTTAACTTAAAACTACTGTACACACTAAATTAGTTCTTTGTTGAATTTTGTGGCAAAGAAAGAAATCTACAGTACACAAGAGAAAACTGCCCAAATACTCGTCTGTTGCGTAACGTGGTCCGCACTTGACTGCACTCAAAGGAGTCGTCCAGTTGCGCACCGTGGAGGGGTGTACGAAAAGATGCCGTCTGCTTTCGTGTTGTTGAGTAGGCTCCGCACTGCGGACTGCGCATTGCGCAGTGCACTCCGCACAAAATGCGGAGCTAGGAAAACCCAGCTTAATGGGATTGGGAAGAGAGTTGGGGTAGGCAACCTCTCCTGAAATGTTGTTTAAGTCATGAGTTGATTGACTGCTACGTACACCTGGAACCCCTGGAGTTTCCGTAGATATACGGTAATCAGTGCAGCTAACTTCTTATCCATGTAGGGCACAGTCAAAGAGGTGGAGAATTGCGTATTATAGGAAACTACAAATTTTGTGAGAGTTGTCACAACGAGGCGAAATTGGAGGTGTTCGAACAACGAATGTTCTGTCAATTTATTTATGAATGCATTTTGGTTCCCACTATAGAGTTTTAAAGCTCTTAATTTGCATACGAAGACATTTCTACGAAGCTACAACATAAAAATTAAAAAGTGCAGATCTGAATAGTAACTGTGGAACACAAAGAAAATAAGTGCATGGCCAAAGAAACCCACCATTCTGGAATTATGCCAAAACTTGCTAAAAAAACTTTGAGATAACAAGAGTAGATAGTGAAGAACAGTGAAAAGGTTGACACATTCCGACAGTAGGCTATTTACCTTTACGTCCCGTTTGGAGTGGGGGTTGTGAAACACGCCTCAGGCAACTTCCCCAGTTAGGATTTAACAAATTAACCCCCGAGGAGAGAACCTATTAGCACAGCTCGGTATCACGCGACCTAGTAACAATGTACACTAATGATCACATAATTACACCATGATAATATGGGTCATGAAAACTGCATCAAACCCAGGCCTTAAAAATATTTTATGTTTTTGTACAAAGCGACAGCCAGTGGCCATCAGTAAAACAATTGAAAGTCAGAAGCACGTGGACTGCTCACGATTGCCAACCCTATCAAGTGACTTTAGTATCTATAGCGTTGGCCCCGCACAGAAACAAATGACTAGCGGCTTATTCGACAATAATAATATCGTATTGCCTCGGGTGCCGGGTGCAAGCTTTGTTATTTGACACCCAAAGGGTAGCTTGCATGTCGAATTTCGTTGTTCCTTGATGCACTATGAAAGTCAAAGAGGTTAGATATCTAAGCTGCTTGAACACTATAGCACTTTCTAGTAGAAAAATTAAGAACTTTGTGTTGGCGGAAATTCCCGAGATTAATTTTGCCATTATGAACACGGCCTACTGAATTCAAATGGGTTCTTTGACATGCCAACATCGTATGACATAGGGTCGTAAATTTTGACGCCTTTCAAAAATCATGAACCACGGCCAGGAGCGAACCTGCAAGCTTGGGGGTTAGTAGACCGACACGTTGACCACACACCCACTGTGGCAACTATTCGACAATAATTGAATGGGTCAGGTCAAGGACTACCCAAGTGACATTTTTGCCGAAATTGAGTTATGACCGCCATTTTATCCGCAGCTTATCCACTATCCGCACAGCCATGGTAACGATATCCGCATGGCGAAAATCTTTTGCGTGTACCAGCGGGTTTATTCGCGGTTATTCGCATCCGCGCATGATTTAGTATATGCTCCTTTATCAAACTAGTCTGCAAAGTGGTGTCGCAAACAATAGCAATCGTGAATTCAAAAGGTGTAGTATTCTATCGCCAGCAGAGACGCTTCCGTGTTACGTCACGTCACGCGGGCACGCACAGGAGGCCATGTTTGTGTTGTTGTTATCACAGTCAAGTCGCTAATTACTACAGCTTAAGAAGGCTGTGGATACCGTGACGTGGCCCACATACCGCTACGTCTCTCACGCGACATCCACTGCAAGGAAATGGGGAAAGCATCCCTTTTCAAGAAAACTTAATTGCCTTGTGGTATTCCACTCAACGCAGTTCATAGCGTTATTAATGGTCGTTTAAGGTCGACTTGGCGCAATAGCTTTACACACGAGGTCATGACTGCTTTACAGCCACCGTTGTGAACACAGGCGATAAGATCTGCTGGCACTGTTATTTTAAAAAGTAGTTTCAATGTTGGATATATTTTTCTCAATGACAAAGTAGGGGTTCCCATCTCAGCAAAAACGTAAAATTAAGAGATTTCCTGAATTGTGCCAAAGATTGAAGGGCTGAAGGGCCCTGAAAGGTTTCAAATTGTGAGTGTTGGAGTGATCTATCAAACTAAAAAAGAAAGAAAAAATCGAAAGTCACTTCCGGGCAAAATGTAGTTCCGGAAAAACAGACTAAAATTGCTTGTTTCTTTACTAGTTTCCTTTTTGATTAATTCGGGGTTTTTGGAACATTGTTAACATGTAGCCCCGTGTACTTGGGTGTGTAAAATATTTCTAATAACGAAATGACATGAAAAGGAGTAGAACCATGCCAGCCCAAATCCTTATTGACAGAGTATAATTGTGATAGCAAATGATACCTTAAGACAATAACAAGTAATATTTGAGTACACTGTACTGGTTTCGGATATATTATAACCTTCTTCAGCAGACAGTATATCTATACTAATATAATAAAGCTGAGAAGTTTGTTTGTTTATGTGTTTAAACGCGCTAATCTCTGGAACTACCAGTCGGATTCGAAAAATTCTTTTTGTATATGACAGCCTGATTCAAGAGGAATAGTTTAGGCTATGTAGCATTAGGCTACACCTCTCAGGTAACCTTAAATATTGATTTTTGTTCAGAAAGTCGGAAGAACAAGCGCCCCAAAGCGGCTTCAATAATACCTAAGTCTATTGTTGCCATGTAATGCGGGCCGCATCACGTCCCCCCTACCAGTGTTCTGGTGCAGAATTGCGAGCTGCTTATAAATTGCAGTCACGGGGAGTAATTAGGGCAAAAAGATTTCTTTGGCCCCTTAAAACAGTTATCATAGTATGCTTCTGTATAAGGGCGATGGTGTTGGTGCAGTATACTGAGGTTATCAGCTGCAATAAGCGTTGGTGCTTTCCGATCCTTATCCTTGAGCGCTCCAGTACTGTAAAACAAAATATCCACCGGGTGAAGCCAGGCACTACTGCTAGTGATAAGAATGAAGTTGCAAGATTAAGGTCTACACATAATTTTATAGAAAGAATGAGTTCATAAAATATTAGTATATACATATTAGCAAGACCAACATGCAGAAATGGGGTATCCTTCCAGCTGATGGAGACACGTCCTGCGAGTGTGGAGCAACACAAGACCCAGCCCACCTGCTCATTTGTCCACTACTAGAACAACCCTGCACTACCCAGGACCTGATCGAGGCAAACAACAAGGCCATCGGAGTTGCTACATTCTGGAAATGATCGGACACGGAAATGAATGAATGAGCTTCTCTATTTATTTTGGAGTAGCCTATTATTTATCAATACAACATATCATAAAGCCTTTTATTCATACGTAAGCATAAGATCACAATTCATCCCAACCTCACAATTTTTCAATGAACCACTACATCAGTCATTGCATCTCCACTTCGGGCTGTCTTTTGAAGAATTTGTTCTTTCAACATTAACTTAAAGAAAGTAGTAACAGATCTGATTTTAATTTCTTTTAGAACTACCGAACCCGTGCGAGAACTCTCGCATGTGTATAAACCACCCGCCTGGCTTTAATGTTACGTGGGCTTCTAAAAATATGTTTATTTGTTTAAACGCACTTTTTAAACAAATTGTGTGTTGTGCGCGCCCCATGTGTATAGACTACCCGCCTGGCACTAGTGCTATACGGGGTATACGCGAAACAGTTCAGCCAGGGGCTATTGTCTTGTTTATTTGTTTATAAAAGCACTTTATAAACAAATACATATATTTCCGTTGACTTTTCAAGAAATGTATGATTTTTCCTGTTCTTTTGGGACGATTTACAAGGTTTAGGCACAAACCACACCTTCTAACTCCCTCTGGTTTAGGAGCTTGAGTTTTGTGAAACATACACCTTAGCGTATTATATATATAGATATGTCTTATCTTTTTAGATAGTTAACACTTTGGAAATATTTTTTGAACTCATACTTTTTATAAAATTATATGTAATCTTGCAACTTTATTCATGTCATATACTGTCTGCTAAAGAAGGTTATTATTATTAGGGCTCGGATTTTTAGGTGCTAAAAATCTGGAAAATATTTATTTTTTATGCATTAAAAATACCTGAAATATGTGACAAGAAAGTAAAAATATTTATTTATAATTTAGTTTATTAATATGTATATAAACAATATGCAGTATTCACGAATGCTATGTCTCACTGACTGCTGAAGCATTACAACACACAACGAGACACATCTTCAGGTTGTCCATCACAAATGACCGACGATTATCGCGAGACACTTATTCTGAAGGCGCGAAACTGCAGCAATATATTTCTTGCCCTTGTGATGGTGTGTAACTTGAGATCGCTGTTCAGCCTTGATTGCTTTCCCCACATGGTTGGCAGAACAGAACGGCCCCATCAGAAGTGAAATTATCCTTAAATTTTGTTTTTACTTTAGGCATCGTAGAACTGCCTTACACTTCACAGTGCCAGAAATGAACTGCATGTGAGTGACACTGGTTCCAGGTAGCTGGGGGAGGGGGAGGTCTAGCCCGTGGTGCGATATGGCTATGGACAAGGAAATCTCCGGCTTCCACAGTGAGTGGTACGGGGCGACAAGTTAAGAATAACACAGTTGCAAGCTGACATAAGTTACGCTCTGTATGAAGATTAGATAGTTCACAGGTTCTTCCCGGTTGAAGTAACACAGAACAAAAATGCAATAAACCGAAAGATCTAGCATACTGATTTTTAAACATGTAAATAGTTTGTCTTTTTATGTGCTATTAAGTGAAAAGCAGGAATTTATGCATTTATAGAAAAAAAATCTTAAAATATGTATTTACATAAAAATCCGAGCCCTACTTATTATACATGTAAACCAGTACAGTGTATTAAAATATTACATTTTATTGACTTAAGGTATCTCTTGGCGGCTTCGGAGGCGTAGTCGGTAGCATGCTGAGCTTCTATGCCCAAGGTCGCGGGTTCAAACCCGGGCGAAGTCATCGGATTCTTAAGAGCGTTAAAAATCCCTCAGAATGCCTTCATTCGGAGGGGAAGTAAAGCCGGCGAGCCTATGTCATAGATTTATGGCATGAAAAAGAACCTTCCACTAACTACACTTGTGGAAGCTAAAATTTGTAGGTTAGTTTGATAATGCTATATTAGTTCCAACGTTCGCCACCAGATAGCTGACTGCGATGGTACTTGGTAGCCACGTCCACAGCATTTGGTGGCAAAAGTAGGAACTACTTGAAAAAATTAATCGACTCCAGTTCTTCTACCTGAATCACAGATAACACACACTAATACAGCCATCTCAATTAACACCGGTTATCAGACAGATTCTACACACACCCAAAGTACACGGGGCTACATGACCGCGTTGTCGCAGCCCCTAAACTAAGGAACTAACCGACCAAGGTATCTTTACCTATTTCATTTATCTCATAACTTGTGTTTATGTGATGACTGTAGTAGTGTGTGTGTGCTGTAAGCCTAATTATTAGGGTCGGGGATTGAACTAAGGTAGTCTATCCCGGTATTTGCCAGGAGGGATTGTGGGAAAACCCAAAGAAAAAAGGGGACAGTCAGTCTGAAAGACTAGACTTTGTATCATTTTAAATGCTACAAATGCTGAAAAATGCTAGAAAGGCTGGAGGCTTCTCGCTTCGCTCTGCATAATACTTATCTTGCTTTATACCGACAGTAGTGGCTACGCGGGCTAAAGCGCAGCGTTAGGTCAAGGGACCAAGCTCTCTGCTGACTCGGTAGACGCATGGGTTCGAGCCCCACCGTCGGCTGTCCTTGAAATGGTTTTCCGTGGTTTCCCATTTTCAACACCAGGCAAATGCTGGGACAGTACCTTCTGACAGGCCACGGCCGCTTCCTTCCCCATCCTTGCCCAGTTTCATTCATCTTTATCCATTTCATCTCTCAACCCGACGCGCAGGTCGCCCACGGGCGTCGACTAGAAAGACCTGCACTCGGCCCCTCAGGAGGCTACACGCCAAAAAAGAAATCTTGCTTTATAATACTTTACCTTTTTTATAATTACTCGACAACTGCAAGTGCACACCAAGGGCAAAGCAAGGTCAAGCGCGCGGATGGAGATGGCTGGATGACCTGCCCCTTCCATCCAGTCTAAAAACACTTATAGAGAGCGATGTATTGAAGATAGAGATATGCTCTCGCCGACTCTTTTGTAGAACTTTTCATGCTGACCAATTCTTACGCTCATAGTATATTGATATTCTTAACGGTTTGCCCAGCGTAAGCTTAAGAAGCGCACGGACGCCAAGTTTGTTTTAGACTTTTTCACTGAAATCGTTACTGCTTGGCTTCCTTTGATCATACATAAATTATTTTCTACAGAACCTTTCCTCGAGATATCCTTTACAGAATAGTGAAAACCACATCAAAATCCATCCAGTGGTTCTCGAGATTACCCGTGACATCCAAGAATCGAGGATTTTTGTCTTATACTAACGAAGTAGAGATTGTCGGGGAACACATGCACCAAGCGGTACTATGACGTCACACACCTCAGTGCATCTGGGTACATTTTGTCCCGTCACCGTAACGTAACGCCAGACCCCAGCGTAACGACAAAGTCGACAAGATCATTTAAAATGATAAAACCACACTCAGGATAGCAACTGTCAGCGCTGAGACTCGAACCACGAAACTCCGGATTGATTGCAGCTCCCAGTCATGGCCGTGGTGAGCAATTTAATGTTTGTTGTTGTTGATTTAGGGGCCATGTAGCCCGGATACTTGTAATCGAGGTAGGATTTGGGTAAGAAGCAGCCGTGGCCTGACGTTTAGGTATCATCTTGGCATTAGCTTGGAGTAGACGTGGGAAACCACGGAACACCACTTCCAGGATGGCTGAGGTGGGAATCGAACCCACCTCTTGTCAGTTTTGCCTCGAGGCTGTTCCAGTCCTGAGACCAGAGTCGTAACTGTGTCTATATCAGTTTTAGTTGTTCAATAAGAACCAATTCAATTCATAATGTATTGCGTGTCAAGGTTTCAGTGTAATCTAGTAGGCAATGGTTATACCCAAATCAATCAAACTGCTGCGTGTTCTAACTTTATGATCTGTTTGTCGTGAGCACGCTGTTTCTTTGCGCCGAATGTCATTAAGCACACCTGTTAGCAAATCCTCCTGAGTTAATGTGAGTAGCGTGTCTCAGCCCAAAGCCTCCTGGACATGATGTGAGTCACCGCAACAGCCTCCACCTTCAGCTGTTTCACAAGTGTGGGAGTTGGTTACGTTCTAAGGTCGTGGTTTACTGTCAACAAGTGTGTCGTGCACAGATTTACATGTTATAGCAAGGCTGTAGCTCTCGGGGCGAGATTTAGCAACCCCTCCCTCGTACAAAAATAAGATAAAGTTATTGTGGTTGGTTGGTTCCTCAGTTTGGGGGCTACGATAACGCGGTCATGTAGCCCCCCGTGTACTTTGGGTGAGTGTAGAATCTGTCTGATAACCGGTGTTAATTGTGATGGCTGTATTAGTGTGTGTTATCTGCAATTCAGGTATGGACTGCCAAAGATCAATGTTACCGTCAACGACAACTATCTGCAAACTTGGCTACTAGATGCCACCCGCACCAGGCGACGAACTTTGGAACGTAATAGTGTGCTAATCAAATCTAACCTTCAAATTTAGCTTCACAAAATTGTAGTTAGTGGAACGTTCTTTTGCATGTCCCTCCGAAGGGAGGGGTTTTTAACGCTCTTAAAAAATCTGGCGACTCCGGCCAGGTTTGAACCCGCGATCTCGGGTATAGAAGACCTCAGCTGCCAAAAAAAATATGTTGAAGATACGTATTTATTTGTCCACTGCAGGGGTGTCTAAACTATTTAGCCTAAAGGCCACACTAACTCCTCCACTAAGTCCCAAGGGCTCATCATAGCAACGTACTGTAGTTTTGAATAACGCCCAAATTTTCGTTTCGGGACTAGGCGGCTAGTGAGATAATTAGGGATAGTGGGGTGGGGTAGGAGGGGGCTGCACCGCTCTGTTTGTTCATGGCTTTTTTTCTGCTTTCGGCACTGCTTATCTGTGTGAAAAAAGTAAGTTACTCGAAAGTCAAATACAGGTATACAAAAAATATTACAGATCCAAATGAACTGATGAGCATTGACGTCCCTGCTGATAATTTCGGTGTTGGCGAATTGCGTCAGCTAATCTTCCGAGTTGATCTTTCTTATCTTTGCATTCCATTGCACGATCCTTTCAAGCCACTTTCCCCAGGTCCAGTTCTGGTTCTTCCGCTGAAACCATCCTAACTTCCATCCCCCACTACTACCATTATGAAAACCCAGTGATTGCAGAATGACCGACTGGCTCTTGAATTTTCTGTAAACTGCCTTGCCGGGCTGTACAAAATACAGGGTCATCGAAAAGTAATGCCAACATTTAAAAAAATTATAGCACCGAAATCCTTTATGTTAAACGTGTAATTCTTTCACTGAACGCCAGCTGCTTAAAGTAAGTTATGTTTTGGAGGGGACGTGACCTTGCTATGCGCACACTAGATGCGCAGTAGCCAAGGTCCGCCGGGGGCGCGTGCGCCAATGAAGTCGTGACCTCACCCCTTTGGATATTTTTTTCTGGCGGTGCATTAAAATCATTGTGTATGCAGAAAAAAAAAAGGGATTTGGAGCACCTGCGGGAGCGAATTTCTGCCGCAATCTTGACAGTTACTCCTGAAATGATTGCACGTACCAATCCAGCCATTGGGGAAGCGTGCGTTCAATGCTGATGTTGGTGGTCAGCCTGGCCTAGATTTTTCTCTACAGTCCCTGTTTCCTTAAACTGATTAAACCATCGAATGACAGCTTTGTAATCAGGTGCAGTTTGTCGGGCGGTGCAGTCATTGGTGCACGCGCCCCCGGCCGATCTTGGCTACTGCGCATCTAGTGTGCGCATAGCAAGGTCACGGCCCCTCCAAAACAAAACTTACTTTAATCAGCTGGCGTTCAGTGAAAGAATTACACGTTTAACATAAAGGGTTTCGGTGCTATCATTTTTTAAAATGTTGGTATTATTTTTCGATGACCCTGTACATTGGAATCTACCACAAAACACTGAAACATATGTATTTCATGTATTTCTTATTTAATTATTTATGACATATCGTGTTCTTTGAATAAAACTTTTCACATAGTTTTTACCATATCCTGAACGCTATGTCATATAGGTTATGTGACATCAATTGACACCCCTTGGACGGTCAAACTGAGAGACGCTTCCCCTCCAACAATATCTATGACAAATGTATGGAACATGTGAACAGTATGGTATGTGTTGACTGCAGAGTGGTGGAAGAGAGGGGAAGTTACTAATGGGCTATGACAGGCGCAATCGGACTATGAATTTATTATCGAAGACGCAGATCATACTGGCGTCATAAGTCTGTCAGATTTTATCAGATTAATTAATTGGCGCAATTGGACTGCACCCGATAATTCCCACTCGGATAGTTGATCCACAACTGCAAACAATTGTCAGTGGAAAGTAGCTACATAAATCTCAATAATCATAATGTTGAATTTCATTATGCGAATTAAGTTACCTACAGTATGTATGTCACTTACTGTAAGTTTTTAGGATACGTCTTATATCATTAAGTTAATCACAGTTAAAAGGTTTAATTTCATATCAGTTATTGCGTTTCTTAATTGGTCGCTAAGTAAAAAACATATTATTATTATTATTATTATTATTATTATTATTATTATTATTTTATAATCATTTCGGTCGCCTATGGACCACGTTATTTCAACTGCCATTTCCCTCTTTCTTTCACATTGGCCCAGTATTCGCGCATTCTTCTTCGGTGAGCTTCCTTCCGTTCTTCGGTCCACTTCTTGCCGGTTTTCAATATAGGTTTTGGCTGAAAACTCAGTATCTCCCCAAGTTTCTTCTTCAAAGAGTCACGATCCAAGATGTCCTTATGTGGTATCCCCAGTTCTTGTAGGTCTTTTTCCACCTCTGTAAACCAGATCCCTTTGGTTTTCTTTCCCACAAAGTAGGCACAGATTCGATTAGACAATCTTCCAGAGTTCATTCGTGTTAAATGGCCATAAAAGGAGAGTCTTCTTTTGCGAATGGTGCCCGTTATTTTCTCCACATGTAGATAAAGTTCATCGTTGTGTCGTCTTCTATACTCTCCTCGTGCCATGACCGGGCCCAAGACCTTTCTCAGAAATCTCTCTCTTTGGTTTCGAGTTGTTCTGCCAGGCCTTTCTTATTCATCGCCAGGCATTCTGATGCATATAACGCCTCCGGGCGAATAACGGTAACGTATTGCCTCAGTTTGGCCTTGAAGGACATTGATCGTGTTTTGTAAATGTCTTTGGTTATTATTATTATTATTATTATTATTGTATTTATTATTATTATTATTATTATTATTTTGTATGATTTATTTACATTGTCATGTTACAATGTAATCAAATTAAATGATGGCGGGGCTTGATACAAGGCATGTCCAGCACGCTTCTGCGGGCGGAGTTGGCCCACGGGCCGTAGTTTTGGAGCCCCCTGCCCTACTGTATTCAAGTGGCGGTTCCTTGAAGGAGCGAAGGGAGATGTTTACGGCGGATTCGGTGGCGTAGTTGGTAGCATGCTGAGCTTGTAAGTTATGCTTAAGGTTGCGGCTTTAAACCCAGCCGAAGTCGTCGGATTTTTAAGAGCGTTAAAAATCCCTCAGTATGCCTTCCTTCGGAGGGGAAGTAAATCCAGCGGGCCCATGTCATAGATTTCTGGCATGTAAAAGAATCTTCCACTAACTTCAATTGTTTATTTTATTTTTTATTTAGTCAATTTACCTTCTAGGTTGGTGGTTTCCACGGACTAAGCGAGGGAACTCACTACAACCGCCTCTATGGCCAGTGTCCTGGAGCCTGGAACATCTGGTCGGGATGGATACAACTGGGGAGGTGTGATCAGCACTTCGCCCAGGCGGCCTCACCTGCAAAGCGAACAGGGGCCTCATGAGGGATGGGAAGGGATGGAAGATTGGGATGGACAGGCGAGGAAGAGGGAAGGAGGCGGCCGTGGCCTTACAGTAGGTACCATCCCGGCATTTGCACGAAAACGAAGTGGGAAACCACGGAAAACCACTTCGAGGATGGCTGAGGGGGGAATCGAGCCCCCTCTACTCATTTGGACCACCCGAGGCTGAGTAGACCCCGTTCCAGTCCTCATACCACTTTTTCAAATTTCGTGGCAGAGCCGGGAATCGAACCCAGGACCTCCGGGGCGGCAGCTAACCATGCTGACCGCTACGCTACGGAGGCGACTGAACTTCAATTGTGAGAAGCTAAATTTGAAGGTTAGAATTGATAACGCTCTAGCCTCCGTGGCTTAGGCGGCAGCACGCCGGCCTCTCACCGCTGGGTCCGTGGTTCCAATCCCGGTCACTCCATGTGAGAACTGTGCTGGACAAAACGGAGGCAGACAGGTTTTTCTCCGGGTACTCCGGTTTTCCCTGTCAAAATTTCATTCCAGCAACACTCTCCACTATCATTTCATTTCATCTGTCATTCATTTAATCATTGCCCTAGAGGAGTGCGTCAGGCCTCGGCAGCCGGCACAGTTCATATCCTCGCCGCTAGATGGGGGCTTCATTCATTCCATTCCTGACCCGGTCGGAGACTGGAAGCAGGCTGTGGATTTTCAATTGATAACGCTCTATTAGTTCCAACGTTCGCCGCCAGGTGCTGGTAGTGATGGGATTTAGTAGCCAAGTTCACAGCTAGGTGTCGTTGATGGTCGTTTTTGGCAGCAAAAGTAGGAACTACTTGAAAATTGAATGTCTGCAGCCCTTATTTGAATTAAAAACAGATAACACACACTAATACAGTCATCACAATTCTACACACACACAAACAAAGAACACGGGGCTACATGACCGCGTTGTCAAAGACCATTAACTGAGAAAACAACCAACTGACATGTTTACCTTGAAATTCGACGTAAATTGGATTATTTTTAATTTCAAAACTCTAGTTGTTGATGATTAATTGAGGGGCTTTGCGACATTGTAGCCCCGTGTCTTGGGTGTGGATTTTGTCTGATAACCTGTGTTATTGTGATGACTGCATTTGAAATTCAGGTGAGGTTTGGGAAGGTAGCGGTCGTGGTCTTTAGTTAGAAATCATCCCGGCATTCGCCTGGAGTACAAGTGTGCAAACCACGGAAAACCACTTCCATGATGGTGGAGGTGGGAATCGAACCCACTTCTTCTCAATTTTGCCTCACAAGGCTGATTGTATAGACTACCGTTCCAGCCCTCCGAACGGAATTAAATTTCTTGGCACAGCAGAGAATCGAGACGGGGCCTCCAAGAATTCTAGCCATTGTGACACAAGCTGGGTTATTGCCGTTTCACCAAGACTCAACACAAAGAGGAGAGTATAAGCGTTTGAAATGTGGTGTAACAGGAGAATGAAGATCAGATAGAGCAACACGTGAAGAGGTATCAAGGTGCCTGTACACTGGAGAGCTTTTTCCCTAGCTAGAGCGTAGGGTAGCTCTAGCTAGGGCACTTTAAGCTCCTCTCCAGAGTACACAGGTGGTAGAGAACCCTAGCGGAGACCGCTCTAAGCTCTAGCTAGGGCGCTCTAAGCTCCTCTCACAGATTACCTACTACTACAGATAGCCGACAGCCATGCTAATTCTTGGCACCTAAGACTTCAGCGCTGCCTGGTGTATGACCGCGGTACTAGTTGAGCACGGCCGTGCGGGTAGCCTACCCCACCCCTTCCTCTCGTTCCGCTAAATATTCTCGACCTAACTGCTCTGCCCACTTCAATGTTCCGAAAATCACAATCTTCCCAATACTTATAGCACACGTGTTTAAGTGTGGAGATAATAATATGATCTACACGAAATAAATCACATTCAAAATAGCAATAACAGTTTTTTTTTTAATAATACCAAAGTGGGAAATTGTGAATTCCGGAACTCTGAAATGAGCAATCACAGCATTTAGGACATGACCTCATCAATAATTTACATGTTTACATTTCTTTCAGTTGCAATTGGAGCATATTGCATTGACAAGAATTAGGCTACTAAAAGGTCTGCAGCATATTATTACTCAATTTAAAAAAATGGTCCCTTCCGATTAACCACTGTAGGCCCAATTATAACCGATTAGTTCCGAGATTAAACTAGAAAGGAAAAGTACTGGGAAGGGAGAATATTCATATCTTAAAATGCTTGATGCTGTTCGCAATAACAGGAAAATTTTAAGAGAGAATACTAAGGAAATAGGTGGTGTAACCTGATCCTCATCACACTAAAATTGTTAGTGTAATTAATGCCAAATTCATTAGTTTCAGAAAAATAATTGGATATCACAAAATGTATATACAATAGTTCATTTGATATTCCCTTTAAAATATATCCAGTCCACCAATTTTGAAGGGTGAAATACAGTAAGTACATGTACATAAACAAATTTCTTGGCACACTAATACAGTAAATTCTATGACATGCTGTGAAGGGGAAAGGAGAAATAGGACTTTCAATGAAAAACAAGAAACACACTCAATACTGCTAGAAATCATCATGTTTTATTTAAAAAGTTTGTCAACTAAGAAAAAATAACAGGGAGAGCCAAAATCAAACTTAGCAAAAATACAGTAATCAAATCTGGTCCTTTTAAAAGTATGTGTTGAGGCATGTTCTTCTTTCTTGCCAAGGTATAACGGTAGGCTACAGCACATGATAATGGACCTATTACCTCCTTGACGCCATGGCTGACACCGATGAACCGCAAATTCCTACAACACATGCAAGTTTGTATGTTGAAACAGTTAACTTAATAAATGTGTAATGCTTGAAATGGAGAACTTGAATTTGCTGTTATGTGTATGTTATCTGTATGTGTGGGAACCCATGATAAACCACTTGCTGGGTGGCTAAGCGGAGAATCAAACCCAACATTTCCCGGTTTACCTCACTAGGCTGTGTGTACCCTGTTCTTACCCTCAGACTAGAATTAGATTTCTTGACATTCAGCAATCAAACATGGACCCCAGAAGTGTCAACCAAGAACTATACCACCTGGTTGGTCTCATTTATTTTTAAGAATAATATGTACTAAAAAGAAATTGAAATTGATCCAAGTTATTTATTTTTACTGTGCTTCGAATGGAGGTTGCGGCGTTGTGTATAGTGCAGCCATTATATCCAATGTTGCAATGAGTAAATGTTCCCCGATATTGGTATAGGACACATTACCTGTATGTACTCTGAATAAGTGAAGCAATAGAGCAATACTTAATTAAATTACTAGAACTGAAAGTACCGGTAACAATTCCATAGCCAAAATTGTGACGTGCCTTTTATTTCTTAGTTGTTTTGCAGAAAATACCGTACTAAGAGTGTAGAGTTGAAATACAACTTGAACAAGAACACGACAGCCTAGATTAAATACACACGAGACACGACAATAGAGCACTTTAGAACAGTAACGAGAGCGAACTTTCAGTGGAGATGTTGGCAACCATGTGAATACAAACAATTTATGACCAGAACGTAAAACTATGCCAGCGCTCAGAGCATGTTAAAACAATTGGGATCAGTTCAGTCGTTTGCAAACGACTTGTTTATGTTACGGTGAGTAGTCGTTGAATTCATTCGACTGTTTTCTAAAAGCAGTCAAACAAGTCGATGGTTTTAACTTTTGTCAGTCGACTGCTGATGCTCATCTCTACAAACGAATTGACAACCAGAATCAATTTGAGCTTACACACCCTCCGACTTGCTAAAATGCTATTAATATTGGATCCCAATATAAAATAATTTCTGATTTAATTTTCCTGGAAAATCTATTCTATGTTTGCATCGATCATTACCATCACGCTATGGGGAGAATTTCATAATAATTTTCTTGTAATTCATTTATCACGTGGTAGAATAAATGAATGAAATTCAATCATAAAATAAATAGAACTCTAAGCCATAATTGGTAAGCCCATGTTCAAGTCGTGTAATAATTCAAGAATGCACCCAATTCTCATTAAAAGTGTATAGACTGTGTTAAGGAGTTCAAACATAACCTAAATATTGAATGCTTAACATTTCCAATGAAATGACATACATATATACAGGGTCTTTCATATAAAGTAAGAACGGCGACCGGCGGTTTTGTCATTCGCTGCTGAAGCCGGCTTGGCCGAGCTTGTGACGCGCCACGCCCCCTGCTGTAGTATTGAAGGCGCGCGCATAGTACAAACTTGACCTTGCAATAAGCATGCAGGTGTTGTCAGTCGCCAGTCTGAACCACAGCTGCTAACATGTTGAGACAGTTATCATTGCAACATCGTATTTTTGTATGTAAAATTTATTTTAATTACGATTCGACTCAGCGGGTACGTGATGCATTTGTTCAGCAATTTCCTGATGAAGTGCCACCTTCACTAGCACAGATTCACGTAATTGTAAATAACTTTGACACTACTGGTTCAGTCTCAATAAAAAACACAAAATAAAAAATACAGTGGCATGACTCACTCTCGTCAGCCAAAATGTGGTTTCCAGATACAATGCCTCTATAACCCAGGAAGGACGACACTTCCAGCAACTTTAATAAGGTAATATTTCATAGAGGATTGTACACACGCTTAGAGCAGGGGGCCACGTTTCGCCACAAGCTCGGTCAAGGCCACCACACTAGCGGATAACAAACCCGCCGCTTGGCGTTCTTACTTTATATGAAAGACCCTGTATTTGGACAACTGGACGTAGGCTATTTCATTGAAAGAATCTACGAACAAGAAACTGTATAAAACTATAGGCACCTACAGCCGTCAAGCTGTCCTCACAGTACCCGCTGGAGATTTACATCACCACTCTATCTGTACGGTACCTCGAGATAAGCCTAAGTGCGCCAACTGTGAGGGAACACATTAACTCTTCCATCCCTGCCCTCATGTCTTTGCCACTAACCCCCCCTCCCACACAGCACGCCACTGCTCTGACACAGTTGTTAGGCCTGCTACAACAACTCTCAGCCATAACCCTGTAAACTACAGCTAAACCAAACCCAGAACCCCCTAATACACTTCATTTGAAGAGCAATAAAATCCATAAAACAACTCCGCAACGATCTTCACAAAACCTAAATTATAAACGAAAAAACTACTCCACAAACACCAAAATCAGTAAACCTCCCTCATTTCAGCCACACTACACCTTAAACAGACATAGAAAGCATAGTCATGACCCCTTCATGGAGTAGGCTATTGTCTAAACACGATCATGTCTCCTTCAACTTTACTGAAGACTTCATTAAATTCTATTAAAAATTCATAAACTTATTCCACAAATCTTAAAATCAGTATACATCCCTCATTTCAGTTACTCTATTCAATAAACAAACATAGAAGGCGTAACCATGACCCCTTCATGGAGTAGGCTATTGTCTAAATCTGACCACGCATACTACAACCTTACTCTAATTCAAAATTACAGCCAAATGATCCATCTGACTGGGAGGCTTGCCTGGGATGATGGGCCAGAAAACCGGGAGTTCAAGCATAACCTAAATGTTGAATGCTTAACATTTCCAATAACTTGGACAACTGGATTTAGGCTATTTCATTGAAAGAATCAACGAACTGTATAAAACTATAGGCACCTACAGGTATACTTAACTTATTAATTAAAGCTCTACAATAAACATACAGCACAATGAATTGTATAGCATGAAGTTATCCTGAAGAAGTCGTTTGATTAGAACGACTACTTAAATTCGAATGATTCCATTCGCTTGGAATTAGTCGTTTGCCAACGACTTGTTTCATTCCAATGATTTCCGACGATTGCTTTGGGATCAGTCGTTTACAACGACTACTTCAATTCGAATGATTCCATTCGCTTGGAATTAGTCGTTTGCCAATGACTTGTTTCATTCCAATGATTTCCAACGATTGTTTTGAGATCAGTCGTTTGCAAACGACTTGTTTATGATACGGTGAGTAGTCGTTGAATTCATTCGACTGTTTTCAGTTGACTGCTGCCCATCTCTACACACAACTAATTTTCTACACCAGCCGCTACTGAGCACGAGCTGTGACTAGCATCCTACGTGTTGAAAAATATTGTAAGTAACGTGTAGGAATAAAATACTACCTATAGGTATGTCAACCATTACATTGGCATATAATAAATGAATTATATTTATCTTGTATCTATCTATCCCACGATATAACATAATACAAGGTGAAGAGTCCTTTAAAACAAATTGTTTACTGTGATACTGGAAGAAACAATACAACACAGTGGTAATAGTTCTAGCCTGCACCTATTTGTTAATAAAATTTCATGTGATTTCACTCAGATCTCTGTTGTAGTGGCTTATTATATGTGCACCTTGTAACT
Organism: Meconema thalassinum; assembly: GCA_946902985.2. Lineage (NCBI taxonomy): Eukaryota > Metazoa > Arthropoda > Insecta > Orthoptera > Tettigoniidae > Meconema > Meconema thalassinum. The sequence goes on from OX336388.2 coordinate 127,517,646, forward strand.
TAATAGTACATTATGCAACGACCCTATAATGACAATAATTAAGACACGAGTTTTATAATTTTCATACGAGTGTCTTAATTACAATTATAGACGAGTTGCATACGACTGTTTATGTTCGACGATAATTATAACTATTTTATGTTCGAACATAAATATTCATAAATATCTGTCGAGATTTCACCAGTTTTATATACTGAACAGAGCGCATGGGATGCAGAGAATACCTTGTATTTGACCATGGCTTCCTGGAATACCTCACTATGACACTCGCCACGCAGTGAAATTTAAAATAGGGGGCCATGGAAGTGAGCGCAGGTGCGATGCTATCCTCACCTAATTGGTCACACAACTGTTTCTTGAGCTCTGATTGGTGGGAGAAACTGTATCATAATGAAAACTTGTACTATAATGAGCCTCATTATAGTACAGTTTTCTGACATAATATTTACATTTCGCCAGTGTCGAACATAAACATATTAACCTATCTTCTTTACACTGTTTTATGAGTTAAAACCACATCAAAACTGATGAGGATTTATTTTAGTTGGACACAGAAGCTTATTTATTAATGTAATAGACATCTATTATTGATGAAACCCATAAGATTGCCTCTCTCACCTTTCAGAAAATAACTAAAATTTTAATTCTGCGATTAATGTAACTAATCCACGTGTGTTTCTATTACACAACAATTAAGGGTAACTCCAGCATATCTTCTAGATTTTTGATGTGTCTGGTGAGTGGTTTGTTACTGCTTCTGCAGGTATCACCCTTCTGAAAGATGTCTCATCGTTTCTAATTCTATTCTTAATCCTCTGCCAGAGGAGAAATAGTTTTGCAACGCATGAATACAGTGCTGTAGCTGCTGAATTTTCTAAAAATAATTATGGAATGATGGGAAGAAAAATAAATATAGCCTATTCTAAAATAACATACGCATAAAATGAAACCATTCTGATGAACTTAATATGCTTCAAATTCAGAGTACAAATGCGTTCACCATTTGGTGCTTCGTTCATTTGTATATTTGGACCAAAATGTAGACCTCTGAAATAAATTTTAATGTTGGACTTTGCTCCACAGAACAAGAGCACACAGCCACCCATAGGACCAGTGTGTGTTAAGATTTTAGAATCTGTAATGACAGTTCTACATCAGTAATGGCATTACTACATATTCGACCAACTGAATACTTGCCACTGTACCAGTAACTAACATGTGCAAGAACTGATCTTTTTTGAATACGGTACCAATAATTTGAAATTCAAGGAAGGGGAAAATATTAAAGCTTAGACACGTTGCCATGAGCCATGACATTTTTAATCTACCGCAATGTAAAATGAATTATTAACACTCCTCAAGAACTTGAGTACACATATGCAATAGGCTCATGGTACTGTATGTATCTCTGCAAGATGTAATCAAGTTGAAAACATTACGGTAACATAGACTCTTACCTGGTAATTTCTCAGGAAAGTAGGCCAAATTGCCACATTCATCTGCTATTTCGAGAACAGCAATTTACGATTTGTTTGTTCACAGAATTTGGTAGGCCTACCTGTGGAATAAATAATAGTGAAAGTGTAATTAATATGTCAAGTAGAATATCACCTGTACACTGCGTCTAATATCAATTCAAAACTAGGCTACCGGTACGGTATATTTTTCACAGGCACTACAGAAACAAGTTTTCACTTAAACTCTTAAAATAAGCGTACTTACTTGGCGTAGCAGAAGAAGAACTGTTCACTTCTCATTACCAAGAAGACGATTTGATGAAAGAAAGATGAGAAAGAACACAACATTAGCTTATTATAAAATATTAATATACGGCCAATATTGTTTACAGCAAGCACGACATAAACAGAGCGTCCATGTTGGTCAATGCCGCCAACCCAGTAGAAATAATGTTTAATTAATGATAAGTGCCGTAATTATCGTCGGTGAGCAAGATATTTGCAAGGAAATGTCAATTAGGAATTATGTGTATATTTATTGACTAAATATATGGATATATTTGCAATTCAATTAAAACGTGTATCATGCATATGTTGGCAAGACGATATACAGCGCTTAATCCGCTCCTTACGTCTGGCCGCGCTACTACACCGATGGTACCAAATAATCCCTATCTGGTTGACACCCCCTGGCTCCTCTCCAGTGTACACAGGTGGTAGAGAACCCTAGCGGAGACCGCTCTAAGCTCTAGCTAGGGCCGGCTGACTCTAGGGTGTAAACAGTATTTGGGTGCCCTAGCTAGAGCAGTCTAGCTCCATTCGTCCGGTTGAATATTGGAAAGTGCTCTATGTAGAGTCAGTGGTGGTTATTTGTTTGTTGTTAATTATAGTGTTTGAATATGGCTGAATTTGTGTGGAGTCGCGAAGAAACAATAACATTAATTGAGCATCCAGAAACTTGAAATTGTACTCTGAAAGAATCGTCATTTTTGTTCATTCTTAAAAAGTTCTTGTACGCTTCAGAATCTTCTGAACATAACCCTTGCAATAATTTAGCGTGTATTCCCTCGTATTCTCTTTTTGATATCCAATTCCTCACCCACAACCTTCTGTTCCTCTTCATAGTTTTCTTTTTTAACAAGGCACACACAACCACCACATATGCTAAACGCTCTCTTGAAGACATTTTAACTTCACAACCCAGCGCAATAAACCTAGACTCACACTGCTCTCAGAATGTTTTAGCGCTGCTCCACCTCGTGCATTTACGATTGACAGTGTACACAGGTTCAGAGAGTGCTCCAGGTAGATTTGTCTATCTCCGATCTACGAATGCTCTACCTAGGGAAAATTACTCTACAGTGTACACGCACTCAGTTTAGCTAGAGCGGTCTAGCTAAACTTGCTCTATGAAAATTACTCTACAGTGTACACGCACTCAGTTTAGCTAGAGCGGTCTAGCTAAACTTGCTCTATGAAAATTACTCTACAGTGTACAGGCACTCAGTTTAGCTAGAGCGGTCTAGCTAAACTTGCTCTATGAAAATTACTCTACAGTGTACAGGCACTCAGTTTAGCTAGAGCGGTCTAGCTAAACTTGCTCTATGAAAATTACTCTACAGTGTACACGCACTCAGTTTAGCTAGAGCGGTCTAGCTAAACTTGCTCTATGAAAATTACTCTACAGTGTACAGGCACTCAGTTTAGCTAGAGCGGTCTAGCTAAACTTGCTCTATGAAAATTACTCTACAGTGTACAGGCACTCAGTTTAGCTAGAGCGGTCTAGCTAGACTTGCTCTATGAAAATCACTCTACAGTGTACAGGCACTCAGTTTAGCTAGAGCGGTCTAGCTAAACTTGCTCTATGAAAATCACTCTACAGTGTACAGGCACTCAGTTTAGCTAGAGCGGTCTAGCTAGACTTGCTCTATGAAAATCACTCTACAGTGTACAGGCACTCAGTTTAGCTAGAGCGGTCTAGCTAAACTTGCTCTATGAAAATCACTCTACAGTGTACAAGCACTCAGTTTAGCTAGAGCGGTCTAGCTAAACTTGCTCTATGAAAATTACTCTACAGTGTACACGCACTCAGTTTAGCTAGAGCGGTCTAGCTAAACTTGCTCTATGAAAATCACTCTCCAGTGTACAGGCACCATTAAGACGAGTAGGAGAAGAGAGATGTTTATTGCGACTGTTAATGAAGAGAAGAGATAATAATAATAATGTATGTCTACCCCTTATTATTCCCGTTTTCCAACGGGGTCGGGGATGGGATGCGATGAAAGTCTTTGTGGCGATGGTTTTTACGACCGGATGCCCTTCCTGACGCCAACCTCATGAGAGGAGTTAATGAGAGATGAAATGAATGATGGTGAATGAAACTGGGCAAGGATGTGGAAGGAAGCGGCCGTGGCCTGTCAGAAGGTTCCGTCCCAGCATTTGCCTGGTGTTGAAGATGGGAAACCACGGAAAACCATTTCAAGGACGGCCGACGGTGGGGCTCGAACCCACGCGTCTACCGAGTCAGCAGAGAGCTTGGCCCCATGACCTAATGCTGCGCTTTAGCCAGCGTAGCCACTACTGTCGGTAGATAATAATAATAATAATAATAATAATAATAATGATAATATCTATGGCCTTGGATGCCGGGTGCAAGCTTTGTTATTTTACAAACAGAGGGCAACTTGCATGCCAAATGTTGCTGTTCCTTGAAGCACTATGAAAGTCAAGGAGGATAGATAGGCCTATCTAAGCTCCTTGACACTATAGCGCTTTCTAGTAGAGAAATTAGGAACACTGTGTTGGCGGAAACCCCCGAGATTAATTTTGCCATTATGCGCACGGCCTACTGAATTCAAATAGGTTCTTTAACATGCCAACATCGTATGACAAGCGTATCGTGATTTTTGCCGCCTTTCAAAAATCACTTACCATGGCCAGGAGCGAACCTGCAAGCTTGGGGTTGGTAGCCCGACACGATAACCACTCACCCACCGTGGCAAGCAAGAGAAGAGATAGGTTGGTAGGACACTTACTAAGACACCCAGGAATAGCAAACTTAGTTGTGGAAGGAAGGGTTGAGGACAAGAACTGTAGGGGTAGACCATGGTTAGATCAGGGGCGTATATAAGGGGAGTGCTGAGGGGGCTCCAGCACCCCCCCCCCCTCGATAAAAGCCAATAAAAATTAAGAAAGTGTTGCTTTGGTAAGAGCATTAAATAATTGTAAATTTGCTTGTACCCTAATCATATATATTGGCTAAGTTATAAACAATATTAAGATTGAAATTAGACTAACTCGTGGTGTAGTGGCTAGCATTCTTGGCTGCTGCCCCGGAGGTCCAAATTCGATTCCCGGCTCTGCCAACAAATTTTGATTCTAATCTGAGGGCTGGAACGTGGTACACTCAGCCCTGTGAGGCAAAACTGTGAATTACACAGTACGGTACTTTTGAGAAATAAATTATGAACTTGTAAAAAATAAAAAATAAAAATACAACCTGTTTATTTTTCTGCTTAGTAAATTGACAAATATTTAGATATTTGCCATTCATACTCCATATATCATAATAGAAAATTAATTATATTATGCTCTAAGATGTTGATTAATATTTCTGGGTATTTTGCGGTGACAATCCCCTGAGAATACTCACTTTTCCGGGATAGTCAGCCCCCCCCCCCCCCCCCCCCCCCGAGAAAATGTATATACTCCCCTGAAACAGATTGCCAGGGTGTGGTAACTATGTAGAGATGAAACGACTACTTCAGGACAGTGAGACACGGAGGGCTGCATCAAACCAGTCGACTGAAGACTCAAACAACAACAACAACCCATGTTGACGATGACCTCAAAAAAGGGTTTCATTCAACACTCAAGTATTAACAGGTGTCTCATTATAAACTTAATTGAGAAATGAATGCATCTTCTTTCAGGTTCAGGGATACACCCTTTACAACTTGGATACAATTGAATTGACCGAATGAAAAGCATTTATATGGCTTTGAAAACGATAATTGTGAGGAACGAAGTAAACAGCAAGGCTGTGGCGAGCGGGTCCACTCAGGGGGCCATGGAGCGAGTGCAGTAACCGGTCGATGAGGTAACCGGCAGCGCCAAGGGAAAGTGCCCCATCAGGTGGGTGGATAAGACGCAAGGTCGACGGCCTGGCAGGTAGGCTGAGAACCGGTACAGGGAGCTTCATTCAGAGCCAAGCGTTCATTCAACCAACCAGTGAAACCAATCGTTTGTCCACCCCAGGGGCTAACATCTAGTGGGACGTGGGTTGGCGACCACGGGACCCCAGCTGAGTCCGGCATTGCTTCCACTTACTTGTGCCGGGCTCCTCTCCGTCTTCTTCCTGTCGACCTCTCTTGGTCAACTCTTGTTCTCTTTCGAGGCATAGGGAGTCTCTTCCTTTCGCACCTTAATTGGCCTTTGTCTGATCTTTCCTGATACCCTCATTCTGCGCGGGGTCAGCCTTCTTTACCTTTTCATGTTATCTCCCGCCTTCTGCTCAAGGCCCTCAAGGAGGCAGGGTGTAGCCTATGTAGCCCCACCACTTCTCGTGCACCCTGGATATTGCTACACCCTCAAAAGCTCACGGCTGGTGAGTTCGGGAGTTGGCGATCCTAGGGGATTCCTGAGCTGGGTCTTTTTTTTCCCTTTTTTCCACTGACTTTGGGGCGGGCCCTCTTCTCTTTCCCCTTTCCTGTCTGCCTTTCATGGCTCTACTTCCTTCCAAGTCCCTCAATCCTCATTCTTGGAGGGTTGAGGGCATTTCTTTTCTTCCTGTCCTTTATTTGCCTTAACCTTTCTTTGTTTACCATTTCTTCTTGTAATATGTAATATGTAAGGGGCCGATAACCTAGATGTAAGGCCCCTTAAAACAACTATTATCATCATCAAAGTTTGTAATCGATATACGATATACGTCCATAATAGTACATTATGCAACGAGCCTATAATGGCAATAATTTCCATACGAGTGTCTTAATTACCATTATAGGCGATTTGCATACGACTGTTTATGTTCGACGATAATTATTATTAATACTATTTTATGTTCGAACATAAATATTCATAAATATCTGTCGAGATTTCGCCAGTTTTATGTACTGAACAGAGCGCATGAAACGCAGAGAATGACTTGTATTTGACCATGGCCTCCTCGATTACCCTACTATGACACTGGCCAGGCAGTGAAATTTAAATTAGAAGGCCGTGGAACTCAGCGCATCTAATTATCTAATTGGTCAAACAACTGTTTCTTGAGCTCTGATTGGTGGGAGAAACTGTCTCATAATGAAAAATAATGTTATAATGAGTCTCATTATAGTACAGTTCTCTGATATATAACAGTCAGGGTCGAACATAAAGTAAATTTCGGATGGTAAATTTTAAAATTCGTCTCGGCACGCCAGAAGGCGGAGGTAGATTGAACCGGCCAAAGGAGAATTTTTCAAATTCACTAAATTTGCCAATTACAAACGTTCCACGTGTTAATAAACATACAAGAAGCCCTTATCTCTACATAGTATCAAACAGTCCCCGATTCTTGGATGTAACGAGTAATCTCGAGAACCACTGGATGGATTTTGATACGGTTTTAACCATTCTGTAAAAGATATCTCGAGGAAGGTTTCTGTACAAAATAATTAATTTATGATCAAAGGAAGCCAAGCAGTAACGATTTCAGTGAAAAAGTCGGGGGGAAAACTTGGCGTTCGTGCGCTTTTTAAGCTTACGCTGCGCAAACCGTTAAAAATATCTATATACTTTAAGTGTAAGAATTGTTCAACATGAAAAGTTCTAAAAAAAAGAAGTCCCGGAGAGCATATCTCTATCTTGAATACATCGCCCACTATAAGTGATTTCACGCTTTCATTTCTTCCAACAATCCCCATGCAATTAATGAGGCGACAGTTTACGAGCGAGCCTATCACCCCAGTTACAGCCTAGCTAGCGGGCGAGCCTATTATCCCAGATACAGCCAGCAGCAAACTGTTCGAGTCGTGTTGAGTTAAGACTTCGGAGAAGAGTGGTTGTGTTTGGAGTTTCTCTGGAAGTGCAACTCGGCTTTTCTTCATTTCGCCTGTGAACTTTTTGTTCTGCAGAATACACAGTCAAGTTAAGATTGGACGGAAGGTGGATTTGTGTTTCAAGCACCTCGCCATTCTTAAATTACATCTGACAAGAATTCGTTGCATATGCATCTCCATGATAATATAATTAAGAGTCCAGTGATTTTAAACACATCATGCCGAGACGTAAAATGGATAAGGTCGTAGTTCATTGATATGCATTCATAACTAGTTATACAGTGTGTCAATTATGTACTTGAGTACCCTTAAGGGGCGTGTAAGGGATGGGTATAGGATCAATTTGAGATAGGGAACCTGAGGTAGGAATGGCCTCCTAACCCCAGAAAACAGGTTTGTTTCAGACCCTCCTCCCCTGTAAAGTAGGGAAGCGCGCCATGCGTTACTCTGAGGTCAGGCACTCTTTCGCTGCCAACGGTCTTGGCGCGACCACCGCTCAACGCTGCGTTAGGCGAGAGGATAGAGGTGAGGCGCGGTGACACGGTGGTCCCGGGTTCCTTTCTCCTGGGGTGCCTTGCCTTCATTTCTTCTTTTTCTTTTATTTGTTGAGGGGAAGGAGGGGGCGTAATCACAGTGCGTGTTTATTCTGCGCTGATTTTTTAAAACTATCGTTGATTCTGTAAATTAATTGCCTTTTGATTATTAGTATCAACGAGCTAAGTGTGTTTCTGCAGTAGTTGAAGACGACGGAACTATCAATTGGCAAGAGGAATGCGGCTCTCGGCTAACTGCGCAACACATGGCGCGCTTCCCTACTTTACAGGGGCGGAGGGCCTGATACAACCCTGTTTTCTGGGGTTAGGAGGCCATCCCGACCCCAGGTTCCCTATCTCAAATTGATCCTATACCCATGCCCTACACGCCCCTTAGGGGCACTCAAGTACATATATGACACCCTATACATAAACTTTTGAACTGACGGTGGTTTTGGGGTCTGGCGTCTGAGAAACGTGAAGATAGTCGAAATTTTCCGGAAGTCAAAATATGGTACCCATTGAAATAGGTAGTTTTCTAATGATATCAACCAAAAACAAAACGAGTAATGATATAAAACAGACAAACTATTTATTCTAAAACCTACTAAATATCGTAAACTATATTTCTACATAGCTCCCACAATTTTGAAGGCACTTGTCATAACGTGGCGCAAGTTTTTGTATGCCTTCTTCAAAAAACTTTGCCGCCTGAGGTGATCTTGATATTTGTGGAAAGTTCGTAGAAAGATCCGATGTAAACCTACGGTTCTCCCTTGACGCGTTCTTCAACTGCTCGGGCCAACTCTTCATTAATCAACGGTCAGTTAGTTCGTCATCGAGCTCTTGATTGGTTGGTTCCTCAGTTTAGGGGCGGCGACAACGCGGTCATGTAGCCCCGTGTACTTTGGGTGTGGGTAGAATCTGACTGATAACCGGTGTTAATTGTGATGACTGTATTAGTGTGTGATATATGTAATTCAGGTAAGGAGTGCATACGATCAATTTCAAGTAGTTCCTACTTTTGCTACCAAGTGCTACCGTCAACGACACCTAGTTGCGAACTTGTTTTCTTTAGCACATGGCTTTTAGTGCCGGGAGTGTCCGAGGACATGTTCGGCTCGCCAGAGTTTGTAGCTATTTCTATGCGGACACCAATGGGGTGAGCTACAAGTACCGTCGCGTGTGGAGTGTTGTCTGGGGAGGAAAGTGTGAATGTAAGGTCGAGGAATTGGAAGGTAACGGCTGTGGCCTATAGTTAGGAACCAATCCTGACATTTGTCTGGAAGGAAGATGGGAAACCACGGAAGACTATCTTCAAGGTTGCCGGCGGGGGGATTCGAGCCTCCTCGCCTCTCGGATGTGAGCGACTGCCTGCAGCCACGCCGTAACGACCACGGCTAACTCACCCAATTGCGAACTTGGTTACTAGATGCCACCACAACCGTCACCTGGTGGTGAACGTTGGAACTTAATAGAGCGTTAATTAAATCTAACCTACAAATTGAACTTCACACAATTGAAGTTAGTGGAAGGTTTTTTACATGCCATTAATCTATGACATGGGACCGCCGGCTTTACTTTCCCTCCAAAGGAAGGCACACTGAGGGATTTTTAACGCTCTTATAAAATCCGACGACTTCGGCCGGGTTTGAACCCACGATCTTCGGCATAGAAGCTCAGCATGCTACCAACTTCACCACCGAAGCCGTCTCTTTGAACTGTGCTGACTGTAACAGTATGTGTTGGGATACGTACCCCTGTACATGAACATTATAATGTACCATCCCTGCATTTGCCTGAAGGAGTAAGGAATAATCGCAAGGAAACCAGATACTGATTGGCTACTGTCAACGTTCGGATATCCTAACTACAACCTCCCAATGCTGTGGTAGATGTGGTCAGCTAAACAGCTAGGAATTGGAAGAAAGTACCTGAATCAGGAAGTAATTCGCTATGACCAACTAAATTGAATGACAATGTGTGATATTATCGTATAGTTAGTTGAATTTATTCGGTGAAATGAAATCGATTAGCGCCACCCAATTAGACAATGGACAGTATTATACGAGTGGTTGTGTTATGTAAGGTTGGCTGCAATGGGTCAGTGAAGATGCTTATCACCCCCGACAGGCAAAGTTTCGCACGAATGCTCGCGATGTGATATTGTTTCCCGGAGAAAGTTGAAGAAAGGTTACCAAGGCAACCGACGACTGGCTTACAGATGGCCATGGATCACGATCGAGGTGGCATAGGTCCGGGATTGCAAGGCTTTCCGTTGCCTCTTTTCTTCGAAAGCCGCATCCATACTAGTCTAGTTAGCATTCATTGGGAAGAAGGTTTGTTGTTATTGCTTAGTTGAGAGGCTGTGACAACGCGGTCATGTAGCCCCGTGTACTTTGGGGTGTGTAGAATCTGTCTGATAACCGGTGTTAATTCTGATGACTGTATTAGTGTGTGTTTGTTATCTGTTTTCAATTCAAGTAAGGACTGCAGACTATAATTTCAAACAGTTCCTACTTTCACTATCAAATGCTATCGGCCACGACACCTAGCTGTGAACTTGGATACTACTAGATTTTAAGAGCTCTAAAATACCCTCAGTATGTCTTCCTTCGGAGGGGAAGTAAGGACGGCGGGCCCATGTCATAGATTTATGGCATGTAAAAGAACCTTCCACTAACTAAACTTGTGTGAAGCAAAATTTGTAGGTTAGGTTTGATTAATGCTCATAAGTTTCAACGTTCGTCACCGGGCGCTGGTTTCGATGGCATCTAGTAGTAGCCAAGTTCACAGCTAGGTGTCGTGGACGGTAGCATTTGGTAGCGAAAGTAGGAACAACTTGAAATTGTCGTCTGCAGTCCTTACTTGAATTAAAAACACACACTAATACAGTCATCACAATTAACACCGGTTATCAGACAGATTCAACACACACCCAAAGTACACGGGGCTACATGACCGCGTTGTCGCAGCCCCTAAACTAAGGAACCAACCACCAACCACTAAGTCATAAATTAGTCAGACAAGTTGAGGCCTGTTGGCTAGGAAAGATGCCACATTTTCCCACCAGTCGCGCGCGACCTTTGCTCTCTCTCAGGCGTTGTGAGGTGTCAGGCCTTTCATAGCTCTTCCGGAGTCTCCTACAGGAGGCCGTGATAAATCACGAAACATCGAGGGTCACAAAAACCTGAACTCTGGTGTCCAGACACAGAAATACGGTGCTGTCATTATGCAAGAGATCATACGGCTCTAGCGACCTTCACACGCAATGTGCATTCTTCCGCATCTGTGTGCGATAGAGGAGGCAGTGGCAAATCACAACCTTATTTTGACTTAGCGGAGATGACGCTTCACTGCACACGAATGGCGCCAAACCAACTAATAGGTTTTTGCACCTACATCTGAAATAATAAAAGCTGTTTGAATATTTCAAGGCCCAGCAGAAGTTATAAAGTGATTTACCCGAATTAACCATTGGCATTAACTCTATCAGGTCTAACACACGCCATTATTATTATAACTATTATCATCTTTAATTTCTCATAAATATGGTACAACTCAGTCTACAAGATACAGATTAGATAATCAAGTAACCTGTAAACCTTAATTTATTAAGACAAAAATAGCCTAAAAATATGACACGTCCCAGCAGCACTGCCTTCTGTATTCTGGCAATCAGGTGTTTCATTTGCAGTTCCTCTAAAGCCATTACCAACGCCTTTCGAACAACTCCCGTGAAAGAGATCACCACTGGTAAAGTTCCCAAGCATTTTATTCCCCATAGTTTTGGTATTTCTTCAGTCAACGGTGTGTACTTGTTTGTTTAGTCTGAGTAGTTAGCATATTTTGGTTAAGTGAGACAGCAACGTCTATCAATAAGTTAGGCCTTTTGGTTTCCCTTACTGAGATAGACAATATCGGGCCAATTGGCCAAGATTTCCTGGTTGGTTAAAATAGGTCTATCTCAATACATTTTATGATGCTCATTTTCAAGCACGTTGGCAGACTGATAATTATTGTAGTATACCATGCTAGTCCACATCTTATGGCTAGTTCTTGAGGTAAGATCTTAGCAACAGCATTGTGCCTTTTGGTATACTCTCTATCAGCCAGCGTAGAGCAGTCACCGATGATGTGATCGATGATTTCCAGCGCTGAGGTGCATCTACGACATCGATCAACTGCTACATTTTCTTTAAGGATGTTTTTTTTTTTTCTTTCTTCAAATGACACGGTCCTGTATCGCAATTACAATGCTCTCAGTTTCACTGAGGAGAGAACCATGCTTCAACCATAAGTTCAACAATCATCGGTCGACATGATGTTGGCTGAGCATGTGGGGGTGTACACCATGCAGTTCTTTTCGTAACCATGTCATCCGGCGCTGTTGAAACGAAGTGACGTGCTCTTTTGTGTGATATTGCATGTCCGCAAGCCGTAGTGGTGTGAATCTCGTATCGCTTTCAACAATCACTTCATACAGAGGAATATTTCTTGCGCCAAATAAGTACTGTCGTAGACTTTCGAGTTGCCTATTTTGGGCGACTGTACTGTAAGATCAATGACCCCTCGACCACCTTCGCTCCGTGGAAGTGTGATGTTCTCGATAGCTGCCTTTGGATGGTGTAGCCTATATTTTATTAGTATTATTATTTAATGTATCTCTACTTAGTATAAAACAAAGAACCACTGGATGGATTTTGATGCGGTTTTCACCATTCTGTAAAGGATTTCTCGAGGAAGGTTTCTGTAAGGAAAGTTTCTGTAGAAAATAATTTATTTACGACAAAAGAAAGCCGAGCAGTAACGATTTTAGTGAATCAAGTCGAAAAAAAAACGTCCGTGCGCCTTTTAAGTTTACGCTGGGTAAACCGTTAAAAATATCTATATACTATGAGTGTAAGAATTGTTCAGCATGAAAAGTACTACAAAAACGTCCGCGACAGCATATCTCTATCTTCAATACATCACCCACTATAAGTGTCTTTACGTTTTCATTTCTTCCAGCAATCACCAATAACTAGCTTCGGAGACAGTTTACAAACTAGCTAGCGAGCCCAGTTTCAGCCTTCGTTCCTCAGAACACACCATCATGTTAAAATTGGACTGAAGGGGGATTTCTGTTTCATGCACCTCGCCATTCTAAAATTACGTCTGACAAGAATTCATTACACATGCTATCTCCATGATAATATAATTAATAGCCCAGTCAGTAATTTTAACCAATATGCCGAGACCGATATCTGATATAGGTCGTAATTCATTGAAATCGAAAAAAAAACCGTCTTTTTAGCTTACGCTGGGTAAACCGTTATAGATACCGGGAGAAGCCGACGTGGGTTGCTAGTTCATCATAAATCATACAAAAAGTATGGAAGGCCTAGTGAAAAAGGGGAGCCCCACATGCATATATTTTGCTTCAGTGGCATAAGTTACATATACATTTCGTTTCTACAATATTTACATGGTTTGCACAGATAGTTAATGTTTAGAATATTAAATGATATAGTAATTTTCCCCTGTTCACTCATTCTCTCACACCCGCACTTTCCTGACCTCAATCACTCCCTACATAATTAACTTCATTCGGATACTCGTTCATTCAGCAAGATAATCAATCACTCATGCAGAAGTATATTTTACACAACGTACTTTTTAATGTACTGTCTGAATTTCCAAAGAGGCAAGGTCTTGGCATCCCCTGACGGTGTGTTCTATAACCGCGCAGAGCGGCCGTAGACACATGTTAGGTGGGAATTGCTACGAGCAAAGGGCGGAACGAAAGTTACGCTACGTCCTCTCCAAACTAAGCGATATGCCAATAACAGTCGGTAAAAGGGATCAATAGCATCGGAACCTGTGAGTTTTTTTTTAGGAAAATCAAATTAGAGATGGGAATTTTGACAAAGAGGAAGGGGAACGACCAGCTTTTAGGGCCATTTTCACCAACGTCAATTACCTCTTAGCCTAATTCATCATTAAAGATTATTTAACTTTGCACGAGCATTTAATCAAACAGAAACGCTAGTTAACTTACCACTAACAAGCAATTACGTTAAATGGCCAAACCTGACCACTCAACTCTCTAGTCTAAAGCATCGTTTATGTGGAGGGAAACAGCTGAATTCTACCTCGTGCATCTCGCAATGTCGGAAGAATTCGTTTGTTTCCGAGTTGCACACGAACTTTAATAACATATGTTTATGGCAATGAAATTATAATAGAGCATAGATGCTTCTAATAAGAAGAAAGAAGAATACCGTACGGAAATAAAAAAAAGAAACGTATCCGTAGTGGGATTTGAACTTCTTCCAGCACTGCATAATGAACTCTGAGTCTGCACCGCAACAACTCTGCTACGAAAACAACGGGGAGAGTGTGTCCTATTTAGCTAAGTTCTCATAAATACTTTGTCCACATCATTTTAAACTTTAGCCACGAACGCGATCTTCTGTATTTCCCTTCCTTTATAATTATGTTCCAGAAAATCTCAAGGAAACATCGCAAACAACGATCAGTGCTACACGCTTCTTGATCTGTCCGCCATGTTTCTCAGGGGTGAAACCGAGTCTGCGCATGCGCGAGAACTGTAAAGCGTATTTAAGTAATTATGAACCCGAATGGCCTCGTGAAATACATCGACGATAACCATACATTACCTCTCTTAATTACAGTAAGTTAAATAGAAATTAACTAATTGTTAGTAATGAATTGGTGAAAACGGTCGTTTAGACTCTCAGAGCGGCGCTGTACACACCGCAACTTGATCAAGGTTTTCGTTATAGTAGGATGTCAAGCAGGTATATATGAACCATGCTTAAATATTTGTACTCCCAGTGTTGATCGACAGAAAAGCATTCTATAATAGATAATAGGCACCACTGGAAAATATCTCCTAATACTTATATTCCCAAATGCACCAAAACATTGTATGTATCTATCTTAACAACGCTTTCATGTAGGCTATCAACCTGTCTGTATTGATAACGCTACATCGCGTGACACGTGTTCCTAAAACCTACTTGGCTAGACCACCGCCTGTATCGCTACAGTTTGCGCGAAACAGTCGAGACACAGTATCGATCTGGATACCGTGGTCGCCATGGGAACCGAACACACGCCCCGCTGCCGCTGCACTGTTAAGAAACAATATAATGATTTACAAAGTTCTGTTCGCGGCCTACCTAGCAGGGACACCATCTGTGAGGAGGCTCCATTCACACCGTCAGCTATCCTTCATATGGTATTCTGTATTCCGGCAAATTTCGACACATTTCAAAAGAAAACAACCACTTCCTTCATGTTATTATTGTTATTATTATTATTATTATTATTATTATTATTGTTAAAACAATCTATTCATTGATTTCTTCACAAATTTATTTATTCAGTAAATCACGTATTTATTCATTTATTCGTTTACTTATTTATTGCTTCAGTTATTTATTCTTCTATTTATTCACTGCTTCACTTATTTATTCTTTTGTTTATTCACTGCTTCAGTTATTTGTTCTTTTATTAATTCATTGCTTCAGTTATTTATTCTTTTACTTATTAATTGCTTCAGTTATTTATTCTTTTACTTATTCATTGCTTCAGTTATGTATTCTTTTATTTATTCATTGCTTCAGTTATTTATTCTTTTATTTATTCATTGATTCAGTTATTAATTCCTTTACTTATTCATTGCTTCAGTTATTTATTCTTTTACTTATTAATTGCTTCAGTTATTTATTCTTTTACTTATTCATTGGTTAAGTTATGTATTATTCCTTTACTTATTCATTGCTTCAGTTATTTATTCTTTTACTTATTAATTGCTTCAGTTATTTATTCCTTTACTTATTCATTGCTTCAGTTATTTATTCTTTTACTTATTAATTGCTTCAGTTATTTATTCTTTTACTTATTCATTGGTTCAGTTATGTATTATTCCTTTACTTATTCATTGCTTCAGTTATTTATTCTTTTACTTATTAATTGCTTCAGTTATTTATTCTTTTACTTATTCATTGGTTCAGTTATTTTTCTTTTACTTATTCATTGCTTCAGTTATTTATTCTTTTATTTATGCATTGCTTCAGTTATTTATTCTTTTATTTACTCATTGCTTTAGTTATTTTATTTATTTATTCATAGCTTCTGTTATTTATTCCTTTATTTATTCATTTCTTCAGTTATTTATTCTTTTACTTATGCTTTACTCCAATGTATTTATTATTTCATTTATTCATTACTTCAGTTAATTATTCTTTACCTCAATTATTTATTCTTACACTTATTCATTGCTTCAGTTATTTATTCTTTCTCTATTTTTTAATTCATTGATTTATTCATTCAATTGTTTATTCATTATTTCAATCGCTAATTTATTTATTATTAATTTATTATTTACTTTCATGTTATTTCCTCCATGTATTCGTTCTTATATATATATAAGTAGGGTATAAAACCCAGATGGCAAGATTTGCAACGATGCGATTGTAAAAAGAAGAAAGTCGGAAGTTGAATACACAAATATACCCACCGGTTCAGTCAACATATTAGACAAGTTCAGACGCGACCGTTCGTATACGAGGATCATCAAACATAGTGCGCAAGAACAGCAACATTAATCTGCAATGGAATATTGATTTCTGGTACCAGTTGGTTAAGCTAAACGAGTTATAACGGGCAATAGCAGGGGGACTCGGCCGTATATTGTGTTGTTTAGCATTTTCAACTTTTGACAAATATCTGGCAGTATTTTCCAATTTCGCTGTCACCTCCACGTCTGAATCAGTACTTAATCCTAAGAATATTTGTGTACAGTATCAAAATTCAGAAATCACGAGAGTGCCGGTCGAAACGGTCTAGTTGCAGATCCCTCGTTCATAACAGTCGCTGTAGCGTTTAGGTCAGAGGAGTAGTGTATGTTATCACTAGAGCTGGGAAGTTCAAGACCTATACATTGCCTAGAAAGTTTTATATAAAAGGGCCTAAAAATATCTTAAAAAGGACCTAAAAACTTGGAAAAAGGACGTACAAAATGTTATTCAAATTAGTTTCAATTACATATTTAAAGAATTCTGATGGTATGCAACATACAGAGCGAAAAAGCTGAATGCTTCACCTTCTCTCAGATATTTTCCATTTTTTACATTAATAAATTTTGAAAAAGGAATTGCGTATTTGTTAAATTTTGTTTAAAAAAATGAAGAATGAACTATTGATGGCATTCCAGTGCACCACAACACAGTCATCTCCATCATCTTAGGTGTAAAGGGGGATGCACACTAAAAATACAGTCGAAAGAAGGTGAGGTTGCGAAGGAAACGCAGTTAAGAGTTTAAAAAAGTAAAAAAAGGGACCAATAAGTTGAAAAACGCTGAAAAGGGCGAATACAAGTTGTAGTTTCGCGAAGAACTAAATAGCCTATTTTCATATAGCAGCCAATTTTCATATCCTACTTAATATTAATTGCCTCTATCAACATACAAAATTTCAGTTTGATTTCTGTAGGCTAATACATTCGTAGAACCGTCTAAATATTTCGGATGGTCACCATGTGGATTTTTATATAATAAGCCAATTTTAAAATTTCGCTCAGCCACCATCTTGAGGTTATGTAAACAATTGAACTAAATTAGATGGCATTGCATTACAATGTGTATAAACGTTTGCTGTACCACGTTTCACTTCGCTCGGATGGTTAAATCACGAGAATTGTCTATTTAAATGTTTCAACTTCGCTCGGCCACCATGTTCGTTTTATACTTACCAGGATTTTGAAAGTCACATAGGTGAACTTCTAGTAGTGCCTTTTATCACTGTACAAAATTTCAGGGTGATATCAGTAATAGTTTCGGAGATACAGAATATCGGTGAAATATTTCGCACAGCCGCCATGTTGGATTGGTGAGACGTAATACAATTTGAAGGACACGGCCGATACCAGACAAAATAGCACTATAACCTTACCGAGTTTCATTGAAATCGCTCCAGCTGTTTAGATTTTATTAGGGACGCGCACACACACACACGGACAAAAGGTGATCTTCTTTTTCTTCTTCTTTCGAATTTGGCCAACTATGGACAGCATAGAACTTAAGGCTTCTTGGCCTTCCTTCTCTTTTTTCCCAGAACCTCTTCATTATTTCGCTCCTTATCTTTCTCTCCTCCTCGGAAATGATCCTCAAGGGTCTCATTGTAATTGGTTTATCTTCAAATGATTTTAAATTGTCTACCTTTCTTCTAAACTCACTTATATTATGGATCAACTTTGGAGTAATTCCAACTTCTGCTGCATCCCTCATAAGCCTATTTTTTCATAAATGAAAATAGGCTAAAAACTCACAATTATTTGGCCTACAGTGATCCAGAATGTTGGCATCGTCTTCGGACACTAAAAGTGAAATAATATTCTTTTAATCAGCATCTGAATCCTAATTATCACACACGGCTCATAGAGTTGAACAGACAGGTGTTGACAGGTCCAAGTACGGCTCCGTGCGGTAACCCAAGCACATTAAAGTGTCGCATGTCGCGTGCAATTATACATTTGTTGTGACTACTTTTAATTGGCACACAGTTTGTGGACCCTGGAGGTTCAACCTCCTTACCTGCTCTCATTCTGTCCCTCATATACAGGATGCCCACAAACTTATTACCCCGTTACATAGCCATGCGCGTTAAATCGCACACCACGACTGCGATGGGCGGCTGCAGCAATTCCGAAGATGGGGAGTTTGAAACCCCGACGCTGACAGCGGCTATTCCAAGTCCTGGGACATTTATCCCATCCCCAACCATAATAATTAGGCCAATTACTACAGTCACCACAGAGACACAGGTTACAAGACAAATTCAACACACACTCAAATACACGGGGTAGAAGAACAAAGATGTCCCAACCACCTGATAAGATTAATAACAACAATCTTCTCTTTTATCTTTCCGTGTGAATACCTCTCTTTTTCTTTTTTCGCGTTATCCCCTGCTTACCGCGAGAGGCCCTTAAGGGTCTGAGTGTGTATAGCCCACCTCGTATGGTGCACACTAGGTACCACTAAATGGCCTACACCATCAAGGTGGTTGGTAAGTTCTCGGAAGTTGGACAACCAGAGGAACTCCTTAGCTAGATCTTTCTTTCTTTCTTTCTTTCTTTCTTTCTTTCTTTCTTTCTTCTTCTTCTTCTTGTTCTTCTTCTTCTTCTTCTTCGTGTCGGACTACCAACCCCAAGCTTGCAGGTTTGCTCCTGGGCATGGTAAGGGATTTTTGAAAGGCAGCAAAAATCACGACACGCATGTCATACGTTTTTGGCATATAAAAGAACCCATTTGAATTCAGTAGGCCGTGTCCATAATGGCAAAATTAATCTCGGGATTCTCCGCCAACACAAAGTTCCTCCATTCTCTACTAGAAAGCGCTATAGTGTCAAGGAGCTTAGATATCTAACCTCCTTGACTTTCATAGTGCTCCAAGCAACTACAAAATTCGACATGCAAGCTGCCTTCTGGGCATCAAATAACAAAGCTTGCACCCGGCACCCAAGGCCATACGATATTATTATTATTTTATTATTATTATTAGTGCACCGCGTACAAATCGCATTTCTACAGGGTCTGAAAAGAAGTCAGATGAGTTTCGATATGGCAATGGTTTTTACGGCCTAATGCTGTCGCCAACCTCAGAGGAGTTCATGACCTATTAGCAGGTATCATCTCAGCATTTGCTTCGAGATGGAAATGTAAATCCATGGAAAAACATTTCAAGAACGGCTGATGGCGGTATTCAAACCCGCAATTCCGAGGAGATCATTCCCTTGGCACTACGCCTGTAGCTACCCTGGTTGATGATGATAATACTAAGCCCTGTACGCAGCAGAATGCCCGACAATGAATAGAAAAGGTCTGATTGAAAAGGAAAATCCCGAGGAAGATCCTTGGATCAAACAGAGAAAATGACGAGTACAGGAGACGGCATAGCAACGAACTTTACCTGCGCATTGAGAGAGTAACAGACACCATTCGGAAAAGGAGGATTCAACTTTGTGGCCACATAACACGTATGAGCTCGCAGAGACAGACCAACAAGATCTTTTCCTACTTTGTTAACAAGACGCTGAAAAAGATCTTCTAGAAGTAGGAATCACACTTGAAGACATGCAGGAACGTGCACATCTCCAGAAAAGACTTCAAGTATACAAGAGCTTCCAAAAAAGACAAAATTGAAAACCGGCAAGAAGTGGACTGATGAAGGAAAGGAGACTCACAGAACGCGAATATGAGAATATTGGGGAAGAGTTAAAGCTCTAGGGTGCAAAGTAACGTGGTCCACAGCAGGCCGAAACTAACAAAGAAAGAATAATAATAATAATAACAATAATAATAATAAGTTTAACATGGAATCACTATAATAAAATAGTGATCTTACAAAATGCGAAACTACGGCACTACCAGACAGTTGTTCTTCCGGAAGCATTGTACGCCTCCGAAACGATATCACTAGGAGGCCACTCTCAAATTGGTGAAATCGAAAACCAAGCATGTAATATTCTCAGGAAAATATATGGCCCCGTTTATGTTAATGGTATATGGATTAAAAGGAAAACCACAGACCTGTACACAGTATTCAATAAGTTCACTACCCGGTGAGTTAGCCGCGGTCGTTACGGCATGACTGCTGGCAGTCGCTCACATCAGGAGGTTCGAATCCCCCCGCCGGCAACCTTGAAGATGGTCTTCTGAGGTTTCCCATCTTCCTTCCAGACAAATGCCGGCGTTGGTCCCTAACTATAGGCCACAGCCGCTACCTTCCAA
The DNA here is from genome assembly GCA_946902985.2 of Meconema thalassinum. Classification (NCBI taxonomy): domain Eukaryota; kingdom Metazoa; phylum Arthropoda; class Insecta; order Orthoptera; family Tettigoniidae; genus Meconema; species Meconema thalassinum. The sequence goes on from OX336388.2 coordinate 127,538,477, forward strand.
CTCCTCGTCCTTACATCCCAACTTCCCTCCCCAACGGTACTTGTAGCTCACCCATTGGGTGTCCGTCTCGAAGCAGCTACAAAACTGGCGAGCCGAACATGTCCTCGGACACTCCCGGCACTAAAAGCCATACGCTAAAAAAAACAGCTAGATATAATAAATTCAAAGAATGTCAAAATCAGTTGGTTAGAAGAAATCAAACAGGACTTAAGTTAAAAGAAATAAACATCACAGAAGATATCATAACGAATCGCAAAGCTTTTGGAACTCTAGTTACAAATCACTCTTTCACAGAGAAAGCTAAAAACACTACTGAAAAAGAAATTGACGGAAGAACGTGAGAAGGGGCAAAGCGAGTTCATCCAAATCAACGATTCCAATCTCACTCCCCAAGTGGGCAAAACGAAGAAAGAAAGAAAGAAAGAAAGAAAGAAAGAAAGAAGAAGAATAAGTAGATTCTCGATAGGATAATGATTGGATTGACGTTACCTGTCTTAACGCCGTTAACTCAGCAACGGAAAAGATAAATCATAAATTGATGCTAACAAAATGATTATTGACGGTCAATTTAGGGATCTCCTTCAACAATTTTCACAGAGTAGCAAGTAAATTAAAGTTTGAAAGAAGAAATATTCGGGCGGCGGAATGATTTGTGGCAGGGGATGTGTCGTGTTTCCAGGCCATAAAGTAAGTGACCCTAGCGCCTGCGAGACAGGCAACACATCGAACACGCCTGTATTGCGGGTGTGAGGACATGCCAGGCGCTCTCCAAGCGAAGTGTGTGAAACATTTAGGTATGTACAGAATTTAGCGGCTCTCAATGTTACGTTAGAATTTGAACGGTTGGAAATACCATCTACTATCAATAAATGATGTATTGTTCAAAATAATTATGAAACTTGTACGATAACTATAGACTATATTATAAAGGAATGATGACTTAATTTAGTAGAAAGACTTACTAACTTAATACTTCTGATTGCAAGCCACAGTAGCTCCTTGTTACGTATTTTAAATCATGCACCACGGCCGAGAAGGCAGCTATAGCAAGTCCAGAGATCGTAGGTTCGAATACCAGAGCTACAACGACTATACTATTCTTCCCCAGGGATTCCCACATTCCCTCCAGGCAAATGCCGGGATATTACTGTACCTTATATCAAATCCCTGGGGCACCAACCTCATCTCTGCCCCTATTACAGTTACATCACATAAACACAGGTTATAAGACAAGTTCAACACACAACCAACTACACGGGGCTGATGACCAATATGTTCCAAGCTCCTCAAACGAATTAACAAAAAACACCTTGTTACGTGGAATCCGAACCACACGACGTGATATTTCACTTCCGAAATCTCACATGCATAGACCGGGACTCGAAATCGGTCCACCTTGATGAGAGGCGAGCAGCTTGACCATTGGACCATCACACCCCTCATTCATTCAAAATGTGTTTATTAAAAGATATACGTGTGTGTTTGAGTCTTCAGTCTTTTGACTGATTTGATGCAGCACTCCATGCCTCCCTACCCTGAGCTAATCGTTTCATCTCTACATAGCTACCACACCCTGCATCCGAGGCAAACTGTTTAATATGGTCTACCTCTACTGTTCTTGTCCTCGACCCTTCCTTCCATAACTAAGTCTGATATTCCTGGGTGTCTTAATATGTGCCCTACCAACCTATCTCTTCTCTTCATTAGCAGTCGCCAGAAACATCTCTCCTCTCCCAATTGTCTTAATTCCTCTTCATTTGTAACTCTATCTACCTATCTCATCATTCTCCTGTAACACCACATTTCAAATGCTTTATTCTCCTCTTTCCGCTGCACAACAGTATTGGTTTCTCTTCCATAGAGCGCCACACTCCAGACAAAGGCTTTAAAAATTGACTTCCTAATACCTAAACCTATATTCGATGTCAACAGATTCCTTTTCTCAAGAAATGCTTTCCTTGCCTGAATCAACCTACATTTTACATCCTCTTTGCTTCGTCCATCACTGGTTATTTTGCTTCCTAAGTAGCGGAAGTTTCCTACGTAATAGGTCTATAACCTCCTCCAAAATAACGACTGATTTGATAAATTTTAGGGTGACAGGCAAAAAAGCGGGTAAGTCAAAGCAGAACAATACGTTTCACTGTTTGTTATGTAGCCTACTTTCTTTAAAACACAGCACTTGTATAAATCTAGTGTCTAATATCTGACATCTTTGTGCATGTTCATTTCGTGTCGGAATTCTCTGGAGTCATTGGACACATGACGAATGAGTATCGACGCATTCCAAAGCCTTCTGAATCTGCTCGTCTTGGTCTGACAAGCCCCACTGCAGTCTGTTATTAAAGTTTGAATAGCCTGTTGAGGTGGCCTTGGTTGTGCAAACAGCCGGACGCGTTGTCATGACGACTGAACGCCCAAGGCGCACACAAGCCAGGTGCGTTATCTCTCATTGATGGTTTGGATTTCAGTTCAAAACGGAATATTACTAGCCTTAGTTCATATTCAAGATGGAAACTGCAACGAAGTAAATAGTAAGCGTGTGTAACCTTCCGTAGGCCGGAACCGATCTAACAGGCATTGTGGGTTTGGAAGAGTTTTGCTGAACTATTTTGTCTTTAATATTTGGATCTGACGATGTTCTCTTGACGAGCGAAACATGTCATTCCTTAACTCTCTCCTCTTGTGTATAGCAAATATAGGGGTTGTCTCATGTCATAAGTAATGTCGTTTTTAAAAGAAAATGTTATTTGGAAAGATTTCTGACAAGAAATTAAACAATTCTTCCAAGTAGAGACCATCAGATTCTATGGTCTTGAGTCATCTTTCAGCGAGGTTTCTTATCCAGCGACGGTACCAGACTCTGGGTTTTGATGCGAGGAATTCGGGGAGACCCACTTCCACAGCTTCAATGTTTTTCATAACACCTTCCAAGCAATAAATGAGCCATGGATCGAAAAAGATGGTAATCTGAAAGGGCAAGATCAGGGCTGTATGCTGGATGTGGTTGCAGTTCGACTCCTCCCAATTCCTGAACTTGTGCCATGGTTGTTCGTGCAGTATGAGGTCTTCCATTGTCCAGCTGCAAGAGAACTCTATTTCGGTTAACTAATGCAAGCTATCTCCGTCTCAAAATTCCATGAACTCGTTCCAGTTGTTGAGAATAAAGATCCGCATTGACTGCACGCCCGTTTGGAACAAACTCCACCAGACACACAACATCATTTTGGGGACGAACCGATGCTTTTTAGCGATGACTCTGGCAGGTTGACGGGGACCAAGCCACTGTTTCGAGGCGTCAGCGTTGCGGTAACAGTCTCATTTATCATAACTTGTGGCAATTCTCCTGATAAAGCTATCATCCATGAGGTTACCGATAAGCTGACAACAGATATCCACTCTATGTTGAGCCTGTTCAGGGGTCAATTCATGAGGATCATATCTACAGCTTCTGTTTGATTTTCCAAGTTTGTTAATCTGCCGATGTATGTTAGACTATCTTTTGATGCACCAAGTTCTTTTGACAGCCTACGAGTATTTCATTGAGGATTTTCTTCCAAAACTCTGCGTGTATTCTCAATATCCCATAATTTACGTTTTCGAGAACGCGATAAATCTGCAGTGTTTTCTTCTCCAGTGTTGAAACGTTGGAACCATCGTTATGCCGCACACTCACTAAGGACTCCTTCTCGTTCCACTTCACATATTCTTGGAGCCGCGGCAGCAGCTTTGTAATCTTGTTTCCAGTAGTGCTTTAGAAGGACCCTAACCTCCAAATTTGTGAGTTCCATTTATGATCGTGTATCAACAACTGACGACTGATACATTCTCGCAATTCTAGCCATGGCCTCCTGTAAATAACATTGGCGAACCAAAGAAAAACAATTCTATCTTATAAAACACCAAACTTAAAAAACGACATTACTTATGAGACATCATCATATATATTTAATCACAAGTATTTTTTTAGGTTATGTGTTCGCATGTCCCAGTTATTGGAATTATATTACGTTGACGAACTGAAAAGTTGCGATACCAATTGTCGATAAGGCAACACTGCAAAATGGCTGCGTATGGATACGTATCATAGTTCAAATATTTGAACTGTTCGATTTATTTTATCGAAATTTAAAGGTTTTTAGTGGGTCAAACGATTGTACTCAATTGTAATGGGTGTTTTGCTAATCCTGAAAGATATTTACATGAGGTTAATAAATATTTTTTTCATAATTAAGGAAATACCCATTACAATTGAGTACAATCGTGCTGACCGACTGAATAACATTACATTTCGATTACTTAGGCAACACTGGAAAATTACTCCCAATACGATACCGATTTATTTTAATAATGGACTATTCGAATGATATCGCAATTTAAATCTAGATTGGATTGAGGCTATTGCTCCCAACACGCCATTAGTTGTGTGGACGAGCTTTGATCACGTTAAGGTAAGTGTTTATTAGTTTGCAGGAGGCTTAGGAACTACCTACTTTGATCACAACTCATGTAGCGGGCGGGAGTACGCAGGGGGACTTGCTAGACAGTCATGGCCCCTTATATGGCAAGTTTCATGCTTGGCAACAAATTAGCTTGGACTAATGTGAGCTCAAATAAAACAAATGATGGTCACCTGCACTTGGTTTAGCGCCAAATTCCTACAACATCAAAGAGTCTAGTAATTGAAGTCGTAAAGAAACAGGTTTTATCTTAAAATTTCTTCGAAACCAACTAACTACTCGTGTGGTCTTTAGATATGCAAATAACAGATCTAGCTGGGTGGCTCAATATCTCGACCTAGCAGCACAAGATCTGCGACCACCTCGTGATGAAGTGGCTATCATTCTTGGCTGTGGGTTTGATTCCCACCTCAGCCAACCTAGACGTGGTTTTCAGTGGTTTCTCTACTCCAAGAAAACGCCGAGATGATTCCTAACTACTACTGTAGATGCCACCGCGACCGGCAACGTTGCAACTAATAGAGCGTTAATCAAATCTAACCTACAAATTTAGCTTCACACAATTGTAGTTAGTAGAAGGTTATTTTACATGCCATAATTCTATGACTTGGCCCGCTGGCTTTACTTCCCCTCCGAAGGAAGGCATGCTGAGGGATTTTAACGCTCTTAAAAATCCGACGACTTCGGCCGGGTTTGAACCCGCGATCTTGGGCATAGAAGCTCAGAATGCTACCAACTACGCCACGGAAACCGTCTTACCTTACAAAGCATACTCCCTCAAACAGAGCAGAAATAGGTTAATAAATGCTTCACTTCTCAGGGAAACTGTGTAACCCGGCAACTTAACAGTCGCCATTTTAGTCAATGCTTAACTGTGCTGAAGGCGGTTTCACATTTTAAAATTCAAAAACTCACTATTATTAAAAAGAGACAGTCAGTCTGAAAGACTGGACTTTATATCATTTTAAATACTACAAATGCTCAAAAATGTTAGAAAGGCTTCGAGCGAGCGCGCGGTGAAATGAGAGAGCTGGCTGGATGACGTCACGTTGCCGTCTCGTAACGCCAGAGCTCACCAGTGAACTCAGTACACATGCACCAAGCGGTACTATGACGTCACACACCTCCGTGCATTCTCGGTACATTTCGTGACGTTGCCGTAACGTAATGAGGAAGTCCACTATATCATTTAAAATGATAAAATGTGACATTCGTCGTTATCCCATCCCCCCAGGTCTTCAAAATCTTTCACCAAAATGAACTAAAAGAGTAGGATTAAAGTATTAAAAATGCTTTGAAAAACGTGATTTTTCAAGGTGCTAAACTGTACCGACCATCTTGAGCAACAGAGGGAAACACTCTTGTAGAATGGCTGAAGTGGGAATAGAACCAACCTCTCTTCAAATGTCCGGGCTGAGAGTGCTCAGACCGAAGGGCTAGAAATCAAACTTTCCGCGCTCGAAACAAGAGTGACGATATGAACCCCCAAACTATTCTGGAATACGCCTCGGCGGTTTGGAATCCATATCAAGTAGAACTCATCAATGAGTTGGAAACGGTACAAAGAAAGGCCGCTAGATTTGTGACTCAGTGACTTTAATCCCAGGAGCAGTGTGAGCAGTATGTTAAAGAAACTTGGGTGGGAATCACTGGAGGCTAGGAGGATGAAATCTAGACTCTGCGCAATGTACAACACCTATACAAATCAACCAGCATGGGGTGAGCTTAGCAAACGCATGGGAAAGCCCACTTACACGAGCAGAAGTGGTCATCCTTTCAAAGTTAAGGGCCGACCACAGCGTACAAACTATGGTAAATATTCTTTCGTTAACCGTGCCATGATAACTGGAACTCTCTACCTGTCACAGTGTTAGAGCCTTTTCTCAAACATATAGGTGTATTTAAGAAAATACTGACGATTTGTGTAAATACTCCAGTTTAATTGTTATTGAATTCTTATATATAATTATGTATTTGTTCTGTATACCCAAATTGCCACCGGGGGACACACCTCCAATTGCAAATAAATGAATGAATGAAAAAAATGAATAAAGCGGGCCAGATATTATTTTAAAAATAGGATTAAAATGATTTCACGAAATCTTATTTCTCATTCCGCGAAATATTTTTGTATTTTAACTAGGAAGATCCGGTCGATACAGGTGAAATGATCGACAGAAGGATGGCAGCAGAATCGGTGCACTATTCTGCTAAATCAAGTGTTCATGATTTCCGTTAAATAACGGCCAAGGTAAAGAGTATAGCAGTACGTCTTAAAATAATTCGTTACTTGGTGTGTGCAGAGGATGGCACAACGTGGCATCAATTGGAAAAGGCTGGATTTGCTTCGTGTAGGACCGTGCAGCACGCGGAGTGGGATCAATAGCGGGGTTTAAAGGGGAACAGGCCACGTGGAGAGCATTGCCACCTGGAGATACCGTCATTGTGGATCTAGAAGGCCTTGGAGCTATAATCAATGTGAATCAAGAGAGCTGTGAGAATCACGGCCATTTGAAATCCGTCACAGCCATCAAAGGCTGCAAAAGACTCGTGCCCACCCATACCATCACCGAGGATCTAGAAGGCTGTGTGAATCATGACCACCTTCGCTGTGGATCAAAATGCCGATGGGTATCATAGCCACCTGGAGATACTGTCATTGTGGATCAAGAAGACGGAATAAGACTCATTTTGGATCTAGGAGGCCGTGGACAAATGATATCCTAGAGCTATAATCAATGTGAATCAAGATGACAGTGAGAATCACAGTCATCTTCGCCAAATAACTATTGTTTCGTAATTTATGGTTGGATTTTGACACGTGTTATTGTGTGGTTTGGTTTTCTTTTGTAGTTTTCATGGATATGCGAGACGTTTATACTTCGTTTAGAAGAAACAATCTACCAACTGCACAACATTTAACAGCGTGCTTACCGTTCAGCACATCATCACAGTACAGCCAATGCACAGTGGTTCAAAATCGAAATCTAGGGAGACAAAATTATTTTTACGTTTTAATCATGAATTTAGAGTGAAAGCAACGTATATAATTTGTTTACTTCATAATAAACATCAGTAGACCTTTTTTAAGCTACGTCTACACATGCAAGAAATTGTATATGACTAGGAGTTGGATAGAGCATTCAGTTATCTCTTCAGAACAATTTTCTACCCCTAATTTACTTTTAACAAAGTCAAAAAGTTCCACTTTTGACATAATCATCGAACCCAGTGCTTCAAACAGTTGTAAACGTGTGAGAACTGGTTGCGCGGCATCTTCTAAAACGTAAAATAACTAAGTAAGTAAGTTGCAAAAAGATGCAAAAAATCTTATAACAGGCGTAAACTGCGAGACATTATCTACATTTTAACATTAAGTAGAGTGACGCAGTGTGTCGCGACATATTAAAAATCTAAGTGAAAATATAATTTTAAAAATAATAGATAAATATTATGTAATGCAAATATAGCTAAAATTACGTAACAATTACGCCCATTAATAACTGAACCACTTTACAAAGATCATACCTTCAGCTGCATGTCCATCTTAAAGCAACACATTAACCACAAAGACAACCAAACCACAGCCACTTACATTCACCCTCCAATTCAGACTGCTTGAACAGTGGTGACAGATTTACACTGAGATGCGTTTATATCCCAGAATAGTGAGCGGCAATTATATGAGAATGCTGTAGAAGTAATACATTTTGATTTTTTAATTATGAAAATAAATAATTTTGTCCTCCTAGATTTCGATTTTGAACCACTGTGCATTGGCGCCAGTATCATGGTATTCCTGGGAAGATTAATCCTGGAACGGAAGCGCTAATTGCAACGTTGCTATCGGTAGCGCTTCGCATCGGCGACGACTACGATTCTAGAAACATAATAAATACCACTTACGTCAACTTTCATTTTCACTCTCTAGGCTAGCAGAATGGAGACTGTTTTTGAATAATTTTAGATTTTGACTAATTACATTTTTTTAAATAGAATTTTTGACCTGGTTTTCACTAATGTAAGTTAATTGTTTTCTTTTTGAATTTTAACTTATTTTGATTATTTTTTTACTTTGAACATTTTTGACTAATGTTGATTGTTTTTGTTTGACTAATATTGATTTTTTTGTGATTTCTTTGATTATAAGTATTTTTTCCTTTCTTTACTTCTTGAGCTTTTCTTTTCACATTTTGACAGTTTTTAATATTTTTTTGTATTTTGACTAATTAAAAAATGAATTTTTGACCTGGTTTTCGCTCATGTCATTGTTTTCTTTTTGGATTTAGACAAATTTTTGATTTTTGTGATTTTTAGATTTTAAGTAGGCGTTTTTCGTTATTTACTTTTTTGACAAATGTTGACTTGTCTTTTACTTTTTAATTTGTGAATTTTTGACCTGATGTTCACTAATTTAATTGTTTTATTTTGGGATTATTGATTAATTTTGATTATTTTTTTACTTTGTTGATTAGTGTTGATTGTTTATTTTTATATTTTGGAATAATTTAAAATGTTTGTGTTTTTTCTTTTAGATTTTAAGTGGGTTTTTCGTGTTTTTACTTTTTGAGCTTGTTTGGACAAATGTTGACTGTTTTTAATTTCTGTTTATTTTGACTACGGTATTTTAAAAAAATTGAATTTTTGACCTAGTTTTCACTCATGTAATTGTTTTCTGTTTGGATTTTGACTGATTTTGGTTTTTATGTTTCTTAGATTTTTTTTTTTACTTTTTTGAGCTTTGAGCAAAATCTCTTAAAGAGTAAAATTATATCTAGAAAAACTAAAGTGAGAATTTATAAAAGCATTATACTTCCTGTTGTCACGTATGGCTCAGAAACCTGGGTATTGTCCAAGCAAACTGAAAGGAAATTAGTAACTTTTGAAAATAGAATACTACAACGCATTTTCGGACCGATAGTAGAAAATGGCCAGTGGAGAATTAGAACAAATAAGGAATTGCAAGATCTCTACAAAGAACCGGATATCGTGGCCCGTGCTAAAAGCCAAAGACTGCGCTGGGCCGGTCATGTACATAGAAGAAGTAGAGAATTGAATTTAAGGGCAGTTTTGGAAGGTGTACCCAGAGGAAGGCGACCATTGGGACGACCGAGACTTCGCTGGTGGGACCAAGTTCAAAAAGATATGAGAAAAATCGGAGTCACGGAGAACATAATGGATGATCGAGAAAGATGGCGCCGTGCTGGTTTTCACTAATATAATTGTTTTCTTTTTGAATATTGACTAATTTGTTTTGTTATTTTTTTTTACTTATGTTCTTTTTTGTATTTTGGATTTTATTTTTTTTAGATTTTAAGTACCGTATTATTTTCGTCTTTTTTACTTTTTTGACAAATTTTGACTGTTTTTTGTGGTATTTTAACTAATATTTTATTTTTTATTATATATTTTTTATTTTGCCTAATTTGCTTTGTATTTTAGGACTGCCAAACACTGGTGGTGATTGGACTAAAGGGAGGAGTGGGGGAAGTAGAAGTGTATTCGTAGCGGAGACAAACGCTACCATTCTAGGGTTACGAAACCTTCACATCTTCTTCACAGTGTAACCAAATCATCGATTTCTTCAAAAACACTGCTTTATATTCCAAAATATGACTGTTTAATTCACGAAAGTTGTATTTTTGTCATGTTGAAATCATTTCTTAGCAGACAAAGTAGGGGTAAAGACGTAAAATTAAGCAATTTCCTCAATTGTGTCAAACGTTGAAGGGCTAAAGGGTCCGGAAAGGTATCAAACTGTGAGTCATGGAGAGCTCTATCAAACTAAAAAAAAAAAAAAAAATCACTTCCAGCCTAAATGTAGTTCTGGAAAAACAGTCTAAAATCGCTTGTTTCTTTACTCGTTTTCTTTTTTTTATTCAAATCCTAACCAAATTAACTTATTTACATAGGCCTAATTCTTTCTTTAATGTGTTCCTTGGTTCAGATTATTTAGATTATTTAAAAAAATCTTCACACCGGAAGTAGTCATAAGGGCTTTAGAATCAAAATTTGTCGTTTTTCAATTATTTTTTTCTACGATTATTGATTCTTCCTCTTCAAATCACTGCAACAATTTCTTTAATATGTATAATACTTTTGAAGTTATGACCAAAAACGTGCCGGGGAGTTTTAGATGTTTTCCTACACATTGGTAACTTTGTTGCTCGTTTCCCGAAACTTTGGATTTTCAAATCCGTTTCCTTAGTAACTGCCAGAGTTTTCAAGATAATGAAGTGAAATTTAGTATACGTGTGTGTACCTTATAGGGAAGAACAATATGGCCTAGAGCTGTTGCTGTACATGTCATAGTTTCAGCTTCTTAAAAAAATATTCAGAGAAAAATATTGCAAAAAAGTTACACTTTAATATAAGCTTTAAAAAAATCTTGATAGAATCCAATGATTTTAGGTCGGTCTCTATCTAAAAGTACACGGGGCTACATGACCGCGTTGTCGCAGCCCCTAAACTGAGGAACCAACCAATCTCTAGGTACCGTATTAGTAAATACAATTAAAAATATTTTTTGAAAAACAATGATATTTGTGAAAAATATTAGGAAAACTGTGGATCAGTGCACAATATGTAGCCGCTATTTTAAATGCCTAATTTGCGGAAATTCATTCGCCATATGACTTGTAAATACACGGACATATTGGCAAAGCATAGTGTGATTGGCAGAACAAATTGCAATTCCTTAGTACTTTCTGTTGCTGAGGAATAAAAAAGTGAAATATACAGGATTTTTGGATCCTTGAAGATGTAGGTCCCCCCTTAGTGAAACTCTGCATTGACTCACACTAACGCTCGTAGTGGTATAAAAGGCAACCTGCTAATCTAACTGAACGGATATGGTTGAGTTTCATTGACTCGCACTAGCGCTCGTAGAGGTAGAAAATGCAAGCTGCTAATCTAACTGAACGGATATGGTTGAGTTTCATTGACTCACACTAGCGCTCGTAGAGGTAGAAAATGCAAGCTGCTAATCTAATCGACAGGATATGGTTGAGTTTCCGGTGAACAATCAGTCATCGTGCCGGCATCTCGTAAGAAACGTTTAGTGTGTCCTTTAGGTTTGGAAAAGTGGAGAAAACAACGAAAATTGATTACAAATGCAGCAACAATAAGATTCACTGATGAACTGGTATCGAGTCGGCAATCGGATGAAAATGTAATAGCATGGATTCAACATTCGGTTGCTTGTCTGAAGGGATTTTTTCATATTCCTCTGGTTTTAATGTTCTTATCATGGTTTTGTTAATGCATCCATAATATTTCATGTTGCCTGTACATTTACATTTGTCTGTTGGCACAGGCTAGAGTAAAATGTGACTTTTCACCGAAGTCTCAGTCTCACTCATGGCTGTGATTATCTGGAAGCTACTGAGGTATGGGTGGTGCTGAGTAATGGTCTCCAGGCACAGCTAGTGCCTGTGGATGCTGTGAAAGGTTCTACTCGTAGGGTTAGTACTGTTGTTCTGACTCAGTGAGGAAAGAAATGGCACTCTATCTCATTCCTCACCTTGCCTAGTACGTCTCATTATAGTGCCGCCTCGGTTTTGTGGGTTTCTACCACATAACCTGTGGTGGTGCTTTTTGAGGATCCAACCACCTCCAGGCTGACTACCTAACAGACAGAACATTTCATGTAATGACTAGACATCTAAGTTAAAGCGACTATAAACCCTCAATAAAAATAAATAAATAGTCGTACATACATTCGCCCGCGAATATTCTAGTTGTAAAGAGTACACTTAGCAAAATTTTAATCATGAATGCTATGACTGATTTATCCTTGGTATGAATAATCTGACTTTATCAATTCAGCTACTGGTGCAGTGGTTAGGGGTTTGTCATTCCTTCATTGGTATAACAGAGCGAAGTTGGTTTTCTGAGAATATCGCAGACACTGTAAATTTAAGGGCCTTTAAATGTGGTTTTCGGAGACCCTTTATAGTCGCGTGAAAAAGACCTTTCGTACCACACTCACACGTGAAAATTGCGTGAAAAAAATCTAGAGTGCCCCTTAAGCGCATTATACTGTATGTATTGATGAATTTTACTGCTTAATTTGGTTCAGTGATAACCTTATAACCGTCCGGAAACTTTCACAGTAATGTAATAATTGGAATTGCATTGCGTCTTACAGAAATAGATGGACCTGTGTGATTCTGTTACCATGGTTACCGTGTTGCATTCTTTCATTATTTCATTGTAAATATACACATGTTTTAAGGTATTTATTTAATTGTGAGGCATTTAAAGAATAAGTGAGTGCGTTTCGCTTACGCATTGGGTTATGCTAAACCTGTAGGTACCCCATATGTGTAGGTTGGTGTTAATGCGACCTTATTTTCGGTACAAAACTGGAATGGGACCTTAGCAGAATAATATAGGGAGGGATAAAGGTCATGTTCAGGCAATCCTTATCAGTTCTTGTTTAGTGACACTTTATATACGATTCAAAGAAGCCGACATTCTAGTGTCACGTACACAAGGTCTAGTGCAATACTGCTATCTTTAGTCCACAGTTCTACATAATCTCCGGCTTGCGGTTCACAGAATATTGCGTGTCTCCCGCCTACATAACGCTACTTCATATCATATCTATAAAGGGACACATCTTCAGCAAATGTTTGCTCTGGGAGGAACCTGAAACTCTCCCAAATTGGCACACGCATGGGCCTCTCCACAAGGTGTAGCCGCTTCCCACGAGCGCAATGTCTACTCCTTATTGGATGTTTGAATTCCGGCGTAGATAGTGACTATCCCGAGTGTGGTTTTCCCATAGGGTTTTCCACACTTCCTCCAGGTAAATGCCGGGAAAGTCCCGGGGGCAGTTATCCCACCCGCTTCCTAATAATTATAGTTACCCACACACTACTACAGTGGTGCTTTTCTCCAAGGCGGACCGGGTTCGATTCTCAATCAAAGTACTGTATGTGAAATTTTTCTTCCTTTCTTCAATCCTCCCTTCTTTCCTCCCTTAATTCTTTCCTTATTTCCTTCAATTCGTCCTTCCATCCTTCAATCCTTCGTCCTTTCCATTCTTCATTCTTTCCTTCTTCCCTTCCTTCCTCCCTTCATTCATTCATTCATTCATTCCTCCCTTCCTTCATTCATTCCTCCCTTCCTTCCTTCATTCATTCATTCCTCCCTTCCTTCCTCCATTCATTCATTCCTTCCTTCATTCCTCACTTCCTTCATTCGTTCCTCCCTCCCTTCCTTCATTCATTCCTTCATCCACCCTTCATTCATTCCTCCCTCCCTTCCTTCATTCCTTCATTCCTTCCTCCCTTCCTTCATTCATTCCTCCCTTCCTCCCTTCATTCATTCCTCCTTCCCTTCCTTCATTCATTCCTCCCTTCCTTCATTCATTCATTCATTCATTCATTCCTCCCTTCATTCATTCCTCCCTGCCTTCATTCATTCCTTCCTTCATTCATTCCTCCCTCCCTTCATTCATTCCTCCCTCCCTTCCTTCATTCCTCCCTTCCTTCATTCATTCCTTCCTTCATTAATTCCTCCCTCCCTTCCTTCATGCATTCATCCCTCCCTTCATTCATTCCTTCCTTCATTCATTCCTCCCTTCCTTCATTCCTCCCTTCATTCATTACTTCCTTCATTCCTTCCTTCCTTCATTCATTCATTCCTCCCTCCCTTCATTCATTCCTCCCTTCCTTCATTCATTCCTCCCTTCATTCATTCATTCATTCCTCACTTCCTTCATTCATTCATTCCTCCCTTCATTCATTCCTCCCTTCCTTCATTCATGCCTCCCTTCCTCCCTTCATTCATTCCTCCCTTCCTTCATTCATTCCTCCCTTCCTCCATTCCTCCCTTCATTCCTTCCTCCCTTCCTTCATTCATTCCTTCCTTTATTCATTCCTCCCTTCCTTTATTCATTCCTCCCTTCCTATATTCATTCCTTCCTTCCTTCCTTCATTCATTCAATCATTCATTCCTCCCTTCCTTCATTCATTCCTCCCATCCTTCCTTCATTCATTCCTCCCTTCATTCATTCCTCCCTTCCTTCGGTCATTCCTCCCTTCCTTCGTTCATTCCTCCATTCCTTCATTCATTCCCCCTTCCTTCCTTCATTCATTCCCCCCTTCTTTCATTCATTCCTTCCTTTGTTCATTCCTCCCTTCATTCATTCATTCCTCCCTTCATTCATTCCTCCCTTCCTTCATTCATTCCTCTCTTCATTCATTCATTCCCAGTTCCTTCCTTCATTCATTCCCCCCTTCCTTCCTTCCTTCCTTCCTTCCTTCCTTCCTTTATTCATTCATCCCTTCCTTTATTCATTCCTCCCTTCCTTCTTTCCTTCCTTCAATACTTTCCTTTCTTTCTTTCTTTCTTTCTTTCTTTCTTTCTTTCTTTCTTTCTTTACACTACTACAGTCACCAAGAAACACAGGTTATGAGACAAATTGAACACCAAGTACACAAGACTGATGACCAAGATGTCCCAAGCCCCTAAACCGAATTAACAACCACAACAATTGTTATTATATCAGAACCAGAATTCAATTTGTTGCTTAATTTGGTCGCTTGGTTATCACTGTCATCAGCTCCGTGTATTTGGCTATGTGAGGAACTGTCTGAAGACCTGGGTTATTGGGGTTAGGGATTAGCCAACCATGGTCAGGAACGGCATCCGGCAGTAAAACCCACACAGCACACGGAAATCATCGCATTGAGAGGGTGATGTTAGAGCCCGGATGTTGATGACATGTCATATTTTTTACTGAGTTGTCTAAAACAATGCTGAAGTACATAGAAACTCCGGACGGGCCACCCCGTCTCCAAATATGTCATTTTTATTTTGGATCTTTTTGCATTTTTTGCTATTTTTCCATTTTAAGAGCATTTATTTAAGTTTGGTAGATTTTTTTGGTCATATTTTAGAGAAATCAGCCTTTTAAGGTGATATTTTTTTCTTCGAATTTAGTCATGTCACAGCTTTATATGAGGGAGTTACGTCTCTCAGAGTTAGGAAGAAGCTAGTAGCTATGAACCTTTTGTTAAGTCCTTGAAATCTATTTTGATTGACTTTTCAGTTTGAGCTTCAGATATCATTTTTGAAATATTGGTGAGTTTATTAATTGAAAAAAAAAATGAAAATCCACAGCCTGCTTCCAGTCTACGACCGGGTCAGGAATGGAATGAATGAAGCCCCCATCTAGCGGCGAGGATATGAACTGTGCCGGCTGCCGAGGCCTGACGCATTCCTCTGGGGCAATGATTAAATGAATGACAGATGAAATGAAATGATAGTGGAGAGTGTTGCTGGAATGAAATTTTGACAGGGAAAACCGGAGTACCCGGAGAAAAACCTGTCTGCCTCCGTTTTGTCCAGCACAGATCTCACATGGAGTGACCGGGATTTGAACCACGGACCCAGCGGTGAGAGGCCGGCGTGCTGCCGCCTAAGCCACGGAGGCTTAGTTTATTAATTATAAGATCATTTTCTCTATTTCACCGTGCATTTTTCGAATTTTTGAAATATTGGTGAGTTTATTATTATAAGATTATTTTCTCCATTTTATAGTGCATTTTTAGATTTCTATGTCATTTATATATATATACACCGCGGACAGGCCAACAAGGACCACGCAAATATCACTTCTTTATAGGTCTAGTTTCCTTCTTTCTCTTCCAGAAGTCTTTCATCCTGGTCGACTGTGCAGCTCTTCTTTCAGCAGTCCATTCTCCTCTGTTGAGATTTTTCTTCTCCCCGACAAGAATTTTGAGACCAAAAATTTGTTTTCTGTACTCTATTCGATTTAGACAATCTTCTTCAGTAATTTTGAATTTTTGAAGTTCTTCTTTCATTTGTTTTACATAGCCTCCTTGTCCTTTATAGTTCCAGATTTTATCAAAAATTTGTTTGTTTAACCTTGAGCAATCCATGCGGACCATATGTCCGTAGAACTGAAGTCGCCGTTTTCTGATCATCACTTCAAGGTTGTCGATTTTACTATAAATTTCTGCATTCGATCTCAGTCTATAACCTTCCTGTGTTTTCCTAGGACCATAAATCCTTCTTAAAATTCTTCTTTCTATCTTGAGCAAATTCTCCATTCCGGTTATATTTGTAGTTTCCATGCCGTACAAGATGACTGGTCTAACAACAGCATTAAAATGTCGTAATTTTGCATTGATAGACAGGTTCTTTTTATTGTATATATTTTTTGTACAAAAATTTAATCTTTCCAATTTCCCTTTTTTGTTCTCGATTGCCAATTTATCCGTCCCATTGCTACTAATTATTTCTCCAAGATATTTAAATCGGTCAGTGACCCTGGTGCTCCCATAATTTGTTTTTATCATTTTCTTAGTGTATTTCTGATCACTTGTCATCATCTCTGTTTTTACCAACGAAATCTGTAAGCCCGCTTTTTCCGCCGTTTCTTTTAACTGATCAATTTGGTTAATAGCTTCTTGTTCTGATTCAGCAAACAACGCTACGTCGTCAGCAAATGCTAAACCTTTGACTCTGAGGTTCTTATTCTTTGTACCAATTTTAGCACTTGAATCGTTCTTCTCCCAAAACGTCCTCATGACTTTATCCAAGACCAAATTGAAAAGCAGTGGTGATAGACTGTCCCCTTGTCTTAGCCCAGTTTTTACCTCGAAGGGCTCGCTAACTTCATTTAAAAATTTGACTCTGGAAATCGTATTAGTTAATGTAAGTTTTATTAAATTTATGGTTTTTTGATCAACTTGGTATTCCTTCAATGTGTCAAAAACAGTATCCCTATCCACTGAATCATACGCTTTCTGAAAATCAACGAATGAGATAAAGATATTCTTTGGCCTGTTGTTGTAATATTTTAATATCAATTTTAAACTAAGAATTTGTTCTGCACACGATCTATTCCTTCTGAAACCTCCTTGGAACTCGCCAAGCTGTGGTTCGATCTGTGGTTCAAGTCTGTTTAAAAGTAGTTTGGCAAATATTTTATATGTGACAGACAACAATGAGATCCCCCTATAACTATTGACATCAATTTTTGAGCCTTTTTTATGTAGTGGATGAATTAAGGCGATTAACCAGTCTTCTGGAATTGCTTCCTCAATCCAAATTTTCTGGAATAGATTTGTCGTCGCTATTAAAAATTCATCATCTACAAGCTTCCACATTTCTGCAATTATTCCATCTTTGCCTGAGGCTTTATTGTTTTTAAGTGAGTTGATAATACATTTAACTTCATTTACATCTGGGGGCGTAGAGTCAAAATTTTGTGTTGTAAATTTGAAACTCAACTTGTCTGTCGGTTTTGGACAATTTAACAACTTCTCAAAATACGCAGCCAAGATATCACAATTTTCCTTGTTGTTTAATGCTAGCGTACCATCTTCCCTTTTGAAATTTAAACTCGGCGCTGAATATCCAGTGATTTCATTCTTAAATGCTCTATAAAACAATCGGGTGTCATTTTTCTTAAAATTGTCGTCCATTTCCATTATTTGGTCCTTCATATATTTTCTTCGAATCGTTCTTAAAGTCTGGTGGGCCATTTTCCTTAATCTTTGTACTTCCTCTAAATTTTCTGGAGTCTTGTTCCCGTTCCACTTGTGCCAAGCACAATGTCTTTCTTTGATCACTCTTTCACATTGTTCATTCCACCAAGCATGTTTCCTATAAAAGTTCAACGGTGCAATTTCCTGAGCTGGTTCAAGAAGGTTATTAGTAACATCATTCCAATTGGTTGGTATTTTAAGTTTTCCTTGAAATTCTATCCTTTTTTCATTTGTAAGAACCTCTCTATTAATTTTCGGAATTTTAATTCTAGTTGTATTTTGTTTGCGTGTAAAAGGTATGAAATTCATCTTGATTTGAGAAAGGTAATGATCTGAAGTTACATTAATGGATTTTCTGACCTTGACATTTTGAATTTCTTTGAAACAATTTCGAGAGATAGCTACATGATCTAGTTGAAACTCACCCAGCAACGCATTTGGGGAGACCCATGTTTTCTTTTTACTTGGTTTTGCTTTAAAATGTGTGGACATAATCTTTAAGTTTAGATGTTCACAGAGTTTAACCAATCTCTCACCATTCCTGTTGGTTCTATTGTGAGCGGGATATTTACCTATTATATCAGAAAATTTTCTCTCAGATCCAAGCTGAGCATTGAAATCTCCAAGTAAAATTTTTACATGATTAGAAGGAATTTTGAGAATTTCGGCTTCTAACTCGTCCCAAAATTCATCAACTTTCTCTGGATTCGTTTTATTATCCTTATTTATAGGAGCATGGGCGTTGATTAGCGTGTATCTCTTATTGAGAGATTTTATAGTTAGAAAAGATAGTCTGGCATTCACACTTCTAAAAGCGATAACTGCGTCCAAAAATTTCTTGTTGACCATAAAAGCTGTTCCAAGATGTGGCATGTTCTTCATCACTCTCTTCCCAACTTTTCCTTTGAAAATTCGGAAGTTGTCAGATTCAAAGGTGTCCTCATCCAAGAACCTGGTCTCTTGAAGGGCTAATATTGTAATGTGATGTCTATGAAGTTCTGTTGTTAGTTGTTTTAATTTTCCAACCTGAATTAAGGAATTCACATTGTATGTTCCAAAAAAATATTTTCTCATTTTCTTGAATCTTGAACTGTTCTTGTGGTGCTCCGATTCACCATAATGTAACCCTAAACTGCTAGGCACCCTGGAATCCGATTTACGCCTAGCATTGTCTTCAGGGTAATCATGACCAATAGAAGCTAAATCCATGATATTAAAGTAAATGTGGGTTGGACAAAGTCCAACGTTATACAACTAAGATTGTGAGTCCTAGAGGTTGCCTCAAGATGTGTTCTGGCTCTTATTTTACTCTATGTCATTTATTACAGTCATTTTTGAAAATTTTAAGAGCATTTTTTTAATCTGTTTACGGCGTCAACATCCGAGCCCTAATGATAAAGGGCGGACACATATTTGGTTAAGTAGAGCAAATATGTCGCTGTTACGTCATTGCAATGTGTTGATAGACGCAGAACTGATCGAGATAAAATTAACTAACATGGACTGATTGTGTGGCCTCTGTAAGTCCTCACTGCTTACGTCTAAGGACCACAATGGGGCAAGCAGCATGTCCAGAGGGTAGAGGTTCGTTACCCGGCGCTGAAATACGCTATCCTGAGCAGACCAGACGAAAGAGTGAGGGGGAAGGGGCACCGGTGCAGCAACCCTGGTTAGTTAGTAAGTTATTATTGTTTAAAGGGGCAGAACTACGAGGTCATCTGCTCCTCTTAACACAGAGTAAAGTATACAAATTTGGAATGGAATTTAAAATTTAGAGGTGGTCACCTAAAATTGGAATACCGACAGTAGTGGCTACGCTGGCTAAAGTGCAGCGTTAGGCCATGGGCCCTCTGCTGACACCGTCGGCCGTACTTGAAATGGTTTTCCGTGGCTTCCCATTTTCAACACCAGGCAAATGCTGGGACGGTACCTTCTGACAGGCCACGGCCGCTTCCTTCCACATCCTTGCCCAGTTTCATTCATCTTCATCCATTCCATCTCTCATTCCGACGCGCAGGTCGCCCACGGGCGTCGACTAGAAAGACCTGCACTCGGTCTCTCAGGAGACAAAAAAAAACTTCAAACAAAAAAATTATGTAAAACTATTAGCCTAGTTGTAATACAAACAAAAAGAGTCAGTCTCAAAGACTGGACCTTATACCATTTTAAATGCTACAAATACTGAAAAATGCTAGAAAGGCTGGAGGCTTCGAGCGAAGTGAGACTCTTGACATGTTAGATGATCAAGAAACAATCAGAACGCTAGAAAGTTACAAGCCATGAGGGAGCTGGAGCGCGCGGTGAAAGGAGGGAGCTGTCTGGATGACGTCACACTCGCCATGTCGTTGCCGTCTCGTAACTCCAGAGCTCACCAGTGAACTCAGTACATATGCACCAAGCGGTACTATGACGTCACACACCTCAGTGCATTCTCGGTACATTTCGTGACGTCGCCGTAACGACCAAGTCGACTAGATCATTTAAAATGATAAAATTTCGGGAAAAACAAAAATTCAGAATTCAAAAACGAACAAGTCGTTGAGTCAATGTACACTGGAAAATTTAGATTGCTGGCCCTAACCCTGGGGCCCGAAGAGTCCACAGTAGACAAATTCACTAAATGTAACTTTTGTCCGCTTCTTTGCGTAGTGGCTAGCAGTCTTGGCAGTCACCGCGGAGGCCCGGGTTCAATTCCCAGCTCTGACAAGACATTTAATCTGATCTGAGAGCTGGAACAGGGTACACTCAGCCTCGTGAGGGAAACTGATTGGAGGAGGGTTCGATTGCTACCTCAACCACTCGGAAAGCGGTTTTCCACGATCTCCCCCACTTCCACTCCAGGTAAATGCTGGGATGGCTCCTAACTTAAGGCCACGGCCACCTTCTTCCCAATTCCACACACACCCAAATACATGGGGCTATATGACCACCATGTCGTAGCCCTTAAAATAAGCAACAATAACTGAAATTGACTGCAGTCAGGATTCAAGTCGTACACAACACACACGTTTGTTAGGAATATAAGTCAACCAGCAACGCGCCCCAGCTTCGCCCGGTATATTTACCGGTTAACCCGGCGTAAGCTTAAAAGGCGCACGGACGACAGGTCCCAGACGCAATTTAGAAAGGCCGAGGTGAACAGCGAAACTCCAAACACATATTCTTCGCTGAAGTCTTAACTTGATACAACTCGACAGTTTGATGCTGGCCGAAGCTGGGGTGATAGGCTCGCTCGCTAGCTCATAAACTCGTTTCGAAGCTAGTAGAGTAGTTTAAATTTCCACTAAATGGAGATTGTTGGAAGAAATGAAAACGTAAAAACACTTAAAGTGGGCGATGTATTAAATATAGAAATTTGCTGTCGCGGACTTTCTTTGTAGAACTATTCATGCTGAACAATTCTTACACTCATAGTATAGAGCAGGGGTTCTCAACCTTTTTCAACCATCGTACCCCTTTAAAAAAATTAAACATCCTGCGTAACCCCTATTAACCTTTCTTATGTAGTTATAATGGTTATTAAAAATGTGAAAGGTATGTAGTTAGTATGGTTTAACCCTTGTAATTTTATAAGGAAAGATATTTTAATAAAACAAAATATAGTTGTTTTTCAGTTCCTTTTCCCAAAGAGTGATTTTTGCAATCACTGCCTTAGTTTTCATTTCAACATAGAACATATCAGAAACACTACCTTGCATACTGTTATTCCAAATGTTCAGGTTTTCAAAAATATCACTTAAATAGGCCAATTTTAAAAGCCAACCAAAGTCATTGAGTACTGATGATAAATTAGAATTGTGCTCGGTAAAGAAAAGATGCAATTCTTTGTGGAGTTCAAATACACGCGCCGAAAATAACTCACACAGTAGTCACGGCACGAAGCTCACTGCACATGTGGATCGAGTAGAAGGATGGCCTGCCGCGTAACCCCTGAGATGTTTCGCGTACCCCTAAGGGGTCGCGTACCACAGGTTGAGAACCCCTGGTATAGATAGATATGTTTAACGGTTTACCCAGCGTAAGGTTAAAAGGCGCCCGGACGGCAGGTTTTTCACAGAAATCGTTACTGCTCGACTTCCTTTCGTCATAAATGAATGATTTTCTACAGAAACATTCCTCGAGAAATCCTTTACAGAATGGTAAAAAAAACGCATCAAAATCAATCCAGTGGTTCTCGAGATTACCCGTTACATCCAAACATCGGGAACTTGGTTTTATACAGTACTATGTAGAGATGTAGGGGCCTAGAACCTCTTTAAGTTAGCAGGCAAATACTAGCTGACTCACTGCATAGTTCACATTGCCGTGTCGCATACTTCTGCTGTCTCTTCAGTAATTTATGGACTTAAATTAATTTTGTACCCAAGACGGAAAGTTTGTCGGACAAAGGTATTAGTAGCTTGGAACTTCCTCTAACACCAAATTTGTTTGCTCACAGTTAGTTTCAGCTCGTCCTCCTGGTTCCTACCACCAACACGCAATCGTGCCTGATAACGTGAGCCTGTCATGGCCCCATGTGCCGCCACACTCAATCGTTTCTCATGAATTATTTCTATGAAGTTAACCTAACCTCAGCCCCCTGAACTATAGTGGCGCCTCTTGTCTTTTGTTTCTTGATAAAAAATAAAATATTCCTGTGACATTCTAGTTCGACCTAAGCCGTCTGGAACTGTAGTGAAACTGTAGTCACTTGTTCTTGGTTGGTTACACTTAAAACCTAAGACGATAGTTTGACCCAAGAAGTTATATTCTAACCGAAAGGGCAATAGTTGTTGTTGATTCTTAGGGGGCTTTGGGACACCGTGGTCATGTAGCCCCGTGTACTTAGGTGTGTGTAAAATTTGGCTGTGTCACTGTGATGTCTGTACAAGTGTGTGTATTTCAAATTAAGATAAGATTTGGGCAGGAAGCGTCCGTGGCCCTATTTAGGTAGCATCCCAGCGGCATTTGCCTAGAGTAGAAGTGGGAAACCACAGAAAACCACTTCCAGGATGACTGAAGTAGGAATCGAACCCACCTCTTCTCAGTTTTGCCTCACCTGGTTGAGTGTATCCCGTTCCAGTCCTCAGAACAGAATTAAATTTCTTGGCAGAGTCTGGAATCGAACCCTGACCTCGGCGGTGACAGCCAAGAATGCTAGCCACTACGCAACGAGGCAAACGAAGAGGAAAGAGTTGACAATGGGATGTCGACGGTAAAGATAAAATAAGAGAAGGCCTATACAAGGGTGGAAATAACGTCTTTCCCAACTACAGTTTCTATATACGTGTGGTTGGTTGGTTCCTCAGTTTAGGGGCTGCGACAACGCGGTCATGTAGCCCCGTGTACTTTGGGTGTGTGTAGAATCTGTCTGATAACCGGTGTTAATTGTGATGGCTGTATTAGTGTGTGTTATCTGTAATTCAGGTAAGGACTGCAGACGATCAATTTCAAATAGGTCCTACTTTTGCTACCAAAATGCTACCGTCAACGACACCTAGCTGTGAACTTGGTTCAAACTCGGTAAAAGTCGTCGGATTTTTAATAGCGTAAAAAATCCCTCAGTATACCTTCCTTCGGAGGGGACATAAAGCCGTCGGGCCCATGACAGATTTATGGCATGTAAAAGAACCTTCCACTAACTACAATTGAGTAAGGCTAACTTTTTAAAGTTAGATTTTATTAACGCTCTATTAAGTTCCAACGTTTGCCACAAGGGCCGGTTGAGGTGGCATCTAGTAGCCAAGTTCACAGCTAAATAAACAACAACAACTCTAAGCCTCCTGCAATGGCACCGCAGTCATTTGTTCTTGATAAACTTGAAGTATTCCTATGACGTTATTCTGACCTCAGCCCTTTGGAACTGCAATGGCACCGCCGTCATTTGTCTCAGACCAGACAGACAGGTGCGGTCTGTGTAAACACCAATTACATCTTATTTAAAACTCATTATGCAGATTAGGTCTTGTCCTACTTGCAGATCGTAAATTGCATAAAGACTGCTGCGAATGAAAGCGGAATCATTCAGTCGAATAAGTTAATATGTAGTTAGTTAGTTATCGGTAGTTATTGTTGTTTTAAGGGGCGGAACTACGAGGTCATTTGCCCCTAAGTTAATATGTAACAAAGGAAATCGGAACATAATGGGCTGGAGGCCAGGACGAATTATTAGATTCCTTTTTAAAGTATAGATAACGGATGTTTTTAATATAGTAGGCCTACATTATGCAAAGAGCCTATAATGGCAATAATTATTACACGAGTGTGTTTATGAGACGAGCGAAGCGTGTTTTATAATTTCCATACGAGTGTCTTAATTACCATTATAGGCGAGTTGCATACGACTGTTTATGTTCGACGATAATTATAACTATTCTATGTTCAAACATAAATATTCATAAATATCTGTCGAGATTTCGCCAGATTTATGTACTGAACAGAGCGCATGGGACGCAGAGAATACCATGGCCTCATGGAATACCCCACTATGACACTAGAAGCCAAGCAGTGAAATTTAAAATAGGAGGCCGTGGAAGTCAGCGCAGGTGCGATGCTATCCTTCCCTAATTGGTCACACAACTGTTTCTTGAGCTCTGATTGGTGGGAGAAACTGATTCATAATGAAAAATAGTGTTATAATGAGCCTCATTATGATACAGTTATCTGACATATAATATTTACATTTCGACACCGTCGAACATAAAGTGGACAGTACATTTATTTACGTTTCATGAGGCAAGAATTCGAATGAACATGACAGTTAATTAATTTAATTCTGGTGGTTGAAACGGGGAGAGGGGACTGAGAAAATGAGGGTTCAATTTCCACCTCAGATTTCAAAAAAGTGAGTTTCCGTGGCCTATTCACTTTTACTCCAGGCAAATGCTGGGATGGTTCCTAACTTCAGACCACGGCCGATCCCTTCCCAATCCTATCCCCAATTTACAAATACACACACTAGTACAGCCATCACAATAACACAGGTTATCATCCTAATTACACACACTCAAATACACGGGGCTATATGACCACGATGTCACAGCCCACAAAATAAGCAGCAACAACAAGATATTTCTCAGTGTAGAGGAGGAACGTTAGTCAGAGCATTTAATATATATTTTTTTAAATTACCGACAGCGGTAGCTACGCTCACTAAAGCGCCATGGGGCCAAGCTCTCTGCGAATTCGGTAGACGTGGGTTCCAGCCCCACCATCGGCTGTCCTTGAAATGGTTTTCCGTGGGTTCCCCATTTTCAATTCCAGGAAAATGCTGGGATGGTACCTTCTGGCAGGCCACGGCCGCTTCCTTCCACATCCTTGCCTCATTCATTTAATCTCTCGTTAACTCCTCTCATTAGGTTGGCGTCAGGAAGAACATCCGGTTCCATTAGGGATTTAGGGTTCACCAAAAGTGAAAGAAAGAGATTTTGCCTTGGACGAAGAAATGGAGACGGCCATTGATAAAAGAAGGATATTTAAGTAGATTGTCAAATACCAATGGGTATCACCTTTACTTAAATATATATTTTCATTTTCAAAAATCAAAACAAAAAAGAAAATTACGCCAAAACTTCTAAAAATTTGTTAATTTGTTACACAGCTGGATCGTCAAATTTTACGAGGGTATTTCGAGTGATGTGATCTCTGAAAAGGAACTGTTATTACAGGCCGAACGTTTGTTTTAGACGATTGCCCTTGACTTTGAATCCACAGTTGTCACCACCGGTCTGATGTAATGGAATTCCAGAACCTGAGCACGTGACGACACCACAGTGCAGAACAGTACAGTCCACGTCGTAGTATTGTGTGACGCGGAAGTACACGTTACATAGTTACGAACAGAACACCATTATATTTCATCCATCTTCATCTCTCAGTAACTCCTCTCATGAGGTTGGCTTCAGGAAGGTCATCCGGCCGTAAAAACCATCCCCCACAAAGACTTCCATCGCATCTCATCCCCTAGCCCGTTGGAAAACGGTAATAATGAGGGGTAGACAAACAAATGAGGCTATACTATTCTTTTTAGTTTCTGAACAATTTAGTTTTTGTTCTTGTCTGGTTCTTGGAATGAACCCTTCAATTCTTGTTCAATGTTTACAATTTAGAAGAGGAATGTTTTTGATTTCCTTTGTTTTAGCCTAGTTTTCACAAAAACGCTGCATGATCCCTCCCTATATTATTCTGCTAAGGTCCCATTCCAGTTTTGTACCGAAAATAAGGTCCCATTAACACCAACCTACACATATCGGGTACCTACAAGTTCAGCATAACCCAATGCGTACGCGAAACGCACTCACTTACTCTTTAAATGCCTCACAATTAAATAAATACCTTAAAACATGTATATTTACAATGATGGCCTGTTTGCCATCTCTTGATGAATACAGTACATTTGCATTTGTCAGTTGGCACAGGCTAGAGTAAAAGGTGGCTTTTCACCGATGTCTCAGTCTCACTCATGGCTGTGATTATATGGAAGCTACTGAGGTATGGGTGGTGCTTAGTAATGGCATTCAGGGCACAGTCAGTGCCTGTGAATGCTGTGAAAGGTTCTACTCATAGGGTTAGGACTACTGTTCTGACTCAGTGAGGAACGCAATGGCAAACTACCTCACTCCTCTTCTTGCCTAGAACGCCTCAATATAGCGCTGTCTTGGGTTTTTGTGGGTATCTACTCACATAACGTAACGGCGGTGCTTTTTGAGGATCCAACCAGCCTTCGGGCTGACTACCTAACAGACATTTACAATGAAATAATGAAAGAATACAACACGGTAACCATGGTAACAGAATCTCACCGGTCCATCTATTTCTGTAAGACGCAATGCAATTCCAATTATTACATTACTGTGAAAGTTTCCAGACGGTTATAAGGTTATCACTGAACGAAATTAAGCTGTAAAATTCATCAATACGTACAGTATAATGCGCTTAAGCGGGTCAAAGGACACTATAGAATATTTTCACGCAATTTTCACGTGTGTGTGGTACGAAAGGTCTTTTTCACCCGACTATAAAGGGTCTCCGAAAACCACATTTAAAGGCCCTTAAATTAACAGTGTCTGTGATATTCCCAGAAAACTAACTTCGCTCTGATATACCTAAGAAGGAATGACAAACCCCTAACCACTGCACCAGTAGCTGAATTTATCAAGTCAGATTATTCATACCAAGGATAAATCAGTCATAGCATTCATGATTGAGATTTTGCAACTAGAATATTCGCGGGTAATGCTAGTACAATATATTTTAGTTAATCAAATATATGTTAGCTTCTGTGACAGCGTAGTGGAAGGAGCGAAGTACATCCATCAATCAATTATTTGACTATCCGATTAATCATCGCCGTCCACAATTCTCAAGCCGTGTCATAAGGTTTGGCAACACCAGCCACCTGTCATCTGGGAGGCCTAGCGCAAGCACTTGGTAATTGCCAACACTGTGTAAACACATAGATTTTGGCGCCAAATGTTTCCGAGAATACAACAGAACATAACGTCCGCTAAATCTACACACAGATATCACAAATAAAGGATGAATATTATCATGCTAAGTCCTGTCGATTCCCGATAAGGTGATAATAAAAGGCTCTACTGTACCTCAATGTCCCAATATCTGAAGTTTTCTTTTCTTGCTGCTATGTTCACTGCCGTCATTGACGCGCTCAGAAAATATATCAAAGACTATTCTTACTAACTTAGAGACTGCCTTTGATAATGAATCCTTCACTTTTTGTCCACAGATGCTCTCATCATAGTTACAATAGGCCTCCCAGCTTAATGTTGACAGTCTAATAATAATAATGTTCCACTAATCACTTAATTTTTCTAATAAAATCTACCTAAAAGCACTTGCCAACTGTGTACACTTCATAATGTACTGGGAAATAGAGGGCACATGAAGATATATACCAGTACCTAAACTAAATTAGGCCTACTAGACACTGAAAGTCCACCTCGCTGTAGTGATCAAAACGTAGTAATATAACCAGTTATTTTAATAGTGCTGCCATAATTTGACTTACAACCAGGCACACAACACTTCCTAGGCATCTGAATTAGTTTAATGAATAGTGAAGAATGTGTTGGTTACATTCATAACCAAGTATTGGTTACACATGTAACTTAATACGGGAAATACTCACTTCTACTACTTTCAGCAGGTCTGATTTACCACGAGGAATTTCACGGGTGTTGAAATAGTCAGTACGAACTGCTTGTAGATGCTGTCATATCAAAATAAACGATATTTAAGAATAAAACTTAGCATGTGGTCTTACGTGTTTATATGTGGTCTTAAGTGTTTATAGAATTTACGGCCTCTTCTATACGTTGCCAATTCTACCAACAGCACGGCTTGAGAATTATAGACGGTGATGGATTAATCATTCATTCGATTAATCGTTTTGTGTCTATTAATCGATTTTTCTGATTCGATATATCGATTATTCGATTGTTGAAATTAAGCGTTTAAAATTACCAGCCCTAGTAATAAACAAGACTATCGGTGATGTTAGTATCCAATAAGCCGTGCGGAGAGCATGCCAGTTGCCATGGTAACGCGCCAGAGATAATCGCCCGTAAATGGCGAAGTCGTTTGCTCAGATCCCTTTCCTTGCTTTATGGCTACAGTTTCTAGAGAGGACGCTAAGCGTTGAATCGTAAAGTCTGTGCTATCGCGCGTCTTGTCAGAGCTTTAAATCCATTCCGCCACTAATAACAAACTATCTGCCGTCCATACGGTAGGTGGCGATACGAGGCAAAGCAAAACAGTGGATCGCTGTCAACCTACTGTCGAAGTAGAAATTATGTGCACTCGAGTTCCTAAATAGCATAACAACCAAAGTGGCTGTAAAAAAAACGGTACATCATAATTTTCCTTGTTTTGTGAAGTTTCAGAAACATATTTTAATACCCAGCAATTCTTCTAGGTTTATACCGTGTCTTGTGTGGGGTTTCGCCTAGGACACCAAGCTGGCTCATCGGCGGACTCCTTGGTGTCCCCGCCCGGACCCCCACAGGACTAACGAACTGCGCACTACCTCCCTTTATATAGAGTGCAACTGCACTACTTGACTGCGAGAACCAAAAGCTCAAGCAGCTTTAACCTCCCTATGAAGGCTTCCGATGGTATATTGGCTTTCACGGCCGGTGAATTAAAACTCAGCAATTCTTCTAGGTCTGTGCCGTGTCTTGTGTGGGGTTTCACCTAGGACACCAAGCTGGCTCATCGCCGGGCTCTTGGGAGTCCCCACCCAGACCCCCACAGGAGTAACGAACTGCGCGCTACCTCCCTTTATATAGAGTGCAACTGCACTACTTGACCGCGAGAACCAAAAGCTCAAGCAGCCTCAACCTCCCTATGAAGGCTTCCAAAAATGTGTATATTGGCTTTCACGGCCGGCGAACCCCCACACAAGACACGGCACAAACCTAGAAGAATTGCGAGTTTTAATTCACCGGCCGTGAAAGCCAATATACCATATTTTAATATCATTTATTAATTTCAATATTAGAGTATAAACACTATACAAAATAAATAAATAAATAAATAAATAAATAAATAAATAGGGTTTCTAGGAGGACTGTTTTTTTTTTTTTTTTTTTCAAATTCCGATGGACTGTATAAAAATAACAGATTGACATACCAAACTGATTTTACTACTAAATGTTTGCTTGTTTTATTCTTATGTCTCAACATAATCGCCAAAACGATTGAAACATTTGTCGTATCGTCACACCAGCTTTTCAATGCCCTCGGCAAAACATTCTGCCACCACTGAGGTGGGTACGCCTGGAAAGTCTCCTGAAGTGTTTCCTTTTTGGCGAGGCGTTGCCGCCCAACCATGCCTTCAATTCTAGAAAAAGGTGAAAACATTCACGACCGCACTATGCCAACGTTACGATAGACTTTTTCAAAGAATTCAAGTGTGAAGTTGTGGACCATCGGCCGTTTAGTCCAAACCAGCACTGAATCGTATTTCATTGCCAGAGGTGCAGCCCTAACTAACGTTCTCGCCTTCATTGTCCAAAGGTAGCAGGATCGAATCCTGGCACAATCATCTGGCATTTGAGGGTGCGACAGTAGATTTACTGGCACTTTAAAAATCCCCTTCGAGGCAAAATTGCAGCATCCCGGAGTCTCTCTAAAAGCCGCATTAGTTAATAAAGGGACGTTAAATCAATAACATCATAATTACAGAGCTCGGATGTTTAAAACCTAAAAATATCCCGAATATTCAAGCACATATAACCTTAAAAATGACGAAATATGACCTGAAAATGATTGATTATGGTCTTTTTTTTTAAATTATAAATCCAAGCGACAATCTCTTCGAGATTAAATTGTTAACTCAATTCATTATCCCTATTTTCATATTAATTTTATAAATATACAGTCTATTTCTGTAAACACTACAGGGGTGGCCAAATTATTATGGTAAAGCATAATAGACCCAATTTATTTATTGCAAATTAAATTAAGATACAATACGTTAAAATAGAAGGATTTATTTGAGTCAGAGTCTCCGATGTAAGACATTTCATGGTTGTATTTCGTCATGTTTTCACCAAATGTGCTCCAGGAGATGATTGACGACCCAACATTATATGAATTTACGCATTTAACGTTAAAGAACGTTTATATTATTTTATTTTATATTAAACAATTGAACATTGAGGCCAATCTTTACGAAAGCAAAATGGATGCCGGATCTAAATTAAATCTGTCACCTCAATCTTCACTTATTACGAGTAGTGTATGGCATACGAATGCCTTAATTAGAAGGAATTATTTCACAGTAAATCATCGACTGGAAATCATTAATTAATAATTTCCCAACCACGATACCTCAATTAGCGGCAAAGACTGATCTGGTTAGGATTCCACCAAAACACATTTTCTTCACCAGGATACAGGAAATATATACATTGTTGAAGATTCGGTGAACCAATTAACAATAAAGAATTTGGTTCTATTAAGCATTACCATAATGTTTTGGCCACCTGTGTAGTTCCCGTTCGGTAAGTTGAGGATGATTGAACACCTACAGCTGCTGTCAAACTGCCAATATATGACGTTCTTACCAAAAAATGCTCAAAATATGACCTAATGGTAAACAAATGTTCCAAATATGCATTTATATGACAAATATAAACCTCTGTATTGTGACGATAATCACTTGATTTGCATCAGAATCCAATCGGGCATGAAAATAGAGGCAAAGAAAATAGTATGATTTTTTCTTAACATCCGAGCCCTAATCATAATTCATACCGATAAAACGCTAAGGTGTATGTTTCACAAAACTCAAGCTCTTTAACCAGAGGGAATTAGAAGGTGCGGATTGTGCCAAAATCTTCCAAATGGTCTAGTTAGTTATTTAGTTAGTTATTGTTGTTTTAAGGGGCGGAACCACGAGGTCATCTGCCTCTCTTAACACAGATTAAAGAATACAAATTTGGAATTGAATTTCAAATTTTGACGTGGACACCTAAATTTAAAAAGGCCAAAAATTAATAAATCAAAAACAAAAAATTAAATAAAAATAAAAATTATAAAAATAAACAAAAATTACGGAAAAACAAAAAAATATCATTCAAAAACGAACAAGTCGTTGAGTCAATTTACACTGGAAAATTTAGATTGGTCTCAATAGTACTTTATAAACAAATAAATATACTTCCGTTGACCTTTTACGAAATGCAAAATTTATCTACGGATAGGAGAGTGGAATGTTAGAAGTACACACATCAAAAAAAGTTTTGCATCACCTCGGTTCCAAGAGTTCCGGAACCGTTACATACAAAGGGAATAGAGATCAACACAAACAACATTTCAGCTCGTTTTATTGCTCATGAGACCCACACATTGCATGTTGTACCATCATACAGCTAGACTTTCAGCATTTGTGGTCCAGATTGCAGTACACACCACTACCTCTAATACCCAGTAGCACGTCCTCTTGCATTGATGCATGCCTGTATTCGCCGTGGCATACTATCCACAAGTTCATCAAGACACTGTTGGTCCAAATTGTCCCACTCCTCAACGACAATTCGGCGTAAATCTCTCAGAGTGGTTGGTGGGTCAAGACGTCCATAAACAGCCCTTTTCAACATATCCCAGGCATGTTCGATAGGGTTCATGTCTGGCGAAGATGCTGGCCACTGTAGTCGAGCGATGTCGTTATCTTGGAGGAACGCATTCACAAGATGTGCACGATGAGGTCGAGAATTGTCGTCCATGAAGACAAATGCCTCTCCAATATTCTGCCGATATGGTTGCACTATGGGTCGGAGGATGTCATTCAGGTATCGTAAAGCCGTTTCGGAGCCTTCCATGACCACCAGTGGCGTACGTCGGCCCCACATAATGCCACCCCAAAACATCAGGGAACCACCACCTTGCTGCACTCGCTGGACAGTGTGTCTAAGACGTTCAGCCTGACCAGGGTGCCTCCAAACACGTCTCCGACGATTGTCTGGTTGAAGGCATATGCGACACTCATCGGTGAAGAGAACGTGATGCCAATTCCGTGGGGTCCATTCAGCATGTTGTTGGGCCCATCTGTACCGCGCTGCATGGTGTCGGGGTTGCAAAGCTGGACCTCGCCATGGACGTCGGGAGTGAAGTTGCGCATCATGCAGCCTATTGCGCACAGTTTGAGTTGAAACACGACGTCCTGTGGCTGAACGAAACGCATTATTCAACATGGTGGCATTGCTGTCAGGGTTCCTCCGAGCGGCAATCCGTAAGTAGCGGTCATCCACTACAGTAGTAGCCCTTGGGCGGCCTGAGCGAGGCCTGTCATCGACAGTTCCTGTATCTCTGTACCTCCTCCATGTCCGAACAACATCGCTTTGGTTCACTCTGAGACGCCTGGAAACTTCCCTTGTTGAGAGCCCTTCTTGACACAAAGTAACAATGCGGACGCGATCGAACTGCGGTATTGACCTTCTAGGCATGGTAGAACTACAGACAACATGAGCAGCGTACCTTCGTCCTGGTGGAATGACTGGAACTGATCGGCTGTCGTACCCCCTCCGTCTAATAGGCCCTGCTCATGCATGGTTGTTTACATCTTTGAGCAGTTTTAGTGACATCTATGAACAGTCAAAGGGACTGTATCTTGGATACAATATACACAGTCAACGTCTATATGCCGGAGATCTGGGAACCGAGGTGATGCAAAACTTTTTTTGATGTGTGTATGATAGGCAGTGGAAGGTGAGATAGATTAGAAATGGAAATGGATAGGTTGAGGTTGGAATTGGTTGGGATTAGTGAAGTGCGCTAGCAGGAAGACCGCCTCAAACGTTTTCTATAACTGTGTTCACTCACTCAAAATCCCGTAATCCCCATTCCAGCATCGCACAGTACTCACCTGAAAACAAAAGATACGATAGCATTACAATCAAAAAACAAGTCAGTCCAATATTATCCCTGAGGGTGAAATATAATTCTGGAAAAACATTAGGCCAGAAAGAAACGGCATATCTTATTATTATAAAAACTCAAATTTGGCCATTAAATACATCAAAGTCATCTGAAAGGTACAAAGTAAAACGATTTAGGGTCCAACAAGAGTGAAGAAATATATTTTTCCACCAGTAGGCAGTGATGCCAACCCTTGTTGGACGGAGAAAAGGAGACGCCCATTGAAAAAACAAAGGAGATATAAGTAGGCTACGAGATTGTCACCTTTAACTTACTTAAATATAAATTTAATTTTCAAAAAGAAAAAAAATCTTAAAATTCACGCCAAAACTTCTACAAATTTGTTAATTTGTTACACAGTTGCATCGTCAAATTTAACGAGGGTTTTTCGAGTGATGTAATCACTTTGATCTCTGACAAGGAACTGTTATTACCCGTCTGACGAATCCTTGCCGGCGGTAGATGAATGAACTATGAGTTGTCAACAGTGTGACGCAATCTGTTATCCTGGAGATAGCGACGAATCATTGTGGCACGAACTTTGCGCTTGGTTAGTTGAATATTCCAAATTTTTGTTATATGGATAGTTTTAAGGCATTCATACACTTAACACAAGAGCAGTGTATTATTACAGAAGAATAAGTGTTTTTAGTATCACATCATATTATATTAGCACCAACAGTAGAACAGCGCGCAAAATCCTACGGTAGTATCAATAACGCTTGATACGGAGTGTACCTGTCTTCCCGCTTGCTCCACACTTGCCTTGATGCGCTGATACATACTTACTTATCCAAATCCCGTTCCAGCTATTGCCGGGTCTGGGTGTTTACGAGGTCTCTGCATCTTATTCTATCTTCCCACCACTTTTCTTCATCCACTTGATGCCAGTTAACTCCTCTCCTCTCTATACAGACTCCCACTCCTCCAGAGCATTCTTGGATGCCCTCGAGGTCTTCTTCCATCGATCTTAAGTTCTTCCATTATTTTTGGTAACCTTTGCCCGCTCATCCTCTTTAACATGTCCATATCAGCGAAGTCTGTTTTTCTCTTCCTATCTCTCATGCTTTCCTGATTTAGTTATTTTCTAATTTCTACATAGGCTATCATATTCTGTCCAATCTTGTTTTCCCTTTAACTGCTCTGAGAAACCTCATTTCACCTGCTTGCAGTCTGCTCCAGTCCCTTTCCGTCATTGTCCATGTTTCTGCTCCATACGTGACAATGGGTGAGTAATAAGTCTTATTCATGAGGAGATTTGCTTTTTCTGGAACTTCTATATACCAAACCAGATGTTTTATTGTTTGAGAAAAATGTCCTCCCTTTTGCAGCCTCTTGGTAATCTCATCTGTTATCGTAGCATCACTAGATATTTCACTACCTAAATAAGTGAAACTGTCTATAGCTCAATATTCCCATTTATCTTTCTATCTCTTTCGCTAATAGTCAGATGTAAACAGTTGACAGCGCACTCACTTCAGAACGGCAAAGACTCATCAGACGGGATTTACAGATGTACCTGCAAGCCACAAAGGTTAAGGTGGACGAACATTTGAGTGACCCGGGGAAGTTCCTGTCATGTTGTCAAGCATTATATTAATCTTTAAGGTCTATTTACACTTCGCAGTGGCGTAACCGTGACGTAACCGCCACGTTATCCCGCCGGCCGTGAACTCACCGTGATGTCTACAGGTTTAGTTCATGTAAAGTAAGAACGGCAAGCGGCAGTTTTGTTATCCGCTGCTGCGGTGGCCTTGGCCGAGCTTGTGGCGCGCCAGGCCCCCTGCTGTACTATTGAAAGCACGCACATAGTACATACGAGGCCTGGTTTTATTTTTCAAGTTCCGATGGACTGTATAAAAATAACCGATTGACATACCAAACTGATTTTACTACTAAATGGTTGCTTGTTTTATTCTTGTGTCTCAACATAATCGCCAAAACGATTGAAACATTTGTCGTATCGTTACACCAGCTTTCTAATGCGGTTATAGTTTAAATGGCTGTGCGGATAGCGGATATTGTTTAGAGTAAATTTGCGAATAGTTTTTAGAATACAATGTTGAACTGTATTTTTAAAAGTGCAGGAGGGATTACTTTCCGCATTCCAGACGGTGGTCAAGCCATCATAAACATTTAAAGAGTGTACCAACTACTCATTTGAATTTTCCATTCGAAAAGAAAGAATAAAAAACGTTATGTTAAAAAACGTGTATTTCGCATTTAAGCTTATGTACCATTTTGGTATAATTTTCGCAATTTTATCACTTTCTCAAAACAAATTCAAAAGTGGTTTACAGGTCGCTAAAAGTGAAAATAGAAGAGTAACTTACAAGTCATTAAAAGCATTTTTGCTTTATCGCATTTGCGAAAAAACACCACCCTTACCTATAATTTAACCCTGTTGTTGAACAGTGATACATTGCGTATTACCGTATAAATGATTTGCCAAAATTAACCCTCTGCCAGGGGAAGATGACCTCGTAGTTCCGCCCCTTAAAACAACAATAATTACTACTAACCTTCTGCCATATTATTGTAGAGTGTTCCTATGACAATTACGAAATGAAGTATCTATGTTGGCAATTGCATTTCTAGTGGTTAAAGTTAGGTAACTACGAATGTAAAACCGCGCTGTTAGTTACCTCACTCAGCCAACGTTCAATACCTTAAAAAGAAAAGAAAAAAGAAAAGAAAAAATATACGTTTGAAATTACAAGGAGATTGTGAAATACAAGTACAAGACGTTGGCACGGCCATTTGTCACGTTCCACCACGTGACGTCACAACAAACAATCGATACTTATCGATGAATGTGCAACTTCAGACGAAGACAGCTTTACAACGAGACAACTTCTTATTACAAAGCCGAACCGCGTCATTCCCTTGTATTTTTTTTGTTTGTTTTCTGGCCTTGGAATAATCTATATATTTAAAACAGTAAGGTGATTTTTGTTATCACGAGATAGAGAGAACGACAGAACCAATTTACTTCGTAGAGCACTCTAACGAAAGCTCTTGGCCTGTAGATTTGCAGAGTGTCTCTAAAATAAACAAATATAATACGGTATATTTTTAAATAAATATAGAAAATAGCAGAATTCTCGTTTATACTTAATTTGATTTCGTTTTTTTTTTTTCAAGTCCATTGGTTGCCACAGCAACATTCTCTCGTCTATTGTACAACTGAATCCAGTGCCTTCTTGATTCGCGTTCGTTTCATAGCTTGGAAAGAAAACTAAAATAATATAACCTTGTACTGACATTGACCACTTCGTGGTGTAGTGGCTAACATTCTTAACTGTTATTACACCTGAGATTCGGTTTCGATTCCTAGGTCCGCAAAGAAATTAAATCTGCTCTGATGACTGGAGGGAAAACTTAGAAGAGGTTGGTTCCATCTTTACCTCAGCAATCCTAGAAGTGTTCCTTGGCTTCCCACTTCAACTCCAGATAAATTCCAGGTTGATTCTTAACTTAAGGCCACGTGCAATGAAAGCTAATGATAACAAAAATTAGGGCTCGGGTGTTGAGGAAAAATCACATTTTTTTCTTTGCCGATTGGTTTCTGATGCAAATAAAGTGATTATCGCCGCAATACAATGGTTTTTATTTGTCATATAATAGTACATTATGCAACGAGCCTATAATGGCAATAATTAAGACACAAGCATGTTTATACA
Source organism: Meconema thalassinum (assembly GCA_946902985.2). Lineage (NCBI taxonomy): Eukaryota > Metazoa > Arthropoda > Insecta > Orthoptera > Tettigoniidae > Meconema > Meconema thalassinum. The sequence continues at coordinate 127,575,569 of OX336388.2, forward strand.
ACGAGCGTATGCGAGATTTATAATTTCCATACGAGTGTCTTAATTACCATTATAGGCGAGTAGCATACGTCTGTTTATGTTCGACGATAATTATTATAACTATTTTATGTTCGAACATAAATATTCATAAATATCTGTCGAGATTTCGCCAGTTTTATATACTGAACTGAGCGCATGGGACGCACAGAATACCTTGTATTTGACCATGGCCTCCTCGATTACCCCACAATGACACTAGGACACGCAGTGAAATTTAAATTAGAAGGCCTTGGAACTCAGCACAGATGCGTTGCTATCCTCACCTAATTGGTCAAACAACTGTTTCTTGAGCTGTGATTGGTGGGAGAAACTGTTTCTTAATGAAAAATGGTGTTGTAATGACCATCATTATGACACAGTTTTCTGTTTACATTTCGACATCGTCGAACATAAATGCATATTTCGAAGATGTTCACCATTACGTTATATTTTGAGCATTTTTTGGTAAGAACGTCATATTTCGGTAGTTCGACGGCAGGTGTAGGTGTGCAATCATCCTCAACTTACCGAACGGGAACTAGTGTTTACAGAAAAAAAAAGCTGTAAATAACCACTTAAACATGTATATTCAGAAAATTAATATGAAAATAGGGATAAAGAATTTAGGTAACAGTTTAATCTCGAAGGGATTGTCGCTTGGATTTATAATTTAAAGAAAACGGCCATATATAAATCAGTTAATTTCAGGTCATATTTTGTCTTTTGTAAGGTCATATTTGCTTGCATATTTGGGCTATTTTTACAGTAGGTCTTAATCATCCGAGCCCTAATAATAATAATAATAATACCGTTGTACTCTCAAAAGGATTATGTGCATCAGGAACCATAACTTTACGAGGCCATTCAAAAGCTGCAGACATTGAAAAGCAAGAACGCAAAATGATTAGAAAAAGTGACAGTCAGTCTAAAAGACTAGACTTTGTATCATTTTAAATGCTACAAATGCTGAAAAATGCTAGAAAGGCTGGAGGCTACTCGCTTCGCTCGAAGCCAAAGACTCTTGACATGTTAGAAAATTATCTGCATAATACTTATCTTGCTTATCTTGTTTCAAATTACTCGCGAACGGCAAGTGCAAACCAAGGGCAAAGCAAGGTCAAGCGCACGGTATGCTGCACGCTCTCCAGACCGCGCGGGGACGTGCCCCTTCCATCCAGTCTAAAAAACACTTATAGTGGGCGATGTATTCAAGATAGAGATATGCTCTCGCGGACTTTTCTGTAGAACTTTTCATGCTGACCAAATCTTACGCTCATAGTATATTGATATTTTTAACGGTTTGCCCAGCGTAAGCTTAAGAAGCGCACTGACGCCAAGTTTGTTTTCGACTTTTTCACTGAAATCGTTACTGCTTGGCTTCCTTTCATCATACATAAATTATTTTCTACAGAATCTTTCCGAGATGGTGAAAATCGCATCAAAATCCATCAAGTGGTTCTCGAGATTACCCGTAACATCCAAGAATCGGGCATTTTTGTCTTATACTAACGAAGTAGAGATTGTCGGGGAACACATGCACCAAGAAGTACTATGACGTCACACACCTCAGTGCATCTGGGTACATTTCGTCCCGTCACCGTAACGTAACGCCAAACCCCAGCGTAACGACGAAGTCGACAAGATCATTTAAAATGATAAAATACTCGGCCCTACACAACAAAAGGGAATTTGGATCAAGAGACGAACTGCAGATCTCTATAATCTTACAGACAGTTTCACAAATACTGTACGCAGGAGAAGTTTGAACATTTTTATTGGGCACATATGTAGGGTGGACAACAAATGTTGAATCTTTGTTAGTCTCGAACAACGACCAATAGTGATAGAAAATGAGTATCACAGACCCTGTGAATATCCACAATGGAGTGAGCCCGAGAACATATTCACGCAAATCCCAGATAGACTCCCATCCCTTCAGACTAGGAATATAATGTTGAAAACATGACTTAGGAATTAAGATTTTAGGATAACAAAAGAGAATCAAAGAATAGATAAAAATAATCAAACTTTAATTTCATTTAAATCTGTAGAACAAGTTCCATTTAAAAAAAAACGTTTTTTAGCATTTTTTTCCACAAAATATCATTTAAGCCGGAATTAATTTTCAAAATTGTATTTATAGAGCTTTTCAAAACACGCATTTTGACACCTTTCCGGGTCTTCTAGCTTTTCAACTTTTGGCACAATATTGTCAAAAATAGGTTTTGGTAAACTCGACCCCAATAGTCTCTTAGTGGCTGCGGCTTCAGTGGTGTAGTTGGTAGCATGCTGAACTTCTATGCCCAAGATCGCTGGTTCAAACCCGGCCGAAGTCGTCGGATTCTTTAAGAGCGTTAAAAATCCCTCAGTATGCCTTGCTTCGGAGGGGGAAGTAAAGCCGGCGGTCCCATGTCATATATTTATGGCATGTGAAAGAACCTTACACTAACTATACTTGTGTGAAGCTAAATTATAGGTTATATTTGACTAACGCTCTTAGGTTCCAACGTTCCTTGTCAGGAGCCGACTGCGGTGGCATCTAGTAACAAAGTGCAGACCAGTTAGCCGTTGACGGTGGCGTTTGGTAGCAAAAGTTGGAACTACTTGAAAATCGAATGTATGCAGTCCTTACTTTAATTAAAATCAGATACACACACTAATACAGCCATCACAATTAACACCGGTATCAGACAGATTCTACACACACCCAAAGTACACGGGGCTACATGACCGCGTTGTCGCTGCCCCTAAACTGAGGAACCAACCAACCAAGCGCACTTAGCGGCATTTAAAAATTGTTTATATTCGACCCTCACTATTATGTGTCAGAAAACTGTATCATAATGATGGTCATTATAACACTGTTTTTCATTACGATACAGTTTCTCCAGCCAATCAGAGCTCGTTCATTGACCAATTAGGTAACGATACCTTCGCGCATCCGCTCAAAATCCAACATGTTGGACATAAACACAACATCGAACTATAATCAATTACCGACATGGAATACGTACCGTCCATATGTTCGCGTAAATAAACTGGCGAATATGAGACAAGAAATAGCACTGTACCTTAATATCACCAACCCTAATTTCTACACAGCGCATTGCCTTCAAACGACTCCGGTGACAATATTACTGAGGGACGGCAGATGTAAACATATGGCCTGCATAATATGGCATTGCAAGCACACAGAGCGCATGCGTCGGTCGGTCAGAGATCTTGAAAGACGGGGATATAATACCCAGCGCTCGCTCTCCGATCACAACATTCAAGTGGCTGACTCTCAACAGATATTTATGAATATTTATGTTAAAACATATAATAAAGTTATAATTATCGTCGAACATAAACAGTCGTATGCAACTCGCCTATAATGGTAATTAAGACACTCGTATGGAAATTATAAAACTCGCGTACGCTCGTTTTATAAACATACTCGTGTCGTAATTATTGCCATTATAGGCTCGTTGCATAATGTACTATTTCGATATTTTAACATATCCATGTTAAAACAGTCCACGCTAATCCCAGATAGACCCCCTCGCCCAAAACCATATCCATATCGTAACAATGATACATATGGGCCCCTGTATAAAAATGGTTCAGTTGAAGAATTACTTAGGCCTATCTCGTTATTGCGTGTAACGGACCTTACATGACAAAAGACTACAATCCCGCTATATTATTACGACATATCTCATTATCTGCTTTGTGTCCCAACTAACTTTCAACGGAAAGCCATTATTTCAGCAGGCCAGGCTGCGCAAGCGCGCGCGTCCCGTTGACTCACTCGTTCCGGTGAATCAAGAAGGCTGTGCCGACTTTCACGGTTTGAGGAAACCAGACTTCACGCTTGTAGACTTGTGCGGTTGACGTTATTTTAAAACAGATGACTGGCGCTAGAACAAAGCGGGCTATAAGAACGGATTTTTTTGCAGCTTTAGGGTCGTCCAAATATAACGCAATCACTTTTTGCTCGACTTTTGCCCCCCTCCCTATTACGTAATCAAAAAGCAATACCTTATATTTATGATTTAGTCACGATTTGTGGCCTAGTGTCATAGTGGGGTATTAGAGGAGGCCATGGTGGAATACGAGGTATTCTCTGCGTCCCATGCGCTCTGTTCAATACATAAAACTGACGAAATCTCTACAGATATTTATGAATATTTATGTTCGAACATAAAATAGTTATAATTATCGTCGAACATAAACAGTGTATGCAAATCGCCTATAATGGTAATTAAGCCACTCGTATGGAAATTATAAACATACCCGTGTCTTAATTATTGCCATTATAGGTTCGTTGCATAATGTACTAATTTCAATACTATCCCGATACCAATTTATATTACATATGTAGTTGGAGATTGTCTATTATTTTGTTATGTAGGCCTACGTATTAAATAGTGTTTAGGAGGTTGTATTGTATGCAATAAGATTGCATATTCGCCTTTGGTATCCTTACAAAACACAAGCTTCATTGGCCTCTGTGCCCTTCATCTTGTGCAGAGGAAGATCTCCTGCAAGCCACTCCGCGCGCTTTGGATGTTGCTCAGTATTTGGCACGTGCTATATGAATAGACTATTTTACTGTTATACTGTATGTATAGCGACTGTACATTTGTATGTTTCCAACACGAGAATAAATAAAATACTGTAGATTTGGTAGTGTTTTGTAGAGCTATTTGTCTTATAGATTTTGACCGGCTTCGTGGCTCAGCGGTAACGTTCTCGCTTGATGGGCCCAAGTTGCAGGTTCTTATCCTGGCGCCGTCAGCTGGCATTTCAGAGTGCACAAATGCGAGGGAGCCGTGCCAGTAGATTTACTGGCACGCTTAAGACGCCCTTCGGGTCAAATTTCCAACAACCCGTCGTCTCTAAAAGCCGCAGCAGTTAAAAGGGGCGTAAAACCAATATTATTATTATTATTATTACTATTATCATTATTATTGTAATGATGCTCGCTTGACGAGCGAAATATGTCATCCCTTTGTTTTCTTCTTCTTCTTCTTCTTCTTCGTCGTCTTCTTCTTCTTCTTCTTCTTCTTCTTCTTCAATAGTCCATAACAATATATATTAATCACATGTAATTTATTTCAGGTTATGTTTTCACATATTCAAGTAATTAATTGGAATTATTTGGTGTTGACCGACTGAAATTTAAAATATCAATCTTTACTAAAGTCTAAACGACTGAACAAAACCTATCTTACACTGAAGATCAGTTAGTTGCATCTCACACAGTCGCAACGTCAATAGTAATCGGTAGAGAAAACATGTCAAACAATGTCTCAAATTTTCGCTCATTTTGAAATCGTACATTACTATATTTTGCGTACTTTAACTTAGGCTACGAAACTCTGTATTCCCATGCAATGTTGACTGCTAAAAATATTGGTGACCACTCGCGGGTTCAGATTAACTGAAGTTGGGAGCAGCATGCGGTCTGCGGCCCGCGGGTTGTGCACGCCTGAGCTAAAGCCTCTTCACGTTCCTCAGAGCCCCCTTCAGAGTTCAGCTTGATTGTATACGACGCCACTGGGAGCGCCTATTGAGAATACTTTATGAGTATCGAGCAGGCTCTAGAAGGCTGTCATCCAAGTTGTCACCCAGGACGGTAACTAACAATGTTAGTCCTCTTCCCACCCTCCTCAGAATAACAAAAAATTACGAGCCTTACAGTAGTCGCATATGATGTGTAACATCTGACATAGAAGAAACCTCACGTGAAATTGTTGATACACCGGTATTTTATACTATTGTTGGCACAAATATTAATCTATTGTAAAAGGGAGTGTTTTACAGACATTGTAGTTTATAATACGGAACTCATTTTATTAGATGATTTGTAGCTTCCACCAGCACTAGCCTAAATAAAGAATACGATATGGATCAACTAGATTAATAGACGCGACACGCTCATAACCTTAAATTCCTTATAAACAGGTCCTCTTGATTCACAGACCAACACGTAATTTCTTACGGATTCTGTTAAAATTAGTCATATTGATATGACAAAAAATCGTTTAAAATGATAATCTGGTAGCAAAAATATCTAACCCGTCCGAGATTCGAACCCGATATCTTTAGATTCACAGTCATAGGCGCTAACCCCACAGCTATTTCGACTACGCAAATAATGTGCACAAGATGGTGACTTATTTCCACGTTCCAATAATACTGCATTACGGAATTAAGTTTCATTTATATTTTGCTTGTTTCGATAATGTTCCTGCGTGAAATTGAGTTTAAAATGCCTTATGAATAGGCCCTCTTGTGAGTAAAGAGAATGTATTCAGTAATAGTTCATGAAGGCTTGCTCAATTCTAGTATAACCACAACGATTATATTATATTGATGACTGCATTACAGTTATGTGGGTTAATATTTGAATAGCCATTGTGCAGAAACATAATACCGGCAATGCTGACTACTTACAATCTTTGATATTAAGGCATTTTACCATTTAAATACTGATACGAAGACTTCGAACATGTACCATGGGCTTTGTTTCAATCACTTGACATCAGAGTTCGCATGAGCGTTTACCGTTCAGTATGTCATATACATTCCATATGGCCGAGAGTACGTCATGGTATCAATTTCCGACACCGCGCGCTCATTGTTTCTCTTACCACTGCCAGCTGGATCTTACCACTGCCAGCTGGATTGATCAATCGAGTTGGCAGTGCGTCTTACACTTCCGTTCGACCCACCACTGCCAGCCGGTGCCACCTCGATCGTTCCGATACACTGCCGTGCCATTTTTCAAAATCACTCCCACAAAAATATCCAGAAACCGAGTGGAAAGATGTTACACATCAAAAATAAATCCCTCTCTGCACACCGGAAGGCCGAGGTAGATTTAACTGGGCAAATTCGAATTTCGAATTCACTAAATTTGCCAACTGTTGTATAATTACAAACGTTCCACATGTTTAGAGCTCGAGTTAGACAGGAAGGCGGTGCGCAGGACCACAACGCTACCATTACGCCATGCCTCATTTCCATCCCACCAATCACATTCAGTCTGTCTTGAGAATCTGAGCTGGTGTGATGATAATATCGTATGGCCTCGGTTGACGAGTGCAAGCTCTAGGCTCCTTGACACTATAGCGCTTTCTAGTAGAGAAATAGCTTGCCACGGTGGGTGAGTGGTTAACGTGTGGGTCTACTAACCCCCAAGCTTGCAGGTTCGCTCCTGGCCGTGGTAAGTGATTTTTGAAAGGCGGCAAAAATTTACGACACGCATCTCATACGATGTTGGCATGTTCAATAACCCATTTGAATTCAGTAGGCCGTGTTCATAGTGGTAAAATTAATCTCGGGATTCTCCGCCAATACAAAGTTCCTCATTTCTCTACTAGAAAGCGCTATAGTGTTCAAGGAGCTTAGATATCTAACCTCCTTGACTTTCATAGTGCTTCAAGGAACAACGAAATTCTACATGCAAGCTACCCTTTGGGTGTCAAATAACAAAGCACCCGGAATAGGCAAGCCCGAGAAATAGTTTACAAAGTGCATCCGCAGCTGATATCAAAAGTATTTTTTTAGGTACAAATTATACACCTATTATCTAAATTTAATTATGTATGACTAGGTTAAAATACATACAAACATTTAATTATGCACATGTTAAAAACAATGTATAAAATTTGTAGAAAAAAATAGAAAACTTGGCAGACTTATTTAAAAGAATATTATGATTTGTTTTAAATCACTTGTCTAGTCTGAAATGACATAGTCGCGGTGAGCTCGCGAAGCGAGCTACCGCGGCTGTGTTATGTGCCAGGTGCCGGTGCGACGAGCGCTCCTCTGCCTGGATTTGAATTTTTATTTGGACTGAATGTTAGTTATTTTGATCGCAACTTTGGTCTGATAAGATTTTAATTTGTTTTAATTTAATTTGATTTGATTTGAATGTGTTGGGCATTGAACTAGTTATAGGAATTTATCGTGAGTATTTTCTGCCATATAAGTTATAATGTGCCAAACACTTTATACCCGATTTAACGAATGAGTGGACTTGACATCAGAGCGGTTGACCAATGGCAGAACAATGTCTTGCGAATACCACCACGCCATCGGTCAAGCGCTCTGAAGTCAAATTTGTTTCTACAAATTTTATGCATTGTTCTTAACATGTGCATAATAAATGTTTGTATGTTTTTGAACCTAGTCAGACATTATAAAATTAAATTTAGATAATAATAGGTGTATAATTTGTACCTAAAAAAATACTTTCGATATCAGCTGCTAATGCTGAAAATACTGTTTTACAGCCTAGAACGGAAAAATCAACTGCATTCAAGAAATCACTCATGCGCTGCAGAAGGTGTTTGACCCACCCCTTCGTATGCGAGCAGGAGGATTATGGACATTTGGTTACGTCATTGGGGTAACCCCTTTGCCGACCCCTGAGCGGAGTTGAGGAACTTATTTTTGGGTCCCTTGGAGGACCGAGTGGAATTAAGGAAAATCGAGCGGAATTGATGTTGGACCGCTGCGACAACGCGGTTATGTAGCCCCGTGTACTTTAGGTGTGTATAGAATCTGTCTGATAACCGGTGTTAATTGTGATGGCTGTATTAGTGTGTGTTATCTGTTTTCAATTCAAGTAAGGAATGCAAACATTGCATATTTTCAAGTAGTTCCTACTTTTGCCGCCAAACGCCACCGTCAACGACTACTAGTTCAGAACTTGGTTACCAGACACCACCGCAGTCGGCTCCTGGCGACGAACGTTGGAACCTAAGAGCGTTAGTCAAATGTTTAACCTATAATTTAGGTTCACACAGGTGTAATTAGTGGAAGGTTATTTAACATGCCATAAATCTATGACATGGGACCGCCGGCTTTACTTCCCCTCCGAAGGAAGATATACTGAGGGATTTTTAACGCTCTTAAAAATCAGACGACTTCGGTCGGGTTTGAACCCGCGACCATGTAAATGAATAATAATCGAATGTTCTAGTTGTTATGGATATCAGTTCTATTGTTATGTGTGTGTGCTCTAGTTGTCATGGCTACCAGTAAGACTGTTTCTGCTATGTCCAAGAGACCTCTTGGATACAAGACGCCCTGTTGTTGATGTTTTGCCAGTAGCCTATAATAGTGTGTTCTAGCCCGCTGACTGAGCTCCTTCGAACATCAGTAGCTCTAGGGTCGTCGATCAATTCTTCAAAGAGCCTCACTCTTAGGACAAAGAGCTTCTCGGACCGGCTTCACATCTGATAAGATAAAGTGAAATTAAAATAGAATACATTTCAAGGGCAAGTGCGATGTGTTTAATCCTGTGATGCATTGTTTTCACAGTAATTTGACAGCCTTGAGCCTTTGACTAAAGAGTCAAGGCCATCTGCATAATCTGATCACATCAGTTAGCAAGATAAATGTACTTCTCTATTGTGGTAGTTCAGGGGGCCTTGCTGTAGTGTAGCCAAGACCCAATGGACGCAGACAGGGACCTACGAAAATCGATGGAATGGGAAACAATCCCCTTCACTGTGTAGTTAGTTGTTTGAGCGGCTTCGGTGGTGTAGTCGGTAGCATGCTGAGCTTATATGCCCTAGATCGCGGGTTCGAACCCGGCCGAAGTCGTCGGATTTTTTAAGAGCGTTAAAAATCCCTCAGTATGTCTTCGTTCGGAGGGGAAATAAAGCCGGCGGCCCCATGTCAAAGATTAATGGCATGTTAAAGAACCTTCCACTAATTACACCTGTGTGAAGCTAAATTATATGTAGGTTTTGACTAACGTTCTTAGGTTCCTACGTTCGTCGTCAAGAGCGGACTGCGGTGGCATCTGGTAACGAAGTTTTGAACTAGTTGGTTGTTGACGGTGGCGTTTGGTGGCAAAAGTAGGAACTACTTGAAAAAAGTCAATGTCTGCAGTCCTACTTGAATTAAAACAAATACACACACTAATACAACCATCACAATTAACAGCGGTTATCAGACAGATTCTACACACACCCAAAGTACACGGGGCTACATGACCGCGTTGTCGCAGCCCCTAAACTGAGGAACAAACCAACCAACTTAGTTGTTGTTTCAAAGGGCGGAACAGTGAGATCACCTGGAAAGCTCAAAATATTCAGTATTTTCATTAATTTTCTTTCGCGCCATAATAATATATATTGTATGAAATATTATGTACACGTTTCACTGCAGGTTTTATAACCTAAGTTTCTGATCACCCCTCGTAATAGTTTCATTACCAACATCCTCTTGGTCTCAGGAGGCTAAGCATGGAGTAACTATTTGTTTCGACATGGCTTCCTCTCTTATACCATTTATATATGGAGTCTATATGCCATTGTTTACTAATTCTTTCTTTCTCACTTTCTTTCTTTCTTCCTTCCCCCCAGGGACTCACATCTAGTGGGACTGGGTTGGCGACCACGGGACTCCAGCTGAGTCTGGCATTGCTTCCACTTATTTGTGCCGGGCTCCTCTCCGTCTTCTTTCCTGTCCTGTCAACTCTTGTTCTCTTCCGACCCCGACGGTATTAGGGTATCCGAGGCCTAGGGAGTCTCTTCCTTTCCCGCCTTAATTGGCCCTTGTCTCATCTTTTCTGATACCCTCCTTCTGCGAGGGGTCAGCCTTCTTTTCTTTTCATGTTAGCTCCTGCCTTCTGCAGGAGGCAGGGTGTATGTAGCCCCACCACTTCTGGTGCACCCTGGATATTGCTACACCCTCAAGAGCTCACGGCTGGTGAGTTCGAGAGTTGGAAACCCCGAGATATTCCTGAGCTGGGTCCGGTTTTCTCCATTTTTCCCATTACCTCTGGGACGGACCCTCTCCTCTTTCACTTTCCTATCCGCCTTTCATGGCTCTCCTTCCTTCCAAGTACCTCAATCCACATTCTTCGAGGGTTGCGGGCCTTTCCTTTCCTCCTGTCCTTTATTTGTCTTATTCTCCTTTTGTTTTCCATTTCTTCTTCTAGTATATAAGTTAGTAGTTAGTTTTAGTTATAGTTTACATTTCATTATCATCTTCACGTTCACCCAAACCATTAGGGGCCGATAACCTAGATGCTAGGCCCCTTAAAACAAAAATTATCATCATCATCTTTCTTTCTTTCTTTCTTTCTTTCTTTCTTTCTTTGTTGACAAACCTTGATGAAGGGACAAGTAGTTGTCTCAAAACGTCAGTTTTTTAAAGTGTCACTTGACCCAATAGCCCCAAAGATATATTATGTATGCAATTGGTCGAGCAAGTTTACGCAACAGTATCACATTATAGTTTGTGCCGCACGAGATGGTCGGTCCATAAGGGTTGGTTGGTTGGTTCCTCAGTTTAGGGGCTGCGACAACGCGGTCTTGTAGCCCCGTGTACTTTGGGTGTGTGTAGAATCTGTCTGATAACTGGTGTTAGTTGTAATGGCAGTATTAGTGTGTGTTATCTGTTTTCATTTCCAGTACGGACTGCAGACATTCAATTTTGAAGTAGTTCCTACTTTTGATACCGAAGTCGGCTCCTGGCGACGAATGTTGGAACCTAAGAGTGTTCGTTGAATATAACCTATAATTTAGCTTAACACAATTGTAGTTAGTGGTAGGTTCTTTTGCATGCCATAAATCTATGACATGGGACCGCCGGCCTTATTTCCCCTCCGAAGGAAGGCATACTAGAGGTTGTTAACGCTCTTTAAAAAAAACCGACGACTTCGGCCGGGTTTGAACCCGCTACCTTGGGCACAGCAGTTCAGCATGCTACTAACTACGCCACCAAAGCCGCTTTTATTTCAGGGAAGGACTGCATACATTCAATTTTCAAGTAGTTCCTACTTTTGCTACCAAATGTTACCGTCAACGACACCTAGCTGTGAACTTGGCTACTAGATGCCACCGCAACCCGCACCTGGCGGCGAACGTTGGAACTTAGAGCGTTAATCAAATCTAACTTACAAATTTTAGCTTCACACAATTGAAGTTAGTGGTAGGCTTTCTTATATGCCATAAATCTATGACATGGGACCGCCGGCTTTACTTCCCCTCCGAAGGGAGGCATACTGAGGGATTTTTAACGCTCTTAAAAATCCGACGACTTCGGCCGGGTTTGAACCCGCGATTTTGGGCATGGTAATTATCCATTCTCCTAAGGATAATACAGTTCATTAAGAACTTTAGATGAATGCGTTGTCAGGCCCAATGTCCTAAATTGATCGCAATTTTGTGCCCTGGCTTTCTTTGGAATTGGAATTATTAATGCACTTTTATATTGGACTTCAGGGGAGTCAGGAATTAATTTCATCAAGTCAAGTTGGCCCTTTGCGTTTGACACAGCTGCTGCAGGTGTCACATGCGCCTATTCTCTCACCGCACGCAGTGTGTAACGGGCCGAAAGAAGAGTAAAACACCTGATACAGATGTCACCACAACACTCCAGGTCGATAACCCTGAGAAGACATCAGTTCCAGTAGTTATAACTGGAGTGAAATGGATTGTAGAAAGTTCCGATATTTAACGTGCACGCTATGGCATCACAGACAGTAACTGAAGGAAAACACAATAATAAGAGTCGCCTTCCCAACAGTGCGGCGACTTGAAACTCTCGTCGACCTTCCCAGCAGATCTTGTTAATAAACTAAACTACGTGTGTCGTGCACTGCGACTGTAAGCAATACTGGATTACCCATTAGGCCCGGGCCTAGGGCCCCCAAATAAATGTCAAAAAGCAATTTCTAATTTAGTTCAATTTTATTCCAAAGATTTAGACAATTTGTATCCAGAACTGAGACAGTTTCAGCCTTATATTAAATTACAATGTCCTTTAAAAACCGAGTTCACTCATTCTGAACTTTACGAAATTATTATTCTTGTTCGAGACAAGCTTGAGTCTGTATTTCCGAACGTTGAAATTGCTTTTCGCATTTTCCTAACCCTCATGATAACGAATTGTTCTGCAGAGCGCTCGTTTTCAAAATTGAAACGGATCAAAAGTGCGCAAAGAAGTATCATGTCACAAGAACGATTAGACATGCTAAGTTTAATGTATATCGAGTCAGATACTCTGCGGGAAATTGATTTTGATGACATTGTAGATTTCATTGACCGAAAAAAAAAAAACAGAAAAAAGATGATTACATTTTACAGAAGTGAAAAATAGTATGATTTGTTAAATTGTTCATCAAATCATCTGAAATGTTTTCAAATTACGATGATCGTTTCAATTGAAATGTATGTATATATGTAGGCCTATGTATGATTTAATAAAAAGTGTATTATTCATCTTGAGAAAGAAAATCTTGTATATACTTTATTAAATGTACAGGTGCTGAAAAAAAATAAAAAAATAAAGGGGCCCAAAAATCTGAGGGACTTGGGCCTCATTTTACCTTAATCCGGCACTGATTGCAACGAGAATGTCCTGCGATCGAAGGATGATGACGATAATATTGTTGTTTTAACCCTTTGAATTTCAAGGTAACGATCTGTCGTTACGCCCTGTTCGTGCCAAAACTGTCAGAGTAACGATACATCGTTACCGGCCTTTTATATTGGTTATTTAGTTATTTTTACACTTGATAGCAGCAATTTTCAGGGAATATGAAGAAGGCCATTTTAACTCACGTTTATATTTGACGGGAACCTCTGACGATCTGTATTTATATTTATTTATTTGGCGTATGGCACATAAAACATTAGATTATCACATACATGATATTCTATAATAGTTCCAGCTATTGAAACATACCTTCCTACATATATCTATATACAAATATTCATGTTCTTTATGTAGCATACAGTATCTGTTGTTAAAGTTAAAAAGTCCTTGAAGTCCCCACAATATGCATGGTTTGGGCACTCGGTCACTAAGTGATGAATTGTCTGTTTCTCTGCACCACAGTCACATTTTGATGACGGGACTTTCCCCCGCTTGTGGAGAGCGTCTGCGCATCTTCCATGGCCAGTGCGGATACGATTGAGGGCTGTCCACACAGAGCGAGGTTGATCAAATCCTGGTGGCTTTTCCAGGATACAGGGCATGCTACGACATCGTTCAGGGCAGTGTTGTAGCCAATTTTGGCTCCTTGAGAGACGAATGTCGAACTTCTCTTCTGACAAAATTCTGGCAGTGGAAATAGCAGGGTTCCTTGATATGAGCCGTTTTCGCTCCGCATAGGCTTCGTCATTTAACAAAGGCAGCTGCGGATTATCCATGATCTTCTGATATTCTCGTACGAGAGCACTTTTCCTTCTAGCATAAGGTGGTGGAATATGACTTAGAATGGTTAGCCAGTGAGAGGGAGTAGATCGTATGGTCCCACTAATAATGCCCATATTCTCATTCAACTGCGTGTCTACTTTCTGTGTGTGAGCGCTGTTTATCCACACTGGTGCGCAGTATTCCGCAACTGAATAAACCAACCAAAGAGCTGAGGTTCGTAGTGTGTCTGCTGAAGATCCCCAGCCAGTACCACACAGTTTATGCAGGAGTGTATTTATATTAATTCTTGGAGTCTGAAACATGCGCTCACAGAGTTTCGTGTCTTGTTTACGTCGTGGTTGGTGGCAAACTTGCGTGTATTTTTTTAAATCACTTTTCGTTGGTAATTTTGGAATCTTGACATCTACCACACTATCAAATACGAGATATAGAGTTTATTTTAACATAAATAGTAGACTTGACAAGTGAATTCCATTTTCCAAATTTTTTTTCAACAGTTACTAATCTGAAATTTGTATTTTTTTCCAGTGTTTTCTTTTTTAAACATTGAAATCATATGGCTCAGAGACATCACTTATTTTCAGTAATAACAAATGCTTGCCACGGTGGGTGTGTGGTTATAGTGTCGGACTACCAACGCCAAGCTTGCAGGTTCACTCCTGGTCATGGTAAGTGATTTTTGAAAGGCGACAAAAATCACGATACTCATGTCATACATTGTTGGCATGTTAAAGAACCCACTTGAATTCAGTAGGCCGTGTTCATAATGGCAAAATTAATCTCGGGATTTTCCGCCAACACAAAGTTCCTTATTTCTCTACCAGAAAGCGGTATAGCGTCAAGGAGCATAGATTCTAACCTCCTTGAGATTCATAGCGCTCCAAGGAGCATTCAATTCGACACGCAAGCTGCCCTCTGGGTGTCAATTAACAAAGCTTACACCCGGCACCCGAGGCCATACGATATTATTATTATTATTATTATTATTATTATTAGTAATAACAAGTGATTTATACGCTTGATGTTTATATCATTTTATTTTAATATCTTTATTGGTCTCTCTTCCATCTCATTTTAAAAGAAGTGTGTGCACAGCTCGGTAAATATGGCTGCCAGTTTTCACACATCCATCAGAAGAAAGCTTGAAAATGAAAGGTTTAAGGGGCCTAGGTAATCGGTTTCCGTTTGACGGCAGTACAATCCAGAATAGCTATGGCAATCAGGCAAAATCACCGAGAGCATTGAGGCACTCATCCCAGGTTGAAGATCACCGTGTGGTAAAACACCGTGTCCTGCCTGCTACACATCCTCGTCCGACAGGAACCGTCGACCCTTCAAGGCCTTTCTCAGGGTACCGAAGGCGTGATAATCGCATGGGAAGAGATCAGTACTATAGGGCGGTTGTTCGAGTATCTCCACTTGTATTGGCGTACCTTCTGCGTTACGGCCATTGCGGTATGGGGACGTGCGTTATCATGAAGGAGCAGCTTTCCCGGATATTTCCCCTTAACTGCACGCCGTAATTTCTCCAGTGTCGCGCAGTACCGTTCCCCAGTGATGGAGACACCAGGTTCCTTGAAATCAATAAGCAATGAGCGCCGGTAATCAGAGAACAGGGTGAGCATCACCTTTCCAGCGGATGGTGTCCCTTGAACTTCTTGGGACGAGGGGAGAATGGATGAATCCATTGCATCATCGACACTCTCGATTCTGGTTCCCAATGCTGCAACCAACAACAATGTGATACAGGAACGTGTTGCCTTCAACAATGAAACGCAACAGTCATCCGGTGTGCTTATTGTTCGGCATTCAACGCTCGGGGTATCCACTACCTTCTGGTAGCCCTCAAACGGGAACTTTTTGATCACGTCTTATACAACTACCTCTGACTTATATACTAGGAGAAGAAATGGATGAAACAGGAATAAGGGGAATAAAAACAGCAAAACAAAATGCCCTCAACCTTCGAAGAATGAGGATTGAGGGACTTGTAAGGAATGAGGGTCATGAATGGCAGACAGGAAGGGAAAGAGGAGCCTCATCTCAGGTCTGTATCCGACAAGGATCACTAAACTTTAATTCTCCCACTCCTTAATTGGGACATTTCACGAGGGCTTCAATATACTCTCCCCTATGTTTGGGTTCTTTCAATTTACAAAGAGATTATAAAAGCGCAGGCGTATATCAGGCGAATATGGTGAACGTTCCTAAACTTCATATCGCCAGACATGCCGGAGATACATCTCAGTGTTAACGATACATTTGGGCATAATACCCGGGCATTGTCTGCGGGTAACTGAGACGTCTAGTAATCTTATTGTAGAACCTAGAGTATAATAAAGTTTGTATCCATTTGTATTTTGCTAACAACACAGACGACCTTTGACAAGCCAAAGCCCTCTGGAAATACTCTTGTTACGTTCACGAACCCAAACCCCACTCTCATTTCCCGAAGCAACGGATCGAGGCAGCTGTGACTATAGTAACCATAATGAAAATGAAAATCCACAGCCTGCTTCCAGTCTCCGACCGGGTCAGGAATGGAATGAATGAAGCCCCCATCTAGCGGCGAGGATATGAACTGTGCCGGCTGCCGAGGCCTGACGCACTCCTCTGGGGCAGTGATTAAATGAATGACAGATGAAATGAAATGATAGTGGAGAGTGTTGCTGGGATGAAATTTTGACAGGGAAAACCGGAGTACCCGGAGAAAAACCTGTCTGCCTCCGTTTTGTCCAGCACAGATCTCACATGGAGTGACCGGGATTTGAACCACGGACCCAGCGGTGAGAGGCCGGCGTGCTGCCGCCAAAGCCACGGAGGCTGTCACTATAGTAACCATAATGCAGTTGTATTTTGCTAACAATACAGACGACCTTGTCTGATAAGCCAAAGTCCTCCTATAAGTACTCTTGCTACGTTCACGAACCCAAGCCCCCTCCCCCACCCCCTCCCCCCACCATTTCCCTCTCTCTCTCTCTCTCATTTCCCGAAGCAACGGATCGAGGCGGCTGTGACAATAGTAACCAAAATGCAGTTGTATTTTGCTAACAATACAGACGACCTTGTCTGATAAGCCAAAGTCCTCCTATAAATAGTCTCGCTACGTTCACGAACCCAAGCCCCCCTCCCTCTCATTTCCCGAAGCAACACATCGAGGCGGCTGTGACTCTAGTCACCATAATGCAGTTATATTTTGCTATTGGCAACTCAAACTAACACTTGGGGCGCTGCGGTCGGTCTGGATAAGTAGGGTTTAAAATACTCAATAACACGCGTTTGATATGGAACACTTTTTTATTTTTCGGTTATAATCAGTAAATGTGGTCTCTAAAGTAATGACAGTGTTATTTTTAATTGTATATATGTATAACTGTGCGATACACGTGATCTAATTTGTGTGTTCCACTGGATTTTTTGGTGTCATTTGCATATTATCAAGCATCAGTTTTTATGGTTGATGTAGATCAGCTGATTCAAATTTACACAGGGCTACACTTCGGACATTATTTCGGTACTATTATGCGCAATATAATGTAAATGTCGATCCTGAGTCAACGCCGAGGACATTCAAATAGAGAAATACGGTACATAAACAAATAAATAACACACCGAAGCTGTGCTACATTTATCATTCCGAGACTAGCATCCACGCAAACCAGATTCCACTGTTCCAAGCTCCGAATTATATCGTGAATTGGGGCGTGGTGGCTCAGCGGTCTAGTTGTATGCCTCTCACCAAGGCGGTCCGGGTTCGATTCCCGGTCAATGCATGTGAGATTTTCGAAGTGAAATGCCATGTCCTGTGGTTCGGATTCCACGTAAAAAGGAGGTCCCGTGGCTCATAATCACAAGATTCACGGTCACGTAAAACTACAATCTTCCTTTTTATATCGTGAATTGATGTCAAACTGATGATCCGCCAGCCTTTCCGCCAAGCCTGCACCTCGTAATCGCTAAGTTCTTCGATATTCGAGCTATTCCACTATCAGTCATATAGGCCTAATTTGCCTCCCCGTGGGCACTGTAGAATGAGTGATTCCGCTACCATTCAAATATTCAACACCAAATCCACCTTTTAACCATCCAAATCAAGCAATTCCTGTCGCCCCACGAGTTTTAATACAAGTTAAGCTCATCCCTTCTCCCTACCAAGCAGCCAATAATTAATTATTTAATTAATTATTCAAGTAACTTCAATCTTACCAGCGCGCCCATCGTAACAGCTGTTTTTAAACTGAATAACCTTCGCTGGCTTTACGTCGCAGGTCTTCTGTCTGTCTACCTCGACAAGTGTTAGATCCTTCCCGGGGTGGAAAGGTATTATTATTAGGTATTATGTATCATCACATTTCGGCTATTGCTATTTGCATCTTTTGGAAAGTGATGAAAAGGTATATCCGCAGCCCTCTTTTACATCGACTTACAGCCGTAAACTGAGCAATACACTTTGCTTTTACTCATTTTTCACTCTATCAACGAGTAAAACTTATTACTTATGTATAAAGACACGAACAATTTACCACGATCTGTTTACCAATACAAGAAACCATATACAAACAGTCACCACGTGACAAATGTACCCTACTCGGTAAGTTTCTCATTTTTACCGCTAGATGTCATATCAGATAGCTGGAGTTGCCAATAGTACAGACGACCTTGTCTGATAAGCCAAAGCCCTCTGGAAATACTCTCGTTACGTTCGCGAACCCAAGGCCCCCTCTCTCTCATTTCCCGAAGCAACACATCGAGGCGGCTGTGACTCTAGTCACCATAATGCAGTTATATTTGGCTATAGTACAGACGACCTTGTCTGATAAGCCAAAGCCCTCTGGAAGTACTCACGTCACGCTTAGAGACCCCAGGCCTCCTCTCAATTCCCGACGCAACGCCCCCCGTGAAGATGATTACAGCTGCTCTTCGCCGACAGCGAAGTAATAAGACACTTGAGAAACAAAAAGCGTCAAGTATTGCTCCAAGGAAGAACGAATGCTCTCGCCACATTGCTTTTTCTTTTGTCTGTGAAATGTTCTTCGTATCTTTCTTTTTTTTTATTTTTTGTGGCGATTGCAGAAATGGATTTTGGACGCGGCCATATGAAACCCAACCGCAAGAGAAACCATCGCTCAGTTGAACAGACACCAAACTCTCATTCTTTTTTAATTTTAATGAACCATATCTGTGAGTAATGTTTTAATTGCTTTCTCTCTGACTTTCTAAAGAACACGCTTCACTGATCACTTTATTAACGAAATTGCATAGCTGGTTCAAATAAATGGTTCGCGTATCACGAAACTATTCTGACACTTCAAGAAGCTCACATTTCTTTACAAGTAGACCTCGGCAGTTGATGCAAATGCACAATTCTTTTAAAATACAATGTGTTTAAAAGTAAATAATGGAAAATATGAGGGCGTAATATTCCCAATAATCTAAGAGCGGATCCGTTATTCTTTTTTTTTACCCCACGGCGTAACCTTAAACTGAGATAGAAACGTTCAAACCCAGCGCTGACAGTGACTATCCTGAGTGTAGATTTTCACCGGAATATTTCCACACTCTCTCCTAGATTGTACCTTACTGTATTTCAAGTCCCGAGGCACCTACCTTATCTCTGTCCCTAATACAGCTACACACCCTACTATAAGGCATCCAACGTTTAGAAAAGACTGTGCAGCCTTATGGCGACAATGTTGCGGTTGAGGTAGCGCTGACGTCATACGTTATGTTCACCTGCTTCGAGTACTGCGCTTTCATAAGTTAGCGAGACAACACAACCCCAGCAGCTACATGAAATAGAACACGCCCAGGAAGGAGCAGTTTTGCAGGTGTTAACGGATTGGATTAGTATTAGAGATACTGCACGCGAAGAGAACCATTAACGACATTCATTTCGTTGTGATATGACGGATTACTGATTGACAGATGTCGAGAGCACAACCTTTCCTTCCTTCTCAGATGTACTGTATGCTGATGATGTTAACAATTTTTACGTCAGCAATACTGTTGATCATCACCTCTTCAGTTATTAGTTAGGCTGAAATTTAGTTTCTTTCAATTTTATTATTTTTGTTTTGTTTAGAATAATATTTGTAATATTGTAGTGAGATAGCCGTGCGGTTAGGGGCGCAGCTGTGAGCTTGCATTCGGGAGATAGTGGGTTCGAACCGAACTGTCGGCAGCCTTGTTTCGATCGAACAGAAAATAAAACAGAGACACAACAATAACACCAATGACGAATAGTGCTTCAGAACTTATGTTGTCGACGGAACTGAGCACGTTCTCCACTCCGGGCGAGCATGCAGCACAGGACGAGGCTCTTCTTTCCAGCGTGCTAACCCCGAAAATTTTTAAATTACTAAGACGTAATATAAACGATACTTGTATGCAATCAATAACAAAGGTAATCAATTGGCAGATACTTGTAGGAAGCTATTAAGACGAAAAATATATATGTCAAGAGTTCCTTCATGATAAAACCTGGGGTAACAAAACCAGTGTAAGGGGGGGTTTCCGTTAAAAGTAAAAGCCCATAGACCCATAGTCTTTTCTAAACGCTGGATGCTCTATAGAATCATTACTAGGGCCCTGATTTATATGCACTAAAAATCCTGAAAATATGCATGCAAATATGCACTAAAAGTTAGAATATATGCACGGAAAATAATTAAATATGCACTTAAAACATGCAATTTTATTCACTTACCTATTTACAGGTATCATTTGTTGCAAAAAGAAGCATCACAATAGGTAACTAGTAGTCTTTCAATGTTTTCTGGAGACAAACTATGTCTATTGTCCGTCAAAATGAGTTTATAGGCTGAGAATGATCGTTCTACATCAACTGACGTGATTGGACAGTACTTAAACACGGGCACCAAAGTTTCGGAGCGTACATCTGGCAAGGATACCCTAGTTCCACTCAAGTATTGACTAATTAACTTAATCTACTTCAGTCCTGGGTTCGAATTCAACACCTTTTCTAACTTGCATTTAATCTTCTCTCCAATTTCGCCTGGAGCGGAATTCAATGAAGATGCAGGTTTCTCAACGAGATCAAGTGCTTCATGGAAGGGAGTACCAGAAGATTCTAAGCTCTCAATGGCTTTTGGAAGTTTAGAAAAATGTGCATGAATGAAATTCACATCTTGATAAACAGTAGCGGTTTCAAACACAACTTTAGCATCACGGCCACACGCAATATGCTCATCTTCAAGTTTTGTAACCACTTTTTTCACTTCATTAAAATTCTCCTGATAAAATGATACTGCAGATAACCACGTCCCCCACCTAGTCAGGACAGGTTCAGGTGGCAAAGGAACTTCAGGTAGACAATCTTTGTAGAACTGGACACGAGATGGTGCTTTCAGAAACAGCTTCTTCCCACATCCAATTAAATTGTTAACAGCTGGAAACTGTGTGCGTATTTCTTCTGCAATGCGGTGTAATCCGTGCGCTAAACAGGTTACGTGTATGAGTTTCGGATAAAATACTTGGAGGGCCTTTGCTGCTTTCAACATATACGAAGCTGCATCTGTGAGCAGTACAAGCACTTTACAACAATTATCCTCAATTTCAGATGGCCACAATAGTCGCAGAGAATCATTTACAAATCTTGCTATTGTGCTATGGTTGGTTTTCTCTAGTACTTTACAAGCAAGAAGATGCGGCTTACCGGGTTCGTCTGGATGTAATTTACCAACCACGAAATTTGCTATGTAACGGCCACATGAATCCGTTGTCTCATCCACCGATATCCAGACATAGTTCCTTCCGATATCAGAACGGATCAATTCCAGGGTAGATTCATATAGCGGAGGTAGGTAATTTTTCCTAAGAGTTGATTCATCTGGTATTTTTTGATTTACACAATATTTCTCAAGAAATGATCGCAGAACTGGACTGTTTAATTTATTCCATGGAATGTTGCTGCATACGAAAGCCCTACGAAGATCATTTGAAAATGTATTAATGATACCGGACTTAGGTTTTACCTGCGTAAGAAGTAATTGTTGTGGTGTGCTGTTCTTCTCCTCCTTTGCTTTAATATGTGCAGTTGTTTTTGAATGCTGTTCAAGCTGAAATTTCTTTTCACATTTTACTTCCTTTGAGCAAACTTGACAGTACACGATGACACCATCTGTTGAATAGTCCCTATTACCCGACACCCACTGATTTAGTAAATCTCTTCTCCTGCTCTTTTCCTTAGGCATTTTTAGAAACTAACTCTTGAGATGCAGGGCATTAAACTGGAACGTAACTAGTGAACTGAAGATACTTCTGTCCTGGCCAATTGCCCAATCCCCTGAGATTATTATCTACTGTGGTAGAGAAAGGAATTCCGGGAAGTCCAGCCAGCCTGCCTACCCATACCTAAGCTATCTGTTGCCATTGTCAGTTGTGAAAGTAAAGTGCCGTTACACAGAGAGTCGAAAACACAAATTAGTGAGGGATGCACATAATACAGGCAACTAGCTAGGGATGCACAAAACAGATTTATTTTAGTAGTTCGTGTAATTGTCCTTAAATTCAGACATATATACCGGAATATGCTGTTACGTCTAGAATATGCACTAAACCTCAAAATATGTCAAAATATGCATATGCATATGTGCATATGCATATGCATTTTAAAAAAATCCGGGCCCTAGTCATTACAGAATTACTTGTTGATCCTTCAGAGTCTTTACGACATCGTGGTCTTGTACAGGGTCATTATCTATGTGCGCCCCGATAAACACGGCAAGCTAAGCCGGCTGTGACTGGCGCAGATCGCGGGCGCGCGCACCCGGTTCAGCCGGTGGTAGCGCGCACCTTCGCACTTTTACCAAACATCTTCAATAATGCGTACTTACAGTGCTCATAGGCGATGCTGAAAATGACTTCCCTCTCTATTAACACACACCTGACATCTTCTGTTGAAAGAATGTCTGTCAACTCTATATTATTTACGGAGCCTGTTTCCTTGAATCGTTTAGCGAGCCTCCTAATTGTGCTGGCATTAGGAACAGGTCTTCCTGGAAACTTGATTCGAAATTTTCGTTTCGTTTCAGAGCAAGACTTTCTGCTTTTCATATAAGAATTATGGATATACACACGTTCACACAATGTGAATTGGTGTCTAGGCATGACCAACAATCACAGTAATCACAATACTCACTAAACATGCAATACTAACGTCAAACCTTTGCAGATACACGTCCATATGAATGACAAAACACGTTTGAACTAACGATATGAGTCAGCGGAGCGGGGTATTGCGAGGTCCACTCGCTCCGCACCTGGCCAGCGAAAGGACACCATGGTTTGCCGCGATTACCGAGACGCACAAAGATAATGACCCTGCACTTGCGTGTGTTTAGAATCTGTCTGATAACCTGTGTCAATGTGATGTCTGTATTTGTAATCGAGTTAGAATTTGGGAAGGAAGTGACCGTAACCGTTAGGAACCATCCCGGCAATTTCCTGGAGTAAAGGCGGAAAACCTAGGAAAACCACTTCCAAGATGGCTGAGATAGGCATCGAACCCAGGCCTTACCTCACAAGGCTGAGTGTACCCCAATTTCCAGTCATCGGATCAGAATTATATTTCTTGGGAATCGAACCCGGGCCTTCGCGGTGACAGCCAGGAATGCCAGCCACTGCGCAATGAGGCAGACAGGACATTACAACCTTCCCCACTACACTATAGATAACACAACAACACAGTTTATCAGACAAATTCTAGACACACATCCAACGCAGTGCTTTTTTTTATCATTTTAAATGATCTTGTCGACTTCGTCGTTAAGCTGGGGTCTGGCGTTACGTTACGGTGACGGGACGAAATGTACCCAGATGCACTGAGGTGTGTGACGTCATAGTACCGCTTGGTGCATGTGTTCCCCGACAATCTGTACTTCGTTAGTATAAGACAAAAATCCCCGATTCTTGGATGTCACGGGTAATCTCGAGAACCACTGGATGGATTTTGATGCGGTTTCACCATTCTGTAAAGGATATCTCGAGGAAAGATTCTGTAGAAAATAATTTATGTATGACCAAAGGAAGCCAAGGAGTAACGATTTCAGTGAAAAAGTTGAAAACAAACTTGGCGTCCGTGCGCTTCTTAAGCTTACGCTGGGCAAACCCTTAAAAATATCAATATACTATGATAATAATAATAATGCTATTGGTTTTACGTCCCTTTTAACTACTCTAGCTTTTAGAGACGCCGGGGTGCCGGAATTTTGCCCCGAAGGGGATCTTTAACGTGCCAGTAAATCTACTGACACGGCTCCCTCGCATTTGCGCACCCTCAAATGCCAGCTGACTGCGCCAGGATACGAACCTGCAACCCTGGGCTCAGCAAGCGAGAACGTTACCGCTGAGCCACGCAGCCAGGCAATATATAATATACTATGAGCATAAGAATTGGTCAGCATGAAAAGTTCTACAAAAAAGTCCGCGAGAGCATATTTCTATCTTCAATACATCGCCCACTATAAGTGTTTTTAGACTGGATGGAAGGGGCACGTCCCCGCGCGCTCTAGTGAGCGTGCGGCATCCCGCGCGCTTGACCTTGCTTTGCCCTTGGTTTGCACTTGCCGTTCACGAGTAATTTGAAACAAGATAAGCAAGATAAGTATTATGCAGATAATTTTCTAACATGTCAAGAGTCTTTGGCTTCGAGCGAAGCGAGAAGCCTCCAGCCTTTCTAGCATTTTTCAGCATTTGTAGCATTTAAAAACATATAAAGTCTAGTCTTTCACACTGACTGTCACTTTTTTAAACAGTTTTCATATGTTTAAGTAGTACGCGTAACCCCCCCCCCCCCTGAAAAAAGCACTGCATCCAAGTATACGGGGCTGAAATGGCCATGACATCCAAGCCCCTAAAAAATGAAATAACATTCTCGACTAAGCCCCACAACCTGTCATTTCTACGTAGAGAAGAGTTAAATCATAATTATATCTGTTTGAGGAATAATTCGCAATATTAACAGTAAAAATTGCGTGTAAGATGTTTATTACGTGAGGGGTCAAGGCTCTATTCCAAAGAAGTTGATTGTCTTGGAAATCGTCGCCAAAGAAGCCACATCCTGGTGCAAATGACGTCACCTTGGGCTGTGCAATCAAGCGGGATAGAAAACACCGACTGAAGTAGCCACAGCAAACACGAGTTGAGGGGGGCCATGGCCAATCGCTTCCGAGATGGCACGTAGGCTACATTCCAGACGGCCAAGGTCACGCCTCTAGTTTTTACATCGACGATATTAGAGGTCAGTAGAAAATCGCGACAAAGGTCTATTTTAATATTTCAACTTCGCTTGGCCGCCATGTTAGTTTTGTACTTAACAGGTTTTTGAAAGACACTTTTAGTAGTGCTCTTTATCACCGTACAAAATTTTGGGATCATAAGAGTTTCGGAGATACAGAATGCCGGTGAAATATTTCGCACAGCCACCATGTTTGATTGGTGAGACGTAGTAAAATTTGAAGGCACCATCGGGGTCGGACGAAATAGTACTATGTCCTTATCAAGTTTCATTGAAATCGCTCCAGCCGTTTAGACTTTATTAGGGGGACACACACACATGGACGAAAGGTGATCTCATAAGCCTATTTTTTTCCATAAATGGGTCAGTGGTTGTGTCGATCTACAAAACCCAAGATTGAAGGCTCGCTCCTGGCCGTGGTAAGTGATTTTTGAAAGGCGGCAAAAATTACGACACTCATGTCATACGATGTTGGCATGTCATAGAAGACATTTGAATTCAGTAGAACGTGTTCACAATGGCAAAATTAATCTCGGGAGTTCCCGCCAACACAAAGTTCCTCATTTCTCTACTTGAAAGCCGTATAGTTAGTTATTGTTGTTTTAAGGGGCGGAACTACGAGGTCATCTGCCCCTAAAGCGCTATAGTGTTCAAATAGCTTAGGTATCTAACCTCCTTGACTTTCATAGTGCTTCAAGGAACAATGAAATTCGACATGCAAGCGACCCTCTGGGTGTCAAATAACAAAGCTTGCACCCGAGGCCATGCGATATTATTATTATTATTATTATTATTATTATTATATTATTATTTATTTATTTATTTGTTTATTTACATTGTTTAGACCCAAAGGATCACATTAAGCAAATTATGTTCTGGTGCTGTTCTTCTTGTTCTTCCAGAACTCCTTCATCATCTCACTGTGTCGGACTCGTCGTTCCTCCGTCCATCCTTTCCCTGGTCTCCTTGGTCGATCTTCATGTGTGACTTCCCAAATGTGGATCTTATGTCGGTATGTCATTCGATCGTCTATGTCTATTGTATGACGTTGGCACTTTCGAGATCAATTTGGACTTGGGTAACCCAGACTGTTGTCACTTTAAGTTTTCGTAAGTAAGTCAATATTCTCTTTGTTAGCCGTTCGTCATTCAGTCTCATAATGTGGCCGTAGAATCTCATTCGTCGCTTGCGGAAATCTGACTCGATGTTAGAGTATCTCTCTGTGATTGTGTGTGATTATTATTATTACAGTATTACCGACAGTAGTGGCTACGCTGGCTAAAGCGCAGTTTTAGGTCATGGGGCCAAGCTCTCTGCTGAATCGGTAGACGCGTGGGTTCGAGCCCCACCGTCGGCCGTCCTTGAAATGGTTTTCCGTGGTTTCCCATTTTCAACACCAGGCAAATGCTGGGACGGTACCTTCTGACAGGCCACGGCCGCTTCTTCCCAAATCCTTGCCCATTCGCCTTCATCCATTCCATCTCTCATCCCGACGCGCAGGTCGCCCACGGGCGTCGACTAGAAAGACCTGCACTCGGCCTCTCAGGAGGTCACACGACAAAAAAAAACAGTATTATTATTATTATTATTATTATTATTATTATTATTATTATTATTATTATATAAATGAAAATAGGCTAAGAATGGCATCCAACAGAATAATAACTACAGGTATATACCTAAAGAAAATAAAAAATCCCTACGACATGCCGAAAGGCGGAGTTAGATTTTACCGGGTAAAGAAAATTATTTCGAATACAATAAATTTGCCAATCTTATTATATAATTCTTATTATATAATACGCTAAGGTGTATGTTTCACAAAACTCAAGCTCCTAAACCAGAGGGAGTTAGAAGGTGTGGTTTGTAGTACCAAAATCTTCCAAATCATCTCAATAGTACAGGAAAAATCTTGCATTTCTTGAAAAGTCAACGTAAATATATTTATTTATAAAGTGCTTTTAAACAAATAAACAAGACGATAGCCCCTGCGAGAACTCTGCCACCTACAGCCCGCTTAGCACTAGAGCCAGCCGGGTAGTCTGTACACATGGGGCGCACACGACCCATTATGCGAGAGCTCTCGTACGGGTCCGCTAGTATTATTGAATACCTATAAACGTTGCACATGTTTAGCAGACGAGAAGCCCCTTAACTTAATTCCGAAACCATTTTGCTCATCCCTCATCAGACAAAAGTTTAGGTAATCTTTAGAGGACTATTGACTATTTTAAACGGTTTTCATATTAAGGGAGATAGATTATATTTTTCTAAAAAAAAATCAATTTTTCCCACCCCTTTGGTGAATGGTTGGTGCTATCAAAAGACTTTACTGAGATAAACGTTTGGCCCTTATCCGAAGAATTAGAATGGATTCAATTTTTCACACACACACACACACACACACACACACACACACACAAGAACCTCGTTTATCCGGATCAAGTAGACCGGAACAGATCCGGATTATCGAAAATCCGGATAATCCGGGGGAAAACTAAAAAACAACATATGTTGTTTTTCAATTGTGCAAACAAATATAAGAACACTTTTCTTACATTTACGACTCTGATTTATGCACTAAATTAATGTGTGAGATTTTTATTTTTCACATTTATATTTGTATAGCGTTTTCGCGCTGCGCGATCACGAAGACGTTTTACTAACATCAGTTCTCAATATATTCCAGGCGAATACCGGGACGGTACCGTTGATACACCGTGGCCGAATGACTTCCAGTTCCTGTCCTTAACTATC
This sequence comes from Meconema thalassinum, assembly GCA_946902985.2. NCBI lineage: Eukaryota > Metazoa > Arthropoda > Insecta > Orthoptera > Tettigoniidae > Meconema > Meconema thalassinum. The sequence continues at coordinate 127,603,779 of OX336388.2, forward strand.
CTTGGAGGAAAAGACATTCAAGAAGAGTCGATCCCGTAAAAGAAATACTGCACAGTAAAAATAGTTTTTTTATTATTATTATTATTTTCGATCCGGATAAACCGGAGATCAGTATTAGTGAAAGCCGGTTAAACGAGGTTCTTGTGTACTACGAAAGTTATGGCGATATTTCACTTTTTCGAAAAAGGCCTCCATTACCACACCGTTGGTCCGATTTTGTCCATTAACGAACATGACCAAGAATTTGAATGGTTATAATTTTAGGCTACTTTTCACATTTTGCAAAAATGAGGAAAAAGTAGACTTATGAGATCGATCCGGGAAAATATCTGTCTGTCTGTCTGTCTGTCCTTCTGTCTGGCTGTGTGTGTCCCCCCCCCCCGTCCCCCCCCCCCCCCGTCCCCCCCCCCCCCAATCAACTCCTAAACGGCTGCAGCAATCGAAACAAAATTTGGTATGAGTAAAGAATCTTTATAGATCCTGAATATATCAATGCCGTATTTGAAAGTGATGTCAGTGCTACCAACTGCAGGAAAATCACAATTGAAATTTGAGCTCCATGTTGGATATCTTGGAAGGTATCAATGGGAGGTATTTCAAAATTGGCACACGTATAGATAACAATACTTCAGTTTAATTTCCAGGAGGCCATACATGGCAGTGTTGCCAAAATGATTCTAAGCCTACTGATAGGTCCAATTTTAAAATACATGTAACTTCTATACTAACTAATGGATTTCATTCAAAATTGGCACAACAATAGACCATATTATTTCAGATTATTTCTGACCAATACATGCATGACATTGTTGCCAACATTATTTTACGCGCGCTGTTAAATCCAATGTTTAACTGCAAGTAACGCCCATGCTATCCATTGGACTTCAACCAAATTTTGTATTCTGTACATTGAGAGATGGAACTAAGAATATATTCAGTCACCAGGGCTGCCAACTGTAGTGCTCTATTAGGCTACATTATGCCAGGTACACAGTATATCGAACTAATTAGAAATTTCGATATTACCAACTTAATTTCGTCATTATTCTAGATTGATCCATATAGATTAATCATTGCATCAATCTTAAATTTTAAGAAAAGTAGGCTCTTTAGTTCGTCACGGAACTTCTTGTTTTTAGTATAAATTTGAAAGTGATAGGTGGAGAATTACTGTAGTATCGTGTCCACAAAAAAGTGATATCTCTGCATAATATAAAACAAAGTCCCCGATTCTTGGACGTAACGGGTAATCTCGAGAACTACTGGGTGGATTTTGATGTGGTTTTCTCCATTCTGTAAAGGATTTCTGGAGAAAGGTTTCTGTAGAAAAACATTCATTTATGACCAAAGGAAGCCGAGCAATAACGATTTCAGTGAATCAAGTCGAAGAAAAACCTGCCGTCCGTTCGTCTTTTAAGCTTACGCTCGGTTAAAAATATCTACCTGTTTATACTATGAGTGCAAGAATTGCTCAGCATGAAAAGTTGTGCAAAAAAGTCTGCGACAGCATATCTCTATCTTTAATACATCACCCACTATAAGTGTTTTTACGTTTTCATTTTTGCCAACAATCTCCATTCAGTGGAAATTTAAATTACTAGCTTCGGAGTGAGTTTACGAGCATATCACCCCATCTTCGGCCAGCATTGGCTGTCGAGTCGTTTCGACTTAAGACTTCAGAGAAGAGTATACTGTGTGTTTGGAGTTTCGCTGTTCACCTCGTCTTTTCTGAATTGCGTCTGGGACCTGCCGTCCGTGCGTCTTTTAAGCTTACGCTGCGCTGGGTTAACCGTTAAAGACACAAGGCGAAGCCGGGGCAGGTTGCTAGTATAGGCCTACAGGGTGTCTCTTATTAACGTTTAAAACTGTCTATAGCAACGTAGATGGCATTGAGACAAGTAATTTGATACAGGACACTTAGGGTCGCAAGTGTCGGGAAATACCTTAAAAGTGAACCACAACTGTTAAATATATGACGTCATCAGATGACGGCTCAGCTCGAGCGATCAGGCTCGTGCTCCCTTAAGCACACCAAGGCAAACGTTGAATATCACATCACTCTGGTTCCGTGTCTTATATCAACAAACAATCTGCTTCCACTTGCAAAGAGAAGAGAAAGAACAAAGAAAGCTGATGGATAGGCCCTGGATTTGAACCTCGAACCCCACGCGCCCGAGTCGCACTCGCAGATTCGGAACCAGAGTGATGTGATATTCAACGTTTACTTTGGTGTGCGTAAGAAAGCACGGGCCTGACCGCTCGAGCTGAGCCGTCATCTGATGACGTCATATGTTTAACAGTTGTGGTTCACTTTTAAGGTATTTCCGGACACTTGCGACCCTAAGTGTCCTGTATCAAATTACTTGTCTCAATGCCATCTATGTCGCTACAGAGAGTTTTAAGCGTTAATAAGAGACACCTGTATACTGTATATGAACTGTTGAACTTACACGATGGTTTTTGGGTCTGTGGGATGTGAAAGTTGAAGATATGTCGAAATTGTCCGCAAGTCGCAGCATGCTATCCATTACATTAAGAAGCTTACTAATGAAATCTACCTAAAACTTATAATATCTACATTTAATTTTCTTACACCCCCCCCCCCCCCCAGGCAATAGGTTTATGAAAGCCTACAACCTACGACGGTAATTCAGAAAGGAGTGACGCAGGGGGGCGTATATAAGGGGGGAGGGGTGCTGAGGGAGCTCCAGGACCACCCAAAAAGGCCAATAAAAATTAAGAAAGTGTTGCTTTGGTAAGACCATAAAATAATTGTAAATTTGGTTGTACCCTAATCTTAACTTATTGGCTAAGTTATAAACAATATTAAGATTTAAATTAGACTAACTCGTGGTGTAGTGGCTAGCATTCTTGGCACCCCGGAGGTCCGAATTCGATTCCCGGCCCTGCCAACTGGAACTGGGTACACTCAGTCTTGTGAGGTAAGCCTGTGAATTCACAGTATTGTACTTTTGATAAATAAATTATCAACTTGTAAAAAAATAAAAAAATAACCTGTTTACCTTTCTGCTTAGTAAATTGACAAATATTTAGATATTTGCCATTCATTCTCCATAGATCATAATAGAACATTCATTAAGCATAAACATTTTATCTGTGTGATGTGGTGTATTTTACAACTTTTTAGTATTGCCAGTAATTGTAGACTATATAAAGTTTGAATCTAAAATAATTACACAAAGTTATATGCTCTAAGATATTGGTTGATATTTCTGGGTATTTTGCGGTGACAATCCCCTGGGAATACTCACAATTTTCCAGGAAAATTTTCCCCCAGAAAAAAAATTGTATATACGCCCCTGGTGACGCATTGGAATAACCAAACTAAGCAATCCACGAGAACCGTTTAAACATCGTTCTTATCTTTACGTAAAAAGAAGAATGACGCAAGAAGTTTCACCTGAAGCGAGCCCAGAGCCATTTCCTGTGCTCGTGCTCCAGTTATAAACAAGAAACATTCCTATCAGCTGTTTGTTAACTTCCCCATTGACAAGTCGACTGAGTGAGTCAGCTGTTTATGACATCACCATGCCCCCAGCGGCGGCGGTCCAACATGTTGCCGCACCACCAGGGGCGCCAATTGAACACCTCCGCTGAATAATGTTGCTGTAAGTTGACCTATGATTGAAACTTTCCCATTTTTAAACGAATCCTTCCACTATTACAAAATGATTGATTTTTATACTGCCTACAGAAGTGATGCAAAGCTGTAGCCTCACACCAGTACTGTTTATTTTATACTAGCAACCCGCCTCGGCTTCGCCCGGTATATTTAACGGTTTACCCAGACTGCAGGGGGTAGACAAGGAAGAGGGAAGGAGGCGGCCGAGGCCTGACGCTAGGTACCATCCCAACATTTGGCCGAAGACGAAGCCACGAAAAACCACTTCGAGGATGGCTGAGGTGGGAATCAAACCCCCTCTACTCATTTGGACCACCGAGGCTGAGTTGATCCCGTTTCCGTCCTCATACCACTTTTCAAATTTCGTGGCAGAGCCGGGAACCGAAGCTCGGACCTCCGGGGTGGGAGCTAAGCACTCTGACCACTACACCATTGAGGCGACGTTCACTCCGTTAGTGCGTGGCTTTCTTTTTCTGCTTCCGGCACTACTTTCCCCCAGGGGCTCACATCTAGTGGGACGAGGGTTGGCGACCACGGGACCCCAGCTGAGTCCGGCATTGCTTCCTCTTACTTGTGCCGGGCTCCTCTCCGTCTTCTTTCCTGTCGACTTGGTCAACTCTTGTTCTCTTCCGACCCCCCCCCCCCATTGGGCCGATAACCTAGATGTTAGGCCCCTTAAAACAACAATTATCATCATCATCATCATCTTCCGATCCCGACGGTATTAGGGTATCCGAAGCCTAGGGAGTCTCTTCCTTTCCCGCCTTAATTGGCCCTTCTCTCATCTTTCCTGATCCATCATTCTTCGAGGGGCCAGACCTCTTGTTTTTCTTTCGGGTATCTCCTGCCTTCTGCTCAAGGCCCTCAAGGAGCCCTACCAGTTCAGGTGCACCCTGGATAGTGCTACATCCTCAAGGGCTCACAGCTGGTGAGTGACCCTTAGCTGACTCAATGCTGCTTGACTTATGTGCGGACTGCAGTCTGTCATCGCCGTGTCCTCCGCTTCGCCCCACGGGGCTCATGGTAAAATTAACGACAAACGCTGGTGAAGCCACGCTCAGCGGCAATCAAATGTTGAATGGGTAATACCAGAGACGGGAATCGAACCCGGACCTCAGGGGTCGACAGCCAAGAATGCTAGTCACTACACTGTATGAAACATGAATGGATTAGTGCACTCACCATCTCGTCCAGACTCTTGAGATCATTGGTGATGATCTGCGGCTGTGGGCCCGACAGTAGTTCCAGCTCATCGTCCGAGTCGTCGTCAACCCCCTGGTCGGCTTGCTCGGTGTTGAGAGCTCTTTGCTCGGCCGCTATCTCGCGGTCTATCTCCCGCTCTAGCTGCACTAGCATGGGGGCCAACATGCCGAGACGCGCGGCACGACGAGCCACGTCTAACAGCGTGAGGATCACATGCTTCTCGTTTTTTCGCAGGATCAGATCGTCCGTCTCGAACAGCAGACATTCGAACACGCCCAGTGCTCGCCGACACCATGCGATGAAGTTGGACACGTTGTCACGAGCAAAGAACGTTCCTGTGAACAAGAAACATGCATTTATCAGGTGCAAGGAAATACAAGGCTCTTCCATGGCCCTCAACAATACTAAGGTGGTTTTGGAAACAATGACACTGTCGCGGACAAAGAACGTCTCTGTTAACAAGAAACATACACTTATCAGGTACAGGGAAAGAAAGTGCTGTATGAATGACAGCCTCTTTCATGGCCCTCAACAATACTAAGGTGGTTTTGGAAACAATGACATTGTCGCGGACAAAGAACGTCTCTGTTAACAAGAAACATACACTTATCAGGTACAGGGAAAGAAAGTGCTGTATGAATGACAGCCTCTTTCATGGCCCTCAACAATACTAAGGTGGTTTTGGAAACAATGACACTGTCGCGGACAAAGAACGTCTCTGTTAACAAGAAACATACACTTATCAGGTACAGGGAAAGAAAGGGCTGTATGAATGACAGCCTCTTCCATGGCCCTCAACAATACTAAGGTGGTTTTGGAAACAATGACACTGTCGCGGACAAAGAACGTCTCTGTTAACAAGAAACATACACTTATCAGGTACAGGGAAAGAAAGGGCTGTATGAATGACAGCCTCCTTCATGGCCCTCAACAATACTAAGGTGGTTTTGGAAACAATGACACTGTCGCGGACAAAGAACGTCTCTGTTAACAAGAAACATACACTTATCAGGTACAGGGAAAGAAAGGGCTGTATGAATGACAGCCTCCTTCATGGCCCTCAACAATACTAAGGTGGTTTTGGAAACAATGACACTGTCGCGGACAAAGAACGTCCCTGTTAACAAGAAACATACAGGGTCATTATCTTTGTGCGCACCGGTAATCGCGGCAAACTATGGCGTCATTTGGCTGGCCAACTGCGGAGGGAGTGGACCTCGCAATACCCGGCTGACTCATATCGTTAGTTCACACGTTTTTTGTCATTCATATGGACGCGTGTATCTGCAAAGCTTAGACGTTAGTGTTACACGTTTAGTGAGTATTGTGATTACTGTGATTGGTGGTCATGCCTAGACACCAATTCACACTAGGCGAACGTGTGTATAACCATAATTCGTACATGAAAAGCAGAAAGTCTTGTTCTGAAACAAGACGAATATTTCGAATCAAGTCTCCAGGAAGACCTGTGCCTAATGCGAGTAAAATTAGAAGGCTCGCTAAAGAATTCAGGAAAACAGGCTCCGTAAATAATAATAAAAAAATTTAATAACGTCATGCTCTTACAGAACAAAAATTAGATGAGATTGTTGTCCAAAAGATGTCAGGTGTGTGTTACAAGAGAGGGAGGATATTTTCAGCATCGCCTATGAGCACCGTAAGTACACATTATTGAACATGTTCGGTAAAAGTGTAAAGGTGCGCGCCATCCACCGAATGAACCGTGTACGTGCGCCCGCGATCAGCGCCAGTCAACGCCGGCTTAGCTTGCCGTGTTTACCGGGGCGCACATTTATCAGGTGCAAGGAAAGAAAAGGCTATATGAATGACAGGCTCTATCCTGGCCCTCAACAATACTAAGGTGGATTGGGTAACAATGACACTGTCATGGGCAAAGAACGTCCATGTTAAAAAGAAACGTACATTAATCAGGTGCAGGGAAAGAAAAGGCTATATGAATGACACCCTCTTTCCTGGCCCTCAACAATACTAAGGTGGTTTGGGAAACAATGACACTGTCATGGGCAAAGAACGTCCATGTTAAAAAGAAACGTACATTAATCAGGTGCAGGGAAAGAAAAGGCTATATGAATGACATCCTCTTTCCTGGCTCTCAACAATACTAAGGTGGTTTGGGAAACAATGACACTGGCATGGGCAAAGAACGTCCATGTTAAAAAGAAACGTACATTAATCAGGTGCAGGGAAGGAAAAGGCTATATGAATGACATCCTCTTTCCTGGCCCTCAACAATACTAAGGTGGTTTGGGAAACAATGACACTGTCATGGGCAAAGAACGTCCATGTTAAAAAGAAACATACATTAATCAGGTGCAGGGAAAGAAAAGGCTATATGAATGACAGGCTCTATCCTGGCCCTCAACAATACTAAGGTGGTTTGGGAAACAATGACACTGTCATGGGCAAAGAACGTCCATGTTAAAAGAAACGTACATTAATCAGGTGCAGGGAAAGAAAAGGCTATATGAATGGCGGGTTCTTTCCTGGCCCTCAACAATACTAAGGTGGTTTTGGAAACAATGACACTGTCGAGAGCAAAGAACGTCCATGTTAACAAGAAACATACATTTATCAGGTGCAGGGAAAGAAGAGGCTATATGAATGACGAGCTCTTTCTTGTGCCTCAACAATACTAAGGTGGTTTTGGAAACAATGACACTGTCGCGGGCAAAGAACGTCCCTGTTAACAAGAAACATACATTTATCAGGTATAGGGAAAGAAAAGGCTATATGAATGGCAGCCACATTCCTGGCCCTCAACGCTACGTGCAGCTGCGAGAGGTAGCGTCTTCAGTTTATTTGGCAGCACGGTGTCCTTGATAGGGTGAAGGCCACATGTGTGGGCTGTCGAAATCGTCAGTGTGTATAGTTGGATTATTTCAAGAGTGCAACAGTAATGTTATGAATGGCTGTGGAGAGTATAAAGTTTACTGTTCGTTTTTTTTAATATATATACAGGCGACAGCCGTGCTGCCAACGGAACTGGTGACGATATATCTCGCAGCAGCTTGTAGGTACTGCGGAGAACATTCCCTGGCGCCCTATACGATGGATGTCCCAAATCTATGATTCATAGACTACTATTAGGCTACTTCACAAGGAATCCAAGATCTAGGGCCAGTGGCGTAACTAGGATTAGCTTCTGGAGGGGAATGAGCGGAGTCAAAGCTCAACTAATTGCGGTTTTGGTTTTGTGTTTGTTGTTTTCTACTTTTTTTTTGCTTTGTGTTTTTTGTTTTGTATTTGTTTTTGATTTTTTTTCCCTTTGAGTTTTTTTTGGGTTGTGTGTTTGTTTTTGAATTTTGCTTTTTAATTGAGTTTTATGTTTTGTGTGTTATGGTTTTGTTTTCGTTTTTGAATTTTGCTTTCGTTTTTGAATTTTGCTTTTTGATTTGAGTTTTTTGTTTTCGTTTTCAACTTTTGGTTTTGAAATTTGCTAATTGATTTGAGTTTTCCGCTTATGCTTTTGAAGTTTGCTGTTTGATTTGTGTTTTTCTTTCTGCTTTTGCTTTTGTTTTTGAATTTTGCTTTCAGTTTTTTTTTCTGCTTTTGCTTTTGTTCTTGAATTTTGCTTTTTTGATTGGACTTTTTTGGTTTGTGTTTGTTTTCTGATTTGCTTTTGTGTTTGAATTTTGCTTTCGGATTTGAGTTTTCTGCTTTTGCTTTTGATATTTGCTTTTAGCTATTTTTGTTTTTTGTTTTGTGTTTGTTTTCTTCTTTTGAGTTTTAATTTTGCTTTTTGATTTGATATTTTTGTTTGTTTTCTGCTTATACTTTTGCTTTTGAATTTTGCTTTTTGATTTGTGTTTTTTGGTTTTGTAATTTATTTTCTGCTTTTGCTTTTTATTTTTGCTTCTTGATTTGTGTTTTTTTGTTTTGGTTTTGTTTTTGTTTTCTGCTTATGATTTTGGTTTTAAATTTTGCTTTTTGATTTGTGTTTAATTTTGGATTTGTGTTTGTTTTGTGCTTTTGCTTTTTGTTTTGGTCATGTATCTGGTTTTTCTTTTTTCTTTGTGCGTGGGGAAAAACAGACTATCAATGAAAACAAACCTACACGTTTCATGTTTGATTTCGATAACATTTGATAGCCTACGTTGTATTTGCACCCCTCAATATTCCTAACACTAAATATTTTACACAAGTAGGCCTAAACATAAAATTTCTTAAATTAGTAGTCTAAGTATAAACGTACTGTACATAAACCAGTCGTTTGTCATTAATCCGAATAAAGGTTTCTTTTCAAAATAAAATTCTCATCAAATTACGTGGTTTTTTAAAATTATTTTTCTCTAAGGGGGGGGGGGGAGGGGATTGATCCCCCTAATCACCCGTCCATAGTTACGCCACTGCCTAGGGCCCGTGCTTGCTCTCCAAGCGAGTCTACAATATGAACGAAGCCTACAGTAAGGTGGTTTATTCGAGCATTACCTGGCTTTGCCTGCTCCAGATAGTGCACGTCTCCATGTAGAGTAACGGGGATGGCTAGCGAGCCTGACGTGGTAGAAGTAGACATGGAAAGACGGGCCTTCGCCTGCCGTCGAGCCACGTACTCCTCAGCGGCGGCGCGCACCTTGTTGGCATGCTGCAACAAAACACCAGAGTTAATAATACAGACAAAGCAAAATAGTTCAACAGTTGACAGCCCTGGCGACTATGCAAATATACTGTACACAGTGATATATTATTTTAACGTGTAGGCTACATTGCACATAAGAAATTTTGTCGTAATGGACTACTATGGAAGCGGCTTCGGTGACGTAGTTGGCAGCATGCTGAGCTTGAATGCCCAGGTCGCGGGTTCAAACCCGGCCGAAGTCGTCGGATTTTCTAAGAGCGCTAAAAATCCCTCAGTATGCCTTCCTTCGGAGGGGAAGTAAAGCCGGCGGTCCCATGTCATAGATTTATGGCAAGTAAAAAAAACTTCCACTAATTACACTTGTGTGAAGCTAAATTATAGGTTATCTTTGAGTAACGCTCTTAGGTTCCAACGTTCATCGCCAAGAACCGACTGCGGTGGCAGCTAGTAACAAAGTTCAGATCTAGTTGGCGTTGACGGTGGCGTTTGGTAGCAAAAGTAGGAACTATTTGAAATTTGAATGTCTGCAGTCCTGACTTGAAATATAAGCAGATAACACACACTAATACAGCCATCACAATTAACACCGGTTATCAGACAGATTCTACACACACCCAAAGTACACGGGGCTACATGACCGCCTTGTCGCAGCCCCTAATCTGAGGAACCAACCAATCGCTCTCTTTAAATCAAAATGTTGAACTTTTGTAAGCATAACTTTGAATTCGTATGTTTGTCTGTGTTCACGGCCACCTGAGAAGTTTCCACACAGCGTCTGACGCTACGGGCTTCCTGTTTAGGGGCCTGTGACACACCACATTTCCTGTTTTCACAAGATGAGCTATTTCTAACAACAGGAAACGTCTCCAAATGACAATGACAGATTGTCATCGTAAGAAGACACGTTGCCAGGTTGAGGGCGCAATTCTCTGCCATTTCCTTGAACCCTGTGCAGTGGCGTCACTAACGTTGGTGTCGCCCGTCTCAGGGTTGCCACATAGTTAGGCTTGCCATACGTCCCGGTTTGACCGGGATAGTCCCGGTATTTTGCTCTTGTTCTGGCGTCCCGCCCGGTTTTGTCAATGTCCCGGAAAATGGCTGTAAGATGTAAAATGTAATGAATTTATGTGTTTAAGAATCTTTTATGAATTGGTTACTTTTCAACAATCAACATCGTTGAATATCACACACAGCGTCAAAGAGGTCAGAAATATTGTTAACTCATTAATTAATTGTTTTTTTTTTAGTTTGACAAAAAAAGTTTTTTTTGTAATTGTTTTTGTAGTTAGACAAAAGATTGTGGTTTTTCAAAAAATAATAAGGCTTAGTAATTGTTCAATTTAACAATTTTATGAAGTATTTTAAATTATATTTTATTAACACTTCTTTCTAGATGGTAGACCAGAAAAAAAAATCATTAAAAATGAAAAAAAAAATATTTTTATGTAGCAAAAATTCCTGTTTTATTTTTAAAAGGTGTGTAGAACTAACAATTTAGGGTGCCAGATACCCTCCTCCCGTCACTTGCGAGGCTTCAGAAAGGCTTAAATCTCACCCCTGACCCCCCAGTAAGGCCATCCCATATTAATGTGTCCCGGTTTCACTCACCAAAAATATGGCAAGCCTACACATAGTGGTATGTAGGGCAATTCTTGCTATTGAACTGTTTCTTTTATTATGTCATATGTTTAAAACCGCCTAGGATTTTTGACGTGACAACGTCAAATCAATTGTTGGAATACAGTGACATTCGTGAAAAAGTGTTACAGTGAAAGGTGATGATATCGTTTTATCTCTCTTCTGCTGCAACGCTCTCTCTCTCTCTCTCTCTCTCTCTTCTGTTGCTACGCTCGAGGGTCGCTACTGTCGTTTTTGGATGTGACGGGGTGAACCTCTGGATGGATTGTGATGCGGTTTTCACCATTCTGTAAAGGATATCTTGAGGAAGATTTATGTAGAAAATAATTTATTTATAATCAAAGGAAGCCGAGCAGTAATGATTTCAGTGAAAATGTCGAAAAGAAACCACATGGCGTCCGTGCTATTTTTAACCTTACGCTGGGTAAACCGTTAAAAATATCTATATACTATGAGTGTAAGAATTGTTCAGCATGAACAGTTCTACAAAAAAGTCCGCGAGAGCATATCTCTATCTTCAATACATCGCCCACTATAAGTGTTTTTACGTTTTCATTTCTTCCAACAATCTCCATTCAAATACTGAGGCGACAGTTTACGAGCTGGCTAGGGGCGAGTCTATCACCCCAGTTACAGCCTAGCTAGCGGACGAACCTATTACCCCAGATACAGCCAGCAGCAAACTGTCGAGTCGTGTTGAGTTAAAACTTCAGAGAAGAGTGGTTGTATTTGGAGTTTCCCTGGAAGTGCAAAATACATAAAATATATACGAAGCTGAAATTTTGCAAGAGCGACAGTTTAAAGAAATCAGTCCGAGAAGACGTAGTCGCGCTCAAATATCGTCGCGCATGGTAGTTGCACACACCCAATATTTTTTGTATTTTTTTTTTTTTTTTTTTTTAGGGGGATTGGGGTGCTTTTCTTTCTACTGTATTTTTTTTACAAATAAGTTATTTTTACTCTTGTTTGGAAATAAAACATACAACGCAATCTGTGCCCAGTCATCGGTCGGTCGAAAACAACCCCCTTTGATGGTGTCAGCCGGTCCACACTCCTAGTGACGTCACTGTCCCCATGGCACTCTAAAATTCTGTTTGGTGGTAGGTAACGATACTGCATTTCCTTCGTCTTTGTGAACGTTTGCTAAATTAGAGCACGTAGATGCAAAGCCACTGGGGAAGGGACCTCCAAGGAGAGTGCGAATACGTGCATTCAGTAGTCTGCTGAGTGGCGCTTTCTGTGAAGCATCGTTAAAGTGGAGGGAAACAGCTAAACTCTCCCTCGCCCTTCTCGCAATGGCGGTTTGTTTCTGAGTTTCACACGAACTTTCAATGAAATTACAAAAGATCATACAATATGTTTCTAGCATTATAGTGTTGGAAGCCATTTTCAGTGTTGCCTTAGTAAACGAAAGTTTGATGCTTTTTAGTCGGCCAACACGAGTTTTCCCCACAAGAGATGGGTGATTCCCTAATCCTGAAAAAATTACAAGATATCTCTACTTACAATTAGTATAAAACAAAGTCCCCGATTCTTGGATGTCACGGGTAAACTCGAGAACCACTGGATGGATTTTGATGCAGTTTTCACCATTCTGTAAAGGATATCTCGAGGATAATTACTGTAGAAAATAATTTATTTATGATCAAAGTAAGCCCAGCAGTAACGATTTCAGTGGAAAAGTCGAAGAAAAAAAACCTGGTGTCCGAGCGCTTTGTAAGCTTACGCAGGGCAAACCGTTAAAAATATATAAATACTATGAGTGTAAGAATTGTTCAGCATGAAAAGTTCTACAAAAAAAACCGGGAGAGCATATTTCTATCTTCAATACATCGCCTACTTTAAGTGTTTTTACGTTTTCATTTCTTCCAACAATCTCCATTCAGTTACTGAGGCGACAGTTTACGAGCTAGCTAGGGGCGAGTCTATCACCCCAGATACAGACGGCAGCAAACTGTTGAGTCGTGTTGAGTTAAGACTTCAGAGAAGAATGGTTGTGTTTGGAGTTTCCCTGGAAGTGCAACTCGGCTTTTCTTCATTTCGCCTGTGAAACAGTCAAGTTAAGATTGGACGGAAGGGGGATTTGTGTTTCATGCACCTCGCCATTCTTAAATGACGTCTGACAAGAATTTGTTGCACATGCATCTCCATGATAGTATAATTAATAGTCCAGTCAGTGATTTTAACCCATCATGCCGAGACGTAAAACGGATATTCGTCGTTGTTCATTGACATTGGAAAAAATAAAGCGCTTATCACGTAATGCATTCATAACTGTTCTCGGGCGAAGCCGGGGCGGGTTGCTAGTTAATATATAAATAAATAAATAATAATAATAAATAAATTAATTAATCTCATGTAATTTTTCAGGATTAGGAAATACCCATCTCTTTTGTGAAAAACTCGTGTTGACTGACTGAAAAGTATTAAACTTCCGTTTTCATATGTTTCTAAGTTATAATACCAAGCAAGAAGAATTCAGAAATTTTTTAAAAAAGTATCTGAAGTGGAATTCGAAATCCTTCCAGCTCTGTATAATGAAATCAAAGTCTCAACTCAAGCACTTACACTACGAAGTCAAATGAGTCGTCAGGTTGCAAAACTCGTTTAATCCACTTGTGAATAAGGATCATTTTCATGAGAAACGTTTCTCTGGACTTTGCCTCACGTATCTTTAGTGTTTGTTGTTTTCTACTCTTTGCTTTGTGTTTTTGGTTTTGTGTTTGCTTTGTGCTATTGCTTTTTTTTTGAATTTTGCTTTTTTGCTTTATGTTCCTTGTTTTTTGTTTTCTGATTTTGTTTTTGAATTTTTTTTTTGCTTTTTTTTTTTTGTTTTGTGTTTGTTTTCTGGAAAATCAAAATGAAACAAAACAAAATCAAAAAACAAAACAAAATAAAATAAACTTAAACAAAGAAAAACAAAATAAAATAACATAATTAAATAAATAATTTTAGGACAAGATCCTTATTCACAAGTGGAATAAACGAGTTTTGCAACTGGACGACTCACTGGGAGAACGTGTCCTATTCAACTAATTCAACAATGTATACAAGCAACTACCAGTTCTCCTAATTACTTTGCTTTTGCCACGAATAAGATCCTTTGTGTTTCCCTTCCTATATTAATTATGTACCAGAAAATCTCAAGGAAGCATCACAAACAATGATCAGTGCTACACGCTTCTTGATCTGTCCGTCATGTTTCTCCAGGGTGAAACTCAGTCTACGCATGCGCGAGAGCTGTAAAGCGTATTTCAGTAATTAGGAATACGAATGACCTCGTGAAATGCATCAACGATAATCACCCATTAACTCTCCTATTAAAGTTAAATAGGAATTAACCAATCGTTAGTAAATAATTGGTTTAATCAGACAAATTAAACACAAACTCAAACAGACGGGACTGATGGCCAAAGATGTTCCAAGCTCCTAATATGATTTTAAGAACAACACAACCCCGATTTTGCGTTTGTATTTCGTAAGGAAGCCTACGTGGCTGAGGCGGCATCACGCCGGCCACTCACCGCTGGGCCCGTGGTTCAAATCCCAGTTACTAAATTTTAGGTTTGTGCTGGACAAAGTGGAGGCAGACAGGGTTTTCTCCGGGTACTCCGGTTTTCCCTGTCACAAATTTCATTCCAGCAACACTCTCCACTGTCATTTCATTTCATCTGTCATTCATTTAATAGTTGCCCCGGGGGAGTGCGACAGGCTTCGGCAGCTGGCACAGTTCATATCCTCGCCGCTAGGCGGGGGCTTCATTCAATCCATTCCCTGACCCGGTCGGTCGACTTGAAGCAGGCTGTGGATTTTCATTTTTCATTTCGTAAGGAGCAGTCGGGCTATGGCACGCGTCTCACACCACACACCTTCAGTGCTACTTGTTATTCGTCACTCGCCAATACTTTCACCGCCTGTTAATTTCTCTATTGTTCGACAGTGCGATCTTATCAGGAACAGTCTGGACAGGAAGTCTGCCGCAACGTTCTAAAGTGGGCGCGTTTTAAGGGTCTCCTCTATGTTGAATATCTTCAAAATAGTCAACATTTTTTTTACATTATATTAACATATGAGGCAAAACATTAACCATATTGGATAATGCGTATTAACTTTGTTAACTTATTAAATTGTTTGAAACCTGTTAATACTTACAGAGGTGTGCAAATTATTAGACTCGATGGCAGTTCTCCAACATTTATAAGGTGCGTTCAAAAAGTAACGAGCCGGAGGCTGGAATGCGCAACCCGGTGACGACATCGGTTAATCGTGGCGTGTGTAACGAGGTGTGGTTCCGACCAGAGCGTGGAAGGTCACAGCCCGTCGCTAGAGGGCACGCGTGCACGTCACGTGACGATACAAAGCGAGCAGCAGCATGCATCAATCGTCCAACAAAGACCAAGACAGTGGGCCATTCGACATGCTTCCTGGTGTGGTTGAAGACTGTGGGGCACCCATTGGGCACACACTTTGCGCAAGTGCAGTCGTTCCTTCATGATGGTGTGCACACTTCCGACGCTCAATCCGACCATGGCGGCTATGGCGTTCACTGTCACTCGGCGGTCCTGGGTAATGAGTGCATCAACCAGCTGGACGTTGTCATCGGTAATGCAGGGGGGTGCCCCAGACCGGGCATCATCGGCTAACGGCACCCGTCCTTCCCTGAAGCGCTTGTGCCATGCCTTGACAGTTGCAAGGGACATGCAGTGTTCGCCGTACACTTGTGGCATTGGGCGATGAATGTCCGTTCCCCCTACTCCTTTCGCTTTCAGAAACCGAACAACACCTCTTCGCTCTTCGGTTGACGCCTCCATGTCACTGTTTGCAATGCGACTGACAGCGTTGGACGATTGATGCATGCTGCTGCTCGCTTTATATCGTCACGTGACGTGCACGCGTGCTCTCTAGCGATGGGCTGTGACCTTCCACGCTCTGATCGGACCACACCTCGTTACACACGCCACGATTAGCCGATGTCGTCACCGGTTTGCGCATTACAGCCTCCGGCTCGTGACTTTTTGAACGCACCTGATACTTTGTACGTTTTGTGTGTTTTCCAAGGCGCTGAAACCATTTCAAATGTATAATCAACAGTCTTAATAACATTTCTCTAAAGAATCTGACAGTAAACTAATTTTTTACAGTTTCCACTAAAAGAAACCACGGTCTCTCTCGAGTTCGCCCTTCTGTGCCGCGCAGCTACTGGTCAAGCCGAACTCCCCTGATTTCCATGTGTCCATTTTTCATAGTACAGTATATCAGGACGAACTCTACTACTCTCATCTACAACAATGTTCACTGTTATCAATCGAGACGATCGCATAAATAAATTTACAAAATCATCACATGTCGAGTTCGCCATTCTGGTCGGGAACGCCTCATACGTATTTACATTAAAATCCTATGTAACCTAACATTTGTGGGTTACAGAGGCTCCTCCTTGTTTCTTCAGTTAGTTTTTTTTTTTATTTTGTTTTTATTTTGTTGCCAGCCATGGCCACATATTGGCAGGCCACCACAGAGAATCTTATGAGTTGTGCCTTGAGATTCTTTGCTGGTGGGTAGCCAGTGGATGCACCAGGTGGCTTTGGAGATATTTGAAAGATTCCTTGACTTGGAGGTTGCCATGGTGATGGGCTGTTGGTTGGTGGATTTGAGGCAAGATGGACGCTAGTTGGTGAAAAAATAATTGTGTATGAAGGCTAGTTATTTTTTGTTTTGAAAAATGAAAGATTGAATTACTCTTAGTGTGGAGTGTTGTTTTTTGTGGGATGCCAGGCAAGGTAATGGAAGCTTGCCCTTCTTAATAAATGGTGCATTTTTGTGAAAGCAGTGTCCTGTTCTTTGTATGATTCATTTTAAAGCAAGCATATTGCCCCTATACCCTGAGATGGTAAGTCTTATAATCATTACACCTAGCAGTTTCTTTCTACGATTGGCATTGCAACACAAGCCGGGTACTGCTAGCAGGGACGTGTATAAGGAGGTGGGCCAACCCCCACCCCCGGAAATGTTGCCACATATAATAGATGTTTATGAATTAAAACATTAAAACCAATATACTTATCGTGTACTATTGTTACTAAGTGACATATGGCAACGTTGCAAACCAAGGCGACGGTAGAGCGATGTAAACAGTGTGAGAACCAGTTTGCTCTGATGTAATGTTTAATAACATAACCTCTTATTACTCTCCAGTGCCTTTGCTCTTAAGAACCTACCAACAGCTGCTACAAGTGCCCTTAAAGCTTGTGATAAAAGTTATTTTCCCTAACTTTTATACCCTTATCAATCTTTTGGCAATTTTGCCCGTCTCTGTAGCTACAATCGAACGGAGTTTGAAATTTGAGTAGGTTGAAAACATACTTAAGAAATTCTACTTCTGAAAAGAAACTCAACGGTCTAGCAATGTTATCTATTCACAGACACATACAAATCACTGACAAAGTTATAAACCGATTTGGTAATGCTTCAAGAAATCTTGACTTTATATAATAGTGTGAGTTGTAAATGAAAATAGTGGTGTTTATTATTTCCATGTAAACACTATCAAGTGACTAAGATGATTGTATTAATAACAAGTATCATAAAATGTTCTTAGTTGTGTTTGGCATTAACCAAACATAAAACATCACAACAAATTGGTTGGTTGGTTCCTCAGTCTAGGAGCTGCGACAACGTGGCCATGTAGCCCCGTGTAATTTCGGTGTGTGTGTAGAATCTGTCTGATAACCGATGTTAATTGTGATGGCTGTATTTGTGTGTGTTATCTGTAATTCAGGTAAGGACTGCAGACGATCAATTTTCAAGTAGTTCCTACTTTTGCTACCTAATGCTACCGTCCACGATACCTAGCTGCGAACTTAGCTATTATATGCCATTGTAACCAGCCCCTGGCGACGAATGTTGGAACTTAATAGAGCGTTAATCAAATCTATCCTTCAAAGTTAGCTTCACACAGTTGTAGTTAGTGGAAGGTGTTTTACATGCCATAAATCTCTGACATGGGCCTGCCAACTATAGGCTACTTCCCCTCCGAAGAAATGCATACTGAGGGATGTTAAACGCTCTTAAAAAAATCCGACGACTTCTGTCGAGTTTGAACCCGCGATCTTGGGCATAGAAGCTCAGCATGCTATCAACTACGCCACCGAAAAAGCTCGCAACAAATTGGTTGAAAAAGTAATGCCAGATAGCCTTAAAACTCATCATTTTGCACCAAATTTTACAAACGTTTCCCTGGGAGGAACCCAGGACCCCCTCCCCCACCCCAAATAAACTCAGGCTATATACGCCCCTGAATGCTAGTATATAATAATAAAGTAAGTTACTGTTTTGTCTTAAATTGTATTTATATAGATTAATAAGAGAAAGCGCTGCCCTATAATACAACATACCATCATGAGATACCGCCTTTATTTACTCTCCGTGGAGTGTGCTTCCCCTCGTCAAGGCCCCCTTCGCTACACCTCTAACCCGTGTCGAGTGTTGACACGGCCTCCTGAAGTGACGGGCGGCCACGTGGAAGAGAAAACAACGCCTTCATAACATTTTACATTTTCAAGATCAAGAGAGAATAAATTCGTCTTCATTCCACGACACTTCCTACTTACAGTACATACTAGCGCTCGAGGATATCAAATAAACTACTCTAATTCCCGCCAATTACAACGCTCTTGAAGAATTCTAAACAGTGGCATTGTAAACCAACTCTCCCGTATTTCCGGGGATCACCCGTATTTGACCCTACTTTTTGACGATTTCACGGCTACCGTACTTTCTGTCACCTTGGGTGAATTTCTCCCGTTTTTTTTTCGGCAAGTGACATCATTCAGTTGCAATCATTTAAATTTTGCGCACTCGGTCGAAATTCGATTAAGCGTTCGAGAGCAAACGCAATTGATTCTACAGGGTTATTATATTTGCTTGGCAAATATATTCTTGCTCACGCGCTCCGCCAGGACGGCTCAGTTGCCGGCGACGGCGCGCGCGTATGTACGGCAGAATAAGGTGCTTAAAATCAGTATCATGCATTTCTACTCCCCATGTTTCCATTAGATGCTGAAAATATTCCCGATCCGCTGCCAAACATAATCGGCATCTCCTTATGAAGTTTCCGGTTACTCCGCTTAATTTAGCTTCAGTAAGGAAATAACGACCTTTGCGTCTATGTTTATTGTTTACTGAACCTGTTCGTTTGAATCTCTTAGTCAGTTGTTTTATTGTGATTGTGTATAGTTCTGAAATGCCTTTTGGGAAATATTCGTTACGTGAACGTGTACAGGGTCTTTCATATAAAATAAGAGCGCCAAGTGGCGGCTTTGTTAACCGCAGCTGCGGTCACCTTGGCCGAGCTTGTGGCGCGCCACGGCCCCCTGCTGTAGTATTGAAAGCGTACATACGAGGGCTGTTTTTTTTTTTTTGTCAGTTCCAATGGACTGTATAAAAATAACAGTTTGACATTACCAAACTTGACCTTGCAATAAGCGTGCA
This sequence comes from Meconema thalassinum, assembly GCA_946902985.2. Lineage (NCBI taxonomy): Eukaryota > Metazoa > Arthropoda > Insecta > Orthoptera > Tettigoniidae > Meconema > Meconema thalassinum. The sequence continues at coordinate 127,623,350 of OX336388.2, forward strand.
GGGGCCTGTTCCACGAATAAACTTTGCAACTTTTCACTTTTCACTTTGCACTTTTCAATTCTTGCAAAGTGCAAAGTCTTTCTGTTCCACCATGATCTATGTATTACTTTTCAATTTCTTTGCAAAGTGAAAAGTCTTTGCATAGGAATGATCCGATCATGTTTATTCCATGAACAAACTGTATATTTATTCCATGATTTAATGCTTTATTTTTCATGGTGAAACATGTCCCACTAATGACCACACAGTGATATTAATTAATAAAAGTATTGATCTAGGTGGAACTTTTAACCTGTCTATACTAAAGTGAGGTTATGAAAATTCATCCTGTCTCTGTACGTCTTCTTGTTGGATTCTTCATCACTATCCTCACTTGATGATAACAAAAGCTCCTGCGTAACATATTTATAACACTAAACCAAATTCTGCGCCGAGAAACTAGTGTAGAGACTTGTTCATTAACAGCTGAAAAGGGAATCGTCTCTTTGCAAAGATTTCTGAAAACTTTTCAATCATTCCTTTGCACTTTGCATTTATGCACCAATGGAGGAACATAACAGTCTTCTAAAGTGAAAAGATTCCTAACTTTTCACTTTTCACTTTTCACTTTGCAAGACAAATCTGAAAAGTGATGGTGGAACAAAATCTGAACTGAAAAGTGCAAAGTGCAAAGTGAAAAGTTGCAAAGTTCATTCGTGGAACAGGCCCCAGGTCGCCAGTCTGAACCTCAGATGCTAACATGGTGAGACAGTTATCATTGCAACATCGTATTTTTTATGTAAAACTTATTTTAAGTACGAGTTGGCTCGGCGGGTACGTGATGCATTTGTTCAGCAATTTCTTGATGAAGTGCTATCTTCACTAGCACAGATTCACGTAATTGCAAATAAGTTTGACATTACTGGCTCGGTGCTCAATAAAAAAACATGCCCGCACACGAACAGTTTTAACAGAGGATGAGCTAAATGACATTGGCGAGAATCTTGAACGGTCTCCGAATAAATCACTCACAAAATTAGCACAAGTAGGGGTTTCGGTTTCGTCAACAATAACTAACTAACAAAAGTAAGATGTCAGCATTGTACACACGCTAGCAAGGCCGCTGCATCATATAGGATTGTACACACGCTTAAAGCAGGGGGCCTTGGCGCGCCACAAGCTCTGCCAAGGTGACGCAGCTGCGGTTAACAAAGTCGCCGCTTGGCGCTCTTATTTTATATGAAAGACCCTGTATATATGCACAATACTTACATAATGTGCAGGAAATCGCGCGCTAGAACATGACAAAGTTTCGAGTGAAATTTCCAGGGAGATCCATTCCTATAAATCAGTAAACAATAAAAATAGACGTAAAATTCGTTATTGTCTTACCGGAGTAACCGGAAACTTCATTAGGAGATGCTGATTATGTTTGGGAGCGGATGAGGAACATGGTGAGTAAAAATGCATGATACTGATTTTAAGCACTGTATTCTGCCGTACATATGCGCGCGCGGTCGCGGGCAACTGAGCCGTCACTGGCGGAGCGCGTGAGCGAGAATGTCCTTGCCAAACAAATATAAAGACCCTGTATATCGAGTATTTTTCTATGAATTATCTCGTTTAGAAATGACCAACCAATGCTTTTAAATCACTTCGTCTGACCAATAAACGCATACATACTTTTTGTCTTTCGTTCTTTGTATAGTTCAGCTGGTGTTGTGTTGGCGTGATTAGGTTTCAGTGTTTTTTGGTTTTCCTCTACATCACCTGTGAGCTGTAATAGGGCAATAGTTTATAATGCAACTAGTAACCCGCCCCATCTTTGCTCGGTATCTTTAACGGTTTACCAGCGTAAGCTATAAAGGCATATTATTTCGATATCAATGAACTACGACCTATATCCGTGTTCAGTCTCGACGTGACGTGGACCTTATATTGCCGTAGCATGTTTGTAGTGATGGGGGACAAATGGTAAGGTTACATTGTTAGTAACTTATTTAAGGTGACGCGGACTATACATCACCATGTTTGTTGTGATGGGGGGAGAAAGGTAAGGTTGCATTGTTAGTAACTTATTCAAAGTGATTATATATCACCATGTTTGTTGTGATGGGGGGCAAATGGTCAGGTTACATTGTTAGTAACTTATTTAAGGTGACTAAATATCACCATGTTTGTAGTGATGGGGACAAATCGTAAGGTTACATTGTTAGTAATTATTTAAGGTCACGTGGACTATATTACCGTAGCATGTTTGTTGTGATGGGGGACAAATGTTAAGGTTACATTATTAGTAACTTATTCAAGGTGACGCGGACTATCCATGTTTGTCGTGATGGGAGACAGATTGTAAGGTTACATTGTTAGTAACTTATTCATAAAATGAACATTATTGATTCACCAATTTGCAGCTGTCAGGAAAAAAGTGACAGTTAGTCTTAAAGACTAGACTTTGTATCATTTTAAATGCTACAAATGCTGAAAAATGCTAGAAAGGCTGGAGGCTTCTCGCTTCGCTCGAAGCCAATGACTCTTGACATGTTAGAAAATTATCTGCATAATACTTATCTTGCTTATCTTGTTTCAAATTACTCGCGAAGGGCAAGTGCAAACCAAGGGCAAAGCAAGGTCCAGCGCGGGGGATGCCGCACGCTCACCCGAGCGCGTGGGGACTTGCCCCTTCCATCCAGTATAAAAACACTTATAGTGGGCGATGTATTGAAGATAGAGATATGCTCTCGCGGACTTTTTTGTAGAACTTTTCATGCTGACCAATTCTTACGCTCATAGTATATTTATATTTTTAACGGTTTGCATAGCGTAAGATTAAGAAGCGCACGGACGCCAAGTTTGTTTTCGACTTTTTTCATTGAAATCGTTACTGCTTGGCTTCCTTTGATCATACATAAATTATTTTCTACAGAATCTTTCCTCGAGATATCCTTTACAGAATGGTGAAAATCGCATCAAAATCCATCCTGTGGTTCTCGAGATTACCCGTGACATCCAAGAATCGGGGATTTTTGTCTTAGACTAACGAAGTAGAGATTGTCGGGGAACACATGCACCAAGAAGGTAATATTACGTCACACACCTCAGTGCATCTGTCCGTCCGTCACCGTAACGTAACGCCAGACCTCAGCGTAACGACGAAGTCGACAAGATCATCTGTTGACTGAATGCACCACGTGCTCGGGAGTACGACCAACTGTACTACGATTATTACCACTGCATACCATTATGAAACACCACTGGAATACTGTCGAAATAACTGAATTTATAAAAAAAAACTTCCACTCACTTCAACAATATTATTCATGTTAATTTTGCATTTAAAACTGTAAATATCCCGTGGTATACCTGTAGGTGAAACACGGGTTGTAACTATATTAAATAAATAAATTTAAAAAAATACGAGCCTTACAGTAGTCGCATATGATGTGTAACTTCTGGCATAGAAGAAATCTCACGTGAAATTGTTGATACACCGGTATTTTATACTATTATTGGCACAAATATTAATCTATTGTAAAAGGGAGTGTTTTACAGATATTGTAGTTTATAATACGGAACTCATTTTATTAGATGATTTGTAGCTTCCACCAGCACTAGCCTAAATAAAGAATACGATATGGATCAACTAGATTAATAGACGCGACACCGCTCATAACCTTAAATTCCTTATAAACAGGTCCTCTTCATTCACAGACCAACACGTAATTTCATATGGATTCTGTTAAAATGAGTCATATTGATATGATAAATATCATTTAAAATGATAATCTGGTAGCAAAAATATCTACCCCGTCCGGGATTCGAACCCAAGATCTCTAGATTCACAGTCATAAGCACCAACCCCACGGCTATATCGACTACGCAAATTTTGTGCACAAGATGGTGACTTATTTCCACGTTCCAATAATACTGCATTACGGAATGAAGTTTCATTTATATTTTGATTGTTTCGATAATGTTCCTGCGTGACATTGAGTTTAAAATGCCTTATGAATAGGCCCTCTTGTGAGTAAAGAGAATGTATTCAGTAATAGTTCATGAAGGCTTGCTCAATTCTCGTATAACCACAACGATTATATTATATTGATGACTGCATTACCGTTATGTGGGTTAATATTTGAATAGCCATTGTGCAGAAACATAATACCGGCAATGCCGACTACTTACAATGTTTGATATTAAGGCATTTTACCATTTAAATTCGGATACGAAGACTCCGAACATGTAGGCCTACCATGTCATTTGTTTCAATCACTTGACACCAGAGTTCGCATGAACGTTTTCCGTTCAGAATGTCATATACATTCCACATGGACGAGAGTACGTAATGGTATCAATTTTCGACACCGCGCGCTCATTGTTTCTCGTACCACTGCCAGCTGGGTCTTAACACTGCCCGCTGGATCGATCGAGTTGGCAGTGCATCTTATACTTCCGTTCGTTCCACCACTGCCAGCTAGTACACTTCCGTTCGAACGATCGAGCGGGCAGTGCATACTTCCGTTTTCCACCACTGCCAGCTAGTACACTTCCGTTCGATTGATCGAGCGGGCAGTGCATACTTCCGTTTTCCACCACTGCCAGCTAGTACACTTCCGTTCGATCGATCGAGCGGGCAGTGCATACTTCCGTTCGATTCACCACTGCCAGCTCGATCGTTCCCATCCACTTCCGTCCCCCATTTTCAAAATCACTCCTACAAAACTATCCAGCAACCCAGCGGAAAAATTTTACACATTAAAAAAAAAAGACGCGGTCTATATGTCACCATGTTTGTAGTGATGGAGAGGACAAACGGGAAGGTTACATAGTAACTCACTAAGGTGATACGGACTATACATTAACGGGTAGCTAACGAACCATAAAAATAAGTAAGGCAGCTTCTTCTCATCATAAGACGCTGTGACGGTGAAGGATAAAAGGAATTAGTTCAATGAATGGCATAGCCTTAACTTACATTCTCTCTGTTTTATTGTTCCAAGAAGACTTTCATAAGCGCCATTGTCATAAAAGCGAACAAAAGACAGTGAGCCGGCGCAACGCGAAACATTATAACCACTCCCTGTGCAGTTCTTCGACATTCAACTGTTTACAAGGAAAACAAAAACTTCCCATCCGCTGCGCTGGTCGTAACAGAAAGCCGCATTCAGTGTTCCCGCGGGACGAAATCACTGCCTTGTCAAACAAACTCGTAATAAAAGGGTATTACAATCCCAAGAAAGTTTTTGTATACACACTCAGGAAAATCATTACAATTCTCTGCGACGTAGAGAAAAATCCGATATCCCATAATGTAACAGTTCTTCTCCATGGAGAAATCAAGGCCAGGGAATACGAATGTTTTCCTCGCCGTGAGGCTTTGCAAAGAAAAGAAACAAATGATTGGCGTATTGGAATTACGAGCCTTGTGCTACTCAGCGTAACACAGGGTCTGATATTTTTTCTCTATAAGCGAAGATATGCAGACTAATAATACTAAAACATAGGTTCTTTATTATTAAAATAAATGCGCCTGCCAGGATATCCTCCAACATACAGTAGATATTTCCACGTTGGTTGGTTGGTTGGTTCCTCAGTTTAAGGGCTGCAACAACGCGGTCATGTATCCCCGTGTACTTTGGGTGTGTGTAGAATCTGTCTGATAACCGGTGTTAATTGTGATGGCTGTATTAGTGTGTGTTATATGTTTATTAAATTCCAACTTTTGCTACCAAACGCCACCGTCAACGACCAACTAGTTCTGAACTTTGTTACTAGATGCCACCGCAGTCGGCTCCTGGCGACGAACATTGGATCCTAAGAGCGTTAGTCAAATATAACCTATAATTTAGCTTCACACAAATGTAATTAGTGGTTCTTTATCATGCCATAAATCTATGACATGGGACCGCCGGCTTTACTTCCCCTCCGAAGGAAGGCATACTGAGGGATTTTTAACACTCTTAAAAAATCCGACGACTTCGGCCGGGTTTGAACCCACGACCTTGGGCATAGAAAGATATTTATTGCAGTGACTAAATAATATATGGTTGCTGGATTAGCGGAAGTGTCGGATAATTGGTAGTGTTTGTAATTTTATTCAACTTTTTTAAAATTTCTACTTTCTGCTTGAGGTCTAGCGTAACGTGTTACATTTTAGATGGTGATTATAATTGTTGCTTTAAGGAGCTAAAATTTGATTTTGGCACTCATTCACTTAACCTCTCGAGGCAGAACTGAGCACAGCTGGGTTCAATTCCTACTTCAGCCATTCTGGCATGTATTTAGAGGGAGTGTGGAAAACCCAGTGGAAAATTCACACTCAGAACAGCCGTTGTCAGCCCCGGGATTCGAACCTCAGATTTGCTCTCCGTGATGCGCACGGCTACGCCATGGGGTATAAATAAATCAACAGCAACAACAGTTTTTAGTACATTAAATCTGACATCAGCCGGTTTCGTTCTTCCCAGTTCAGCCACCATGGAGTTTAGTTTATAAAGCTTAGTGAACATCCGCTGTATGTTATCAGTGAGCCCCTTGACTGTTGTTTATCTCTAGCCCGCTTCCTGTAGGGGGGCCATGGAGAGAGGCAATCAACTGCTACTGTTCTGCCTCTAAACTAGCTACGCATTGCTCATAGACGGGGCCGTTCCATTTCTTAACCCGGGAGAGGTGGCGCTTGCTTGGGCAACGTTAGAGGTGGCACGGGGTCATTTGACCCCTCCCGTTTATTTCTCAGTAATAACGACAATTATTTCGTTTATGCTACTGATATGGCATGAAAACATTCACTGAACTAATGAGCAAGTATATTTGTCTAAAATGAAAGTAATGCACATATTATAAACGGCTATTTACACTATATTAGAAATCATGCGGATCTGACAGGTAATCATCTATTTTTATGAAATGTCTGCTAATTCTTACTTCAGTTTGCCTATTAACAATATCGAAATCAATGATTAGACAAGTTTTAGATAATGTAGGATTTTAGTTTTTAACCAATGACACATTTTAGAGAAGTCTCTTGTTGTATTGTGGTTGTATTGTGCTCCATTTTGTAACTGTTTCCCAGTAAGGGTACACATCAGCTTAGAATGAGGTATATCTTCGTCATTTTCTTCATTTTCTTCTTCGTCTGCACTCTTCTCAGTATCACTTAAAGATTCTGCTATTTCTACTTCATCTTCACTATCACTGTTTTCACCTCCTCTTCGACGTCTTGCAGAAGAGATAACACCATGAATTCTTGCTCTTCGTAGCTCGGACGATTCATAATATTTTATTTTAACACTTAACTACAATCAATTCTATTTCGCGATCACACAGCTACATTCTCATGGAGTACACATAAGACTGCAACAGCTGTTCACTCTGCCAGCGGTACTGGCGGCGCGGGGTGTTTCAGAACACATTGCTACATGGCTCTATAAAAATACATTTGTCTCGGCCCTAATCCCTTCCACTAATAGGCTACCACCCTCAGACAATAGATAAGGCATGTGGGGAAAGGTATGTGGGAGGTTTGGTCTGTGTGTAGTAAAATGTAGAACCCCCAGCTTAACGAAACTGCGTGGGGTCACAAAGTCCCCCGCGCCACCTCTCCCGGGTTAAACTACATTGTTGTTGTAGCGGGGCCATGGGGAGAAGCAATCAACGTTACTATTATGTCTCTAAAATCGCTACGCATTGCTCATAGACGGGGCCGTTCTATTTCTTGAAGTCTAGAATAAAGAACGATCATGACGGTTTCGGAACAGCTATTCCCGGTAACGTGCCATCCTTTGCCCAGTATGGCCTGGTCTTAGGTACTGTGCAAGGATACAACAGCACAAGTAATAGGAAAACTGTTCATTCCGTCGAATTAATCTTCTCGTACTAGCCTCAAGCAGATGTTAACGATTTAAAAATAACTTTCACAAGCATGTCAGTATGTTTTATTTTCTTCATACAAAACTCATCCTAATTGAAAATTCATCCAGCATATATTTGTTCCATCACAAGCTTTCCTTGCTTCAATCTGGCAGTTTCTTGTTTACTGAGATAAGTCACGTTACTAACAATATCAAACACTACTGTTTTATATTTGAAGAACGTAAAAATGAGGATTTGTTCACATTCCAGGGTAGCAGAGGGCTTTGACTTGACATGCGCAGTGGCTTTAGTGAGCCTGGGATTTTCCTTTAAATCGACAACACTGAGAATAAGGAATTCCGGGATTATCGAGTCTTTAGCGGAGAGACTGGACACGTGCAAAGAATTGAGTGAGCCTGGGTTTATCCTTTAAATCGACAACACCGAGAATAAGGAATTCCGGGATTATCGAGACTTTAGCCGAGAGATTGGCCACGTGCAATGTCTTCAGCGAGCCTGGCTTTTCTTTTAAATTGACAACACCGAGAATAAGGAATTCCGGGATTATCGAGACTTTAGCGGAGAGTCTTGACACGTGCAGTGACTTGAGTGAGCCTTGGTTTTCCTTTAAATTGACAACACCGACAATAAGAAATTCCGTTATTATCCAGACTTGAGCAGAGAGATTAAACACGTGCAGTGACTTGAGTGAGCCTGGGTTTTCCTTTAAAGGAACAACACCGATAATAAGGAATTCCGTTATTACCCAGACTTGAGCGGAGAGATTAAACACGTGCAGTGACTTGAGTGAGCCTGTGTTTAAGGAACAACACCGATAATAAGGAATTCCATTATTACCGAGAATTGAGCGGAGAGATTAAACACGTGCAGTGACTTGAGTGAGCCTGTGTTTTCCTTTAAAGGAACAACACCGAGAATAAGGAATTCCATTATTACCGAGAATTGAGCGGAGAGATTAAACACGTGCAGTGACTTGAGTGAGCCTGGGTTTTCCTTTAAAGGAACAACACCGAGAATAAGGAATTCCATTATTACCGAGAATTGAGCGAAGAGATTAAACACGTGCAGTGACTTGAGTGAGCCTGGTTTTTCCTTTAAAGGAACAACACCGAGAATAAGGAATTCCATTATTACCGAGAATTGAGCGGAGAGATTAAACACGTGCAGTGACTTGAGTGAGCCTGGGTTTTCCTTTAAAGGAACAACACCGAGAATAAGGAATTCCATTATTACCGAGAATTGAGCGGAGAGATTAAACACGTGCAGTGACTTGAGTGAGCCTGGGTTTTCCTTTAAAGGAACAACACCGAGAATAAGGAATTCCATTATTACCCAGACTTGAGCGGAGAGATTAAACACGTGCAATGACTTGAGTGAGCCTGTGTTTTCCTTTAAAGGAACAACACCGATAATAAGGCATACCATTATTACCGAGAATTGAGCGGAGAGATTAAACACGTGCAGTGACTTGAGTGAGCCTGGGTTTTCCTTTAAAGGAACAACACCGAGAATAAGGAATTCCATTATTACCCAGACTTGAGCGGAGAGATTAAACACGTGCAGTGACTTGAGTGAGCCTGGGTTTTCCTTTAAAGGAACAACACCGATAATAAGGAATTCCATTATTACCGAGAATTGAGCGGAGAGATTAAACACGTGCAGTGACTTGAGTGAGCCTGGGGTTTCCTTTAAAGGAACAACACCGAGAATAAGGAATTCCATTATTACCCAGACTTGAGCGGAGAGATTAAACACGTGCAGTGACTTGAGTGAGCCTGGGTTTTCCTTTAAAGGAACAACACCGATAATAAGGAATTCCATTATTACCGAGAATTGAGCGGAGAGATTAAACACGTGCAGTGACTTGAGTGAGCCTGGGGTTTCCTTTAAAGGAACAACACCGAGAATAAGGAATTCCATTATTACCGAGAATTGAGCGGAGAGATTAAACACGTGCAGTGACTTGAGTGAGCCTGGGTTTTCCTTTAAAGGAACAACACCGAGAATAAGGAATTCCATTATTACCGAGAATTGAGCGGAGAGATTAAACACGTGCAGTGACTTGAGTGAGCCTTGGTTTTCCTTTAAATTGACAACACCGACAATAAGAAATTCCGTTATTATCCAGACTTGAGCCGAGAGATTAAACACGTGCAGTGACTTGAGTGAGCCTGGGTTTTCCTTTAAAGGAACAACACCGAGAATAAAGAATTACAATATTACCGAGAATTGAGCGGAGAGATTAAACACGTGCAGTGACTTGAGTGAGCCTGGGGTTTCCTTTAAAGGAACAACACCGAGAATAAGGAATTCCATTATTACCGAGAATTGAGCGGAGAGATTAAACACGTGCAGTGACTTGAGTGAGCCTGGGTTTTCCTTTAAAGGAACAACACCGAGAATAAGGAATTCCATTATTACCGAGAATTGAGCGGAGAGATTAAACACGTGCAGTGACTTGAGTGAGCCTGGGTTTTCCTTTAAAGGAACAACACCGAGAATAAGGAATTCCATTATTACCGAGAATTGAGCGGAGAGATTAAACACGTGCAGTGACTTGAGTGAGCCTGGGTTTTCCTTTAAAGGAACAACACCGAGAATATGGAATTCCATTATTACCGAGAATTGAGCGGAGAGATTAAACACGTGCAGTGACTTGAGTGAGCCTGGGTTTTCCTTTAAAGGAACAACACCGAGAATAAAGAATTACAATATTACCCAGACTTGAGCGGAGAGATTAAACACGTGCAGTGACTTGAGTGAGCCTGGGTTTTCCTTTAAAGGAACAACACCGAGAATAAGGAATTCCGGTATTATGGAGACTTTAGCGGAGAGACTGAACACGTGCAGTTACTTGAGTGAGCCTGGGGGTTTTCCTTTAAATCGACAACACCGAGAATAAGGTATTCCGGTATTATCCAGACTTGAGCGGCGAGTCTCGACGCGTGCAATGGCTTGAGTGAGCTTGGGTTTTTCCTTTAAATCGACAACACCGAGAATAAGGAATTTCGGTATTATCGAGACTTCACCTTCAGTATCCTTGGTGGGAGATGGTATCGACCTTGCGGAACTAGAGTTAATTCGCCCTGCCATAAATAAGAGCACCTGGATCTCGGATAACATCGTTGTCGGAAGGGAGCACACGTCATGGAGATGACGCTAGACCACAACGAGACAGACACACTTTTTAAAGTGTTCGGATGAAATAATAAAATAACTGACGCCAGTTGATCAAGTCCTACTAATTACAGCAGCCTATTGACTGTCTTTTGTTTGAGTCAAGACGTAATATCCGGTCACGAGTCCAGCAGGCCGTGGCAATGCTAATAGAGCTGTTATAGGAGGGGGCTGTGCACGTGACACCGCCCCGTGTTCCACAGCCACCAAGACTCTATTCAAATCTCTGCAATGCGGGTGTATGCATCTGATACATGCACAGGCACACACAGGCAATGAACACCCTCCCCCAAAGGACAAGGACGACTGCCGCCCAACTCATAGCCTGCGGATATTGGTGGTCACGTGGCCAGTGCGATGACACCCTCATTAAGTTAAGTTTTAAGACATCCTTTACTACCGAGAAAGCGTATTGCTTCTCTCATCAATCAACAATTCAAGTCCACGTGGGATGGCGACCAAGGGACCTCAGTTGAGTCCGGCATTGCTCCAAACTTACTTGTATTGCGCACCTCTTCTTCAACATTCATGGAATGTCCCCGATTTTTGGATGTCACGGGTAATCTCGAGAACCTCTGGATGAATTTTGATGCGGTTTTTACCATTCTGTAAAGGATATCTCGAGGAAGATTACTGTAGAAAATTATTTATTTATGATCAAAGTGAGCTGAGCAGTAATTGAAAAAGTAAAACAAAACTGGCGTCCGTGCACTTTTTAAGCTCACGCAGGGCAAACCGTTAAAAATATCAATATACTATGAGTGTAAGAATTATGCAGCATAAAAGTTCTACAAGAAAGCCCAAGAGAGCATATCTCTATCTTCAATACATCGCCCACTATAAGTGATTTTACGTCTTCATTTCTTCCAACAAACTCCATTCAATTACTGAGGCGACAGTTTACGAGCTAACCAGGGGCGAGTCTATCATCATAGTTACAGCCTATACCAAACACAAAACAACCGTGAATATGAGGGAGGAGCAAGATTCACTCGCTCACCCGCGCCAGCCAATAGCATAGAGCGGCGTTGCCTAGTTGAAGATAAATTACGATTAATTTTACTGTATGTATTTTCCAACCCTTTAAATAACGTGACTCCTGCATAGCGCTATAAATCTTGTGTTTATTTCATAATGGTTGACAGCATATTTGCTGGAATTGCGAGCATAATAAGCTACTGGCAGAAATACACAGTCCTACACAACTGAATCGATAATGCAATTCCCATGTCACTCCCAAAGAACGTAATTCAACTGCATTTTCACCCCAACTTCGAGTTAAAAACACATATTTTATGTCTGGGGAATAAATTAGCATTCGAGTTATAAAACTTCAAGTCACGGTATTGAAAAAATATGACACTTCTAGCAGTAGTGCCCGGCTGCGCCCGGTGGATTTATTTGTTCTATGGATGATAATGAATGCTACTACAGAACTGGAGCGCTCAAGGATAAGGATCGGAAAGCACCAACGCTTATTGCAGCTGATAACCTCAGTATACTGCACCAACACCATCGCCCTTATACAGAGGCATACTATTGTCATGATAACTCAAACTGTTTTAAGAGGCCTAAGAAATCTTTTTGCACTAATTACTCCCCGTGACTGCAATTTATAAGCAGCTCGCTATTCTGCACCAGAACACTGGTAGGGGCGACGTGATGCAGCCCAAATTGCCAGGCATGAAGCTGTTCGGGAGCGCTTGTTCTTCCAACTTCCTGAACAAAATTCAATCTTGAAGGTTACCTGAGAGATGTAGCCTAATGCTAAATAGCCTAAACTATTCCTCTTGAAACTGGCTATCATATACAGAAAGAATTTTTCGAATCCGACTGGTAGTTCCAGTTATTAGCGCGTTTAAACCCACAAACAAACAAACAAACAAACAAACAAACTCTTCGGCTCTATTATAGAAGGTTGGTTGGTTCCTCAGTTTAGGGGCTGCGACAACGCGGTCATGTAGCTCCGTGTACTTTGAGTGTGTGTAGAATCTGTCTGATAACCGGTGTAAATTGTGATGTCTGTATTAGTGTGTGTATTTGTTTTTTAATTCAAGTACAGACTGCAACTTTGAATTTTCAAATAGTTCCTACTTTTGCCGCCAAACGCCACCGTTAACGAGTACTAGGCCTTGTTCAGAACTTAGCTACTAGACGCCACCGCAGTCGGCTCTTGGCAAAGAACGCAGGAACCTAATAGAGCGTTGTTTACATTCTTAACCTATACAATTTAGCTTCACACAGTTGTAATTAGTGGAAGGTTCTTTAACATGCCATAAATCTATGACATGGGACCGCCGGCTTTACTTCCCCTCCGAAGGAAGGCAAACTGAGGGACTTTTAACAATCTTAAAAAATCCGATGGCTTCGGCCGGGTTTGAACCCGCTATCTTGGGCATAGAAGCTGAGCATGCTACCAACTACGCCACCGAAGCCGCTTTTATTATAGAAGTGTAGATAAATTGTGTAGAACTTCGCCGGGAAATTAAAATTACTTCGAAATATAGTAATTCGACTGTATATGATTACAGTTCCGTGGCCTCATTTCTGAAGAAGAGGCAGGATGGCCAACCTTCGTTTCAGTGAGAAACATCTCTACCGAATACAATACAGTGAACCGTGAGAAACACTTCTGCAACCTAATAATATAATAATCATCTTTTCAATTATAGCGGTCTCCCTCGTTATCCCCCAAAACAAAGACGAATCGTCGCTCGCGCTTCATTTGTCGTTTCCTGTTGTTTTGTTTTGTTTCCATGGCCCTCTGGCAGTTCCCGCTTGTTAGCAGAACTTTCATTCCGCGAATGATATAGCGGGCTTTAACGCGCGATACAAAGCAAGGCTGTTCTTCTTTAATTGTCTATTTAACACACACTGATAACTGGTGTTAGCATGGACAGGTGTAGAAAATTGAAAAACAGACTAGCTAAAGGCAACACAGTCGAGTCTCGGTAACCGTGGTATTTGGGACCGAGACTACCTCGAACTATACAAACACTCGGACTTAAGAAATTACTCTCTTGTCAGCACTCATAGTAAAAAACTAAAAAAAAAAAGTTTGCCACGTGATAGGGGTCTTCGCTTTGCAAAATAGAAACCATAGTTCAATTCAGAGAAACGACTCTAGACTAACATTTTCCTACTCGAGAGCCAAATTCACGTTTTGTCGAGTTTAACCCTCTTTTTTTTAATGCGCTTACGCAATATTTTTATTAATATTTTATTTTTGTATTTATTCAGTTAATTTTTTAAATAATTTATTACTAATATTTTTAACTATTTACGTATATTTTGTTTAATTAATTTTAATTCATTTTTAAATTTGAGTTATTAGTTAGTTTATTTGTTATATTTATTCAATGAGTTATTATATTTTTGTTTATTTAGTTTGTCATATTTATTATTTTACTTACATTTTATTTAATCAATTTGGTTATATTTAATTAATTAATTAATGATATATTATTTAAATATATTTTTAAAATATCTTTATATACTTAATTATATTTTATTTATTTATTCACATATTTATTCATATATTTATTTATTTATTTAATTAATTAATTAATCAATCAACTTAGTAAGTTATATTTTATTAAGTTAGTTGGTTTGTTATATTTTATTTATTAAACTATTTTATTTTACATAATTATATAAATTATTTATTGAGTTATTCTTTTTTTTATTGTTTTTGTTAATTTAGTATGTCATATTTTTAAATTTACTTATATTTCATTAATTTTGGTTATATTTTATTTAAATATTTTTTAAATATTTTTTATCGCTTAATTACAATTTATTTATTTATTTATTTGTTTCTTTATTTATTCGTTCATTCATTTATTTAATTATTCTGTATTATTTTACTTCTTTAGTTATTTACTTATATTTTATTTTATTTACATAGGCTAATATGAATATAAAAAATTAATACCTAATAAAATAAAATATAAATAACTAAATCAATTAACTATAATTTATCTATTAAATAAATAATAGACTACTGTACTGTGTGTTTAAATTTAAAAAAATTGAATATATAGCATTAAATATTCACAAATCCAAGTTATCAAATCTATGCATAAACAATGCGTTGACAAAATGTATTTTACATTTTTATGAACAATCTATCTGATTTAAGTGAAATTTAATCATCCCTCTCTGAAAATTGTCTGAAATACGAGTATGCCATTTTTGTTCCTCACTGACGTGTTGAAGATCTCTGTTAAGTCTAGAGCTGGTAATAAGCGGTGTTAGGATAATCGATTTATAATAGATTAATCGAATATTGTAATTCGAAATTAATCGAAAACGATTAATCGATAAATGTTCAATCGACTAACCAAAGAATCGATTATTTAATTAATAAACACGAGATAAGAAAAGAAGTTTAAATGAGAGGTCATAGCTTAAGTTGAGTTACGTTTATTTTCGGATTGATGAATAGAAGTCTATAAAAGTTACTTTTTACCTTAATATACAAAGTGTCCCTCCTTGTTTATGTTAACAATAATCAAATAAGAGTCAGTGACAGTGGAGGGACAAACATCAATCAAATTGGGTAGGGTTCCGAAAAAAGAAACCGAAGAGTTTTCAGCAAAGATTTTGAATTCCTGTTCAATGTTTACAATTTAGGACAGGAACATTATTATTTTATTTTGTTTTAGCTTAGTTTTCACAAAGAAGGTAGCCTACATTATATAAAAATATATGATACAATATATATTTAATTAATTAATACCTGTTTCCCTTCTGTGAGAGCGTAGTTAAAGGAGCGAAGTACATAAATTAATCGACAAAACAATATTAATCAATTTTTCGACCAAATGATTAATCGATTAAACGACCAACCGAATATTCGATATTTGTAACATTTATCTATATTTAAGCATCGATTAATCGGTTATTCGATAACTGAAATATATCGATTAAAAGTACCAGCCCTAATTTAGACAAAGGCCTCTCGTAAAGCGGACATGCTTTGAAACACATTCGCGCCAAGGAACGTACGGTACCTTAATTACTAGTACAGTTCCCTTCGGCGGCTTCGGTGGCGTAGTTGGTAGCATGCTGAGCTTCTATGCCTAAGGTGGCGGGTTCAAACCCGGCCGAAGTCGTTGGATTTTTAAGAGAGTTAAAAATCCCTCAGTATGCCTTTCTTCGGAGGGGAACTAAAGCCGGCGTGCCCATGTCATGGATTTATGGCATGTAAAAGAACCTTCCACTAACTAAACTTGTGTGAAGAAAAATTGTTGGTTAGGTTTGATTAATGCTCTTAAGTTCCAACGTTCGTCACCAGGCGCTGGTTGCGATGGCATCTAGTAGTAGCCCAGTTCACAGCTAGGTGTCGTAGTAGCGAAAGTAGGACCTACTTAAAATTATCGTCTGTAGTCCGTACTCGAATTTAAAACAGATAACACACACTAATACAGTCATCACAATTAACACCGGTTATCAGACAGATTCTACACACACCCAAAGTACACGGGGCTACATGACCGCGTTCTCGCTGCCCCTAAACTAATGAACCAACCAACCAACCAACCAAAAGTTCCCTTCTGATCCGGGAACACACAGCTTGTCATTTGACAGCGCTTCTCCGCTGTTTAAATATTGCAGTGTTCCACTTCTAGCGAGGACTGTACTCATTCCAGAGCCCCCTGCATACACAAACGGGAACGGGACTCCGCACATCACGTATCTTCCTGCAAGAACCTGACGTCACACGCATTCAACACCGGAAGGCCAAACATGGCCGCACATCCACTTCCTGTAGCAAACCAACAAATCTTAACACACTAATAATGGTGTGATATCGAAGAAGTACATTCGTTCATTTTCATTTGAGACTCTTTTGCCTAGTCTGCAGGTCTCTCTTTTCGAACAAGTCACCTCCATCATCCCCTATGACCAGTTAGCACTGCGGCCTCAACAGCTTCTACACCTCTCACTTTGAAACCGTTCAACACGGAATCTCCGCTTCTAATACCCTCTACATCCGAACTCATCAGCCTCCTAGGTAATGTCTCCTCCGTGAAATACCATGTCCTGTGGTTCGGATTCCACGTGAAAAGGAAATCCCGTGGCTCATGATCGCATGATTAACGGTCACGTAAAACTAAAAGCTTCCTTTTTTAATCTCTCCTCCCCCATTCTCACCACATGACCCCACCATCTGAGCCGGCTGATACAAACGTGTTCATTTCTAAGTTTAGCCTTTATCTCATTACGAGAACAATCCTGCCATTTCTCCCATATATTTGTCCCAGCAATCATTCGTGCCTTCCTTCGGAGGGGAAGTAATGCCGGCGGACCCATGTCAGATTTATGGCATGTAAAAGATCCTTCCACCAACTAAACTTGTGTGAAGCTAAATTTCTAGGTAAGATTTCGTTGAAACGCTCTATCAAAGATCCAACGTTCACCACTACGTGTCAGTGACATCTGCAAACGTTTTGCTTAACCAGTTCCATAACATCTTCCAGTTTACAGATGTTACATTGCGTACAGCCACCCAGTTCTTTACTCTATCCCAGATCTTTTCAATTGGATTTAATTCTAGGCGACAGGGAGGAAGCCTCAATATGCCTATGTTCTTTCAACAATGCATCCACTTTCTAAGTCACGCGTTTCGGCTTCTCCATCTTTTATCTTTATGATGTACATTTTTGGTTTAGTCTTGTCGGGAGTGTAGAATATACTTCTTCCGTCGAGCCATGTTTGCATATCTCTTTTTAAAGATGCTTGCGTAGGAGCAGGATTAATTTTGGCTTAACAAGAACTGTACAAGGGGGTGGATTTGGAATGAGCTTCTCCTGCAACCACCGCATGAAATTGTTAGCATTCATATCGTCATGATAGTCACCAATCAGATTCTCTACTAACAATTAGGCATTAATTTTAAGCTTTGCGGAATTTATGTCAACTTTTGCTACACTTTAAACATAAAAACCTAATCTGACTATTAAAAAAACATAAAAATCCGGTCCCTACTAATCAGTTACTCTTCACGTTGGTTGGTTCCGCGACAACGCGGTCATGTAGCCCCGTGTACTTTGAGTGTGTGTAGAATTTGTCTGATAACCGGTGGTGTTAATTGTGATGACTGAATTAGTGTGTGTTATCTGTTATTCAGGTAATAATAATAATAATAATAATAATAATAATAATAATCAGTTTTTTTAGCGTATGGCTCTTAGTGCCGGGAGTGTCCGAGGACATGTTCGGCTCGCCAGTTTTTGTAGCTGCTTCGAGACGGACACCCAATGGGTAAGCTACAAGTACCGTTGGGGAGGAAAGTTGGAAGGGAAGGCACGAGGAGTTGGAAGGTAGCGGCTGTGGCCTATAGTTAGGGACCAACCCCGGCATTTGCCTGGAAGGAAGATGTGAAACCACAGAAGAACATCTTCAAAGTTGCCGGCGGGGGGATTCGAACCTCCTCGCCTCCCGGATGTGAGCGACTGCCATTAGTCATGCCGCAACGACCACGGCTAACTCACCCAGTAATATTCAGGTAAGGACTGCAGACGATCAATTTCAACTAGTTCCTACTTTTGCTACCAAATGCGACCGTCAACGACACCTAGCTGTGAATTTGGCTACTAGATGCCACCGCAACCAGCACCTGGCAGCGAACGTTGGAACTTAAAGCGTTAATCAAATCTAACCTACAAATTTTAGCTTCACACAATTTTAGTTAGTGGTAGGTTCTTTTTCATGCCATAAATCTATGACATGGGACCGCCGGCTTTACTTCCCTTACTGAGTAACTTTTAAACGCTCTTACAAATTCCGACGACTTCGGCCGGGTTTGAACCCGCGATCTTGGGCATAGAAGCTCAGTATGCCTCCAACTACGCCACCGAAGCCGTTCTCGCAATACTGAAATGTCAAAATTAGAACAGCCTAGATTATACTTAAAAGATAGAGCACTTGCTACATTTAACTGCAATCATTGCGAAACTTTGCCAAGACAATGCCATCGAGAAAATACCACAGCCTCCTACATTCCGTTCGGCCTTGGCGCACTTCAGGAGGCCATGCGGACATTCCTTGGCCATCTGTAGTAGCGCACACCTGAAGTCGAAGGTCTTTTGTAATATCTGTCAATCCAGTTAATTAATAGATCACACTAGCGAATATAGCTATCAATTGTCCACAGAGCCTAAGGTTGCAAGGATCGAATCCTGGCGCAGTCAGTTGATATTTGAAAAAGCGCAAATGAAAGGGAGCCTTGTCAGTAGATTGTTATTGATTCTTTAGGGGCTTTGCGCATCGTGGTCATGTAGCCCCGTGTAATTGAGTGTGTGTAAAATTTGTCTCCACCTCTTTGCTTAGTGGCTAGCACACTTGGCTGTCACCGCGGAGGCCCGGCATCGAATCATGCCTCTGCTAAGAAATATAATTCTGATCTGAGGGCTAGAACGGAGTACACTAAGCCGGGTTCGATTCATTCTTCAGCCATCCTGGAATTGGTTTTCCGTGGTTTCACCACTTCTACTCCATGCGAATGCCGGGATGGTTCCTAAATTAAGGCCACGGCCATCTCCTTCCCAATCCTAATCTGAACTACAACTACACAAACTAATACAGCCATCACAATAAAACAGGTTATCAGACAAATGCCACACACACCCAAGCACATGGGGCTACATAACCACGATGCCGCAAAGCCACCGAATGAATCAACAATATAAACAGAATTTAATAATAATAATAATAATAATAATAATAATAATAATGTTATTGGTTTTACGTCCCTTTTAACTACTGTGGCTTTTAAAGACACCGGGGAGCCTGAATTTTGTCCCGAAGGAGATCTTTAACGTGCCAGTTAATTTACTGACTGGGCCAGGATCGATCCTGCAACCTTGGGCACAGCAGGCCCGTCTGGCGCAGCTGGCCCGACAGTCGTCGCAAATCTATTCTTGGTCCCCCTCCTCCTCAAGGATGCCTATGTGCCGGTCCCTTTTAGTACTGTACCTTCTTAGGTCCCGTTCCAAATGATCTCAGTTAGTTTTCCCACCGCCTGCGTAAAGTGCAGTAATTACCCTCCAAGCCTGTGAGGCGCATTGCGTCCGAACTCATTTGACTTTGGAAGGTTCGTATTTCCTTATTATTCAAACGCAATATTATAAGGTGCGTTCAAAAAGTAACGAGCCGGAGGCTGGAATACGCTAACCGGTGACGATATCGGCTAATCGTGGCGTGGGTAACGAGGTGTGGTTCCGACCAGAGCGTGGAAGGTCACAGCCCGTCGCTAGAGGGCACGCGTGCACGTCACGTGACGATACAAAGCGAGCAGCAGCATGCATCAATAGTCCAACGCTGCCAGTCGCATTGCAAACAGTGATATTGAGGCGTCAAGCGAAGAGCAACGAGATGTTGTTCGGTTTCTGACAGCGGAAGGAGTAGGGGGAACGGACATTCATCGCCGAATGTCACAAGTGTACGGTGAACACAGCATGTCCCTTGCAAGGGTCATGGCGTGGCACAAGCGCTTCAGGGAAGGAGGGTGTCGTTAGCCGATTATGCCCGGTCTGGGGCTTCCCCCTCTGCATTACCGATGACAAGTTTCCGGTTGGTTGATGCACTCATTACCCAGGACCGCCGAGTGACAGTGAACGCCATAGCCGCCGTGGTCACTCCACGACAATGCACGACCTCATACAGCCAACACAGTCGCGGCACTCCTGCAAAAATTCAAATGGGAGGTTCTCGGCCACCCTCCATACAATCCAGACCTCTCTCCCTGTGATTACGCCATGTTTTGTCCCCTGAAAAGGGCTCTGTGTGGCCAACGATTTACCTCGGACGCCGACGTCCAGCTGTACGTGCGGAACTGGTTCACATCGCAGCCCAGGGAATTTTATGAGACAGCCATGCACCGCCTTGTGTCACAGTGGGACAAGTGCCTCAACAGCCAGGGCCAATACTTCTAACATACAGGTACTGGTTTCTGTAATTATGCCTCCGGCTCGTTACTTTTTGAAAGCACCTTATACATATTTTACTCATATCATGAATAAGAAATACATTTTGGTTATTTCGTGGAATAAACGGGTCACAGAAGGATGTCCAATTATGAATGCTATGAATGTCACAAAGCAATCTGCCTGCCCCATACAGATACAGCATGACTTGCCAACCTTGCAGTTTACTTAGCCAATGCATCTTTACTGCTGAGCATTCCAACAGTGATTCCAAGTAAGAATGACTGTATTGTGCTGTATCTTATTTTGTAATAAGAACATTATTTAAAGTTTCGTTTGTCATTTTTATGTTTGTTTGAATTTTTCTAATGAAAATTGAACGCAATTTGGTGGTGGGTTGAAAATGTGAGCTTATTTTTAAAGTTTGTTTGTGAGCAATACTATTTCTTCTTCTTTTTCTGCTTTTACGGACTCATTGGACCACTTCAGTCAATCATTTCTTGGTCCTCTTCTTCAGTAAGTTTCCTTTCCGAGTTGCCCAGTAGCTTATCATTCGCTCTGATCATCTCAGGCGTTCCTCAACTGTAAATACCCTTTTTTATTGTATTACGTTTGTCTATTTTTGCCTGAAATCTTTTTATATCTTTCAGTTTTTTATTTTGTTTTGCAAGTCATCCAAGGTTATTCCTAATTCTTTCATATGGTATCTTCTCTAATTTCCTTAATCCATCCTACTTGTTGTTTCATATTCCAAAGTTTCACTACAATTTTTCTAGATAACCTGGTTTCTGGTGTCCTCATGATGTGACCAAAAAAAGAAAACCGATTCTTCCCAGAATAGTATCAGCGATGGGCTCCAGTTCTCTGTATACCGCTTCTTTTGGTACTATCCGCCACTGTCCATCTTTCTGATATTTTTTATTTATGCATGTTCTAGCTATTCTTCTTTCTACTTTTAAAATTTTGGCAATTCTGTTTTTCTGAGTAACTTTTAAGGTGCCTGTACACTGGAGAGTGATTTTCATAGAGCAAGTCTAGCTAGACTGCTCTAGGTAAACTGAGTGCGTGTACACTGTGGAGTAATTTTCCCTAGGTAGAGCATTCGTATAGTGGAGATAGACTAATCTACCTGGAGCACTCTCTGAACCTGTGTCCACTGTCAAACGTAAATGCACTAGCTAGAGCAGCGCTAAAACATTCTGAGAGCAGTGTGAATCTAGGTTTTTGCGCTGCGTTGTGAAGCTAAAATATGTTCAAGAGAGCTTTTATTATCTGTGGTGGTTGTGTGTGCCTTGTTAAAAAAGAAAACTATGAAGAGGAACAGAAGGTTGTGGGTGAGGAATTGGATATCAAAACGAAAATACGAGGGAATGCACGCTAAATTATTGCAAGAGTTATGTTCAGAAGATTCTAAAGCGTGCAAGAACTTTTTAAGAATGAGCAAAAATGACGATTCTTTCAGAGTACAATTCCAAGTTTCTGGATGTTCAATTAATGTTATTATTTTTTCGCGACTCCACACAAATTTATCCATATTCAAACACTATAATAATAAACAAATAACCACCACTGACTCTACGTATAGCACTTTCCAATATTCAACCGGACGAATGGAGCTAGACTGGTCTAGCTAGGGCACCCAAATACTGTTTACACCGTAGAGACGGCCAACATGAGCTAGAACTTAGAGCGGTCTCCGCTAGGGTTCTCTACCACCTGTGTACACTGGAGATGTGCTTAGAGCGCCCTAGCTAGAGCTACCCTACGCTCTAGCTAGGGAAAAAGCTCTCCAGTGTACAGGCACCTTTAAAAGAGTTTCGCTTCCATATGTCACCTCTGGTTAAACCACCGTCTTGTAATGTTTCAATTTTGTTGCGATTGATAGACATTTTCTTATATATGTGAGCAATACATTACGGTATAGTAAGTTTTTAAAAACCTGATGTTGAATAAACTCCCTATGTATATCCTAATGAATGCCATTTATCACTTTAAAATAATTACGTTAATTGGGCATTTAAATGGCGTCTTTGCAACATGCACACTGCGTACGAACTTGTGAATATTCTACACCTCCATGAAAATAAGAACTGCAAAATTTCTTGACGTCAATGGCTGGTCTTTTCCTTATGAGACAAACGCGCCATAATTATTTAAATCAAGTCTCCAAACCGGAAGACCAGTTCTATTGTACGTCTACGACAATCAAATGCAAGGTGTGGCTTGACTGATCTAAATAATTACCGACAGTGTTTTTGTCACATTGCAGAAGATGAGATACTGTAAATGTAGCAAAGACAACCACGCTCGCGGAACTGGTGGGCATACTGTATATGGTCGTGAATGTAAAACAGTAGAGCCGTAATAGGAGGCCTTGGACACTACAGCTAACTTAATGAAAGCAGAAGGGCCGTGAACTGTAAATCAGTCACCTTTATAGAGCGTCTGGTGTAATGAATGTTGGCCGTTCACAGAATAGCGTGCTTTGGTTTCAATCTAGAAGGCGGTGGGGATATTAGCGTTCCCACGGCCTGCAAGACAAACAAGTCACTGTCGATACTGGACTTCCTAGAAACGTACACCACTTTCAAAGAGATGGTCGGTTGGTTCCTCAGTTTAGGGGCAGTGACAACGCGGTCATGTAGCCCCGTGTACTTTGGGTGTGTGTAGAATCTGTCTGATAACCGATGTTAATTGTGATGGCTGTATTAATGTGTTATCTGTTTTATCATTTCAAATGATCTTGTCGACTTCATCGTTATGGTTTGGTCTACCGTTATGCGTTACGGTTACGGCGTGTATGACGTCATCATGTTGTTCAGTGCATATGCACCGAGTCTGAGTTTACTCCTGGGGTCTGGCGTTATCCGATACGGAGACGGCGAGTGCCATGTAGAAGAGTGCACCTCCCGCTCTCCGTTCCCCGCGCGGGAAGCGTAAGTTAATGGGTAATGGAGTCTGTTGAAAGTGTCCTGGAAGCCCTCCTGAGCCTTTCTAACATGTGTAGCATTTGTAGGATGCGTCATTTGAAATTATATAAAGTCTAGTCTCTCAGACTGACTGTATCTGTTTAATTCAAGTAAGGACTGCAGACATTCGATTTTCAAGTAGTTCATACTTTTGCTACCAAATGTCACCGTCAATGACCATTAGTTCTCTGAACTTGGTTACTAGATGCCACCGCAGTCGGCTCCTGGCGACGAAGTTTGGAACCTAGGAGCGTTGGTCAAATCTAACCTATAATTTAGCTTCACACAAATGTAAGTATTTTGAATCCCATAAATCTATGACATGGGACCGCCGGCTTTACTTCCCCTCCGATGGAAGGCATACTGAGGGTTTTTTAACGCTGTAAAAAAATCCAACGACTTCGGCCGGGTACCCGCGATCTTGGGCATAGAAGTTCAGCATGCTACTAAGTACGCCACCGAAGCCGCCTTTTCAAAGAGATACACGTTGATGAAATCTCTTCGACTATGTAGCAGAAGGAGTATCTTCCGTCCGAGATGGACCATTGCGAAATGCAAAGTTTTGAAACCATTATTTCATTATTGCCTATACAATCAGTTGTAACGCTTGAGTCGGACAATACGAATTTACCCAATAACTAGGTGGGGTACAATGTATAATTATAATAATAACAATAATAATAACCCCTGGCACTACAGCCCATGAAGGGCCTAGGCTTACCAAGCGACCGCTGCCCAGCCATTGGGCCTGCATGGTCAGCGCATCGGGTCCCCTCGGCCGTTAATCTTGGTTTACGCGACCGTAGGACTGCCTCACTGTCACGACAGCTACTCAATTGGCCTCACGAGGCTGAGTGCACCCCGTTCCAGCCCTCACGTCAGTTTCTAAAATCCCTGACGGAGCCGGGAATCGAACCCGGGGCCTCCGGGTGAGAGGCAGGCGCGCTACCCCAACACCACGAGGCCGGCGACTATGTAGCCTATATGATATATGAATAATAAGTAATAACACTCCTGGAAAAATACATGTATTAATAAAATTATGATCACTGTTACAACACTCGTTGCGTAGTGGCTAGCACTCTTGACTGTCACCGCGGAGTCCTGGGTTCGATTCCCGGCTCTGCCGAGAAATTTAATTCTGATCTGAGTGCTGGAAGCAAAACTGAGAAGAGACGGGTTTGATTCGCACCTCAGCCATCCTGGAAGTAGTTTTCCGTGGTTTCCCACTTCTACTCCAGGAGGAAAATGCTGATGGTTCCTAAATTAAGGCCACGGCCGATTCCTTCCCAATCCTCATCTGAATGACAATTACACACACTAATACAGCCATCACAATAAAACACGTTATCAGACAAATTCGACACTCACCCAAGTAGGCTACACGGGGCTAATGTCCACCAAGTCACAAAGCCCCTAAATGAATCAACAACAACTATTATAATAGGGCTAAAGTAGCATCGACCCTCGCCATGTCATTGGGCAAATTATGTTGGCCGACTGAAGATTTACAGCTGACAGGCCTATAGCGAGATAAATGTGAAACAGATTTGTTGAGAAAGTAGTTAGTCATTGAGGCTTCAAGGGGCGGAGCTACGAGTTCATCTGCCCCAATATATCTGTCGAGAAGTTTGGCCTTGCCAATTGTTTAGAATCTTAAAAATAGCGGATTCGGTGGCGTAGTTGGTAGAATGCTGAGCTTCTATGCTCAAGATCGCGGGTTCAACCCCGATCAAAGTCGTCGGATTTTTAAGAGCGTTAAAAATCCCTCAGTATGCCTTCCGTCGGAGGGGAAGTAAAGCCGGCGGTCCCATGTAATAGATTCATGGCATGTTAAAGAACCTTCCACTAATTACACCAGTGTGAAGCTAAATTATAGGTTGAATTTGAGCAACGCTCTTAGGTTCCAACGTTCGTCGCCAGGAGCCGACTGCGGTGGCGTCTAGTAACCAAGTTCTGAACTAGAAGTCGTTGACGGTGACGTTTGGCGGCAAAAGTAGGAACTACTTGAAAATGCAATGCCTGCAGTCCTTACTTGAATTAAAAACAGATAACACACACTAATACAGCCATCACAATTAAAACCGGTTATCAGACAGATTCTACACACACCCAAAGTACACGGGGCTACATGACCGCGTTGGCGCAGCCCCTACACTGAGGAAGCAACCAATCTTAAAAATTGGCTCCGAAAAGAACTAAAATGTCTACCTATCTCTCTCTATCCTTATATCATATACTGTATGTTGTTACCGACAGTAGTGGCTACGCTGGCTAAAGCGCGGCGTTAGGTCTTGGGGCCAAGCTCTCTGCTGACTCGGTAGACGCGTGGGTTCGAGCCCCACCGTCGGTTGTCCTTGAAATGGTTTTCCGTGGTTTCCCATTTTCAACACCAGGCAAATGCTGGGACAGTACCTTCTGATAGGCCACGGCCGCTTCCTTCCACATCCTTGCCCACTTTCATCCATTCATCTCATCTCTCATCCCGACGCGCAGGTCGCCCACGGGCGTCAACTCGAAAGACCTGCACTCGGCCTCTCAGGAGGCTACACGAATATATATATGTTGTTGATTCATTTAGGGGCTATGTGTAAACGTAATTCAGACGATGATTGCAAAGTAGGCGGCCGTGGCCTTAATTTAGGAATCATCCTGGCATTCGCCTGGAGTAGAAGTGGGAGCCAAAGGAAAACCACTTCCAAGATGGATGAGGTGGGGATCGAACCCGGGGCTACATGACAACGATATCGCAAAGCCCCTAAATAAATCAACAACAACATAAGGCGTGATCAAAAAGTTTCCGTTTGAAGGCGTTGCTTCAACTCTAAGGATTTGAATGCCGAACAAAAAGCACACCGGATGCAGTACCTGATGCTTTACAATGTTGAAGGCAACACGTTCTGGAGCGCATTGTTGCTGGCGCCACAACTGGGAACCGGAATCGAAAGCGTCGACGATGCAGTGACGTCATCCATCATCCCAAGAAGTTCAAGAACGAACCATCCGCTGGATTACCGAGGTCCATTGCTTATTGATTTAAAGGAACCTGGTGTCTTCATCAATGGGGAACGGTAATGCGCAACACTAGAGAAATTAAAACGTGCAATTAAGGCGAAACTTCCAGGAAAACTGCGACAAGGGGTGCTGCTCCTTCATGATAACGCACGTCCCTATACCGCAATGGTTGTAACGCAGAAGGTACGCCAACTCAATTGGAAGACACTCGAACATCCACCCTATAGTCCAGTTCTCTCCCCATGCGATTATCACGCCTTCGGTCCGTTAAAAAAGGCCTTGAAGTACCAACAATTCCTGTCGGACGGGGATGTTCAGCAGTTGGATACGGACTCCTTCATTCAGCAGCACACGGTGTTTTACCACACGGGCATCCTGGTGTGCCGATGGGACGAGTGCCTCAATGCACACGGCGATTTTGCCTGATTGACAAACCGACTAGTTTTATTCAGATGATCTACGGCTGTTCAACCTAGCAGCTCGCCCGTGAGCAGCTGAGTACTCGCCACCTTGTGTGAGTAAACCTGCAACATGCAATACAGCTCTGCTGTATGTTGGCTATCCCCCCCAGTCCTTCTCCAACCGTGCTCCGAGCATTACTGCTGAGTACTCGCGAGTACGCATACTCAAACTCGTGGGTTTGGAACAGCCTGGTCTACGGGAACAATTTAAATGATAAACATTGCTACGGAAAATTCTTATCTTCTCCCATTTGAATTTGAATTTTCCACGAATTCGTGATAGCTATTAAAATTGTAATACCACTGTATTTTACCCCATATAATAATAATAATAATAATAATAATAATAATAATAATAATAATAATAATAATAATAATAATAATAATAATAATAATATCGTATGGCCTCGGGTGCCGGGTGCAAGCTTTATTTGACACCCAAAGGGTAGCTTGCATGTCGAATTTCGTTGTTGCTTGAAGCACTATGAAAGTCAAAGAGGTTAGATATCTAAGCTCCTTGAACACTATAGCGCTTTCTAATAGAGAAATGAGGAACTTTTGTGTTGGCGGAAACTCCCGATATTAATTTTGACATG
Organism: Meconema thalassinum; assembly: GCA_946902985.2. Classification (NCBI taxonomy): domain Eukaryota; kingdom Metazoa; phylum Arthropoda; class Insecta; order Orthoptera; family Tettigoniidae; genus Meconema; species Meconema thalassinum. The sequence continues at coordinate 127,651,351 of OX336388.2, forward strand.
ATGAACACGGCCTACTGAATTCAAATGGGTTCTTTGACATGCCAACATCGTAAGACATGGTGTCGTAATTTTTGCCGCCTTTCAAAAATCACTTACCACGGCCAGGAGCGAACCTGCAAGCTTGGGGGTTAGTAGACCGACACGTTGACCACTCACCCACCGAGGCAAGCATAATAATAATAATAATAGTACTGAACAACAAACGGTAACGTTTTGATCACGTTTATGGTGTGAATTCTAACCTTGTAATATCGCCACGTATTAATGAAACACCATGTATATGACTTGATGCAGTGTCATTCTGGCATTTCCTCAATTCCATTTCTGGAGCACGATAATTTATTGTTGACTTATTTGATAACGCTCTCCTCAAACATAATAGCCTATGGACAAGGTCGGGGTTGGGGAGTGATAAAACGCCAGACAAGTTATCGCGAACGACATTCCAGAAGGCCATGACAACAGATGTCTGTGCCTAGTCCTAGATTAACGCATGGAATAGTTTTGTGTGAGGCCTATCGCAGCGGATTGGATGCGTTTCGTCACTTCTTGACTATCAAATAAAGAAAAAAAAAAACACGTGTTTAAAAGCACGACACTCGCTGGCAAGGAAGCTGTTCTGACCACTGGTACAAAATCCTGTATGATTCTGTTCGTCCTCATCAGTACACCTGCTTTTAAGACAGAAGTATATCACATGCTGCCTTATCGTACGCCAAGGGTTATCGTTTGAGGGTAATATTTGCAGTTGATTCCCAATATTAACGTAAAGCGATCGTGAAAGTTGCTTGAAGTACATTTGAAAACATGCCAGCTACTGAATGAATGCATTAGATCTAACTGTAATAATTGGATATTTAACCATACGGGTTAATTTGAGCAAGAGTAAGCATTGAACTCCGTTGGAAAAGTGTACGAGTGGTATCGCTCATGTTCACAAATTAGCCTATATGATCCCGGGTTTAAGGTTAACCAATGGCAGAAAAGTATACTTCTTTTTAATTATTTTATACATTCTTCTTGCCTCGTACTGTAAATTTTCAGACTAGTTTTATTCAGATCAGGCGCGTGTATTCCATGGAAGTCAGGTAAGCATTGCTTACCCAAGTAAAATAATGACGGGTGCAAAAATTATTTACTTTGGTTATAGTGATATTCCAGTCTCTGTGTCCTAATGAACCCATTCACACTTCGTTGTTCTTTGATGTCTACTGCGAGTTCCTTGCGGAGTCGCTTGCAGCAGTATAAAAGCGTGACATACCCTCTTTTGGTATTTCTTGGTACTGCAGAGTGAGTGAAAGCGAAGGCTAGGAAGCAATTCCTTAAGTTACATACCTTAGGCCGAAAACAAGGAGTGGTCAGTTTTCAAAGACAGTGTGTTTACTCGCTCATTATAGTTTGAAAAAGCGTGTCAGTGTTTGTGTAAAACAGCTTTTTATATGCTGCGTTAAAACGTTTGATTGTTTTACAGTGGTAGGCCGTCATTTGTATAGTTCAGCGATATAATGTTGTCTAATGCAATATAAGGGAGTAGGGTATGCAGTAGACGTTTTTGTTTACACTAGAGGGCGTGAGAAATCTGTAAAAATATGGCACCAGGACTTGGGTCTAGAGATGACAGCGTGTGATGTGCGGTAAATTTGAGAACAAAATATTAATTTTATTAGGAAGTCGTCCAACTCCTCAATTGAGTAGGCCTATTAAAACAAAAGTGCTAGCTTGTATTCGGTATCTTAACTAAACGTATAACATTTATCACTGATTTCAATTGAGATAGATTTACTTTCTAAGTTCAAAACATCCCAAACTTCTACAACTGGGTCTTCAATGATTTTGCGAAGAAACCCATTGCTTACCCTAAGTAAAATTCCACCACACGCCACTGATTCAGATGATCCACCGGGACGATTTCAACGATAAATACTGGTAAGGAAAATTGTTATCTTCTCCCATTTGAATTTGTACTTTCCATTAATTCGTGATAACTATCACAATTTTACCCCAGATAATATATATATATATATATATAAGCGTATGGCTTTTAGTGCCGGGAGTGGCCGAGGACATGTTCGGCTCGCCAGTTTCGTAGCTGCTTCGAGACGGACACCCGATGGGTGAACTACAAGTACCGTTGGGGAGGAAGTTTGGAATGTAAGGATGAGGAGTTGGAAGGTAGCGGCCGTGGCCTATAGTTAGGGACCAACCCCGGCATTTGCCTGGAAGGAAGATGGGAAACCACAGAAGACCATCTTCGAGGTTGCCGACGGGGAGATTCGAACCTCCTCGCCTCCCGGATGTGAGCGACTGCCAGCAGTCATGCCGTAACGACCACGGCCAACTCACCCGGTATAATAATAATAATAATAATAATTATTATTATTATGAATGATCGTGTGGCCTCCTGAGAGGCCGAGTGCAGGTCTTTCTAGTTGACGCCCGTGGGCGACCTGCGCGTCGTAATGAGAATGAAGTGATGATGAAGACTGCACAAACACCCAGTCCCCGAGCCACGGGAATTAACCCCAGGAGATTAAAATCCCTGATGGCTCAGCCCGACATCGAACCCGGGACACTGCGGGCCAAAGCCTAGCGCGCTAACCATTTAGCCACAAAGCCGGATATAATAATAATAATAATAATAACAATAATAATAATAACACATTCGATATTTACTGTAAATGTCAAGAGCACAGACGCTGTTTAAAGAAAATATAGTTTCGTTCTGTCTATTTATTTATTTATTCATTCATTTATTTATTTACTGTATTCCCAGTTGAGTTCAGCATTACTTCCACTTACTTGTGCCGGGCTCCTCTCTGTTATCTTTCCTGGAGACCTCCCTTGGTCAACTCTTGTTCTTTTCCGACCCCGACTTTACTTTACTTTCCCGCCTTAATTGGCCCTTGTCTCATCTTTCCTGATCTCTCATTCTTCAAAGGATCAGACCTCTTGTTTTCTCTTCCTGATATCTCCTGCCTTCTGCTCAAGGCTCTCAAGGAGGCAGGGTGAGTGTAGCCCCACCACTTCTGGTGCACCCTGGATAGTGCTACACCCTCAAGGGCTCACGTCTGGTGAGTTCGGGAGTTGGCTACCCCGAGGTATTCCTGAGCTGGGTCCGGTTTTTCTCCCTTTTCCATTGCCTTTTGGGGCGAGCCCTCTCCTCTTTCCCTTTCCTATCTGCCTTTCCTGGCTCTCCTTCTTTCTAGGTCCCTCAAGCCTCATTCTTCGAGGGTTGAGGGCATTTATTTCCCCTTTCTTTTGTTTTCCTTACTCTTCTTTTGTTTTCCTTTTCTTCTTCTAGTTTGTAACCTGTAGTTCGCTTCAATTGTAAGTTGGTAAGTCCATTATGGGCCGATAACCCAGCTGTTAGGCCCCTTAAAACAACAATTATCATCATCATCATCATCATATTTATTTCTTGGGTCTACCCACATAACAAATCGATTTGTTTATATTGCCGCCAGGATCTCGACTAGAAAGAGAAAAGCAATACGATTGGCTCTTGTACTCAATCTTCGATGCAAACTGCCAGAAAAAAAAAAACGGCACCTGTTCAATTCCGTGAATTTTATAAGCTATCATGGAAGGTACAAATCACACGATATAAATGGGCCGTTCCTTCTTGACCGGTGGGCTACATATTACATGCGCAGTGCACAGTGAGCCTTCATTCCTTTGTGATCAATGCAAATAAAGTGCGCAATGTGTCGTCGGCAGCGCTTGTGTATATTCAGTGGTCTCCGTGTTCTATTCGGGCTTTAAGACGAATTCTCACGCGCTTACCACCGGCCATGAATGACCGGCCCATCTATACTAGAAAATAGACGCGTCTAGACCAGCGTTTATACTCGTAGTGGTAGAGCTTCCAAGTTGGCGAGTATCGTGTGATACGGGCTTTTAAATAAGGTCGGTCATGCACAACAAAGAATATTTGTCCAAACCTTCAAGCATTAAAGATAAGAGAGCAACAGCTGCGGTGTGAAGTTACTCAGATCCCCCAAGCGCTCACAAGTTGGTGACAATGATGCTCCAAGCTGACTCTGACATCACATGAAATTATTTTTGTAATTGTGTACATAAAATTCTATTTTTATTGAAATATTATTGGTTTTTATTTCGATGGAAACATTAAGAAGTATTTAAGATCTTTTTAAAATTTCTGTTTTCCAAATCATCATTTTATCTCGGACTCCAGAAAGATAACGGTTTCTTATATTTTTTTCTGAAAAAAAAAACTTTGTTATAGGCATGCAAAATTTGTAAAATGAAAATTGTAAAATGTTAAAATTATATTTTTTATAATTGCAGCCAAATAGCCATGTAAAATGACATGTGTCTTTTGATTCTAGATCAAAGATACGTCCAGCGCCCTGCCTTGTTCCACTCCTTAAAGAATTCATAACTGTACGTATTAAAAGTATTGCCCACAGTTCAACAACTAGGATGTACATGCCCTTGTTGCCATGGTAACACTTTGTGGGAAATTTTTCGATACAACATGTTTCAACGAGTCCGATCTGAACTGAACTAGAATTGTATACAGCAGGCCTAGATGACGAACACTTATTGCCATGGTAACGTGTCGGATTTCTGTCCACGCTAATCCCAGATAGACCCCCAGGCGTGCGGCTTCGGTGGCGTAGTTAGTAGCATGCTGAGATTCTATGCCCAAGATCGCGGGTTCAAACCCGGCCAAAGTTGTCAGATTTTTAAGAGCGTTAAAATCCCTCAGTATACCTTCCTTCGGAGGGGAAGTACCTAGGTAAAGCCGGCGGGCCCATGCCATAGATTTATGGCATTTAAAAGAACATTCCACTAACTACAATTGTGAAGCTAAACTTGTAGGTTAGATTAGATAAACGTTCGCCTCCAGGTGACGGTTGGGGTGGCATCTAGTAGCCAAGTTCACAGCTAGGTGTCGTTGATGGTAGCATTTGATAGCAAAAGTAGGAACTACTTGAATACATCGTCAGCAGTCCTTACCTGAATTACAGATAACACACACTAATACAGCCATCACAATTAACACCGGTTATCAGACAGATTCTACACACACCCAAAGTACACGGAGCTACATGACCGCGTTGTCACAGCCCTAAACTGAGGAACCAACTAACTAATCCCCTGATCAAAAACATATCCGTGTTAATATTATAGTCAGATATCAGAGATATGCACGGAGAATGTTCTCTGGAAGACACATTACAAGCGGTTCCGGGCGAGTGAATTTGCGCACCGCCCACCAAAGCACGACTCACTCTTCCTGCTCGACCAACTGACAACAGAAAAGATTCGTGAAATTTCACCTTCACTTGTTCCGGGATCGTAAACAAAACAGCTGAATGAGAAGAATCGTGAGCGTATTGCGCCCACACGGAGACGTTCGGAACTCGTCCTTGACGAAGACACTTGTACTAGAGTTAGTAAACACGTTCCTTCTCTTTCAATTTCACAGCGGCGCGGAGTTGGAGAGTAAAACGTTACTTTTAAGGGGGCACTGGAATGCCCAAAGTGTGTGTTATCTGTGACTCAGGTAAGGGCTGCAGACAATCAATTTTTCAAGTAGTTCCTACTTTTGCTACCAAATGCTACCGTCCACAACACCTGTCTGCCAACATGTCTACTAGATTCCATCGCAGCCAGCACCTGGCGACGAACGTTGGAACTAATATAACCTACACATTTTGGCTTCACACTAGTGTAGTTAGTGGAAGGTTCTTTTTCATGTCATAAATCTATGACTTGGGACAGCCATCTTTACTTCCCCTGCTAAAGAAGGCATACAGAGGGATTTTAACGCTCTTAAAAAGTCCGATGATTTCGGCTGGGTTTGAACCTGCGACATTGGGCATAGAAGCTCAGCATGCCACCAACTACGCCACCGAAGCCACCAGTGGTGGGGGAGAAATGGTAAGGTTACATCAGGTTGTTCCAGCCGAGCTGCTCGCCCGTGAGAAGCTGAGTACTCGCCACCTTGTGTGAGTATACCTGCAATATGCAATACAGCTCTGCTGTAGGAGCGGCCGTTACTATGCGGTGGATACATCAAGACTGGCAGGAAGCGCCTGGACTTGTATCTTCTCCCATTGACGTATTGACTATCACCCTGAGTCCCTCTCCAACCGTGCTCCGAGCATTACTGCTGAGTACTCACGTGTACGCATACTCAAATTGTAACGCGTGGATTTGGAACAGTACATAGTTAGCACGGTGTACTTACTCCATGATCGCACACATGCTTTTGTAAAGGACTTGCTTCCATGTCGTCATAAATCTTGTAAAGTCGTTTAGGGTCATTGTGACTTCACTTTAGACGGGGAACTGTCGATCATGCTGCCATGAGACGTTGGAAGTGTGGCCGAAACCTAGAAAAATAAGGGGCAAAAGACTCACCCGGTATAGTGTCTTCGGTATTTTTTTAAATAATAATATCGTATGGCCCCAGGTGCCGGGTGCAAGCGTTGTTATTTGACGCCCAGAAGGTAGCTTGCATGTTGCATTTCGATGTTCCTTGAATCACCATGATAGTCAAGGAGGTTAGATATCTAAGCTCCTTGAACACTATAGCGCTTTCTAGCAGATAAATGAGGAACTTGGTGCTGGCGGAAAAACCCGAGATTATTTTTGCCATTATGAACACGGCCTACTGAATCCAAATGCGTTCTTTAACATGCCAACAACGTATGATGTTGAGAAAATTGTAAATGTTAAGGTTGGTAACGTTTCGTTCCTATGTACAAAACTCTTTGGTTTTTACTATTCTGTGAATTGGTGTTAACATATTTGTTTGTGAATAAAAGTTGGTTATGAAAATGTTAGAATCTCAATAAAGTGTTCCAGATAATGTGTAGTTACAACTAAAATAACATATGGCGACCATGACACGACTTTAACAAGCGTGTATAAACTTTGTTGAATTACAATTTGATAGTAGCGAGTATAACTGTGCCTGTATAATCCAGTATACCGTATCCTGTTGTTTACATCCGTAGTCCGTAATTATGGCGGGTACACAAATAACTAAGAGGAGAGCGGTTATCCGCACATTGTTCACGAAAGCTTGCAGTGCTTTAGACGAACTACTGACGCAGAGAGATGCAGATTTACAATTAATAAGTGCGCGTTTATTAGTGCTCGAAGAAAGAAGACACGAGTTATCGGAGCTGGACAGTCAGATTTGTGAAAACATCTGTGCTGAAACAAAGGAAGAGGAGATCGAAGAAGTACTGATGGCGGAAATGGAGAAAGCAGAGGAGTATACCTTACGTTACCACAGCATTAAAGGTAAGGCCTCTGATCTGATAACAAGGAATAGCGCTGCTCATACTTCATCTAGTTGTGTTGGCGATCGTTCGGGAAACGAAATATCTCTTCGCCTACCGAAATTAGAATTGAATAAGTATGACGGGGAAATAGCCGGTTGGATATCATTCTGGTCACAGTTCTCACAAATTGACGAGTGTCAGTCGTTAAGTAAGGAGGAAAAATTTCAGTACTTGATTCAAGCCACGAAAGAGAACTCTCGAGCACGCGCGGTTGTTGTGAGTTTCCCTCCCTCAGGCGAAAATTACGGAAAGGCCATTCAAACACTTAAGGACAGATTTGGACGTAATGATCTCCTTATCGAGTATTATGTACGGGAACTACTGAGTTTAGTTATGGAAAGGAAGACGGTCAAGATCAGTATTTTGTATGACAAACTAGAAACTCAATTACGGGCACTAGAGTCATTAAATGTGTTCTCGAATAATTATGCCGCATTATTGTTTCCGCTAATAGAATCGTGTCTGCCCGCAGACATACTGAAGGTGTGGCAACGTTCCAATGAACCCAATAGGACACTGAAGGAACAGATGGATAATTTAATGTTGTTTTTGAAGAGAGAAGTAGAAGGGGAGGAGAGAGTTGCAATGGCAAATAATCAGTCCCTTTCCTACAACCAGGCTAAGAGTCCAGGAAAATCGCATGATATGGACAAAGTTAATTTTGCTTCTGCGATCGATCTTGCCAGTCTGAGCATTGAATCTGACACTCAGAAGTGTGTATTTTGTAAAGGGGTGAATCATTGTTCCACAGAATGTCTCCATGCACAAAAAATGTCCCTTGAAAACCGAAAGGATGTTCTGTATAAAGATAAGCGCTGTTTTTCTTGTACCAAAGCAGGTCATTCTGCACAGCAGTGTCGAGCACGATGTGTTATTTGTCGTGGACGACATGTACCATTATTATGTCCAGCTGTTCAGAAGTATCAAGCAGAAGAAAAAGGTTGTGTTGAGGGGAAGAATTCTGAGATCAAAAGAGAAGAGGTTTCCTTGTTTAATACTTCATCTATTGAGAGCAATTTGTCAGTTAGCTCGCAAATGGAGGTCTATCTCCAGACTCTGTTAGTTTACGTTAAGAATGGTGACAAAATCAGGAAGGCCAGGTTACTGATAGACAGTGGATCCCAACGTTCGTATATTTCTAGTAGTTTGGCTGAAGAAATGAACTACTCTCCGATTGGGGAAGAGAGCATTATCCACTCTCTTTTTGGTGGTAAGCCAACAGGGGTAGTTAAGCACCGATGTTACAAGGTGCACTTACTCAGCTTAAATAACGACTTTGCATGCAATTTCGTAGCGTTAGACCAAAGGACAATTACAGCTACGATTCCATCAGTAGAAGTCAGGAAAGAAGTGAGGGAAGAATTACTAAGAGAACACATTCCGATGTGCAGAGATTCTGTAGCTCCTATTGACATCTTGATAGGTTCTGACATTGCGGGAAAGTTGTGGACAGGTAAAATTAAGACTCTACCTTCTGGACTGGTAGCCATTGAAACCTGTTTAGGATGGACGGTAACGGGGAAGAAGAAGGTAGTAGACACCGTGGGAAAAAAGGAGCTAGCGAAGCATGCAAGTATTGCGAATGCAGTCACTGCACTCAGTATTACTCAGCTACCCGTATCTGATCTGTGGAAAATGGAGACCATTGGGATAACCGATCCTGTAGAGAACACCACAAAGGAGGAGAAGAGGATGTCAGCACTGAGGTATTTCAAAAATACGGTTGCTTTTGTAGATGGCAGATACGAGGTACGTCTTCCATGGGGGAGAGATGCTCCAGACCTTCCAACCAATCGAGGGATTGCAGAAGGCAGATTGATTCGAATGACCCGAAAATTAAAGGCAAAGCCTGGTCTCTATGAAGAATATGACACTATTTTACGAGATTGGGTGAAAGAAGGCATTGTGGAAATGGCGAGGGATCTATCTACTGGACACTATCTTCCTCACCGTCCAGTGCTGAAGGAAAATAGTACAACTACGAAAGTGCGTCCCGTGTTCGACGCATCGGCGAAGGAGAGAGGTTTGCCATCACTGAACGACTGCCTTGAAGAAGGACCTAACCTTATTGAAATCATACCCGAACTACTCTTGAGGTTTCGGCAACGAAAGATAGGCATCACAGCTGATATCAAGAAGGCATTTTTACAGATAAGTGTACACCCAGAGGAGAGAGACTACCTGAAGTTCCTGTGGTATGGTAATAATAGTGAGAAAGGCCTACAAGTCCTTCGTCATGCCAGAGTGGTGTTCGGTGTTACCAGTAGCCCGTTTCTTCTTGGAGCAGTAATTGGCTACCACCTGGAAAAATATATGGAATCAACTGATCCAAAGGAGGCTAAAATTGCATCATCATTGAAGAACAATTTTTATGTTGACAATCTGGTGACAAGCCTCGATCGAGCAGAAGAAGTTGAGGAATTCGTTTACCTTTCAAGGACTATCATGGCGAGGGCCGGGTTCGACCTTCGGGGATGGGAGTCAACCGGAGACGGATCTTCTCAGGAGTCTTCACTGCTTGGCATTAGGTGGAATCGCCAAGACGATACTCTGAAGATCAATATGGATTGGTGGGAGAGATCGTGTGAAATAGGAGATTTGACGAAGAGGACTATTCTTTCAATAATCCACCGCATTTTCGATCCGATTGGACTAACCATTCCAGTAACAATTAGGCTGAAACTGTTAATTCAAGAGTTATGGACCAGAAAGTTGGGATGGGACGAGCCTATCGACAAAGATACTCGACGGCGGTTGGAGAAGTGGCTAAAGGACTTGCCTCACTTAAGAGAAATTGAGGCGATACGTCACCTTGGCAATGAGGAGGACATCTCACTACACGTATTTTGTGATGGAAGTCAAAACGCATATGCAGCTGTTGTCTTTATCAGGAGCAGTTATCAGGGAGAGGCACATCTTCGGTTAGCAGTAGCTAAAGCAAGAGTAACACCGCTTAAGCCCCTGACCATCCCTCAAGTGGAATTATTAGGAACTCTTATTGGAGCGCGTCTGCTGAAATCAGTTCACGAAAGTCTAGGTTGGAAAGAAGTAGCTGTTTATTGTTGGACCGACTCAAGTACTGTACTAGCCTGGATTCTTGGCAACGGAGACAAGACAGTATTTGTTAGGAACCGAGTGAAGGAGATAAGGGAGCTCACTGATGCACGAAGCTGGAGACACATACCAGGGGATTTGAACCCCGCAGACCTACCCTCAAGAGGATGTACTGTCGCACAACTAATCGAATCCAAATGGTGGGAAGGGCCTAAGTGGCTTGTTGAAGGAGAAGAAAACTGGCCTGAATCTTCTATACGCTATGAAGTAGTAAACGAACATAACCTTATTGCCATCACTCATAATACGACATGGCTGTATCACCGGTTCAGTAAATATGAACAAATTGTGCGGATGGTGGGATGGATCTACAGATTTCTCAACAACTGTCGACGCAATGAAGTTAAAGGAAGTGGTCCGTTATCGACAAATGAGGTGGCTACAGCCGAAGACAAAATTGTTTTGTTCATTCAAGAAGAGTCCTTCGAATTCCCAGACGATCAGAGACTTAAGAGCTTTGAAGTATTCCAAGATCAAAAGGGCATAATTAGACTCAAGACACGGATAGTCGAACGTGTGGATAAGGGTCCGTTCAAACTACCAGCCGTGCTACCTTCCGAACATCCGTTGGTCAAGAGGTATGCAGAAGAAGTGCATTGTAAAAACAATCACCCCGGTCCAGCAACTCTCCTAGGTTTGTTACGCGAGAGATTCTGGATCCTTAAAGGACGCCAGTTGGCGAAGGGAACAGTCAAGAGATGTGTTGTTTGCCGACGTTTTCAAGCAAAAAACTTAGACACTCAGTCTCCTCCTTTGCCAGATCTTCGAGTTAACGATGTGGCCATATTCGAAGTCATTGGAATAGATTTTGCAGGACCCTTGTATATTCGTGATTCATCGAAGACATGGGTTGCTCTATTCACTTGTGCTTGCTACCGAGCTGTACATCTGGAACTAGTTCCGTCTCTGTCAACTGAAGCATTCATAAGAGCACTGAGGCGTTTTATCGCACGGCGTGGTCGACCTAAAGTGATCATCTGTGATAATGGAACAAATTTTCGAGGAACGTGTAATGCTCTTGAAAGGTTAGACTGGGAGAAAATCGTTACCTACAGCACTGGAGAACGCATAATTTGGAGGTTCAATCCGCCTACGGCGTCGTGGTGGGGAGGCTTCTGGGAACGATTGGTAAGCCTGGTGAAGCAAATTTTACGGAAGACATTGGGGAAGGCTTCATTGTCTTGGGATGAGCTTCAGACCATACTTATTGACTGTGAAGCAGTGATTAATGCAAGACCATTGACTTATACGGCAGAAGATAATAGAGATCCTATTCCATTGACCCCATCCATGCTACTGCAAGAAGTACGAGAGACAGGAGTTCCTGACCTGGACTGCATTGAGTCAGCAAGCATCACTCGGAAAATTCGGTATCTGCAAAGACTGAGAGAAGAGCTAAGAAGACGCTTCCGATCAGAATATCTGGGGCAGTTAACCTGGACCAAGCGGCGCGAAACTAGAAAGCCTATAATTGGAGAGGTGGTTATAATAGGATCGGACAATCGGAAGAGAATAGATTGGCCTTTGGCAAGAATTGAGCAGCTCATTCCAGGGCGAGATGGAAGAGTCCGGGTGGTTCAACTAAAGACTAGCAGTGGTACTGTTGTACGTCCTATACAGAGAGTCTACCCCTTGGAGGTCCAGTCCTGCACCGAGAGTTACCAAGAAAAAACCCACTTCATGGACGATGATGACAAGGATGTGTCCAAATCCCCTGAAGAATTGAGGACAAGAGCAGGAAGAAAAGTGGCCCCTCCTAAAAGACTAGATCTTTGATTTCATGTTACAGAGGAGAAGGAATTCAGTTGACATACATTGTACACCTGTTTGACACTTTGATAATTTCCAATTTTGAGAAAATTGTAAATTAGGTGGGAGTATGTTGAGAAAATTGTAAATGTTAAGGTTGGTAACGTTTCGTTCCTATGTACAAAACTCTTTGGTTTTTACTATTCTGTGAATTGGTGTTAACATATTTGTTTGTGAATAAAAGTTGGTTATGAAAATGTTAGAATCTCAATAAAGTGTTCCAGATAATGTGTAGTTACAACTAAAATAACATATGACATGCATGCCGTGATTTTTGTCGCCTTTCAAGAAATCACTTACCACGTCCGGCTCCATGCTAATTGGTTAGCATGCTAGACTTTGGCCCTAAGGGTCACGGGTTCGATTCCCGGCCGGACCATCAGGGATTATAATCTCCTAGGGTTAATTCCCGTGGTTCGGGGACTGGGTGAAAGCGACGTCGTCACCATAATTTCATCCTCATTACGGCACGCAGGTCGCCCACATGTGTCAAAAAAAGACCTGCACTCGGCCTCTGAGAAGGTCACACGGGGGGGGGGGAACGAGTAGAGGGAGTGATAGGGGACCATGGAGGGCTGATGTAATGTAGCGCAGTCTGAAGGGAGGGGGTAAACAGTGAATATCCTTGACTTGTCTTGATCTCGCATGTACAAATTACAGTAGTTGAGTATGTCTACAAGAGTACGGCATTACTAATTCATAACCTGTTATCTGGTCGCGAGAAACTTTCGCTGTTCACGCCAAGCTTAGGCGCCGCTCACCTATCATTACGGCAGAGAACGAAACATTAGCATTACGGTTGCAAATCCTAGGCCGTAAGGCAGGGTGTAAAACTCTCAAGACATGAATAAGTAATAAAACATCGCTCCAAATTCAGTGGCCTAACTACGGAGGATAATGAGGGGGATCAACCCCCCTCCCCCTGCAGAGGAAAACTATAACAATAGTCACTGCCATTTGTAAGTTTTTAATTTTGGAAGAAACCAATCTTCGAATTGATAACAAATGATTGGATTATTTGGTTGGTTGGTTCTTCAGTTTAGGGGCTGCGACAACGCGGTCATGTAGCCCCGTGTACTTTGGGTGTGTGTAGAATCTGTCTGATAACCGGTGTTAATTGTGATGACTGTATTAGTGTGTGTTATCTGTTTTTTAATTTAAGTACTGCAACTTAGAATTTCTCAAATAGTTCCTACTTTTTCCGCCAAGCGCCACCGTCAACGACTACTAGGCCAAGTTCAGAACTTAGCTACTAGACGCCACCGCAGTCGGCTCTTGGCAACGAACGTAGAAACCTAAGAGCGTTGTTTACATTCTTAACCTATCCAATTTAGCTTCACACAGGAGCAATTAGTGGAAGGTTCTTTAACATGCCATAAATCTATGACATGGGACCTCCGGCTTTACTTCCCCTCCGAAGGAAGGCATACTGAGGGATTTTAACGCTCTTAAAAAATCCGACGGCTTCGGCCGGGTTTGAACCCGCTATCTTGGGCATAGAAGCTCAGCATGCTACCGACTACGATTGGATTATTTAAGTTTATCTATACTAATATATAAAAATGAAATGGTGTGTGTCTGTGTATTTCTCAATCACGCAAGAACCAGCCGTGAGCCCCTGAGGGTGTAGCAATTTCTAGGGTGCACCAGAAGTGGTGGCGCTACATACACCCTGCCTCCTTGAGGGCCTTGAGCAGAAGGCAGGAGATAACAGGAAAAGAAAAAGAATCTGACCCCTCGCAGAAGGAGGGTATCAGAAAAGATGAGACCAGGGCCAATTAAGACGGGAAAGGAAGAGACTCCCTAGGCCTCGGATACCCTAATACCGTCGGGGTCGGAAGAAATCAAGAGTTGACCAAGTGAGGTCGACAGGAAAGAAGGCGGAAAGGAGCCCAGCACAAGTAAGTGGAAGTAATGCCGGACGCAACTGGGGCCCCGTGGTCGCCAACCCACGTCCCACTAGATGTGAGCCGCTGGGGGGACATCATACCATAAGACAGCTTAGACGTGTAAGTGCGACTTATGCGGACAAACATGTGAACGCTACCACATAAAATTGTGCAAAAAAAAAAAAACAATCAATTACAGAATATGCAAACCAAGGCACCAGAACGCAAGCTTTAAATTACTTGAATAATGTGTATTGTATGGTCATTTGGCTGCAAAAAAGTATTATTAAATTAATCGATTTAAAGTTATCAGCCTTAGTTTGTAATACATTCAGGCGTAGCTCATCTCAACCATACCATCACACGTGCTTCGAACACGTGTTTGTTTCAAGGAGGCTTTGAATCAGCTACGTAATAAATCATGGCCTACTAAATTCACAAACAAAACACTGTCTAGCGAGTTTATTTTAAACCCACGTCCGCTCCGAGTAATAAATTAGTTTTTGATTACTTTCGTTATATTGTAGAAACTGATGAATTATGGGTAGTTTAGTTCTAGAATAAAGGAACTGGGGCTATATATCTGAGCACTTCAACCTGTTACCGCATGTTCTGCCAGGAAACTAATCACCTACTTATGAGTCAATTATTATCGAGACAAAAGAAGGAGTAGGTGCGCAGACAGCACACATGTACTGGCCTCAAAGAAATGACTGTCGTGTACAAACAAATGAATTACATTAAAGGAGACTGCTTATAAATTCAACGCAACGCCCTCAGTACCAGCGTTGCCAATTCTGGCTCGCAGAAGGCCTCTTTTAACGGCTAGTGCTATCAGCTGTTTGCAGTCTATGGACCAGGGACCAAGAACACTGAATGGACGGATTCAGCTTATTTCTAAACGCCACCCTCCGATGCCTTAAAGTTGATGTAACGATCCATCGAACAGAACGGCTGAGATCCCGTTGCAGGAACGTAATCAGGGGGATTCTCCCATCACCTCCGCACTTGTTGTAAAATATGTAAAGAAAAATAAGAGGTCCGACCACTCGAAGAATGAGGACAGGATTCAGCATAGTTCGTCAAAATGTTAACAAACCATTAAAGGCCGTTGGGGACGATTACCGAAATGCCGTGGCTCACCAAACTATAACTATCCCTTAGCATCCCTAACGAGCCATTAAAACTAATTGCTGTGTGTACATGCAATTAACGGCTGACGTTCGATTAAAGAAGCATTCCAATCCAAAATGGAGCGTGCATTAAACTTTTTTCGGAACTATGTCGATGTTCTTGAAGACTGCTTGATTAAACCAAGGAATACACACATACCGCTACAATCGTCATCGTTCAATTAGTTTTGTACAACCCTTAAACATAACGATTCGTTTGCTAATGCCAATCGGCGAATGTGCTGGTGAAACTCCAACGAGTTTTAATTCCGATGTTAAAATTAACGACGCATTTATCGACGGACTGTTAACGCTGCGTTGGTTAAACCCTTATCATTATCGGTATCAGGGAAGGAAAGACAAGGGTCAATTAAGGCGGGAAAGAGAAGAGAACAAGAATTGACCAAGGGAGGTTGGCAGAAAAGAAGAAAGAGATGACCCCAGAACAAGTAAGTGGAAGCAATACCGGACTCAGCTGGGGTCCCGTGGTCACCAACCCACGTCCATTTGGGGTATTGTAATTCGTAAATAATACATTACTCTTCCCCTGAAATAATTACTCTGTTGTTGCTGCAGTTTCATCTGAAGAGCTTGGACATCATTGCCAATTAACCCCGTGTACTTGGGTGTGTGTATGGAATGTTATTGATAATCTGTGTTATTGTGATGGCTGTATTAGTAATTACGGTAAGGAGAGTGAAGGATGCAGCCATGACCTGAAGTAGAAGTGAGAAACCGCGGAAAACCACTTCCAATGTGATTGGAATTAAATTTCTTGGCAGACCCGTGAATCGAACCCCGTACCTCCAGGGAAACAGCCAAGGATGCTAGCTGCTACACAAAGAGGTGTTCAAAATAATCACAGTAGACTATTATAGGTATTGGAGAATT
This sequence comes from Meconema thalassinum, assembly GCA_946902985.2. NCBI lineage: Eukaryota > Metazoa > Arthropoda > Insecta > Orthoptera > Tettigoniidae > Meconema > Meconema thalassinum. Next base: position 127,667,551 of record OX336388.2, read on the forward strand.
GAAATTCGGCGACACTGTGTTGCATACTTCCACCCGCCTCCATGTTTGAAAATAAAAGGGCGTATGATAAAAGATGACGTGGACGGTTGGCAGCAGTTCTGCACTGATTAGCACAGAAAAGGAGAAGAAAGCCATTTTGAAACAAAAGCCTGGCCGCCTTGAATGGAACTACTACAGTGTGTGTCACAATAAAATTGTGTATTGCATTGCAGCTGAAAAGCCATTAGTTACAAAATTATAAAATAAACATAATACTGTATACCATAACATGATATGATTATTCTCTACCTATAGTCTTTGCAATATTCACTGAGTGTTGGCGGCTTCGATGGCGTAGTTGGTAGCATGCTGAGCTTCTATGCCCAAGGTCGCGGGTTCAAACCCGGCCGAAGTCGTCGGATTTTTTAAGAGCGTTAAAAATCCCTCAGTATTACTTCCTTCGGAGGGGAAGTAAAGCCGGCGGCGGTCCCATGTCATAGATTTATGGCATGATAAAAAAACCTTCCACTAATTGCGCTTGTGTGAAGCTAAATTATAGGTTATATTCTTGACTAAATCTCTTAGGTTCCAATGTTCGTCACCAGGAGCCATCTGCGGTGGCATCTTGTAACAAAGTTCAGAACTAGTTGGTCGTTGACGGTAGCGTTTGGTAGCAAACGTTGGAACTACTTGAAAATCGAATGTATGCAGTCTTTACTTGAATTAAACACAGATAACACACACTAATACAGCCATCACAATTAACACCGGTTATCAGACAGATTCTACACACACCCAAAGTACATGGGGCTATATGACCGCATTGTCGCAGCCCCTAAACTGAGGAACCAACCATCACTGAGTGTTTTTGTTCTTTTTTGCACCACATTACGTGATATTATTCACATTTCTGGTCACATAATACACATGTACATTGATCATTTGCATGGTAGAAATTTTGGTTGTGCATAACTTATGTTGAAAACCCTGAATGCCAGGCCTAATAGTGGCATGCCTCTGCGTTTGGTTTGTTTTTATCTAATTTCTGTTCATCATAGCATCAGTTCCAAAAAAATATTCAATGATTTCTTTTTGCTTTCTTTTTTGTCTGATGTCACTGTATTGTATGCGTCTGTAGATGGTAGCTGTAGCTGAATCCTCCAGGAAGAAAATTTTCTCTGAAAAGGGCGTAACACATTCTATTTGGGGCGTAATTCCCTTCTCCTAGAGCACTTTACAAAAATCTAGTTTTGATATTGTCAATTTTCTCCAAATTCCTGATGGTTAATTTTTCCCAGATGAGGACGACCCAATTATGTAGCAATGGGATTTACAGTGCACTGTAAATCAAAATCGAAATCTAGTGAAACAAAATTATTTTTACGTTTTAATCATGAATTTAGAGTGAAAGCAACGTATATAATTTGTTTACTTCATAATAAACATCAGTTAAGACCTTTTTAAGCTACGTCTAGACATGCAAGAAATTGTCTATGACTAGGAGTTGGATAGAGCATTCAGTTATCTTTTCAGAACAATTTTCTACCACTAATTTACTTTTAACAAAGTCACTAACTTCCACTTTTGACATAATCGTCGAACCCAGTGCTTCTAACAGTTGTAAACGTGTGAGAACTGGTTGCGCGGCATCTTCTAAAACGTAAAATAACTAAGTTGCAAAAAATCTTATAACAGGCGTAAACTACAAGACTGTATCTACATTTTAACATTAAGTAGAAAGTGACGCAGAGTGACGTGACATACTAAAAATTTAAGTGAAAATTTAATTTTTAAATAATAGTTTAATATTATATAATGCAAATATAGCTAAAATGACGTAACAATTACGCCCATTAATAACTGAAACACGTTACAAAGATCATACCTTCAGCTGCATGTTCCATCTTAAAGCATCACACTAAACACAAAGACAACCAAACCACAGCCACTTACATTCAACCTCCAATTCAGACTGCTGGAACAGTGGTGACAGATTTACACTAAGATGCGTTTATATCCCAGAATAGTGAGCGGCAATTGTATGCGAATGCTGTAGAAGTAAGAAATTTTGATTTTTAATTATGAAAATAAATAAAGTTGTCCTCCTAGATTTTGATTTTGACCCACTGTGCAGTGGTGTTGAAGAGCTTCATTGCTGTTGACAGATCAAGGGATGTTAAGTTTTTGATGCTATAAGTAGCATGCGTGGCTGCTGCTGTTCTTTCTTCAATATGACTAGACTACTGAAAGACGTACTTGTAGTATGTAGTGTTATTCTAAAATATTTGAATTTATTAACGATTTCAAGTGGTCTTTGAAATACAGTATATTGAGGAGGGTTATTATTACAAGGCGGCTTGCCACGGTGGGTGAGTGGTTATCGTGTCGGACTACCAACCCCAAGCCTGCAGGTTCGCTCCTAGCCGTGGTAAGTGACAAGGCGACAAAAAACACAACACGCATGTCATACTTTGTTGGCATGTTAAAGAACCCATTTGAATTCAGAAGGCCGTGTTCATAATGGCAGAATTAAACTCGGGATTTTCCGCCAACACAAAGTTCCTCCTTTCTCTCCTAGAATGCTCTATAGTATCAAAGAGCTTAGATATCTAACCTCCTTGACTTTCATAGCGTTCCAAGGAACAACAAATAAAAATTCGACATTTCCTCTGGGCGTCAAATAACAAACTTTTCACACGGCACCCGAGGCCATACGTTATTATCATTATTATTATCATCATCATCATCATTATTATTATTATTATTATTATTAAAATGCAACATGACGCGTGGAGGGGGATACGATAGGTCGTTTGTATTGGTGTAGGGTCCTATGTATGCATTTAATGTATTTAATTTTAATAGAATTTGGTAAATATTTCAAAATATAGATAGCATTGAAGCAATTTTTCAGTGTTGCCATACTAACAATAACGAAGAGAAGGGATAGGTTGGTAGGGCACACACTGAAGCACCCAGGAATGTAATTTATTTCGTATCTCCCAGAAATTTGGGATTATATTGCGTTGACCGGCCGAAAATTGCAATGACAATTAATATTTTAAATTTAACGTGTACATCACTAATTGAATCGAACGCTAGTTACTTACTGTCGACCAAAATATTATGAGTACTCGAGTTTGAAGGTTGTTTGTGAAGTAACCAATAGACCTACATAAAATCCAATAACATCATCATTTTCGTCGTTCTATTTTACGTTAGTTCATGTAGGTTTGGAATTTTTAATTTATATTTTAATATTTTTATCGCAGTTGGAACATAAAAAGTGCCCGTTTTTAAGCGTGTTTCAACCATGCGTCACATTTAAGAATTATTATCTCACAAACCCGTCATCAGATCGAATCCAAATTTTAACACAATATACATTGGAATTATGTATAACTGGTTTATTAATTTCAAAATTTTGTGTTTCCAAGAAACAAAGTTGTTATCATTTCTGTAAGGTAACTTTTTCTCGGCTCGGGGTGGTTTGAAAATGTAGTTCTTGGTCGCGTTGTAATCCTTATACATCAAAAAGGTATGCTGTATGATTGTGAAATACGTAAATTAATTCACTTATTTTATATCGGTTTGCATTTGTACGGGGAATTATGACATGGTTCACCAGTTAGCCGCTCCGGTGAAAGCTGTACAGCGTTGCTAAGATGGGCTCCAACACGCGTCATGGCGCGCCTCGCTCGGAAGTGATGGGCTCCATATCAGCAACGCTGTACAGCATTTCCCGGAGTGGCTAGCTGGTGAACCATGTCTTAATTCCCCGTACAAATACAAACCGATATAAAATAAGTGAAATTATTTACGTATTTCACAGTCATACAGCATAACTTTTTGATGTATAAGGATTACATCGCAACCAAGAACTACATTTTCCAACGACCACGAGCCGAGAAAAAGTTACCTTACAAAAATGATAACAACTTTCGTTCTTGAACACACAACATTTTCAAATTAATAAACCAGTTATACAACATTCCAATGTATATTGTGTTAAAATTTGGATTCGATCTGATGACGGGTTTGTGAGATAATAATTCTTAAATGTGACGCATGGTTGAAATACGCTTAAAAACAGGCACATTTTGTGTTTCAAGTGCGATAAAAAATATAAAAATATAAATTAAAAATTCCAAACCTACATGAACTAACGTAAAATAGAACGACGAAAATGATGATGTGATTGGATTTTATGTAGGTCTATTGGTTACTTCACAAACAACCTTCAAACTCGAGTACTCTTAATATTTTGGTCGACAGTAGTTAGTTATTGAGGTTTTAAGGGGAAGAACAGCGTGGCCATCTGCACTTGTTCAATATTCACTGCAAGAGGACTCAAATTGACCGAAACATGCACGAGTGATTGTATTTTCTTACAATTAATTAATTAATAAAACACATACACTCAATTCCGGATTATCAGAAATTTAATGAACCGAGGGTCATACGGATAATCAAAATATCGGACAATCCGGAATCATTCTATTTCCACGATAAAGCAAGCATTCGGAATCTACGATAGTACGATTATTTACCGTCCATAAATCAATCTTAGAATGGAGGTTTTGAAACGATAAAATAATGTATTTTATGTTCGAGGATGTCGAGATGTATAAATATTATGTGTCAGAAAACTGTATCATAATGAGGGTAATTAACTTATAACACTATTTTAGCCTACTTCCGATTTTTGCAAAAAATGAAAGTAGAATTATGAGATCAACAACAGGGCGAAAAAAAGTGTGTGTGTGTGAGTCTGTGTGTGTGTGTGTGTGTGTGAGTGTGTACTCTGAATGTCTGTCCCCCCTATCAATTCGAACACGGTGAACGCGAATTGAACGAAATTTGGTACAACGGTAGCACTAGCAAAGGACACCTCAGTGTCATGTTTTATATCGCCGCCATCTTGACGGAAACGTAATGGTGGCCACACAAATGTTCAAAGCTTAAATCAAATTACGACTAACCTAACCATCCGATCTCTACGAAATTTTGCAACAACATACCTTTATGGGGGGAGCATCCTTTGACCAAACTAATAGGTCATCAGCCTAATAGTTTGCGGATGGCCGCCATCTTTGTGTCAAGATCGATTCCCCCTATTAATTCAAACACGGTGAAACCGAATGGAACGAAATTTGGTACAGAGGTAGCACTAGCAAAGGGCACCTCAGTGTCATGTTTTATATCGCCGCCATCTTGACGGAAACGTAATGGAGGCCACATAAATGTTCAAAGCTTAAATCAAATTACGATTAACCTAATCATCCGATCTCTACCAAATTTTGCAACAACATACCTTTATGGAGGGAGCATCCTTTGACCAAACTAATAGGTCATTACCCCAATATTTTGCGGATGGCGGCCATCTTTGTGTGAAAATCGATTCCCCCTATCAATTCGAACACGGTGAAACCGAATGGAACGAAATTTGATGCAAAGGTAGCACTAGCAAAGGGAACCTCAGTGTCATGTTTTATATCACCGCTATCTTGACGGAAACGTAATCGCGGCCACCCAAATGTTAAAAGCTAAAATGTAATTACGACCAACCTATTACTCTAGTCTCTACCAAATTTTGCAACAACATATCTTTATGTGGGAAGCATATTCTGACCAAACTGCAAGATCATCAGCCCAATAGTTTGCAGATGGTGGCCAAGTATGTGTGCAAATCAATTCCCCCTATCAATTCAAACATGGTGAAACCGAATTGAACGAAATTTGGTACAGAGGTAGCACTACCAAAGGGCACCTCAGTGTCGTGTTTTATATCGCCGCCATCTGGACGGAAACGGAATGACGGCCACCCAAATGTTAAAAGCTTAAATCAAATTACAACCATCCTAATAATTTGATCTCTACCCGATTTTGCAACAACATGCCTTTTTGTGGAAAGCAGCTTATGACTGACTACAAGGTCATCAGCCCAATAGTTTTCAAATAGCGGCCATGTATGTGTGCAAATCCATTCCCCATATCAATTCAAACACGGTGAAACCGAATTGAATGAATTTTTGTACAGAGGTAGCACTAGCAAAGGGCACCTCATATTCATGTTTAATATCCCTATAGCACGTTGTATTTCAACAAGCCACTACACCCAACATTCAATTCTACTCCTTAAAAAGGACAAAGAGTTATAACAATACCCATGCATTTAGGAGAAAGTAGGCTATATGTTCTTTACTGAACATCTTGTTTTCATTATGAAACAGTTTCTCCCACCAATCAGAGCTCAAGAAACAGTTGTGTGACCAATTAGGTAAGGATAGCATCGCACATGCGCTAGCTTCCACAGCCTTCTATTTTAAATTTCACCGCGTGGCTCGTGTTATATTGGGGTATTCGAGGAGGCCATGGTCAAATACAAGGTATTCCCTGCGTCCCATGCGCTCTGTTCGGTACATAAAACTGGCGAAATCTCGACAGATATTTATGAATATTTATGTTCGAACATAATATAAAGTTATAATTATCGTCGAACATAAACCGTCGTATGCAACTCGCCTATACTGGTAATTGAGACACTCGTATGGAAACTATAAACATACTCGTGTCTTAATTATTGCCATTATAGGCTCGTTGCATAATGTACTATTATGATTGTGTTCTAAGTAATAACAAAAAGATTATTTTTCTTTTTCAATTTTTGATTCAGTTAATCCGGACGTTCGTGTAATCGGGTTTTGGATAAACGGGAGATGAAGAAGATTAAGAATATTTGACTCACGCTAGTTAACGAACTGAAACATCAAGAAGGGAATAATTTAATGGATGACACCTAACGTTGAGTGTTTGATGTTTATGTTGTTTTATCGAAATAAATAGCCTCGAGTGTTCGTTACGCTAGGCTATATTTCATAGAAAATATCTGAAGTCGTGTTTGAAGGCTTGTTTGGTAAAAAAGTAGTAAGATTTATGCATTGTTGGATTTAGTTTGATGAAACCCACCTGCCAACGATTCCTGTTAACGCCCCAAGATCTCTCTCCTCCCCCCTCCCCAGGGGCTCACATCTAGTGAAACGTGGGTTGGCGACCACGGGACCCCAGCTGAGTCCGGCATTGCTTCCACCTTACTTGTGCCGGGCTCCTCTCTGTTATCTTTCCTATCGACCTCTCTTGGTCAACTCTTGTTCTCTTCCGACCCCGACGGTATTAGGGTATCCGAGGCCTAGGGAGTCTCTTCAATTATTAAACTTCTGTTTCAATACGGATACATTTTAGAAGAATAGTTAATTTCATACCCATGTAGAGTGTTAATGAAGAGAAGGGATAGGTTGGTAGGGCACACACTGAAGCACCCAGGAATATAAAACGTATTTATGGAAGGAAGTCTCGAGGACTAGAACTGTAGGGGTAGACCTAGGTTAGAATATGTTAAACAGATTGCCTCGGATGTAGGGTGTGGTTGTTGTTATTGTTGATTCATTTAGGGGCTTTGCGACATCGAGGTCATGTGGCCCGTGGACTTTGATAACCTGAGTGTATTTGTAATTCAGATGAGGGTAGGAAAGGAGGCGGCCGTGGTCTTAAGTTAGCAACAATACCGGCATTCACCTGAATTCGAAGTGGTAAACCGCGGGAAATAAAACACTTCCAGGATGGCTGACGTGGCAATCAAACTCGCCTCTTCGCAGTTTTGCATCACGAGGCTGTTTCAGAAACCAAGTTCTTGGCAGAGCCGAGGATGGTACCCGGGCTTCCGCGGTGACAGCCAAGACTGCTAGCCACTACGCAACGAGGTTCGGCGTATGTAAGGTGTGGTATTTATTCTTCTTCGCGAATGGGTCGCTTAGGACCACGCGATATCAACACTTTCTAGCCTTCCTGTTGGCCCAGTATTCCTTCATTCGCAACGAGTGGGTCTGCTTCCGTTGCTCTGACCATTGATGCTGTGTAGTCTTCTTCTCTTCTTCCTCGAAACCCCGCGTCTGAGTGATTTTCCTGATTTCCTTCCGGTCATGTAAGTTTGGTGATCCTAATTCCTTTAAGTCTCTCTCAGTAAATTTATACCAATTCGGTCAAGTAGCCTTGTTCTTTAAGAAAGTATGTATTTTGTGTGTCAGTCTGTTCGGGTCCATTCTTCGCATTCGCATTGTGTCTGTGATTTTTGTTGTTGTTGTTGTTGTTGTTGTTGTATATTTCTGTATTAGGCTTTGGATAATGTACACCATCTTTTGTTCTTGGTCCACGGATTTTTCTCATCATTTTACGTTATTTCACTTCTATTTGCTGTTTTAGTGTTTTATGTTGGAGATTGAGTGTCTCTGAAGCATAGAGAGCTTCAGGTTTGATTACAGTTGTATAGTGGCGAATTTTGCAGTTCCAGGAGAATGCTATTTATTATTATTATTTATTTATTTATTTATGTATTTATTTATTTATTTATTTATTTATTTACCATAAATCAAACAGAAGTATGGAAGTCCTAGTGAAAAAGGGCAAGCCCCACGTGTTCCACTGGCACAATTTACATTTGCATTAGGGTTTGCAATATTTCCATGTTTTACAAAGATATTTGCATGTGTAGAGATGGAAGGAGAAATGGAGCGCTGCATCACACGAGTCTACAGACTGAAGACACAAACACAAACCCTACGTATTACTTAAGCAGAGTATTCTGTACCTTGCACAGGGCGACTCCAGTGTCCAGGCGGTCCATGAAATTGTCCACATTGATGTCCAGCTCAGGGTAGAGCATGTTCAGCCATTCGGCCAAATCCTCCTTCATCGCGAATAAGTACTCTTCACTCGACTTGAAGGGACGGAACGAACGGGTGTCCCGTAGCACGGGGGTGGTCTGCGCCATATTGTATCCTCTGGAACAAATAAGAGCCTTTCTTAAAACCACTCAGAACAATTACTCCTCTAGTCAAGAAAGAACACCTTGTAATAATATCGTCGCCAACACGTTCTGCTCAAGGGGAGAGGCCATATTGTATCCTCTGGAAGGAACACCTTATATTAACAAAATGGTCAACATGGGACGCACCATATTGAATCCTCCAGACAACACCTTGTATTAACATCATAGCGTACTCCTCAATGGGAGGCGTATTATCGAATCCCCCAGAAAGAACACATTCTATTACCCATCTAAGATTTGATGGCCGCTGAGCGTGGTTGCGCCAGTGTTTGCTGTTTATTGTAGCAGCAGCCCCACGGGGCGAAGCGGGGAACATAGCGATGACAGAGTGCATTCTGCACATAAGTCAAGCAGCATTGCGCGTCACCACGGACAGTTAAACACTAACTGAGGCTACTGGTGCTGAGTCATATCCTACTCATGCAACTGTACCTGTCAACAAAGCAGGCTGACGTGTGACACAAGTAAACAATGAATAGTTCCCATCTCGACCACCGGGAATCAATTCGTTAATATTAACATCATAGCGTATTCCTCAAGGGGAGACGCCCTATTGAAACACCTTATATTATCAAAATGGCCAACATGTTCTCTTCAATAGGACGCGCCATGTTGAATCCTCCCCAGAAAGAACACTTTGTATTAACATCATACCGTACTTCTTAATTGGGGGGCGCCATAGCGACCAATGGTTTCGTCCAGACCGAAGTCTAACCAAGTAGCGGCCAATGGCTTCGTCCAGACAGAAGTCTAACCTTGTAGCGAACAATGGTTTCGTCCAGACCGTCGTCTAACCAAGTAGCGACGAATGGTTATTGTCTCATCTATTTTAGTACATCAGTAATTTTCGTCCAGACAGTCGTCTAACCACGCTACTGGGGAGTGCGGTGAAGTGAAGTTGGTAGCATTGCCTGATACAGGCCCTATCCATTATGGCGACTTTTTTTTTTGTGTCACTTTATTACTTCAAAGTGAATGTTGATAATTTTCTTATTTAAAAGTATGAATGTGATGTTAGCTTCAATAACGAGGCACAATAAGTATACAATTATCAGAGTGCTACTTACAAAAACAACACAATTTAAACGGGACACCATTCACTACACGAGAGCCCATTTTAAGTCCCCTGTGAAGATGGACCATGGCCTTAAAGGCACTCACCGACACGGTCCCTGAGAGCACCCAGTGTATCTCTCTTTGTCAACAGCGCGTGATAACTAAGCCTCCTGCAATTCAAATAAACAAATACCTGCTCTTTGACCACAGATATGCGTCACAAAATGGAGGCCATATTTTAAATCAAAACAGGCTGTGATTTACGATCCTTGGTGGCCTTCAAAATAACCACAGAACGTCAATGAGTTTCATAGACGAAACATGAACATAGTCATAAAACGATAACATGGTAAATATCATGACACAAACTCCTTGATTTGACCTTGGAACTAACGGAACTCAAACCACTCAATAAGACTGTGCGAAGCTCAAATTTGTATATCAGTGCAATCACAGTAAAGGCCTATTATGGCTACGACGATCGCACATCGCTAGCTTTCTGCATGTAAATGAATGTGGTTGGTTGATACAGTATATAGCGATCATCACCGGGTTTAATTTCAGTTAAACCACCAAACTGTCACCCCGGAGGGCCGGGTTCGATTCCCGGCTCTGCCAATACATTTTTATGACTGGAACGGGGTACACTCAGCCTCGTGAGGCAAAACTGAGAAGAGGAGGAGGTTCCGATTCCCACATAAGCTACCCTGGGAAGTGGTTTTCCATGATTTCCCCCCACTTCTAGTCCAGGCAAATGCTGGGATTTTTCCTAACTTACGACAACGGTCGCCTCCGTCCCATTACTATATCCAAATTTAAAAATACACCCCCTAGTACAGTCATCACAATAACACAGGTTTTCACACAAATTCCAAACACACCCAAATACACGGGGTTATATAACCACGATGTCGCAGCCTCTAAAATTAGCGGCTGGCTGCGTGGCCCAGCGGTAACGTTCTCGCCTGCTGTGCCCGAAGTTGCAGGATCGAATCCTGGCTCAGCCAGTTGGCATTTAAGGGTGCGCAAATGCAAGGAAGCCGTGTCAGTACAATTACTGGCACGTTAAACATCCCCTTCGGGGCAAAATTCCTGCACCCCGGCGTCTCTAAAAGTAGTTAAAAATCTAAAATTAGCAACAACAACAACAACTATTTCATTTCAATTCGGCAGCGATTATCGATGGCCATTCGTGAACAAAAGAATGACGATACAGCAACATGGTAGCAAAACAACGTACAGTAAGTTATCGTTTGTAATTTATCGAGATTTAACTATGAAATTCTATTAAATTATGTTTGTAAAGACCTTTATACATGGGTTGGTTTTTTAGTTTTTGGCACATTAGTTATAACTGGATGGTACGAAGAGAGCGCTCGGCTCTCCGCGCATTGTCATCATCATCTTCGGGATGAGATCATAGTCGCAGGGACCGATGTCGGGAGTATCATAACCATAGACGAGACGTGGGCCAGATCTTATGAGCCACAGTTAAAACGCCAATCGAACGAGTGGCGGCACCACGGATCACCACGGAAACAAACAGTTCGACCAACCCCCACCAATGTGAAGGTAATGTTGATTCCTGCCTATGATTGGGATGGTGTGATCATTCACCATACTGTTCCCCGAGGGCAAACCGTTAATGCGGCGTACAATTGTTCGTTTCTGCAAGACCATCTCCGAGGAGCTCTGAGAAGGAAACGGCGCCACCACATGGTTACACCGCCCATCGTTCTGCATGACAATGCTAGGGCACACACAGCAGGCGTTGTGTCGGTATTGTTGGATACCATCAATAGATTGGGCAGTGGCAACGGGATCCAACGACTTCCGCATCGCTGGGAACACATTGTACGCAACGGTGGGGACTACATCGAGGGCCTGTGAAACTTGGAACCATCTAAGTGAGTTATTAATCCAGTTATAACTAAGGTGCCAAAACTAAAAAACCAACCCATGTATCTACTGTATAGCAAAGGCAATGAAGGCTTCTGCCATTATATCGACAGAACTCTATGCCCTATTGTTCTGCGTGTTTAATATAGTGTGCCCTACATTGACGTGTTCAGAAGGCGGGCGCAGAGGATGTTCACAGGAGGCCTTGGCCTAGGTCAATACAATCAGGTAGCTGTTCAAATCGACTGACAATAAACAATAGCCGCTACTTGGGAGATAAGGCTCTTGGTAACTCTAGCAACTACAAGTACAACACACGAGATAAAACGGTCGATTAATTATCGGTGGCTACGTGAGGGGGACTCAAACAATGTAAAATATAGGTTAAGTATGGTACTGTTCAAATATGAATTTAACGATATTCAAAACTCTGGTTGGTTCTTAAGTTTAGGGGCTGCGACAACGCGGTCATGTAGCCCCGTGTACCTTGGGTGAGTGTAGAATCTGTTTGATAACCGGTGTTAATTTTGATGACTGTATTAGTGTGTGTTGTCTGTTTTTTTTTTTTAATTTAAGTACAGACTGCAATTTAGAATTTTTCAAATAGTTCCTACTTTTGCCGTCAAGCGCCACCGTCAACGACTACTAGGCCAAGTTCAGAACTTAGCTACCAGACGCCACCGCAGTCGGCTCTTGGCAACGAACGTAGAAACCTAAGAGCGTTGTTTACATTCTTAACCTATCCAATTTAGCTTCACACAGGTGCAATTAGTGGAAGGATCTTTAACATGCCATAAATCTATGACATGGAACCGCCGGCTTTACTTCCCCTCCGAAGGAAGGCAAACTGAGGGATTTTTAACGCTGTTTAAAAATCCGACGGCTTCGGCCGGGTTTGAACTCGCTATCTTGGGAAATTCAAAACTCTATTTGGTGATAGAAATGTATATCTCCCTATAGTGTTTGAGTCTTCAGTCTTTTGACTGGTTTGATGCAGCTCCCTGTCCTGATCTGATCGTTTCATCTCTACATACTGTAGCTACCAAATCTTACATCCGAGGCAATCTGTTTAATAATAATAATAATAATGTTATTGGTTTTACGTCCCTTTTAACTACCCTGGCTTTTAGAGACGCCGGGGTGCCGGAAATTTACCCCGAAGGGGATCTTTAACGTGCCAGTAAATGTACTGACACGGCTCCCTCGCATTTGCGCACCCTCAAATGCCAGCTGACTGCGCCAGGTTTCGAACCTGCAACCTTGGGCTCAGCAAGCGAGAACGTTACCCCTGAGCCACGCAGCCAGACGGCAATCTGTTTAACATATCTCCTAACCTTTGTCTACCCCTACAGTTCTTGTCCTCAACCCTTCCTTCCATAAGTAAGTTTGTTATTCCTGGGCTTGTTAGTAATCTGTGTGTCCTACCAACCTATCTCGTCTCTTCATTAGCAGTCACATCTCTCCCCTCCCACTCGTCTTAACACCTCTTCATTTGTTACTCTACCTACCCTTCTCTCCTTCATCATTCTCCTGTAACACCACATTTGAAATGGTTCTATTATCCTTTTTTTCCTGCTGCTCCAACGGTCCATGTTTCACTTGCATAGAGACATATTCGATGTCAACAGATCTCTTTTCTGCAGTAGTGCTTTCCTCGCCTGCTCTTGGACCTCCCGACGAAAATCGTCACGAAACTTTCTGGCCTCAACTACTATGAGGTCAAAGTAATTGGTGTGAAATGCGGCATTTCGCATTCATCAACTACCCCTAAGACAATGCGTATAAACGTAGGGGTGCGCACCTGTACTGGGACCGGACTAAAGGGAGCATCGCTTCTGCTGATAGATTCATATTCTGGTCAAACAGACACAGGTTTATCGGCCAGTGACTTCGGAATCAGTGAATTAAATTTGCACACAGCAGTATTCCTGACTGTGGTTGCAGTTACGCCATTATTTGCTCGTGGTGTGAGATTCAATTTTGTTTTCAACACTGCCCTCTTGCACCACATTACCATGAGGTAGAATCAAGTAACTTTTGCAAATCTATCTGTTGTACGTAATATCGTCATTTACATGTATCATATTTCACAGGTAGATGATGTTAGTTGCGAGCCCTGCTTTTATAAGCCTTGTTTTATGGGTTGCGAAATGCCGCATTTCACACCAATTACTTTGACCTCATGGTTGTTCAGCCCAGAAAGTTTCGTGGCGATTTTCGTCGGGAGGTCCGTAAGCATCCCTTTGAGTCAACCTACTTTTATAATTTTAAATGATCTTGTCGACTTCGTCGTTACGATGGGGTCTGGCGTTACGTTACGGTGACGGGAGGAAATGTACCCAGATGCACTGAGGTGTGTGACGTCATAGTACCGCTTGGTGCATGTGTTCCCCGACAATCTCTACTTCGTTAGTATAAGACAAAAATCCCCGATTCTTGGATGTCACGGGTAATCTCGAGAACCACTGGATGGATTTTGATGCGGGTTTCACCATTCTGTAAAGGATATCTCGAGGAAAGAGTCTGTAGAAAATAATTTATGTATGATCAAAGGAAGCCAAGCAGTAACGATTTCGGCAAAGGTCGAAAACAAACTTGGCGTCCGTGCGCTTCTTAAGCTTACGCTGGGCCAACAGTTAAAAATGTCAATATACTAAGAGTGTAAGAATTGGTCAGCATGAAAAGTTCTACAAAAAAGTCCGTGAGAGCATATCTCTATCTTCAATACATCGCCCACTATAAGTGTTTTTAGACTGGATTGAAGGGGCACGTCCCCGCACGCTCTGGTGAGCGTGACGGCATCCCGCGCGCTTGACCTTGCTTTGCCGTTGTTTTGCACTTGGCGTTCGAGAGTAATTTGAAACAAGAATAACCCCTGGCACTATACAGCCCATGACGGGCTAAGGCCGACCAAGCGACCGCTGGCCAGTCATTCGGCCTGCAGATATTGGGGTGACGCGTGATCAGCGCGTCGGGTCCCCTCGGCCGTTAATCTTGGTTTTCGTGATCGGGGCGCTGTCTCAATGTCAGACAGCTACTCAATTGTCCTCACGAGGCTGAGTGCACCCCGTTCCAACCCTCACGTAAGTTTTAAAATCCCTGACAGAGCCGGGGATCGAAACAAGGTAAAGTAGTATAAAGCAAGATAAGTATTAGCCTATGCAGATAATTTTCTAACATGTCAAGAGTCTTTGGCTTCGAGCGAAGCGAGAAGCCTCCAGCCTTTCTAGCATTTTTCAGCATTTTTAGCATTTAAAATGATACAAAGTCTAGTCTTTCAGTCACTTTTTTAAATTTATTTCCGCTGCATTCCATTATTTTTTGTTTACATTTGAAGAAGTCATATGCAAAACAGCACACACCAAACACAGTTTTGATAAAATAGTTTTTTTTTTGTAATTTCCTTAATAAATGTAGTGTTGTTTTTTTTTTTTTTTTTTTGCTAGAATTTACTCCCAAAACGGTTGTGCTCGGGTACTGGATTTGTATGTCTAATGACTTCTTCTAAAACAATATATAAAGTACTTGGATACATGTGATTTTGCAACTCTCTATAAGGGCAGATGACCTCGTAATTCCTCCCCTTGAAACAACAATAACTAACTAACAACTCTCTATATTTATTTAAAAATATAATGACCTTTAGAAATAACAAAACAAAGATTCTGACCAAAATACATTAAAAAATATTGTTATTTATTAACTTCTAATCACTGTCAGTGTCCCAAAGTTCACTACCACTATCTGAATGACCACTAGTGAGGTTTCTGTACTTCTCTACCAGCTCTCGATGCGATAACTTAAACTCACTATGGATACTGTCTATATACAGTGAGATTCTTTTGCTGGAGCGCCCCGCCTTCCGCGAGCCAACCGAGCTCGGGCCGCACATTGCGCAGAGGCGAGCTAACCAGGGTCATTAAAATCAAGTCACTAAACCTCCATCAACGAGGGTGTGAAGTATCAGCGCACCTATAGTAAGTTAACTTAAACAACAGCTTCCTGCAACATTTAATTAAAGAAGCACAGATGTTTTTCATTTCTATTTCTTAGGAATCTGGGTGACCTCACGTCACCAGTTAAAGGTTAGAACTTACCTTTTCACAGAATATGCTGAAAATGTTCTCCTTCAGCTGACAGACAGTAACTTTGGAAGTTACATCGTTAGATTATGTAGCTACTTCTGTACCCCCCGGTGTATTTACTGTAATTAATCGAAGCACGGACCTAAGCCCGTTTGATGATTAATAGTGGGGTAGTTTAAAATACACAAAGTGTACAGATCAATTACCGTACCCGTACTCTAGTGGAGCTGGAGAACAATATACGGCAGCAGATATCCCTCACAACAGAAGGGAATTACAACGTGTAAACGCTAATTTATTTTCACGGTACAACCCCTGTCTGTCAGCAGACGAAGAACAGTCTCAGCATCTTCTGTGAAAAGGTAAGTTCTTTAATCATGATTTGCTGGTGAATTAACTATTAATTAATGTACTGTATTACGGTTTCCGCCTGCGCGTGATCCACGACCCGAGCTCGGTTGGCTGGCGGAAGGCGCACGCGCCCGGAAACCGCCGCCGGTCCTGCTCCAGCAAAAGAATTCCCCTGTACTTCATTGTGTCTCTTGATTTTAGCACTTTCTGAGGTGCTGTTTTGCAACTGCCTTAATTTCATTCCTACAATTATAAGGATTTCCTCATGGAAACTGACGTTGTTTTGCACTGTCGATTCCGGTCTCAACTCATTTATGGTCCAAAGTGGACTTCTGCGGTTTTGCATCTACCTTTTTAATTTGTTGATTTTCATCAAGAATTCTTTCCTCAAGACGAACTCCATACACATATACAAATAGATTTTTAATTTTCAGATACGGCTTTCACTCAGCCCCTCCCTTTCTACGGGAACACCCGCTGAATTCATCACAGTAAGGTATTCAAAAACAAGACGCGGGTACAGAACTTGTGATGCAAAGAAACAAACTGAGGACGTGGGTTTCTCGAACTTTGGGGTCGTGCAAGCAATCATGGCAAGTGGATCTGGCTGCACTAATCCTAAGCCTCCTGGACTGCAATGATCGGCCCCCTGCGCAGATTTAATTACGCTTTGTAATGAATGTGCTCGAGATTAACATCTGTGAGATAAGATTAGATCTAGTAGCAGAACTATCCATCAAGAAGGCGGTGCCTGCGACAAGGTACACAGTTACCCATTGTTCGATATAATATTAAAACTAATCGAAAATCAGTTGATAAGCGGTAAGAGTGCAAGGGATCAAAGGTGGTGTGTTCTGTCTTAAAGGCAATAAGATTGGAACATATTTGATGTTCAAATTCACCTAAATTACTCAAAGTCGTTCAAACACGACAATCTCGTATTAGTGTATTCATGACATGTTAAAAATCCCTCTCGGCACGACGGAAGGCGGAGGTAGATTTTACCGGGCAAAGAAAAAATATTTTGAATTCACATAATTCGGAAATTGTTGTATATAGCTCCTATACATTTCCTCAAGATTCTTTTCCAAGACCTCTCGCTTCTCCATCTTGTAGTTCATGGGCAAGCATTCACTGGCATACAGACATTCTATTTTCACCACGGTGTTGTAGTGTTTTATTTCGACATTCCAAGATAGGCAGTTCTTATTGTACGAGGGCTGTTTTTTATCATTTCAAATTATCTTGTCGACTTCGTCGTTATGCTTGAGTCTAAAGTTATGCGGTACGGAGACGGAAGTGACGTCATGCAGCCGCGCGGGAAGCCTAAGTTAATAGGTAAAGGACGGCGAGTGCGTGACGTCATGCAGCCACGCGGGAAGCCGAAGTTAATGGTGAATGGAGTCTGTTGAAAGAGTCCTGGGGCGTCGAGCGACCTGGGGCTTTGAGCGAAGCGAAAAGAATACAGGGTGACTCCTAAAGAGGTGTACAAGATGCCAGATAAGAGTACAGGGTGACTCCTAAAGAGGTGTCCAAGATGGCAGAGAAGAATACAGGGTTACTTCTAAAGAGATACCGTATACAAGATGCCATATAAGAATACAGGGTGCCTCCTAAAGAGGTGTGCAGGATGTCAGAGCAAAATACAGTACAAGATGCCAGATAAGAATACAGGGTGACTCCTATAGAGATATACAAGATGCCAGATAAGAATACAAGGTGACTCTTAAAGAGGTGTACAAAATGGCACAGAAGAATACAGGGTTACTCCTAAAGAGGTGCACCAGATGTCAGACAAGAATACAGGGTGACTCCTAAAGAGGTGTACAAGACGTCACACAAGAATACAGGGTGACTTCTAAAGAGATATAAAGATGCCATATAAGAATACAGGGTGCCTCCTAAAGAGGTGTGTAGGATGTCAGAGCAAAATACAGGGTGACACTTAATGAGGTGTACAGGATGTTAGATTCAATTCAAATACAAGGTGACCCTTAAAGAGGATTGCAAGATATCAGATTCAAATAATGGGTGACCCTTAAAGTGTTGTAAAAGATGTCAGACTCAAATACAGGGTGACCCTTAAAGAAGTGCCCGCGCGGGAAGCCTAAGTTAATGGGTAATGGAGTCTGTTGAAAGGGTCCTGGGGCTTCGAGCGAAGCGAGAAGCCCTCCTGAGCCTTTCTAACATGTGTAGCGTTTGTAGCATGCATCATTTGAAATGATATAACGTCTAATCTTTCAGACTGACTGTATTTTTTTAAGTAAGGGCGACTCTTTTTTTTAATTAACCGACCATTTTATTTTGAAACCACATTTGTTTTTAGGTTTTACATACCTTCCTCTATTTTTTACATAGTTGCCTTGTTTAATTAGGCATGTGTCATACCTTAAAACTAAGTTGTGAAATCTCTCTGCCTAAAAGTTTGCCGCCTGCTCTGACAACCAAGAATTCACACTTGAGGAAAATCCATTGATAGAGTGGTTATCATGAATCTTCGGTCCTCGTGAATTTTCGTGTCAATTGCAGTCACCAAGTCATCTGTGATCACAGACCTGAGCGTTCATCGTCATGAACATTTTCACGGCCACTTTTGAACTCGCGTACCCATTTTCGCACTTAACCTTCCATCATTGCATTATCACCATCCACCTCACAAAGCTGACGATGAATGTCTGCAGCCGACATGTTTCTTGCACTCAAAAAACGTATCACAGATCGTACCTCACACGCGGCGGGCGAATCAATAATCTTGAACATTGTAAAGATGCACAGTTCAGCGTACAGGTTAGCTACACAGCTGCAACTGACGCCTGCTTGTTCGCAAAGGATGCCGGGAGGTAGCGTGCACGCTTGTTGTGGCGTGCGCACTAACTACGGGATTAGAAAAACGGCCCTTACTTAAAAAACAGCTCTCGTAGATATTATTATCATTATTATTATTATTAGAGAGCCTCCGTGGCTTAGGCGGCAGCACGCCGGCCTCTCACCGCTGGGTCCGTGGTTCAAATCCCGGTCACTCCATGTGAGATCTGTGCTGGACAAAACGGAGGCAGACAGGTTTTTCTCCGGGTACTCGAGTTTTCCCTGTCACAATTTCATTCCAGCAACACTCTCCACTATCATTTCATTTCATCTGTCATTCATTTAATCATTGCCCCAGAGGAGTGCGTCAGGCCTCGGCAGCCGGCACAGTCCATATCCTCGCCGCTAGATGGGGGCTTCATTCATTCCATTCCTGACCCGGTCGGAGACTGGAAGCAGGCTGTGGATTTTTCATTATTATTATTATTATTATTATTATTATTATTATTATTACGGCTTTAGGGGAGCCAAGTGAGAATTTTGCCTAGAAGGGGATTTTACCTATTGCAAAGGGTACCATGATACAACTTCCGGAAAATTTTGACATATCATCGCGTTTCACTTCCCCCAGATCCCAAAACCACCATCAGTTCAAAAGTTTATAATTTATGTATCACTTTCTTGTGGACTCGATAACTACCGTCATTTTACACCAATCACATTCAAATTTGTACATAAAATATAACCATTTAAAATCACGGTCGAGTTCATTAATGGGGAAAATTGGACCAAGGGGGTGGAAATGGAGACGAAGTGTAGAAAGTGACAGTCAGTCTGAAAGACTAGACTTTGTATCATTTTAAATGCTACAAATGCTGAAAAATGCTAGAAAGGCTGGAGGCTTCTCGCTTCGCTCGAAGCCAAAGACTCTTAACATGTTAGAAAATTATCTGCATAATACTTATCTTGCTTATCTTGTTTCAAATTACTCGCGAACGGCCAGTGCAAACCAAGTGCAAAGCAACGTCAGTCTAAAAACACTTATAGTGGGCGATGTATCGAAGGTAGAGATATGCTCTCGGGGACTCTTTTGTAGAACTTTTCATGCTGACCAATTCTTACCCTCATAGTATATTGATATTTTTAACGGTTTGCCCAGCGTAAGCTTAAGAAGCGCACGGACGCCAAGTTTGTTTTCGACTTTTTCACTGAAATCGTTACTGCTTGGCTTACTTTGATCATACATAAATTATTTTCTACAGATTCTTTCCTCGAGATATCCTTTACAGAATGGTGAAAACCGCATCAAAATCCATCAAGTGGTTCTCGAGATTACCCGTGACATCCAAGAATCGGGGATTTTTGTCTCATACTAATGAAGTAGAGATTGTCGTGGAACACATGCACCAAGCATTACTATGACGTCACACACCTCAGTGCATCTGGGTACATTTCGTCCCGTTACCGTAACGTAACGCCAGACCCCAGCGTAACGACGAAGTCGACAAGATCATTTAAAATTATTTAAAAAAGCCAATGTAGTGGGTTCCCAGTTGCGATTTTCTGTATTCTGTAGTGATGAAACTCTTTCTCTCTACATGACTCAGTATTTAGACCGACCTTGCTGTATGGAAGTGAGAGCTGGGTAGATTCAGGATATCCGATACATAAGCTAGAGCAGGCTGTTCCAAATCCATGAGTTTGAGTATGAGTACACGCGAGTACTCAGCAGTAATGTTCGGAGCACGGTTGGAGAGGGACCGGGGGTGATAGCCAATACGTCACTGGGCGAAGGTCATAACACAAGTCAATGCGCTTCCAGCCAGTCTTGATGTATAGACCGCGCAGTGACGGCAGCCCCCCACAGCAGAGCTGTACTGCATGTTGCAGGTTTACTCACGGAAGGCGGCGAGTACTCCACTGCTCACGAGCGAGCTGCTCCGCTGGAACAGCCTGAGCTAGAGGAAACTGATATGAGGGTAGCACGAATGGTGGCTGGGACAAATAGATGGAAGCAATGGCAGGAGGGTACTCGTAATCTACATATACTAATATAATAAAGCTGAAGAGTTTGTGTGTGTGTTTAAACGCGCTAATCTCCTGAACTACCAGTCGGATTCGAAAAAATATTTTTCTATATGATAGCCGGATTCAAGAGGAATAGTTTTGGCTGTGTAGCATTAGGCTACAATTCTCAGGTAACCTTAAATATTGATTTTTGTTCAGTAATTCGGAAGAATAAGCGTTCCCGAACAGCTTCAATAATACCTAAGTCTATTGTTGCCTGGCAATGCGGGCTGCATCACGTCGCCCCTACCAATGATCTGGTCCAGAATTGCGAGCTGCTTATAAATTGCAGTCACGGGGAGTAATTAGTACAAAAAGATTTCTTAGGCCCCTTAAAACAGTTATCATGACAATAGTATGCCTCTGTATAAGGGCGATGGTGTTGGTGCAGTATACTGAGGTTATCAGCTGCAATAAGCGTTGGTGCTTTCCGATCCTTATCCTTGAGCGCTCCAGTTCTGTAGTAGTATTCATTATCATCCATAAAACAAATAAATCAACCAGGCGAAGCCGGGCACAACTGCTAGTGAAGAGATAAAGGCTAAGTTAGAAATGAACATGCTAGATGAAGCTGTTTGTATGAGCTGACTCAGATGGTATGGACATGTGAAGAGAATATGGAGGAGAGATTACCAAAGAGGTTAATGAGTACGGCTGTAGATGGTAAGAGAAGCAGAGGTAGGGTTAGGAGGCGATGGTTAGACTCAGTGTTGAATGATTCCAAAGTGAGAGGTGTAGATGCAGAAAAGACCGCACTGCTAACTGCTAATAGGGGATCATGGTGGCGACTTGTTCTCAAACAGAGGCTTGCAGACTGGACGCTAAAAGGTAAAACAGTCTCAAATGAAAATGTATGTATTAGATGCAGTTAGAAGGTTTCCTTTCTTAGTTTTGAATCAAAAATTTGCTGAGATAACTATGAGCGGTGAATGTGCCTCCTTAAATGTATTGTCAGACCTGGGAATCGAACCCGAGCAGCCATTATACCACGGGGCGGTTCACGATGCAAGCTCAACCCCTAACAATAAATAATAAGAGTGCAAGTCTAGAAAACATTGGTAAGCTGGAATGCAAAGCCCCCAACAACACACTTGTCATCTCACATTCCACGGCCTGCTATATCAAGTAGCTGTGCGCTGTTTTGTTATATTGTTTTGTTTGATGTCTGGCCAACGCTGCCGGATGCAGATGTAAATGGACCAGACACAAGACAAATGACACTTGTTATTACGTCATACGCAAAACAAGTGAAGACGATATGCATATTCATGTCTGTTATAAAATCTGTATTCGCCAACTCTATAACCCACATACTTAACGCTTGCCAGACACACCTAGTAATACTAACCAGCAACATTGTTGCATTGTTTCATGCCCCTCTTCAGACAAGGAACACAGAATAATAATAATAATAAAAGTAGACGAAATACGGGAGGGTAAACGTCACGAAACAGTTTAAATACCTCGGAGAGATCATTAGCAACAATGGAGTGGACAAAGAGTCAATGGAAACAGAAGACTTAAACTAGAAAAACTCAACTTCTCCACTAAAAATATATACAACAAATGCCAAACTAGGCTATAACACTACAATCCTGTGGTAAAACCGGTGATCTTATATGGTATGGAGACGGCAAATTTGATGAACCTGGGAACGCTTCTGAAGATTGAAAGGAGGATATTGCGGCGGATTTACGGCCCAAAAGTGGTACATGGAACCTACAGACTAAGATCAAACAAGGAGATATATGAAAGGGGGGAAGACCTGGAAACAACAATTAATTATGAAAAGACGTTTACGTTTCTATGGACATATGGTTAGAATGGATCCAACAAGAATAAATAAACAAATTTTTGATAAAATATATAATCTGAAGAGCCAAGGGGGTTACACCAAGCAGATGAAGGAAGAACTCCGGAGGCTAGGAATTACAGATGACGACTGTCGAGACAGAACACAATTCAGGGAAATACTTTCCAACATAATTAAGATTCTTGTGCGAAAAGAGAAAGAACGCAGGGGAGAAAGATGGACAGCAGAGAGAAAGGCATAACACTCTGAAAGAATGAAGGAAGTGTGGAGGAAGAGAAAGGATGAAAGAACTATGAGAAGGAAATGAAATGATATTTGCGTGGTCCTTAGTTTTCGCCGGTTCGCATAATGTATGTAATAATGATAGTAATAAACCAGGGGAAAATCAAACGGACAGAAAAGTTTAAATATCTTGGTGAGTGGGTAGAACCCAACGTCCGTGAGAAAGAAACCTTCACTTCGCGCATGAATAAAATGGAAATGGCGTAACAACTCACCAAGGACTTTTACAACAAAAAGTCAATATCCCTGAACGCAAAACGTGGGCATTATTGCACTGTCATACGACCAGAGGCTCTGTATGCAGCGGAATGACTCGCTATGGTAGAAAAATTGGAGATCAAAGAAAGAAAGAAAGAAAGAAAGAAAGAAAGAAAGAAAGAAAGAAAGAAAGAAAGATCTTGAGGAAAATTCTTGACCCGATTAAAGACAAAGGTGAATATAGACGACGGTGCCATGCCATAGATTTATGGCATGATAAAGAATCTTCCACTAATTACACTTGTGCGAAGCTAAATTATAGGTTATATTTGACTAACGCTCTCAGGAGCCAACTGCGGTGGCATCTGTAACAAAGTTCAGAACTAGTTGGTCGTTGACGGTGGCGTTTGATAGCAAACGTTGAAACCACTTGAAAAAACGAATGTCTGCAGTCCTTACTTGAATTAAGACACAGATAACACACACTAATACAGCCATCACAATTAACACCGGTTATTAGACAGATTCTACACACACCCAAAGTACACGGGGCTACATGACCGCGTTGTCGCAGCCCCTAAACTAAGGAACCAACCAACCAACCAACCAATGTAACTTCACGGTATTGCAAGTTTTATCAAGAGAAGTGTACCTAGATAATAAGAATTAATACATCAACTGTACTTGCACGACTTCTTGGTCCAAGGTCTGATGAGATGACTCGCCCCCATATGAATGCTTTAAAAGTCTCGAATAATTATAATTACATGGCAACGAGAAACAAGTGAAGTCACATTTCACAGCTGCCCACTCAGTCGCGGCCTACTGGATGTATCGATATAAATATCTAGGAAGACTCGCCACACGTGGGAACACGTGGGCCGTGAGACGCCATTTTGAATCGCTAAGCCGCAATAAAATAGTAAACAAGCTGAAGCAACGCCTTCTAAATGCGTTACGATTTATTCGAAATTCTCGAGCTACACAATAGAAGGATGCCAGCCAAAATCACAGTTGAGGGCAAACACAATATGTCAAAGAGGTCATAGACCTTTAAAGGTAGAGTTTATCTACGGCTGCCAACTTTTGAATATAAATTGCCAGGAGACTGGAGCAGTACAGTGAGAAGTAAGTTGTTGATTTATGTAGGGGCTTTAGGATATAGTCATGTAGTCCCATGTACTTCGGTGTGAGTATTTGTATTTGGGAAGGAGGCAGTTGTGGACGTAATTTATATTCACATGGATTAGAAGTGGGGAACCAGCACTACTAGAGTATGTACCTTGTTTCAGCCCTTAGACCAGAATTATTTTTCTGTCCACCTCGTGGCGTAGTGGCTAGCATTCTCATTTGTT
Source organism: Meconema thalassinum (assembly GCA_946902985.2). NCBI lineage: Eukaryota > Metazoa > Arthropoda > Insecta > Orthoptera > Tettigoniidae > Meconema > Meconema thalassinum. Next base: position 127,692,325 of record OX336388.2, read on the forward strand.
TTTTGATTTGTGTTATGTTCTTTTGGATTTGAGTTTGTTTTTGGATTTGTGTTTGTTGTTTTAGGATTTGAGTTAGTTGTTCTTGGATTTGGGTTAGTTTTTGGATTTGTGTCTGTTGCTTTTGGATTTGTGTTTGCTGTTTTTGGATTTGAGTTGGTTTTTGGATTTGTGTTTGGTGTTATTGGATTTTAGTTTGTATTTGGATTTGGGTTGTTTTTTGGATTTGTGTCTGTTGTTCTTGGATTTGTGTTTGTTGCTTTTGGATTTGAATTTGTTTTTGGATTTGGGTTGGTTTTTGGATTTGTGTTTGTTGTTCTTGGATTTGTGTTTGTTGCTTTTGGATTTGAGTTTGTTTTTGGATTTGTGTTTTGTTTTTTGGATTTGTGTTTGTTGTTCTTGGATTTGTGTTTGTTGTTCTTGGATTTGAGTTTGTTGTTTTTGGATTTGTGTTTGTTTTTGGATTTGTGTTTTGTTTTTTGTTTGAGTTTGTTGTTTTTGGATTTGAGTTTGTTGTTTTTGGATTAGGGTTGGTTTTTGGATTTGTGTTCGTTGTTCTTGGATTTGTGTTCGTTGTTTGTGGATTTGAGTTTGTGTTTGGATTTGTGTTTGTTGTTCTTGGATTTGTGTTCGTTGTTTTTGGATTTTAGTTTGTTGTTTTTGGATTTGTGTTTTTTGTTTTTGATATGAGTTTGTTGTTTTTGGACTTGAGTTTGTTGTTTATGGATTTTATTTTGTTGTTTTTGGATTTGAGTGTGTTGTTTTTGGATTTGTGTTTGTTGTTTTTGGATTTGAGTGTGTTGTTCTTGGATGCGTAGGTCCGGGTTCGATTCTTGACCCGCTAAGAAATTTAATTCTGATCTGAGGGCTGGAATGGTACACTCAGCCTCGTGAGGAAAAACCGAGAAGAAGCGGGTTCGATTCCTACCTCAGCCATCCTGGAAGTGGTTTCTCAATTCTACTCCAGGCAAACGCCGGGATGGTACCTAACTTAAGGCCACGGCCGCTTCCTACCTAAATCCTACCTCAATTACAAATACTCACACTAGTACATACAGTACATCACAGTGACACAGGTTATCAGACAAATTCTACACACACCTAAGTACACGAGGCTACATAACCACAATGTCGCAAAACCCCTAAAGAATCACCATCAAAAACAACAAGAGAATTAAATTGACAGAACAAGTATGATGAATTTCCGGGATCATTTTCCGTAGTAAATAGCATTTTGTTTTTGTTACCACAGTTCTTTTTTTATCTTTTTTTTCTTTCCGTATGGCTTTTAGAACCGGGAGTGTCCGAGGACATGTTAGGCTCGCCAGAGTTTGTAGCTGCTTCTATGCGGACACTCATAGGATGAGCTACAAGTACCGTCGCGTGTGGGGTGTTGCCTGGGGAGGAAAGGGTGAATGTAAGGACGAGGAATTGGAAGGTAGCGGCTGTGGCCTATAGTTAGGGACCAACCCCGGCATTTTCCTGGAAGGAAGATGGGAAACCACGGAGTACCATCTTCAAGGTTGCCGGCGGGGGGATTCGAACCTCCTCGCCTCCCGGATGTGAGTAACAACTTGGCTAATTCACCCGGTGTTACCACAGTAATCCGATATAACGAGAAATCAGTCAGTTCTGACATAACTCATGCGTCAGTTTTTACACCAGAAATGGAAAATCTTTACGTCGAGTCTATTAAACTGGCTGGGTACAGTCATGAACAGTGCTGGTGAAGCTGACCACCAGCGTCAGCAGGCTAGTTAAATTATTCCTTGGAACAAGCGAAGGACGACACAGTCATGGACAAATTATTTTCCATTTAAGTTCATTATGTTCCGAGTATGAGTCATTAGACTTTTAAAGAAACGCGTTTTAACGAGAAAGAGTTAATAGTACCCCAGGCTTCCGGTGATGCAGCGGGAAGTCCCCTCACGCTACTCGAGATAGTGGTAGCCGGCCATGCCTCACATCAGTGCAATATCAATTACACTAAAGCTTTTGAGTTTACCCCCAGGCCTCCTGTGATAGAGCGGGAAGTCCCCTCACGCTACTTGGGATAGCGGTAGCCGGCCATGCATCACATCAGTGCAATATCAGCATGACACTAAAGCTTTTGAGTTTACCCCCAGGCCTCCTGTGATAGAGCGGGAAGTCCCCTCACGCTACTTGGGATAGCGGTAGCCGGCCATGCATCACATCAGTGCAATATCAGCATGACACTAAAGTTTTTGAGTTTACCCCCCAGGCCTCCTGTGATAGAGCGGGAAGTCCCCTCACGCTACTTGGGATAGCGGTAGCCGGCCATGCATCACATCAGTGCAATATCAGCATGACACTAAAGCTTTTGAGTTTACCCCCAGGCCTCTTGTGATAGAGAGGGGAGTCCCCTCACGCTACTTGGGATAGCGGTAGCCGGCCATGCCTCACATCAGTGCAATATCGGCCTGACACTTGTAGCTCTTCAGTTTACCCCAGGCCTCCTGTGAGAGAGTTCGTTTACTGTAACTTTGCACTTTTTTGACAGTTCTCGGGGGAACAAATAGTCCTACTGAGCAGATCAATCCGCCGCTGCCTCGTGTATTGCAGCCAATGAGTCACCACCAACATGCCAGCCAGCAATGGCCGCGTGTATTCCGTCCAAAGGTGAAGAGCTCTTATGAATTGCCTAAACCTACATTCATCTCGCAATAGCAATTCATTGCCCTTTTTAAAGGAAACTTGCATTTATCAAATAATCTTTTTTTGGCACAAATCATGCCATGTGAAAATAATTCACCTGGCCACTGTCCTTGGGGTAATCAAGAGTTTTGCTGTCTTTCCTTTTACCTTCAAAGAGAGAGAAATAAAATAAATATCTTGTACAAGAAATTCCGTATCTGCTTCCGACTCGATAGTCAAAACAAAAATGTCTGACCTGAAGACAGACACCTCTGGCTACTTAGGCTACATATTTACTCAACATTTAAGATAACCACTATATATTTATCTGAAAAGTGAACACGCGTTCAAATTGAACGACTTTGCACAATATTATAAATTATAATTATTATAATTTAATATAATAATCACGGTATTTGCACAGGCGGATGAACACGATAATGCGTCCATTACCAACCGCACACTCATGCCACGAGCACGTGGTTCTTCATTGGTAACTTTTCAGTCTGGCCGACAGAATATGTTCCAAATAATTTCCCAATTACTGGGACAAGTGAAAAAAAAACATGAAAATCTTACATGTGATTCAAACATGTGTATATTTGTTATGGACTACAGGTTATAAATTGAGTCTTTTGTTATGAACGTTGGCAACCCTAGCTGTCAAAAAAGTGCAAGGTTACAGTAAACGAACTCTGGAGCGGGAAGTCCCCTCACCCTACTCGGGATAGCGGTAGCCGGCCATGTCTCACATCAGTGCAATATCAGCATGGCACTAAAGCTCTGAGTTTACCCTCAAGCCTCTTGGGATGCGTTGGGGAAGTCTTCTCACACTACTGAGGGCAGCAGTAGCAGGCCTTGTCTCACATCAACGCAATATGAGCATGACACTAAAGCTCTGAGTTTACCCCAAGCCTTCTGTGATGCATTGGGGAAGTCCCCTCACACTACTGAGGGCAGCTACAGCTAGTCTCACATCAGTGCAATATCAGCATGACACTAAAGCTCTGAGTTTACCCCCCAAACCTCCTGGGATACATTGGGGAAGTCCCCTCACACTACTGAGGGCAGCTGTAGCAGGCCTTGTCTCACATCAGCGCAATATCAGCATGACACTCAAGCTCTGAGTTTACCCGAAGCCTCCTGGGATGCATTGGGGAAGTCCCCTCACGCTACTGAGGGCAGCTATAGCAGGACCTGTCTCACATCAGCGCAATATCAGCATGACACTAAAGCTCTGAGCTTACCCCAAGCCTCTTGGGATACATTATAGAAGTCCTCTCACACTACTGAGGGCAGCTGTAGCAGGACCTGTCTCACATCAGCGCAATATCAGCATGACACTAAAGCTCAGAGCTTACCCCAAGCCACCTGTGATACATTGGCGAAGTCCCCTCACACTACTGAGGGCAGCTATAGCAGGCCTTGTCTCACATCAGCGCAATATCAGCATGACACTAAAGCTCTGAGTTTACCCGAAGCCTCCTGGGATGCATTGGGGAAGTCCCCTCACGCTACTGAGGGCAGCTATAGCAGGACCTGTCTCACATCAGCGCAATATCAGCATGACACTAAAGCTCTGAGCTTACCCCAAGCATCTTGGGATACATTATAGAAGTCCTCTCACACTACTGAGGCCAGCTATAGCAGGCCTTGTCTCACATCAGCGCAATATCAGCATGACACTAAAGCTCTGAGTTTACCCCCCAAGCCACCTGTGATGCATTGGGGAAGTCCTCTCACGCTACTGAGGGCAGCTATAGCAGGCCTTGTCTCACATCAGCGCAATATCAGCATGACACTAAAGCTCTGAGTTTACCCCCAAGCCACCTGTGATGCATTGGGGAAGTCCACTCACACTACCGAGGGCAGATATAGCAGGCCTTGTCTCACATCAGCGCAATATCAGCATGACACTAAAGCTCTGAGCTTACCCCCAAGCCACCTGGGATGCATTGGGGAAGTCCCCTTACACTACTGAGGGCAGCTATAGCGGGCCTTGTCTCACATCAGCGCAATATCAGCATGACACTAAAGCTCTGAGTTTACCCGAAGCCTCCTGGGATGCATTGGGGAAGTCCCCTTACACTACTGAGGGCAGCTATAGCAGGCCTTGTCTCACATCAGCGCAATATCAGCATGACACTAAAGCTCTGAGTTTACCCGAAGCCTCCTGGGATGCATTGGGGAAGTCCCCTTACACTACTGAGGGCAGCTCTAGCAGGCCTTTTCTCACATCAGCGCAATATCAGCATGACACTAAAGCTCTGAGTTTACCCGAAGCCTCCTGGGATGGATTGGGGAAGTCTCCTCACACTACTGAGGGCAGCTATAGCAGGCCTTGTCTCACATCAGCGCAATATCAGCATGACACTAAAGCTCTGAGTTTACCCCAAGCCTCTTGGGATGCATTGGGGAAGTCTCCTCACACTACTGAGGGCAGCTGAAGCAGGCCTTGTCTCACATCAGCGCAATATCAGCATGACACTAAAGCTCTGAGTTTACCCGAAGCCTCCTGGGATGCATTGGGGAAGTAACCTTACACTACTGAGGGCAGCTATAGCAGGCCTTGTCTCACATCAGCGCAATATCAGCATGACACTAAAGCTCTGAGTTTACCCGAAGCCTCCTGGGATGCATTGGGGAAGTTCCCTTACACTACTGAGGGCAGCTATAGCAGGCCTTTTCTCACATCAGCACAATATCAGCATGACACTAAAGCTCTGAGTTTACCCGAAGCCTCCTGGGATGCATTGGGGAAGTCCCCTTACACTACTGAGGGCAGCTATAGCAGGCCTTTTCTCACATCAGCGCAATATCAGCATGACACTAAAGCTCTGAGTTTACCCGAAGCCTCCTGGGATGGATTGGGGAAGTCTCCTCACACTACTGAGGGCAGCTATAGCAGGCCTTGTCTCACATCAGCGCAATATAAGCATGACACTAAAGCTCTTGAGTTGAGAACGCCTGCGTCTAGACCAGAGATTCCCAAACTGGGTGTATTTGCCCAGTAGTGGGCGATTTTAGCACGCCAGTGGGCGAAACTGACAGAATGTGAATTCGATGGGCGATTTGAAAAAATTGGTGGGCAAATAATTCAGTTTTTATAGATACAATATGTGTGAGAAGTTTTTGCCTATAAAAACAAGGAATAAAATTAAAATGCAAACAAGTAATTTAATTACATCAAATTATGTTTCCTTTTTAACATATTTACAGCTACAATAGTTTATCAAATTACACTAATTAGGCACAGGTATTCAGGTTGTTTAATTAATTAGATAAACTAATTCATGTAGTTTTCATTTTATTTTTTTCATTAATTCATTTAATTGATTGTTATTAATTTTTAGACCTATTATTTGCAAATCTTTAATGTACATAATTAGGCTATATCCAAATAAACATGATGTACCTATTAAGATAAAAATGTTGGTAAAAATCCTCATGTCTCAACTTATATGTAAGCTTGCCACAGTGGGTGAGTGGTTAACGTGTCTGTCTACTAACCCCAAGCTTGCAGGTTCGCTCCTGGCCGTGGTAAGTGGTGTTTTTTTTAAGGCGGCAAAAATTACGACACCATGTGATACGATGTTGGCATGTAAAAGAACCCATTTGAAATCAGTAGGCCGTGTTCATAATGGCAAAATTAATCTCGGCAGTTTCCGCCAACACAAAGTTCCTCATTTCTCCACTAGAAAGCGTTCAATGAGCTTAGATACCTAACCTCCTTGACTTTCATAGTGCTTCAAGGAACAACGAAATTCGACATGCAAGCTACCCTTTGGGTGTCAAATATTAAAGCTTGCACCCGGCACCCGAGGCATACCATATTATTATTAACTTACATGTAGGTATTTAAATGTATGTGTTAGTAATTTTAAGATTTGTGTGTATTTTGAAATGAGGTGGGCGAAAAAAAATATTATAAATCTCGAAAGTGGGCGATGGTTAGAAAAAGTTTGGGAAACCCTGGTCTAGACTGTATCCATGCCATTTAAAGACTGATTCAACCCCCCTGGTAAATCGACCACGATGACACTGTTGTCATTAAATCTCAGAGTTGAAATTATTTCACTTTGAATCTTTACTCTCCAACTTTATAGTACATTATAGTACATACGACTGTTTATGTTCGACGATAATTATAACTTTATTATATGTTTTAACATAAATATTCATAAATATCTGTGGGATTCAGTTAGTGAACAGGACGCGCTGGCTTTGCTGACTGAACACAGCGCATGCGTGGGTCAAGGCACTCTGAAAGCAGAGACCATTCACTTTGCTTGCCAACACAGAAATATGTTGGATTTTGAGCGCATGCGCGAAGGTATCCTTACCTAATTGGTCACACAACTGTTTCTTGAGCTCTGATTGGAAGGAGAAGCTGTTTCATAATGAAAAATAGTGTTATAGTGTTATAGCGGCTTCGGTGGCGTAGTCGGTAGCATGATAAACTGCTGTGCCCAAGATAGCGGGTTCAAACCCGGCTGAAGTCGTCGGATTTTTAAGAGCGTTAAAAATCCTTCAGTATGCCTTCCTTCGGAAGGGAAGTAAAGCTGGCGGTCCCATGTCATAGATTTATGCCGGGTTCGATTCCCGGTCAATGCATGTGAGATTTTCGAAGTGAAATGCCATGTCCTGTGGTTCGGATTCCACGTTAAAAGGAGGTCCCGTGGCTCATGATCTAGAGATTAACGGTCACGTTAAACTACAAGCTTCCTTCCTTTCCTTCATAGATTTATGGCATGTAAAAGATCCTTTCACATACTAAACTTGTGTAAAGCAAAATTGTTTAGCACATGGGTTCAGTATCAAAGTTCCAACGTTCACCACTAGGTATCATTGATATCAGGTGGTGAAAGTTGGAACTACTTGAAATTGAACGGTACTTGTAGGTCACCCTTTAGGGTGTCCGCTGGAAGCAGCTACAGACTCAGGCGAGCCGAACATGTCCTCGGACACTCCCGGCACTAAAAGCCATACGATTAATAAATAAATACATAAATAGTGTTATAATGAGCCTCATTATGATACAGTTTTCTGACACATAATGCTTTCATTTGGACTTCGTCGAACATAAAATTTTGATCACCTGTTCAATGCCTGAGCTAAAATAAAAGATGTTCGGTGGAGAGATGGATGATTACTGTAAATTATATATTAAATACGGCTATGCCCTGCTTCACACACTTCCGGCTATAACTAATTTCTCTCTTGCATACAGTATGCGGAATGCTACGCTCTTCACTCACCGTCACGACTCTTTTACATAAGGCGAGTGTGAAGTGGCGTAGAAAGCTGCTAACATCTGAGCAAACAAGTACGTTTATTGGAACAAGTGCTCCACAGATGTGAAACAAGTCCTCATCACTTCTCGCGATCATGTAATAAGCAGCTCTGCCTAAGCCTACTTGGACATTTCGAAGAAGAAAACTTCCCTCAAACTTATATTTAATCAACACTCAGCCAGGCGCGGATCTAGAGTTTGGCTTGGGGGGGGGGTCAGAGAATCAAAATTGTTAAGAAAAATTGTATCACTAAAAGCGCAATCACAAAATAACCAAACGTACAAAACCAGACCAATTTCTTTACAAGATACATGGATAGAAATTTGATGCGTTTAGCGCACCAAAAATATTCGTACAAATTGCAACGGCGTGTTTTGCGACTTTTACATCCAGCTTCGAGAAAAGTATCAAGGTACGTTACAGTTTCGGCAAGTCGAGTTGGTACCGACAAAGGGAGAAAGTCACAGCTTAAATTGCCAACCAAGCTTGCAGTTTGTACGTCGGCAAAAAAAAAAAGCCCCAAATTTCTATTCGTGCACATTGCTGCACATTCATCGTGACATCACTATAAACATCGATTCGGTAATCACAAGGTTTGCTAAACAAAATAGACGCGTTGATTTTGTTATATAAATAATCGTTTTTATATAACAGGTATGAAGTTGTAAATATGTACAGTTGTAACAGAACATAATAATTGCATTAAAGATATTTTCAGTATTGAATAAAATGAAAAAACTGTTTTTCAGTTAAAATGCGTTAAGTTTTATTTGTCTGGTTATTGTGTTTTCGTTTTTTGAGTTTGCAAAAAAATGTGGTCTCCGTTTGGAGGGGGGGGGTCATGACCCCCGTGACCCCCCCCCCCCCCTGAATCCGCGCCTGCACTCAGCAATGTCTCTTTACTGCGAGAACTAAAAGCTCAAGCAGCCATAACCTCCCTATGATGGCTTCCAAAAACATGGTATATTGGCTTTCACGGCCAGTGAATTAAAACTCACCAAGAGCCCGCTGATGAGCCAGTTGGTGTCCTAGGCAAAATCCCACCCAAGACACGGTACAAACCTAGAAAAATTGCTGAGTTTTAATTCGCTGGCCTTGAAAGCAAATATGCCATCTTATATTTAATCGTTTTTATCAATAAATAAAGTAAACCCGAGTGTCTCCATGGAAGTGAATTCCTCCGAATTACTGGAAAAGTTGGTCTGTGGGAAGCGAAGTAGTTAGTTAGTTAGTTATTGTTGTTTTAAGGGGCGGAACTACGAGGTCATCTGCCCCTCTTAACACAGATTAAAGAATACAAATTTTGAATTGAATTTAAAATTTTGAGGTGGACATCTAAATTTAAAAAGACCAAATATTAATCAAACAAAAACAAACAATTAAATAAAAAAATAAAAATTATAAAAATAAACAAAAATTACGGAAAAAACAAAACATTATCATTCAAAAACGAACAAGTCGTTGAGTCAATTTATACTGGAAAATTTAGATTGCTGGCCCTAACCCACTCTCACTTATAAAGCGGATAACGCGATCAGCAGCCACCGCGTCATCGGCTAATATAAGTTTGAGTGTCATCTGCAAACCAAGGTTTCTTCGTAAGTCAGCAAGATCCACACACTCGGTGAAAATGTGGGCCACGGTAAATACGGCTCCACAGGTACAAAGTGGGGGGTCTTCCCTTCTCATTAGGTACGAGTGGGTGGATCTTGTATGACCTATCCTTAGCCTACACAAAATGACGGACTCTCTCCGGGCCCGGAAGGAGCTCCGCCACACGCGAGTAGTTCCCTTGATCGCTCTCAGTTTACTGGGCAGTGGGTCAGCTAGCCACTGACTCTCCCAAAAAGCCAGAACTTGTAGGCGTAACTGAGAGCGATAAGTTGGAGAGAAAGATACTTAGGAAGATAATTTGCCCGAAATTGTGGCTGGACAATGCAAGTTGCGAGGAAGCGCAGAATTTAACCGGTCGGAGCTGAGAAGTATTAAGTCAGTCTTCACTACTTTTCTGGAGACAGATAAAACATCATTGCAGAACAGAACTTAACAAACACACTATATTAGTCATCTATGTTGTGAAGCAACTGTTCAGGTTATATTTAAGTTAGCAGAATATCAATTTTAATTCAATAAACATATTTTTCTAGCCAATTTTGCAAACGTGACTTAATGCCTTTCAGCTCCGTGGTCAGTTTAGTGCGGCAGAATGAATATTTCACATGACTTTTTATTTAAAAATGGATTGTAACATAAAAAACACTGATAGTCAGTCTGAAAGACTACACTTTATATCATTTTAAATGCTACAAATGCTGCGTGAACTCCAAGTCCGTTAGCAAGTGCAATACAAGGTCAAAGGAGGTAGCTGGCTGGATGACGTCACGCTCACCGGAGCGCGCGGGGATAGGAAGAAGCTCAAGCAGTACTATGACGACACACACCTCAGTGCATTCTCGGTACATTTCGTCCCGTCACCGTAACGTAACGCCAGACCCAAGCGAAGTCGACATTTACAATAGCACTTTAACGCGCGGGAATCTTGCAGTGCGGCCAACAATAAATACGGAATACGGCGCTTAAATCACCAAGTCGTTCACTTAATGCTTTTCTCCTGTGATTGCACTACACGTAGCAGTGGTTTCAAGTTTAAACCCACAAAACAAATTGCTTTGAGATGGATTTTGCCTGGCCAGTGAACTTCCGTGGATTTTCTCCTGATGAAAATGTGTGTGCAGCTTAAACAGAAGGCTGAATTAATTATTTCCAATGACGTTCCAAGGCTATTGGATCAATACTTCAGAATATTAATTCTTTAGAAAATGACCATTTTTGACCTAGTGCTTTTCCGCACCGGCCGATTCAATAGGCCGGAAGATCGTGGCTGGACAATACAGATTGCGAGGAAACACAGAATTGTATCAAAGTAATGAACGACTGTTGGAATCCATAAAGAAGAGAAGAATCAAATTCTATGGTCACGTATTTAGTATTGACGAAAGGAGATTGAATAGCAGAATGTTCATCGTCCATACTTGATAACAGACCTATAACCTCTGATAAGTGGTTCAGGGAGGTCTAGAAAAAAAAAGCGTGTCGTCTCATAACTCACGAGCCTCAAAATCCACGAATTTCAAGATGAGGGTTAGTAAAAGTAGGTTTTAGCCAGTTTCTGTACCTGGGCCATTCTCAAAACTCACGATCCAAGCCAGTTCTTCTTTGAATGAGAAAAGGTCCATTGTTAGCGCCATCCGGAACTGTGGCAACATTCCGGCACCCCGGCGTCTCTAAAAGCCGCAGTAGTTAAAAGGGACGTAAAAGCTATTCTAATTATTGTCGAATAAGCCGCTAGTCATTTTTTTCTTGGGGCACATGACCTCGTTCCACCCCTTAAAACAACAATAACTAACTCATTTTTTTCTGTACAGGACCAACATAATAGACACCTAAGTCACTTGATAGTGTTGGCAGATATGAGCATTCCACGAGCTTACTAGGCGCATTTCAATTGTTTTGCTAATGGTCATTGGCTGTCGCTATGTATCCAAACGCAAAATAACGACCTCCATGATTCAAATTAAGTTTATAAGGTCTGAAGTCACCAAGTAGAATGACTGAGTTATACTTGGAGAATATGGTCTGTGATTCTTCTTCTTCTTCTTCAAGTGCCTCGTCCTCCAAGAACATTGGCGATCAGTAGCATGATCTGCTGTTTGTCCATAGCTGATCTAAACAGTGACACTGCATTAAGTCCAAACAACTGGCTTAAGTTCTTTAGCCAGGATATTCGTCTGCGGCCTGGACCCCTAATGTCTGTTCTAGGTTGATAATTCCTTTTCAAACAATACAAACGAAATCCTATTCTGAAACTGGGTGGACAAACATGGGTTGAAGGGCAGTGCGAGTCATTGTTCAGCACATACTTCCTGCGGTTATCGCAGGCACGTGCTCTCCGGAGTCGTGAGTTATGAGACTAATATTATTAGAATGTTAATTCAGCTACTATGAGAGCTGTTTTTTAAGTAAGGGCCGTTTTTTCTAATCCCGTAGTTAGTGCGCGCGCCACAACAAGCGTGCGCGCTACCTCCCGGCATCATTTGCGAACAAGCAGGCGTCAGTTGCAGCTGTGTAGCTAACCTGTACGCTGAACTGTGCACCTTTACAATGTTCAAGATTATTGATTCGCCCGCCGCGTGTGAGGTACGATCTCTGATACGTTTTTTGAGTGCAAGAAACATGTCGGCTGCAGATATTCATCGTCAGCTTTGTGAGGTGTATGGTGATAATGCAATGACGGAAGGTAAAGTGCGAAGATGGGTACGCGAGTTCAAAAGTGGCCGTGGAAATGTTCATAACGATGAACGCTCAGGTCTGTGATCACAGATGACTTGGTGACTGCAATTGACACGAAAATTCACGAGGACCGAAGATTCATGATAACCACTCTATCAATGGATTTTCGTCAAGTGTGAATATTCTTGGTTGTCAGAGAAGGCGGCAAACTTTTATGCAGATGGATTTCAGAACTTAGTTTTAAGGTATGAAAAGTGTCTAAATAAACAAGGCAATTATGTAGAAAAATAGAGGAAGGTATGTAAAACATAAAAATAAATATGGTTTCAAAATAAAATGTTCGGTTAATTAAAAAAAACGGCCCTTACTTGAAAAAAAAAGCCCTCGTAGTTTCTAGTCGTGAGTTTTGATACTGAAAATCCACAGCCTGCTTCCAGTCTCCGACCGGGTCAGGAATGGAATGAATGAAGCCCCCATCTAGCGGCGAGGATATGAACTGTGCCGGCTGCCGAGGCCTGACGCACTTCTCTGGGGCAATGATTAAATGAATGACAGATGAAATGAAATGATAGTGGAGAGTGTTGCTGGAATGAAATTTTGACAGGGAAAACCGGAGTACCCGGAGAAAAACCTGTCTGCCTCCGTTTTGTCCAGCACAGATCTCACATGGAGTGACCGGGATTTGAACCACGGACCCAGCGGTGAGAGGCCGGCGTGCTGCCGCCTAAGCCACGGAGGCTTGGTAGTTTTGATACTATTTGTTACTATTTTTAGCTCGTGAGTTTTGAGACGTAACCAAAAAAAAGGTATGAAGCGTGAAGACATCGCTAATAGAATCAAGTACCGGCAGGAGATCTATAACTTTAAGAGCTTTCACGAAGAAGGCAAAGTCAACAACAGATGGAAAGGAGACAGGCCGCCAGGGAAAAAATGCAATGATACTGAGCTGTGTAACAGTTGATGGCGTGGTCCCTAAGAGCCGTAAAGGAAATTTAAAAAAAAAAAAGTAAACGTTCGGCAAAACCCTTAGTTGAGATAATTACAACTTGGTGTGAAGTACTGTAGCCTATTTCATATCCCGTGAACATGGTTAGGTATACCGGTAGAACAATCATCTAATTTTCCTAGTGGAAACTTATCTTCTCAAGAAGAAGTCTTACAGTAAATTTGCTCATAAGTTTCAGCGGCATGCGATTTTTACTCGTGGGGGAACCCGAAACAAAATATATACAGGAACAATCCGCGTACTCTGGAGGCTCTCAAGAACGAAATAACTGCACCGATACGTAATGAGAGAGGATGAATTACAGTGAGTGAACCAAAACTTCCTACGTCGGTGCAATGTGTGCCTAGAAAATGAAGGACTGCATTTCCAGCAACTACTCTGATATTCATATAAATAATGATGATTATTAAATACGTTAAAAAGTGTAAATGTGTTAAACTAGTTGGGCGCTACGCTGCTTCTAGTGTCACTGTCTTGCTCAACAGACGGCTAGCCACAATATACATTAAAGTCACATGATAGGGTTGGCAATTATAAGCCTCCACGTGCTTACTAGGCGCCTTTCAATTGTTTTGCTCAGGGCCATTGGCTGACGCTTAGTGAACATCATCCGTGGCTTTGTACCCAAACACAAAATAACGGTCGCCACGTGCTTGTTTAAAGACAGTATTACGCCTGCTACGGACTGGCTAGTACAAGCTTCGTATAGCTTCCTCGTTTAGTTGTTGTGGCGCTATCTAATCATTATTCCGTGGACTGTATTACTATTGGTACGTCTTAAAGTGATATTCACGCCATCTATTGTTGTTTCGTAAAACTTGCTTAACTCACTTGACATGTTTCGTGTTAGGCACAATCGTATTGCCCGACTGAAAGGCATACTATAATAGATAGGCCTACTGGGCGATGCTGAAAAATAGCGGCTTAACACTCCAATGTACACACAAGTAAAGGAACGAACATACGCGAGCAATCAGAAACAGAAGAACAATCAAGAAAGTTGGTGTATTTAAATGGAGGAACATCATCAAGCACGTAAATCACGCACGATTTAGAAGGCCGGGAGCGTTCGGAGGCAAGCAGGTGTCAGGGGGGCCATGACGCGTGCTAAGCCGAGCCCAGCATTCCAGACGGGTGGGAGTGGAGACAAGTGAAGGTCGGAGACCGCACGGCCTATAGGATCCAATAAAACTCACTACTAAATTGTTATCTGTCCCATGTTCCAGGGTGAATATTACTACAAGCCTTGAGGGATGTCAAATATCACCTGATCAAGAGGATACATGTTGGTAATTGTTGTTGTTGCTTCGTTTTTGAGTTAACGTGTGCAGTTACCACAAAAGCGAAATTTGACTTAGCCTAACCTTTCGTTGTTTCAGTCTTCAGTATTTCGACTGGTTTGATGCAGCTCTCCATGCCTCCCTGTCCTGAGCTAATCGTTTTATCTCTACATAGCTACCACACCCTACATCCAAGGCAATCTTTTATTCTAACCTTGGTCTACCCCTACAGTTCTTATCCTCGACCCTTCCTTCCATAACTAAGTTTGCTATTCCTGGGTGTCTTAGTAGCCTATGTGTCCTGCCAACCTATCTCTTCCCTTCATTAGCAGTCGCCAGAAACATCTCTGCTCTCCCAATCGTCTTAATACCTCTTCATTTGTAACCCTATCTACCCGTCTGATCTTCATCATTCTCCTGTAACACCACATTTCAAACGCTGCTAGTCTCCTCTTTTGTGCCGCTCCAATAGTCCAAGTTTCACTTCCATACAGCGCCACGCTCCAGACAAAGGCTTTCAAAATAAATGACTTCCTAATACCTAAATTTATATTCGATGTCAACAGATTCCTTTTTTGTAGAAATGATTTCAGAGGAGGCGAATCTTAAAAGCACAAAAATTGTGTATCGTAGTTGGACTGCACCGAAAATCTGTGTACGTGTATGTATGTTTATTTTCGACCCTGACTATTATATGTCAGAAAACTGTACTATAATGAGGCTCATTATAACACTATTTTTCATTATGAAACAGTTTCTCCCACCAATCAGAGCTCAAGAAACAGTTGTTTGACCAATTAGATAATTAGATGCGCTGAGTTCCACGGCCTTCTAATTTAAATTTCACTGCCTGGCCTATTGTCATAATAGGGTAATCGAGGAGGCCATAGTCAAATACAAGGCATTCTCTTGTCTCATGCGCTCTGTTCAGTATATAAAACAGGCGAAATCTCGACAGATATTTATGAATATTTTTGTTCGAACATAAAATAGTTATAATAATTATCGTCGAACATAAACAGTCGTATGCAACTCACCTATAATGGTAATTAAGACACTCGTATGGAAATTATAAAACTCGCATACGCTCGTTTTATAAACATACTTGTGTCTTAATTATTGCCATTATAGGCTCGTTGCATAATGTACTATTATGTGTGTGTAATTTGTCTGTTAACCTGTGTTTTTGTGACGTCTATCTTAGTGTGTGTATTTGTAAAATTCGGCCAGGATTGAGTAGGAGGCACTAAGTACCATCCCAGTATTTTCCTGGAGTGAATGTAGAAATTAATATTTTAACTTTCAGTTGGTCAACACAATATAATTCCAATTACTGGAATATGTGAAAAAATAACATATGATATATATACGAGGGAAGTTCCAAAAGTAAGTTTCGTTATTTTATTGCACGATCAGGTGGTACACCACGTGACACACGCATTAGTACAGTCATCGATCACAGTGACACAGGTTATCAGTAGAGCCCTGCGTGGATAAACAAAACGTTATCCGCATCCGCCCCGCATCCGCACGACTGTTATACGCATCCGCACGTTTGTTATACGAATCCACTGGTATTAAAATAAAAACTTTCTTCGCCTTTTCCCAATTAATTGCGGTCGCCGGAGCCAACCAGGTTCATTTTGGTTTTGGCCGGGGATTTACGGCCGGATGCCCTTCCTGGCGCCGCGTGATTTTTTAGGTAAAAATACATCCGGGTGAAAGATGAGTAGCTAAGCCACTGCACCATCACACTCCCCCTACAATTCTATTTTTAATTACATAAAGTATTAAAGTTACATGTTTAGACATTTGAGGAGAAAGTCCTTCCCCTACGCTATGAATGTCATGTGCTATGTTTACTGCATGAGTTGCAACCCTTTTTAGTTCAGAGTGTTAATTATGCTTAATGGCATCATTTGAATTAGATTAACGTAAATCATCATCTTACATTTGACATGACAAAAGAACGGGAAAATATGATGATACGTCATAAACATCCGGGTCCTAATAATGATATTCAACAAATTCTTTTTTTTTTAACTATCCACAAATTTACTCCAAACATTATCCGCTATTCGCACAGCCATGCAAACTATATCGGCATGGCGTAAAATTATGTGGGTTTATCCTCGGAAATCAGCTTCCGCGCGGGACTTTAGTTAAAGGATGGGTGAGATAGCAACAGATTCCACCTGTTCCCAATGTTATCTCTCGAGGCTTAGTATGCCTCGTTCCATCACACAGACCAGATTTAAAAATCTTGACAGAGACTGGAATCGAAGCAAGACAAAAAAAAATCCACGTTAACTTAGTCTTCACTGCACATGATTGAAGCAAACGGAGCCGGTAATCAACATTTCCCAAACCCCTACATGAAGCAACAATGCACAGTCCCATGTGATCAGCGTCCTTCAGGACCAAGAAGTCACTGCCTTCTCGATGGAGAACCACGTGTGAGCAGCGGTTAATATATGCAAGATGTTAAGTAAAAACATCACGCAACTCATAACGACGTCCCATTATGTAAATGTCGATAGGACACTATCGATTATTCCATGACACAGCTAAGTTTCCGAGAAGAACCTACTACAAAACAGTGCCATTGCGTGCGCCTGGAACTAGGCCACCCACACGCGACAAGGCTAGAGCGCTGAGACATACATGAGCCGCGCGATAGTCTTCTATTGAGGACGGAAGTCAAGAGTATATAGACGACTCCCATGGTCTAGGACAGCTGAATTCTACTCTCCTCTCCGGCAGATAGCCTATTAAAGATGTGATGCACTCAGCATCGCGTGGACAATTAAGTAGCTACTTGATATACATCACCTGTAATCAACAGGTTATATTTGGGACGGTACCTTCTAACAGGCCACCGTCGCTTCCATCCGCATCCTTGCCCAGTTTCATTCGTCTTAATTCATTTCATCTCTCATTAACTCCTCTTATGAGGTTGGCGTCAGGAAGGGCATCCGGCCGTAAAACATACGCCACATAGAATTTCATTGCACCTCATCCCCGACCCCGTTGGAAACGGGAATAATTAGGGGTAGACATTTCTTCTTTTCTTTCTTCGTCATGCCCGACTAAGGAGCGAACTTATTTAGCTGATGGCATTGCATTTCTCTTCTCCCAAAATCTCTTCATCTTCTCACTCTGGCTTCTCTTGCGATCTTCTGACCAGCTTTTGTTGGTGATAGTGGTTGGATGGTAGACATTTATTATTATTATTATCATTATTATTATTATTATTATTATTATTATTATTATTAAAGTTTACTCTCCGACCTCCTGATCCATTCAGGTATCCTTCCGAAATTTGACGCACAGAGTTGCCTACGGGCGTCAACATAAAGATCTGCACCTGACCACTATGGAGACCACAGCCATTGTTGTCATTATTATTATTATTATTATTATTATTATTATTATTATTATAGTATTTTTATAATTATTATTGTGCGACAAGGTTGTTTGCTGTCCCCTGGACTGTTCAATGCCTTCGCTGAAGTTATAACAAAGTGGTCATTTAAAGGTTCTAATATGGGAGTGAAAGTTGGTGGAAGACTTATCCAGAATATTAAATTTGCTGATGATCTGGCATTAGTTGCGGTAAATCCGCATACATTAACAAACATGTTGCAATGTTTAAATGATACAGCTACAGAATACGGAATGAAAATCAATTTTAAGAAGACCAAGATTCTGGTGATAAGTAAGCATCAACACCAACTAAATATAACCATAAATAAAGAACCAGTACAACAGGTCAATCGATTTAAATACCTTGGTCAGATCTTCACAGAAGACCTACGATGTGAAGTTTAAATCAGGAGCCGTATAGCCATGGCCAAGCAGGTATTCCGTGAAAAGCATTCTCTAATTGGTCAACGCTCGATGTCCCTCAGCCTTAGAAAACAACTGGTTAAGACCAACATATGGCCAGTTGCAATGTATTGCAGTGAGACCTGGACAATGAATAGAGGTGACATTAAACAACTAGAAGCGTTTGAGATGTGGTGTTGGCACCGAATGGAAAAGATCCGATGGGTAGAGAAAATGGCCAACATAACGGTGTTGGATCGAATAAAGGAAAAACGGCAAATGATCCGCCAGATATATAGAAGGAGATCCACCTGGCTTGGCCACAGGTTACGACATGGTGGCCTGATGATCGACATACTAGAAGGCAGAATACCTGGAAAACGCCCTCGCGGGAGGCCACGGAACACTTTCATGAGATCTTTCCTAGATAGCTCTGGCCTAAAGTTATGAAGTGGTCAAAAGGACAACACAAGACCGAACAACGTGGAGAAGAATCATTGTAGGGACAGACCAGTCGCTTGACTGAAAACCATGATGATGATGACTGGAGGTTTTCAGAATATTAAGTAGTGTGTTGTACAAATGACACAAGCCATTTAGAAGACGGGAGAGAAAAAGCCGGATATGACCAAATTTTCACTATGATAATTCTTGGAGTTATTATTATTGGTAGTAGCAGTAGTAGCAATATTTGCCAGAGGTCCGGTTCAGCCAAGAGATGTAATTCTGGTCTGAGGGCTGGAACGGGGTATATTCAACCTTGTGAAGAAAAACTGACAAGCAAGAGGTGGATCCGATTCGTACCTCAGCCATCCTGGAAGTGGTTTACCTTGGTCTTCTCACTCCATGCAAAGGCAGGGATGGTTCCTAACTTAAGGCCACGGCCACCTCCTTCCCAATCCTCATCTGTATTACAAATACACACACTAATACAGCCATCGCAGGCGGCATCGGTGGCGTAGTCGGTAGCATGCTGAGCTTCTATGCCCAAGGTCGCGAGTTCAAACCCGGCCGAAGTCGTCAGATTTTTTAAGAGCGTTAAATATCCCTCAGTATGCCTTCCTTCGGAAAAACTTCCACTAAGGTTTGTGAAGCTAAATTCGTAGGTTAGATTTGATTAACGCTCTAATAAGTTCCAACGTTCGTCACCAAGCACTGGTTGTGATGGCATCTAGTAATAGCCAAGTTCACAACTAGGTGTCGTGGATGGTAGCATTTGGTAGCGAAATTAGGAACTACTTGAAATTATCGTCTGCAGTCCTTACAAATAACACACACTAAGACAGCCATCACAATTAACATCGGTTATCAGACAGATTATCAATATAGATTTAGGTATTAGGAAGTCATTTTTGAAAGCCTTTGTCTGGAGCGTGGCGCTCTATGGAAGTGATACTTGGACTATTGGTTCGGCAGAAAAGATGAGAATTGAATCATTTGAGATGTGGTGTTACAGGAGAATGATGAAGATCAGATGGGTAGATAGGGTTATAAACGAAGAGTTATTAAGACGAGTGGGAGAGGAGAGATGTTTCTGGCGACTGCTAATGAAGAGAAGAGATAGGTTGGTAGGACACATACCCAGGAATAGCAAGCTTAGTTATGGAAGGAAGGGTCGAGGACAAGACCTGTAGGGGTAGACCAAGGTTAGAATACGTTAAACAGATTGCCTCGGGTGTAGGGTGTGGTAGCTATGTAGAGATGAAACGATTATCTCAGGACAGGGAAGCATGGAGAGCTGCGTCAAACCAGTCAAAATACTGAAGACTCAAACAACAACAACAACATCAGACAAATTCTACACACACCCAAAGTACACGGGGCTACATGACCGCGTTGTCGCAGCCCCTAAACTAAGGAACCAAACAACCAACAGCCATCGCAATAACACAGATTATCACAAAGAATTACTCCGGGACTTGAAAGAAGAAACAATCTTGGCATTTGCATGGAGGGAATGTGGGAAAAAAACGGAGAACCCCCACACTCAGGATAGCCGTTGTCAACGCAGGGAATCGATTTGCAGAAGCTACCCTCGTGGTCGAAGGTGAAATCAGGTCAACCATGTTGATGAGGAAGAAGAGTCTGAGCACGAATCCAAAGGATGTAAGAATGTCTAGCAGGTTAAGTACACACATCAAAAAAAGTTTTGCATCACCTCGGTTCCCAGATCTCCGGCATATAGACGTTGACTGTGTATATTGTATCAAAGATACAGTCCCTTTGACTGTTCATAGATGTCACTAAAACTGCTCAAAGATGTAAACAACCATGCATGAGCAGGGCCTATTAGACGGAGGGGGTACGACAGCCGATCAGTTCCAGTCATTCCACCAGGACGAAGGTACGCTGCTCATGTTGTCTGTAGTTCTACCATGCCTAGAAGGTCAATACCGCAGTTCGATCGCGTCCGCATTGTTACTTTGTGTCAAGAAGGGCTCTCAACAAGGGAAGTTTCCAGGCGTCTCAGAGTGAACCAAAGCGATGTTGTTCGGACATGGAGGAGGTACAGAGATACAGGAACTGTCGATGACAGGCCTCGCTCAGGCCGCCCAAGGGCTACTACTGTAGTGGATGACCGCTACTTACGGATTGCCGCTCGGAGGAACCCTGACAGCAATGCCACCATGTTGAATAATGCGTTTCGTTCAGCCACAGGACGTCGTGTTTCAACTCAAACTGTGCGCAATAGGCTGCATGATGCGCAACTTCACTCCCGACGTCCATGGCGAGGTCCAGCTTTGCAACCCCGACACCATGCAGCGCGGTACAGATGGGCCCAACAACATGCTGAATGGACCCCACGGAATTGGCATCACGTTCTCTTCACCGATGAGTGTCGCATATGCCTTCAACCAGACAATCGTCGGAGACGTGTTTGGAGGCACCCTGGTCAGGCTGAACGTCTTAGACACACTGTCCAGCGAGTGCAGCAAGGTGGTGGTTCCCTGATGTTTTGGGGTGGCATTATGTGGGGCCGACGTACGCCACTGGTGGTCATGGAAGGCTCCGAAACGGCTTTACGATACCTGAATGACATCCTCCGACCCATAGTGCAACCATATCGGCAGAATATTGGAGAGGCATTTGTCTTCATGGACGACAATTCTCGACCTCATCGTGCACATCTTGTGAATGCGTTCCTTCAAGATAACGACATCGCTCGACTACAGTGGCCAGCATGTTCGCCAGACATGAACCCTATCGAACATGCCTGGGATATGTTGAAAAGGGCTGTTTATGGACGTCTTGACCCACCAACCACTCTGAGAGATTTACGCCGAATTGTCGTTGAGGAGTGGGACAATTTGGACCAACAGTGTCTTGATGAACTTGTGGATAGTATGCCACGACGAATACAGGCATGCATCAATGCAAGAGGACGTGCTACTGGGTATTAGAGGTAGTGGTGTGTACTGCAATCTGGACCACAAATGCTGAAAGTCTAGCTGTATGATGGTACAACATGCAATGTGTGGGTCTCATGAGCAATAAAACGAGCTGAAATGTTGTTTGTGTTGATCTCTATTCCCTTTGTATTTAAAGGTTCCGGAACTCTTGGAACCGAGGTGATGCAAAACTTTTTTTGATGTGTGTATATTCATCAGATATTGGCAGACGCTGGGCGTTCGTTAGAAACGCAGGATGTACGGCCTTCACCACGGAGTGAAAGGTAACACTGTGCTGCATTATCTGCACAGAACAGATGAACATCAGTCACGACTGGAACAACAGGTTTCACTTTCAGGTTTCCGGTTCAGGAGGCCTTGCTATAGGTTTTGTTTACATAATTGGATCGTTATGTCGTTACCATAGAAACAATATTGCACTAGGCCGTATTACGACACCGCAAAGAGATTGAAAGATTCTATGCACAGCGGCTTCGGTGGCCTAGTCGGTAGCATGCTGAGCTTCTATGCCCAAGATAGCGGGTTCAAACCTGGCCGAAGCCATCGGATGTTTTAAGAGCGTTAAAAATCCCTCAGTATGCCTTCCTTCGAAGGGGAAGTAAAGCCGGCGGTCCCATGTCATAGATTTATGGCATGTTAAAGAACCTTCCACTATTTGCACCTGTGTGAAGCTAAATTAGATAGGTTAAGAATGTAAACAACGCTCTTAGGTTCCTACGTTCGTTGCCAAGAGCCGACTGCGGTGACGTCTAGTAGCTAAGTTCTGAACTTGGCCTAGTAGTCGTTGACGGTGGCGCTTGGCGGCAAAAGTAGGAACTATTTGAAAAATTCTAACTTGCAGTCTGTACTTAAATTAAAAAACAGATAGCACACACTAATACAGTCATCACAATTAACACCGGTTATCAGACAGATTCTACACACACCCAAAGTACACGGGGCTACATGGCCGCGTTGTCGCAGCCCCTAAACTTAAGAACCAACCAACCGACACCGCAAAGAGATTGAAAGCTTCTATGCCCAAGATCTCGGGTTCAAACCCGGCCGAAGTCGTCGGATGTTTTAAGAGAGTTAAAAATCCCTCAGTATGCCTTCCTTCGGAGGGGAAGTAAAGCCGGTGGTCCCATGGCATAGATTTATGGCATGAAAAAGAACCTTCCACTAATTACACTTGTGGAAGCAAACATCTTTAGTTTAAAAACGCTCTATTAGTTCCAACATCCGCCACCAGGTGCTGACTGCGATGGCATTTAGTAGCCGCGTTCGCAGCTAGGTGTCGTGTATGGTAGCAATTGGTGGCAAAAGTAGGAACTACTTGAAAAAATTAATCGTCTTCAGTCCTTCTACCTGAATTACAGATAATACACACTAATACAGTCATCACAATTAACACCGGTTATCAGACAAACTCTACACACAGCCAAAGTACACGGGACTACATGACCGCGTTGTCACAGCCCCTAAACTAAGGAACCAACCAACCAACCAACCAACCAACCAAATAGATTCAAAACTGGTTGGTTTGTTCCTCAGTTTAGGGGCTGTGACAACGCGGTCATGTAGCCCCGTGTACTTTGGCTGTGTGTAGAATCTGTCTGATAACCTGTGTTAATTGTGATGACTGTATTAGTGTGTATTATCTATCATTCAGGAAAGGACTGCAGACGATCAATTTCAAGTAGTTCCTACTTTTGCTACCAAATGCTACCGTCAACGACACCTAGCTGTGAACTTGGCTACTAGATGCCACCGCAACCCGCACCTTGCGGTGAACGTTGGAACTAAAAGAGCGTTAACCAAATCTAACCTACAAATTTAGCTTCACAAAATTGTAGTTATTAACTATTAATAACAATTTCGAAGGAGGTATATTGGCTTTCACGGTCAAGGAATTAAAACTCAGCAAATTTTCTAGATTTATGACGTTTATGCCTAGAAAAATTGCTGACTTTTAATACCTTGACCGTGATAGCCAATATACCATCTTTTTGGAAGCCTATATAAGGAGATGAAAGGCTGCTTGAGCTTTTAACTCTCGCCGTAAAGAAGGACAAGTGCGCTTCATAAGAAGGAGGGTAGCGCGCAGTTCACTACTCCTGTGGGGGTCCGGGCACAGACTCCAAGAGCCCGCTGATGAGCCTATCTTAATGTCCCTATGCGAAACCCCACCCGAGTTTTAGTTTCGAAAAATTCAAATTTCGCAACTTTATAGATTCTTTTTTATACTAGTGGTGCTAGAGCTAAATCTACAAAACCTTGTATAAATGAACAATACGATAAGTCTAATAATGTGCTTCATTAATAAGGACCCTGATTTATGACAGTATAAAAGGCTCCAAAGCGGTGAAATAGAATGTTCAGGGCGGTGGAATAGAATGTTCAGAGTAGTGAAATAGAATGTTCAGAGCGATGGAATAGAATGTTAAGAGCAGTGAAATAGAATGTCAAGAGCAGTGAAATAGAATGTTCACAGTGGTGAAATACAATGTTAAAAGTGGTGAAATAGAATGTTCAGAGCGGTGAGTGAAATATAATGTAAAGAGTGGTGAAATAGAATGTTTGGAGCGTTGAAATGAAATAATTAAAAAATGAGGGTTGAGTGCGAACGGTGCACGGTTTTGGTTAAATTATGAAAAATATACAAACATTTGGAGGAATTAACAAACATTTCTCTGTGTTTAAGACCTAACCTAACGTTTACTTCAACAAATACGGCACTCTCCATGATTACCTCACCCGGCCCATGGGTGATAAGTTGCAGTGGTTTGAACTAATTAACAAAACTCAAAAAGTGAAAGACAACACAGTTCAATTTAAAAATAAATGACTACAAATTAGTACGAGTTCGGATAATAAAGAGAGAATATTGATAACGTAATTAAAACTGTGAGCATAAATTAGTACTGATTCATAATTAGAAAATGGAGTTATTATTTCATTTGAGAGGCTTGGAGATGGTGGGCATTTAGCCCCGTGAACTTGGTTGTGAGAGTAGAATGTTTCTGATAACCTGTGTTACTGTGGTGTCTGTTTACATGAGATTAATAAAATCCACATGGATGACCAGTTTCAATCGTCAAGCGATCATCTTCAGATCCTTTGCACCTAGGCTATTAAATCTATGTCAACAAGAATAGGTTATGATATTTACAACATATAGGCCACTCATTTAGTTGCAGTACTTGTATAGTTAATGGTATAAGGGGCGGAACAGCAAGGTCATCAGCCCCTACCACAGTAATTAAACTAGCACAAATCGTCAAGATTATGTGATTTATTTGTTGAGATACTGATAGTGATGATTGACTTTCGATTACTAAGGCAACACTGAACAAGTAGTTCCGTGAAGAACTAAAGCCTATTTTCATATATCCTACTTATGTTAACTGCCTGTATCAACATACAAAATTTCAGTTTGATTGCTGTAATAGATTCGTAGATATTGAGAACCGACTAAATATAGCGGATGGTCACCATGTTGGATTTACTGTACCAAGTTTCATTGCGTTTGGATCATTAAATCGCGAGAAAGGTCTATTTAAAATTTTCGACTTCGCTTGGCCGCCATATTAGTTTTCTAATTAACCGGTTTTTGAAAGTCTTATGGATGAACTTCCAGTAGTGCCTTTTATCTCAGCACAAAATTTCAGGGTGATACCGCTAATAGTTTCAGAGATATAGAATGCCGGTGAAATATTTCGCACAGCCGCCATCTTGAGGTTATGTAAACAATTGAACCAAGTTAGATGTCGGTGTATTACAATGTGTATAAAAATATACTCAAGTTTTATTGCGTTTGGTTGGTTAAATCACGAGAAACGTCTATTTAAAAGTCGCAGCGTCGCGTGGCCGCCATGTTGGTTTTGTATTTACCAGGTTTTCGAAAGTCACATAGGTGAACTTCTAGTAGTTCCCTTTATCACCGTAAAATATTCCAGTGTGATATCGGTAATAGTTCCGGAGATATTGAATGCTGGTGAAATATTTCGCACAGCTGCCATGTTGGATTGGTGAGAAGTAACAAAATTTGAAGTTTACGGTCGGGGTCGTCCGAAATAGTGCTATGAACTTACCGAATTTCATTGAAATCTCTCCAGCCGTTTAGATTTTATTAGGGACACACACACACACACGAATCACACACGCACACACAGACAGACACACGGACAAAAGGTGATCTCATAAGCCTATATTTTTCGTAAATGAAAATAGGCTAAAAAATGGCTTTCAACACGATAATTGTTAAATAACACCTAATTATTTTAAGTTGTTTTTGAAAACGGTTTCATAATGCTTAGATATGATGTAATAAATGTTCGCTAAAGCTGCTAAAACACGTGTTTCTGTTGAAAAACTTGATGATACGAGTTACTTGGTAGGCTCGTAATAATCAAAATGAAATAAATAATTAATATGGCGCATGGAGTGTAGTTATAAAAACAAAAATATCACTACAGAACATAAAACTCCGTCTGCAGGATCTACTGGGTGGATTGAGTAGCTCAGTAGTTTCTGTTGCCGGTCCCAAGCCCGGAGAAAGGAGGAGGGTTGGCTTAAGCCGTAAAATAAGAGCCAGAACACATCTTGAGGCAACCTCTAGGACTCACAATCTTAGTTGTATAACGTTGGACTTTGTCCAACCCACATTTACTTTAATATCATGGATTTAGCTTCTAATGGTCATGATTACCCTGAAGACAATGCTAGGCGTAAATTGGATTCCAGGGTGCCTAACAGTTTAGGGTTACATTATGGTGAATCGGAGCACCACAAGAACAGTTCAAGATTCAAGAAAATGAGAAAATATTTTTTTGGAACATACAATGTGAATTCCTTAATTCAGGTTGGAAAATTAAAACAACTAACAACAGAACTTCATAGACATCACATTACAATATTAGCCCTTCAAGAGACCAGGTTCTTGGATGAGGACACCTTTGAATCTGACAACTTCCGAATTTTCAAAGGAAAGGTTGGGAAGAGAGTGATGAAGAACATGCCACATCTTGGAACTGCTTTTATGGTCAACAAGAAATTTTTGGACGCAGTTATCGCTTTTAGAAGTGTGAATGCCAGACTATCTTTTCTAACTATAAAATCTCTCAATAAGAGATACACGCTAATCAACGCCCATGCTCCTATAAATAAGGATAATAAAACGAATCCAGAGAAAGTTGATGAATTTTGGGACGAGTTAGAAGCCGAAATTCTCAAAATTCCTTCTAACCATGTAAAAATTTTACTTGGAGATTTTAATGCTCAGCTTGGATCTGAGAGAAAATTTTCTGATATAATAGGTAAATATCCCGCTCACAATAGAACCAACAGGAATGGTGAGAGATTGGTTAAACTCTGTGAACATCTAAACTTAAAGATTATGTCCACACATTTTAAAGCAAAACCAAGTAAAAAGAAAACATGGGTCTCCCCAAATGCGTTGCTGGGTGAGTTTCAACTAGATCATGTAGCTATCTCTCGAAATTGTTTCAAAGAAATTCAAAATGTCAAGGTCAGAAAATCCATTAATGTAACTTCAGATCATTACCTTTCTCAAATCAAGATGAATTTCATACCTTTTACACGCAAACAAAATACAACTAGAATTAACATTCCGAAAATTAATAGAGAGGTTCTTACAAATGAAAAAAGGATAGAATTTCAAGGAAAACTTAAAATACCAACCAATTGGAATGATGTTACCTTCTTGAACCAGCTCAGGAAATTGCACCGTTGAACTTTTATAGGACACATGCTTGGTGGAATGAACAATGTGAAAGAGTGATCAAAGAAAGACATTGTGCTTGGCACAAGTGGAACGGGAACAAGACTCCAGAAAATTTAGAGGAAGTACAAAGATTAAGGAAAATGGCCCACCAGACTTTAAGAACGATTCGAAGAAAATATATGAAGGACCAAATAATGGAAATGGACGACAATTTTAAGAAAAATGACACCCGATTGTTTTATAGAGCATTTAAGAATGAAATCACTGGATATTCAGCGCCGAGTTTAAATTTCAAAAGGGAAGATGGTACGCTAGCATTAAACAACAAGGAAAATTGTGATATCTTGGCTGCGTATTTTGAGAAGTTGTTAAATTGTCCAAAACCGACAGACAAGTTGAGTTTCAAATTTACAACACAAAATGTTGACTTTACGCCCCCAGATGTAAATGAAGTTAAATGTATTATCAACTCACTTAAAAATAATAAAGCCTCAGGCAAGGATGGAATAATTGCAGAAATGTGGAAGCTTGTAGATGATGAATTTTTAATAGCGACGACAAATCTATTCCAGAAAATTTGGATTGAGGAAGCAATTCCAGAAGACTGGTTAATCGCCTTAATTCATCCACTACATAAAAAAGGCTCAAAAATTGATGTCAATAGTTATAGGGGGATCTCATTGTTGTCTGTCACATATAAAATATTTGCCAAATTACTTTTAAACAGACTTGAACCACAGATCGAACCACAGCTTGGCGAGTTCCAAGGAGGTTTCAGAAGGAATAGATCGTGTGCAGAACAAATTCTTAGTTTAAAATTGATATTAAAATATTACAACAACAGGCCAAAGAATATCTTTATCTCATTCGTTGATTTTCAGAAAGCGTATGATTCAGTGGATAGGGATACTGTTTTTGACACATTGAAGGAATACCAAGTTGATCAAAAAACCATAAATTTAATAAAACTTACATTAACTAATACGATTTCCAGAGTCAAATTTTTAAATGAAGTTAGCGAGCCCTTCGAGGTAAAAACTGGGCTAAGACAAGGGGACAGTCTATCACCACTGCTTTTCAATTTGGTCTTGGATAAAGTCATGAGGACGTTTTGGGAGAAGAACGATTCAAGTGCTAAAATTGTTACAAAGAATAAGAACCTCAAAGTCAAAGGTTTAGCATTTGCTGACGACGTAGCGTTGTTTGCTGAATCAGAACAAGAAGCTATTAACCAAATTGATCAGTTAAAAGAAACGGCGGAAAAAGCGGGCTTACAGATTTCGTTGGTAAAAACAGAGATGATGACAAGTGATCAGAAATACAGTAAGAAAATGATTTAAAAAAACAAATTATGGCAGCATCAGGGTCACTGACCGATTTAAATATCTTGGAGAAATAATTAGTAGCAATGGGGCGGATAAATTGGCAATCGAGAACAAAAAAGGGAAATTGGAAAGATTAAATTTTTGTACAAAAAATATATACAATAAAAAGAACCTGTCTATCAATGCAAAATTACGACATTTTAATACTGTTGTTAGACCAGTCATCTTGTACGGCATGGAAACTACAAATATAACCGGAATGGAGAATTTGCTCAAGATAGAAAGAAGAATTTTAAGAAGGATTTATGGTCCTAGGAAAACACAGGAAGGTTATAGACTGAGATCGAATGCAGAAATTTATAGTAAAATCGACAATCTTGAAGTGATGATCAGAAAACGGCGACTTCAGTTCTACGGACATATGGTCCGCATGGATTGCTCAAGTTTAAACAAACAAATTTTTGATAAAATCTGGAACTATAAAGGACAAGGAGGCTATGTAAAACAAATGAAAGAAGAACTTCAAAAATTCAAAATTACTGAAGAAGATTGTCTAAATCGAATAGAGTACAGAAAAAAAATGGTCTCAAAATTCTTGTCGGGGAGAAGAAAAATCTCAACAGAGGAGAATGGACTGCTGAAAGAAGAGCTGCACAGTCGACCAGGATGAAAGACTTCTGGAAGAGAAAGAAGGAAACTAGACCCATAAAGAAGTGATATTTGCGTGGTCCTTGTTGGCCTGTCCGCGGTGTATATACGAGGCACGTCCAGAAAGTAAGTTCCGTTTGGTAATAAAATTAAATTGTGTACAGATACAGAAAAAATATTTATTGCACAACATTCTACACCTTTTAAACTACTTTTCCACACAACTGCCGAACTTTTGCAGGCATTTGTCATAGCGTGGCACAAGTTTTTGGATACCTTCTTCATAGAAGTTTGCCGCCGACCCGTAAACGAGAGTGCAGGCTCCCCTGTAAGATATCCTACTGTTTGGCCACCACTGTTAGGCAAATTGCGTGCTTACCAGGAGAACTGCGTATGTTTAGGAGTTCTCCTGACCACACACGCAATTTGCCTAACAGTGGTGGCCAAACAGTAGGATATCTTACAGGGAAGTCTTCACTCTCGTTTACGGTCGGCGGCAAACTTCTATGAAGAAGGTATCCAAAAACGTGTGCCACGCTATGACAAATGCCTGCAAAAGTTCGGCAGTTATGTGGAAAACTAGTTTAAGAATTGTAGAATGTTGTGCAATAAATAATTTTTCTGTATCTGTACACAATTTAATTTTATTACCAAACGGAACTTACTTTCTGGACGTGCCTCGTATATACTACAGAACATAAGAAGATAAGATCCCCTGCCAGGTAGATAGCCAATGCACACTTCCCGTTGAGAGTGTTGCCTAACTGCCCCTGGCGACACAAGCAATCGCCTCAAAGAGCAGTCAATCACTATCGCTATAAATACGGTTGTACGTGTCTTCAGTCTCCACGCCTCGTTTCATCTCTACCACACCTTACATCCCAGACAATCTGTTTAACATACCTAACCTTGGTCTACCCCTACAGGTCTTGTCCTCGATCCTTCATTCCATAACTAAGTTTGCTATTCTTCGGTGTCTAAATATGTGCCCTACCAACCTATATCTTCTCTTCGTTAGCGGTCGCCAGAAACACATCTTCTCTCGCACTCATCCTAATACCTCTTCATTTGTTACTCTATCTACCCATGTGATCTCCATCATTCTCCTGTAACACCACATTTCAAACGCCTCAATTCTCCTCTTTTCTGCTGCTCCAACAGTACAAGTTTCACTCCCATAGAGCGCCACGATCCAGACTAAGGCTTTCAAAAATGTCTTCCTAATATCTAAATCTATACCTAAATCAACAGGTTTTCCCCCCGTAGAAATGCTTTCCTTGCCTGAGTTAACCTACTTTTTATACCCTCTTTGCTTCGTCCATCACTGGTTATTTTGTTTCTCAAGTAGCAGAATTTTCCTATTTCCTTTAACTTTTCACCTGCCAATTTGATGTCAATAAGGGTTTCTGATTTCTTTCGTCTGCATTCCAATATTTTTGTTTTGCATTTATTTATTTATTTTCATCATGAATTCCTTCCTAACGACGGAGTCCATATCATTTAAAAAATCATTCAAATAATCTGGTGAATAAGTTAAAATGACTATGCTATCAACAAATCTCAAGAGTTGAAATTATTTCTCCTTGAAATTTCTCCTACTTTAATTTTCTTCATTTTGCTTGTCAAATGTATAGATTGCAAAGTAGACTATATGTGATAAACCATATGGATATGGTTCATACGGTAGGACGCATTAAATAAAAAGAGTTGGTGGCTATTGACCTTCAAGTTTAGTGTGATAATCTGTAATGGGTAGCAAATGGTCAGGTTGGTGTTCACGCAGCTGGTTATTTGGATGATGTGGTGTTCCTATAGATTAATAGTCTGAGCGTAATGGACCCGATGATGATCGCTTGATGATCAAAATTAGTTAGTTATTGTTGTTTTAAGGGGCGGAACTACGAGGTCATCTGCCCCATAATCAAAACTACTCACACAAGTGAATCTCATGTAATTTTAACAATGATGTGTGTTTAGGCACTGGGTCAAGCCAAACTTTGCGTAATAAATCCCTCCCTACATTATTCCGCTAAAGTCCCATTCCAGTTTTGTACCGAAAATAAGGTCCCATTAACACCAACCTACACATATGGGGCACCTACAGGTTCAGCATAACCCAATGCGTAAGCGAAACGCACTCACTCTTTAAATGCCTCACAATTAAATCAATACCTTAAAACGTGTATATTTACAATGAAATAATGAAAGAATGCAACACGGTAACCATGGTAACAGAATCTCACAGGTCCATCTATTTCTGTGAGACGCAATGCAATTCCAATTATTACATTATTGTGAAAGTTTCCAGGCGGTTATAAGGTTATCACTGAACCAAATTAAGCTGTAAAATTAATCAATACATACAGTATAATGCGCTTAAGGGGGGGGGGGGGGGGGGCAAGGGGCACTCTATAATGTTTTCACGCAATTTTCATGTATGAGTGTTGTACGAAAGGTCTTTTTCACCCGACTATAAAGGGTCTCCGAAAACCACATTTAAAGGCCCTAAATTAACAGTGTCTGTGATATTCCCAGAAAACTAACTTCACTCTGATATACCTATGAAGGAATGACAAACCCCTAACCACTGCACCAGTAGCTGAATTGATAAAGTCTGATTATTCATACCAAGGATAAATCAGTCATAGCATTCATGATTGAGATTTTGCTAAGTGTACTCTTTACAACTAGAATATTCGCGGGCGAAGCCGCGACGGGTAATGCTAGTAAATAAATAAACATTTATTTCTACCCCTGAAATGAAATCCTGGCTAAATCACTGCCAAAGCCCAGAGTATCTGACAGATTCTACACACTCACACAAATATACAAAGCTGACGACCTCGATGTCCCTAGACGCGCAATGAAACAATTAAAACTCTCGAATGCAAGTAGAAATGGGAAGATTTCGTTCTCTTGCCCAGTGGTTGGAGAACACACGTTGTGCGGCAATTCGTTCGTCAACATACGCAATAGAAATGTTGATTCAAGTGATAGCATACTATTTACTCTTTGGCTTATCGTCCAGGCTTTACGAGTCCTGCAAACATTACGTACATCACGTCAAACACGACCATTCCAGGAGGCTCCGGCCGCATTTATCGATGTAACCTTTCAACGACATTTGACTGCCCTTATTAAAGGACGCACCACAACAGAAGGCCATGGAAAATTATCAGTTCCGAAAATATGTATTGTAATAAGAACTTGATGAGTCGAGACGATAATAGCCATGGTAATAGACCATAGAATTAAGAAAGTAATCAATACGTTCACTGATACCGTGCGTAAGAGACGATTGAAATTTCATGGTCACATCTGCAGAATGGACAAAAAAACTGCTTGATATAATAAGTTCAAAGAAACAGTGGTCAGACCTGAAACTCTGTATGCGGCAGAAACACTTAAATTAACAAGATTTGGTGATTTAGACAAATTAGAGAAGACTGAAAGACGAATTCTGAGAAAAAATACTGGGAGATAAACGAAATAATAACGCAGAATATAGGTTACGACCAAATAGAGAGTTATATTTGAAATGTGAAAAATTAACCGATGTAATGAGAAAGAGAAGATTACAGCTTTTTGGGCACATTTATAGAATTGAACATAGTAGACTAATTAAACAGATCTTCAACTTACTGACTAGTTACAAATCCAAACCCACATGGTTCACTGAAATTGACAAAGATTTGACAAACGCCAGAATTCAGACAGATACAATAGCAAACAGATCACTCTTCAGAGAAACTATTCAAAAGGCGAAATTTCAAGAAAGGAAGAAACAAACAACTGGCAGAAAGTGGACCCAAGAGGAGAAAGATCGGCACTCTAGAAGGATGAAGGAAACTTGGAAACCACGCAAATTGAATACAATGGACAATGGTCAACGTTGATTCATCGTACTCTCCAAATGGGTTATTCAAAAGAAGGAGAAGAAGTTTAAAGAAGGTCAAAATCAGTTGGTTAGAAGAAATCAAACAGGACTTAAAAGAAATAAACATCACAGAAGATATGACCATGAATCGTAAGGCTTTTGGGACTCTAGTTACAAATCACTCTTTCACCGAAAAAGCTAAAAAGACCACTGGAAATAAATGGACACAAGATCGTAAGCGAGTTCATGAGGTGATTTTGGGAGGAGAAGAAGAGGAAAACACCATCAACCCAAGTCAACAAGTTGAAACGCGCTCCCTAAGTGGGCAAAACCAAGAAAGAAAGAAAGAAAGAAAGAAGAATATGCTATCAGATGAAGATATCCAGGAGCGTGACCAGCTTAAGTGAAAACTCTTTGGACATTGGAGTTTCCAACCAAAGCCGACTTTGAAAACTGGAAAGGCGTGGACAAAAGATAGAAGGGAAAAACACCGTCTACGAATGAAGGAATACTGGGCTAATGTTAAAACTAAAAGGAAACAGTAGAAATTACATGGTCCTTGGTTGGCAGAAACAAAACAAGAATTATAATAATAATAGTAATTTCGCTTTATCTATGGAGAAGTTGTTGTTTATTTAAGGGACTTGGACAACCTGGTTATTCAGCTCCGTATGGGCTGGTAAGTGTGGAATTGTATCTGGTAACCCATGTTATTGTGATGGCTGTATTAGTGCATGTACTTGTAATTCAAGTGAGGATTGGAAAGGAGGCTGCCATGGCCTTAAATTAGGAGGCATGCCGGCATTCACCTATAGTAGAAGTGGTGTACATTTGAGAGGCTTGGACATCGTGGGAATTCAGACCGTTAAATTAATATTGTTTGATAACCTGCGTTGTTATTGTGGCTGTATTAGTGTGTCTTTTAGTAATTCAGCTGAGGATTGGGAAGGAGGCTGCCATGGCCTTACGTTAGGAGCCATCCCGGCATTTGCATGGAGTAGAAATGGGAGGAAACCTTGGAAAACTAGTTCTAGGATGGTCGAGGTAGTAATCGAATCCGTCTTTTCTCAGTTTTGCACTCACAAGGCTGGGTGTACTCCGTTCCAGCCCTTAGAATTATTTTTTCTGGCAGAGCCAATCGAACTCGAACCTCCGGCGCGAGGGCTGGAAAGGAGTACACTCAGGCAAAACTGGGAAGAGGAGGATTCGAATCCCAATTCGGCCATCCTAACTTAAGACCACGGCCGCCTCTTTCCCAATCCTATCCCCAATTTTCAAATACACACTAGTACAGCCATCACAATAACACAGGTTATCACACGCTCCCAATATACACGGGGCTATAAATGACTACGATGTCGTAGCCCCTAAAATAAGTAACAATAAACCATAAATGAACGCTTGGTTAATGTATGGATCATTTGAAAACGTGAGATTGGTAGATCACCAAAGCTCTCTGGTCCATATTAGACCATCGCACGTGATTTAAACTGCGCTTTGCTGGAACAGCGATGATTCATCTCCCACTCCTAACAGTCACGTAATCCACAGCCGCCTTGATGACAGTGATATTTCAGCCAACTTTCACGTTTCATCTGTTTATGTCCTGCGTCAAGGCCGAGTGGAATCGTAGCGCTGCCTTAATCGTACTTATAGACATAGCCTAGAAGTTGTCTAACTCGTTACTTGAAGCATCCATTTTCGGTTGGTTAGTTGCCTAGTTTAGGGACTGCGACAACGCCGTCATGTAGCCCCGTGCACTTGGGGTGTGTGTAGAATCTGTCTGATAACCGGTGTTAATTGTGATGGCTGTATTAGTGTGTGTTATCTGTAATTCAGGTAGAAGGACTGAAAAATCCACAACCTGCTTCCAGTCTCCGACCGGGTCAGGAATGGAATGAATGGAGCCCCTATCTAGCGGCGAGGATATGAACTGTGCCGGCTGCCGAGGCCTGACGCACTCCTCTGGGGCAATGATTAAATGAATGACAGATGAAATGAAATGATAGTGGAGAGTGTTGCTGGAATGAAATTTTTGACAGGGAAAACCGGAGTACCCGGAGAAAAACCTGTCTGCCTCCGTTTTGTCCAGCACAGATCTCACATGGAGTGACCGGGATTTGAACCACGGAACCAGCGGTGAGAGGCCGGCGTGCTACCGCCTAAGCCACGGAGGCTCAAGGTAGAAGGACTGCAGACGATTAATTTTTTTCACGTAGTTCCTACTTTTGCCACCCATTGTTACCATACACGACACCTAGCTACGAACGCGTCTACTAAATGCCATCACAGTCAGCACCTGGTGGCGAACGTTGGAACTAATAGAGCGTTTTCAAACTAAAGATGTTTGCTTCCACACGTGTAATTAGTGGAGGGTTCTTTTTCATGCCATAAATTTATGTCATGGGACCGCCGGCTTTACTTCCCCTCCGAAGGAAGGCATACTGATGGATTTTTAACTCTCTTTACAAATCCGACGACTTCGGCCGGGTGTGAACCCGTGATCTTGTGCATAGAAGTTGGTTGGTTCTTAAGTTTAGGGGCTGCGACAACGCGGTCATGTAGCCCCGTGTAGGCTACTTTGGGTGTGTGTAGAATCTGTCTGATAACCGGTGTTAATTGTGATGACAGTATTAGTGTGTGTTATCTGTTTTTTAATTTAAGTACAGACTGCAACTTAGAATTTTTCAAATAGTTCCTACTTTTGCTGCCAAGCGCCACCGTCAACGACTACTAGGCCAAGTTCAGAACTTAGCTACTAGACGTAACCGCAGTCGGCTCTTGGCAACGAACGTGGGAACATAAGAGCGTTGTTTATATTCTTAACCTATCCAAGTTAGCTTCACACAGGTGAAATTAGTTGAAGGTTCTTGAACATGGCTTTACTTCCCCTCCGAAGGAAGGCATACTGAGGGATTTTTAACGCTCTTAAAAAATCCGACGGCGTCGGCCGGGTTTGAACCCGCTATCATGGGCATAGAAGCTCAGCATGCTACCGACTAGGCCACCGAAGCCGCTGTGCATAGAAGCTTTCAATCTCTTTGCGGTGTCGTAATACGGCCTAGTGCAATATTGTTTCTATGGTAACGACATAACGATCCAATTATGTAAACAAAACCTATAGCAAGGCCTCCTGAACCGGAAACCTGAAAGTGAAACCTGTTGTTCCAGTCGTGACTGATGTTCATCTGTTCTGTGCAGATAATGCAGCACAGTGTTACCTTTCACTCCGTGGTGAAGGCCGTACATCCTGCGTTTCTAACGAACGCCCAGCGTCTGCCAATATCTGATGAATATACTTAACCTTCTAGACATTCTTACATCCTTTGGATTCGTGCTCAGACTCTTCTTCCTCATCAACATGGTTGACCTGATTTCACCTTCGACCACGAGGGTAGCTGCTGCAAGTCAATTCCCTGCGTTGACAACGGCTATCCTGAGTGTGGGGTTTCTCCGTTTTTTTTTTCACATTCCCTCCATGCAAATGCCAAGATAGTATCTTCTTTCAAGTCCCGGAGTAATTCTTTGTGATAATAATAATAATAATAATAATATCGTATGGCCTCGGTGCCGGGTGCAAGCTTTGTTAATTGACACCCAGAGGGCAGCTTGCGTGTCGAATTTAATGCTCCTTGCAGCGCTACGAATGTCAAGGAGGTTAGATATCTATGCTCCTTGACGCTATACCGCTTTCTAGTAGAGAAATTAGGAACTTTGTGTTGGCGGAAAATCCCGAGATTAATTTTGCCATTATGAACACGGCCTACTGAATTCAAATGGGTTCTTTAACATGCCAACAACGTATGACATGAGTATCGTGATTTTTGTCGCCTTTCAAAAATCACTTACCATGGCCAGGACCGAACCTGCAATCTTGGTGTTGGTAGTCCGACACTATAACCACCCACCCACCGTTGCAAGCATTCTTTGTGATAATCTGTGTTATTGCGATGGCTGTTGTTTGTTTGGTTCCTTAGTTTAGGGGCTGCGACAACGCGGTCATGTAGCCCCGTGTACTTTGGGTGTGTGTAGAATCTGTCTGATAACCGGTGTTAATTGTGATGACCGTATTAGTGTGTGTTATCTGTATTCAGGTAAGGACTGCAGACGATCAGTTTCAAATAGGTCCTACTTTTGCTACCAAATGCTACCGTCAACGACACCTAGCTGTGAATTTGGCTACCAGATGCCACCGCAACCGGCACCTGTTAGCGAACGTTAGAACTTATGGAGATCAGAATGCGTAGCTAGAGTAACAAATGAAAAGATATTAAAACGAGTGGGAGAGGAGAGATGTTTCTGGCGACTGCAAATGGAGAGAAGAGATAAGTTGTAGGACACATACTAAGACACCAAGGAATAGCAAACTTAGTTATAGAAGGAAGGATCGAGGATAAGAAGAACTGTAGGAGTAGACCAAGGTTAGAATATGTTAAACAGATTGCCTCGGATGTAGAGTGTGGTATATATGTAGAGATGAAACGATTAGCTCAGGACAGGGAGGCATAAAGAGCTGTATCAACCCAGCCAAAAGACTCATATCACAGTTGTCTGTATGTAATAATAATAATAATAATAATAATAATATCGTATGGCCTTGGGTGCCGGGTGCAAGCTTTGTAATTTGACACCCAGAGGGTAGCTTGCATGTCGAATTTCGTTGTTCCTTGAATCACTATGAAAGTCAATGAGGTTAGATATATAAGCTCCTTGAACACTCTAGCGCTTTCTAGTAGAGAAATGAGGAACTTTGAGTTGGCGGAAACTTCTGTATGTACTGCACTGTATGTAATAAAAATGGATGTTCGTAATAATGACAGATTTATTACATTATGTAAATATGTTAAATTTAATAACACAAAATGCAGACGGGCCTTTATCTATTTTTCTATGACTTGAAGTTCGTCATCTTCTTCTTCCGCTTTTAGGGGCAGATGACCTCGTAGTTCTGCCCCTTAAAACAACAATAACTAACTAACGTCTTCTTCTGCTTCATTTTCTGTGCACGATTTTTCGCCACAAAGTTCTCAACCACATTCAGTGATGTATGAAGCAAGTTGCACTGTAAAAATACGTGATCGTTCGAGTTAAAGAACAACGTTAAGTGCCGGAGATATTACGTAAGCTTCGAGATATCGGAAAATTTCGAGTTGAAGATATCGAGAATCGACTGTATGTACATTCATCAGGTTTTTTTTTTCGTAATTACTAGAGTTGGAAAATCGAAATAAGTAAATCAGTCAATAAATCTTTACAAATCTAGGACCACGTAAAAGTGCTGACAGGACATGGAAGAAAAAGAAGAACGAGGATCTTTACCGGCTCACTGAAACAATCAATGTCTCAATGCGCAAACGGCAGCAGAAGTTCAGTGGCGGCCGGAGGATAATTGCTCTGGGTGTTGCACTATTTTCACTAAAGGGGGAGGGAGGTGGTAGAGTAAAAGACTGATTAATATCAGAGAAAACTGTATTCAATTACGCGGTATAACGGATGTACCTCATTCATCATTAATGCCGCAGCTCAGAGAGCATCACATTGTCATCGGATTAAATGAATGATATTCACGAGAACAAAAGAACGAGAAAGAACCGCGAGTGTCACAAGTACGCGCAAATTACATTGCAAGATATAGTTCCGGCAGTTGACGGAGCATCATGGATGTCTCCGACCGCGCCTCAGCTCCCTTGTTGCAATCAGTGGGCAACGACCAGCCGAGTTAACTGTTGGGATAGGACTTACCCGGTCTAGAATCTCTGCCATACCCTTCACTATTGAGATCTGGTCGGTGCTTGGGGCTGACAACAACCAAACGGACGAGCGCTCTTAGACGGTTGGCGCGCTTCGCTTTCTCAGACAGTTCACAGTAACTTTCCACACTATAAGATTTCATGAATTATTAAAGAACAAAATTATGAATCCCTATACGAATAATAGGAAACGTACAGATTTTATTACCAAGCATTTTATTACGTTATTAATTGTTTTTCTTAAAGAAATCTGGTCGTTGTGCAATCTTATTAACCGGTAGCCACTGCATCTGATGAGAATGAACGGGAACCGTTTGACGAAGTCTTCGAGTACATTGCAAGACTGAAGGCTACAACAAAATGGGTAGAAGAAGTCAACAAAGACGCGGTTGAAATTGGAATTACTGCCGCCATGGCCCACAACAGGAAGATGTTCCGAAGTCGCAATGACAGCGTTAAGACATTTAAGGAGAATCCACCAAAATGTAGGCCTAAATTGGTAATTCATTCATTCATTCGTTTATTTGCAATTGGGGGTGTGTCCCCCGGTGGCAAATTAGATATACATAACAAATAAATAATTGTACATAACAATTCACTAACAATTAAACTGGAGTATTTACACAAATAGTCAGTCTTTTCTTAAACACACCAATATGTTTGGGAAAAGGCTCTAAGACTGCGGCTGGTAGAGAGTTCCAATTATCAATGGCACGGTTTACGAAAGAATATTTACCATAATTTGTTCGCTGTGGTCGGCCCTTAACTTTGAAAGGGTGATCGCTCCTACCCATGTAAGTAGGCTTTTCCATACGTTTGCTAAGCTCACCCCATGCTGGTTGATTTGTATACGCGTTGTACATAGCGCAGAGTCTAGATTTCATCCTCCTAGCCTCAAGTGATTCCCACCCAAGTTTCTTTAACATACGGCTCACACTGCTCCTGGGATTAAAGTCACTGAGCGGAGCAGCGGAGGATTCCAAATGAGAGAATGAAAAGGTTCTGGGAAATAAAGAAGAGATTGACCAGAAAGCCTTAGGTTCCATAGTTGGCCAAATTCGGAAACAAAACAAAATCTCTACATAGTATAGCCTAAAACAAAGTCCCCGATGTAACGGGTAATCTCGAGAACCACTGAATGGATTTTGATGCGGTGTTCACCATTCTGTAAAGGATTTCTCGAGGAGGGTTTCTGTATAAAAAACATTCATTTATGGCCGAAGCCGAGCAGTAACGATTTCAGTGAATCGAGTCAAAGAAAATCCTGCCGTCCGTCCGCCTTTTAAGCTTACGCTAGGTAAACCATTAAAAATATGTATAGCCAATACTATGAGTGTAAGAATTGTTCAGCATGAAAAGTTCTACAAAAAAGTCCGTGACAGCATATGTCTATCTTCAATACCTCGCCCACTATAAGTGATTTTACGTTTTCATTTCTTAGAACAATCTCCATTTAATTACTAGCTTCGAGACAGTTTACAAGCTAGCTGGCTCGGGAGGGAGCCAATCACCCCAGACACTGTTGAGTCGTGTCGAGTTAAAAAGGAAGGAAAGGAAGCTTGTAGTTTAACGTGACCGTTAATCTTGAGATCATGAGCCACGGGACCTCCTTTTTACGTGGAATCCGAACCACAGGACATGGCATTTCACTTCGAAAATCTCACATGCATTGACCGGGAATCGAACCCGGACCGCCTTGGTGAGAGGCATACAGCTAGACCGCTGAGCCACCACGCCCCCCGTGTCGAGTTAAGACTTCAGAGAAGAATGGATGTGTTTGGAGTTTCCCTGGAAGTGCAACTCGCCTTTTATTTACTTCGCCTGTGAACTTTTCGTTCCACAGAACACACAGTCAAGTTTAGATTGAATGCAGTTCCTTTATAAAAAAAAAACGGAATTATATTCCTCTGTCATTAAAATATTTGGTGAGTAGCTTCCTCTGATAACTTCCCAGAACCTCGTATTTGA
The DNA here is from genome assembly GCA_946902985.2 of Meconema thalassinum. Lineage (NCBI taxonomy): Eukaryota > Metazoa > Arthropoda > Insecta > Orthoptera > Tettigoniidae > Meconema > Meconema thalassinum. The sequence goes on from OX336388.2 coordinate 127,733,378, forward strand.
AGACTAGAAATTGCCAAGGTGCGTGTTGTCTACTCACCAAATATTTTAAAGACAAAGGAATATCATTCCGGTTTTTTTTTTACAAAGAAACTGCATTTTTAAGAATTTTATATTTGACATTAGGTCATGTGAAAATCCGATGTTTTATGTATGTAAAAAATGTTAGCTAGTGTAGAAGGATGTATTAAATGTGTATGAAATACTTTTGTAAACAAAGAATGACTGATGAAGGCATAACAATGCCAAAACATGTATCATCTGTAATTTAGAGTAAAAAATTAAAGTTGTATTGACGAGTGGAAATCATAATCTGTAATTATAAGATTTGGGTAATGCTAACGTTTTCCTTAGAAGCATAAGTAAGTTTTCAATATAAAACAGCACAATAATTCAGTCAAATTATTAAAAAGTGCCCATATTTAGAGAAAAACTAATGAAATTGCATGATTTTTTCCACGTCTTTAATACAAGTTACGGGCTAAATTACGACACTACAATACAGTGATAAAAATGGAATGCCTTTATGCTAGTGGATACCTCCACATGACAAGGAATGCGGGTTTGAGAGACGCTGAGAAATTCGAAAAATAGGTCCTTCGCGCAAGGTGTGGACGGTCAATATAGGTTGCGAGGAAGGGAAGAACTCTACCAGGGCAATGAAAGGTTGATGGAATCAATGAGAAAACGGAGAATCCAATTCTATGGGCATTTATTTCGAATGGATGAGCAGAGACTTACGAAGAAGAGTATTAGAATATTCGACTGTTAGACCTAAGGTGTCTGACAAATGGTTCAGGGAGGTGCGGAAGGATCTTCATCAGGTTGGACTAAATTCGGAAGACATTTCAAACCGCACTAATTTTAGGTCAGTTATCGACAAATTTCAAGGATTCCACGATGAACTAAAACTGAACAGGGGTTGGACAGAAGAACGAAGACAGGCTGCAGAGAAAGAATGCGAAGATTTTGGGCAGCGAAGAAGGCTTCCGTGTGTAATTGTTGCCTAACGCGGTATTTAAATACCTTAAACGAATACTGTAGACTATATACTGTATATGCCGATAAACAAGTTACCAAAAAATGTTAAATAATAATACATCTTTTTAATTGTCCCTTCTTAAATCCATCCGCTTTGCGACATCGTGGTCACTTAGCTCCATGTACTTGGGTGTCTGTGATATATGTAGGTTTTAGGTTTTTTTAAATTCATTTTAGAATTTCAAGCACAAAATAGGGTGTTTTTTAGGTTTTTAATACGTAGAATAGGATTTGAAATAGGTTTTTATGATAAAAGTGTAGCAAAAGTTGACATGAACTGCGCAAAGCTTAAAATTAATAAACTGTTAGTAGAACTGATTGCAACGAGAGTGCAAATATTTCACATTATGATACGACTTTTATCAAATTATCACCGAAAACTTCACACTTTTAGGCAATATTTGCTCTCCTTAAATATGTTAATTTTTCAAATTCAATAAAACCAAGGATGACAACCGACAGCGGTAGCTATGCTTCCTAAAGCACAGCGCTACGCCATGGGACCAAGACGTGGGTTCAAGCCCCACCGTCAGCCGTCCTTGAAATGGTTTTCCGTGTCTTCCCATTTTCAGCCCTAGGCAAATGCTGGGACGGTACCTTCTGACAGGCCACGGCCGCTTCCTTCCACATCCTTACCCAGTTTCATTCATCTTCATGCATTTCATCTCTCATTAACTCCTCTCATGAGGTTGGCGTCAGGAAGGGCATCCGGCCGTAAAAAACATCCGTCAGATGGAATTGCATCGCATCTCATCCCCGACCCCGTTGAAAACGGGAATAATAAGGGGTAGACAAAGAATAAAACCAAGGATGTCAGAGGTGATTTTCAAACTCTAGCCCGTTTAATTAACTTTGTTTATTCAGCATCTAGGGAACTTGGAAACAATAAGAGATGTATCCCCACTTTCCTGACAGTAAGAATATGATAAGATATTTAGCCGCACTTTTCTTGGTCACAGTAAGTTAAATAACGAAGTATCTCTTTAAAAATAGAATATTATTTTTATTAATGCAGCCAATGGCCATGTACTTTTCTTTTCAGGGCGGGTCAGCAGGGGCGGATCTAGGGGAGGGCGACCGCCCAGGGCCCCGCGCCATGGATTGTTTTAAATGTAATTGATTAATTAATTATACTTTTCAAACTAATTTATAATTCATATTCTTTTTTCAGTGCAGCTATGACCTGCCGTGGCCGTTTAGCAAGTTTAGATTTCAGTGAAATGATGGAAGACTTCTGCCGGGAAAAATGTCGCAAAGTAATATTTTAATATTTCATAGTTTACATAATCTTCTTCAAGGGGACTTAAAGGTTTCTTTCATATTATTTTTAAAAAAGTACTGTAGTGTATTCAAACATGGTACTTTGAAGTAAGGAAAAGAATAGGTAAATTAAAGGCCTAAGAATCCGGTCCCTAGTGATGGCTGTACGTGAGTGTTCTGTAATTGAAATTAGGATGGGGTAGGAGGCGCAGGGCCGGATTTAGATTTTAGGCGCTTCTAGGCCCGTGGGTTTTTGCCGCCCCCTCTTCATACCATCGTGAAGGAGGGATAATTGAGACCTCAGGAAGGTCTTTGTGAAGATTTTATTTTATTTTAATGTATCGTGAAATAAAATCAATTAAATAAATTAAAATAATGAGAGAAAACTGTTCCTAATTTGTATATATAAACTATAAATAAATAGGCCAACGAGATATTAAAATAAGTTTAAACCATTTAAGACTCATTATACACTTACAGATATTCAGATCACACAACCTACAACAATGCATAATGAATAATTCATATTAAACTGATATTAATATACAAGACTTAAATGTTCTCCTAATAAATCCTAAAACATTACTGTTCTAAAGCTGAAGTCGAATCTGCTGTTGCAAAATGTTTGTGGGAAAATGATGGCCACAATATAAATTGGAAACGAGTCAAAATTTTGGAAAGTTTAATTTAAATCATAAAATTATAGGAAATATGTGTATTGTAGTCTATGACATTTTATGGAAATTTTCTGACAAAAAAAATGCGGATTAATTTTTCGTCCCTCAGTATAGTGCGTCCCTAGGCTGGGGCCTATCGGTAAATCTAGCCCTGAGGAGGCGACCGTGGCATTAAGTCAAGTAGAACAAGAGGAAACCCCAAAATACCACTTCTAGGATGGCTTACGTAGGAATGGAACCTGCCCCTTCAAAGCCTTGCCTCACGAGGCTGAGTGTTAGTCAGAATTAAATTTCTTGCCAGAGCCGAGAATCAAACTCTGACCTCGGGGGTGACAGTTAATTATGCAAGCCACTACCAGTGCCGGATTTACCTCTGAAGGGGCCCAAGCAACTCACGTTTTTAGGCCCCTGTTTGGAACCCCCCCAGCCCTCTTTAAAATAAGTAAAAATGTCCTTTTTTTTTTTGAAAACTTTTACCGTTTCTCTTAGAGTAAAACACAATTTTTCCTAGATTTCTCTGTCACGAATTGCTGAATGACATCTTCAAAATGTAGATTTTGGAGCTTTTCTTTCTCGATGAAATTGTTAAAATGTTTTCTTCTCTACCCCCAACCACCATCCCCTTTTACATCACGACTTACTGTATCTAGTTTATAATTGAGCTAGTGGGGGAAACAATTAAGAAAGGTCGATTCCTGATTTAGACTTCACGAGTTTCATTTATTGACCCTCAATCCTTAAACAATAGAGCATACCATTGAAAATGATAATCTGGAACTCAGTGAATTTCTTATCTGCTCAGGAATTTTGAAACAATTGAATACTATTGAACATCCATAAAATACTCAAATTTAAACCAATTTTACCGAAAGCACCTTTTCACAAGATTGTGCAGGGTCCTTTTCGATGTGAGCATAAAAGACAAAAAAGAAAAGAAAAACGTTCGGGGGGGGCTTTTCAAAGTGGGGCCCCAAGAAAGTGCTTCCTTTGCATCTTGGTAAAGCCGCCACTGGCCACTACACCAAGAAGTGATCCTAAGTGCGTAAATCAATAACAATAACACAATTTATCAATCAAATTCAATTTGCAACCAAATACAAAACGCTCCACAGCTCCTACAAAATGTTACAGCTATTTTTGAATTAATATTTACCCAAAACAGACTAAAATTCTGAATGAACTAAAGGGGTCGAACTGTCTAGACTACCTCCAAGGTGGTTACAGCCCCCGATAGGCATACCTTGAAGATTAATCGATCGACAGCTGTAACCTAAAAACAATAACAAATAATATTGCCAATAATTAGATAAATATTGTACTCACATATCTATAAAACAGCTGAGATGAGATAATCAAATAAGGTAAGGTAAACTCGATACGTTGATGTGTTCTTAATCTAACACTTATCACTTGACAGATTGAGGTTCACGAACACCCGCCATGCCATACATATCGCAACCGAACCGGGTAAGCGCTAAGAGTTAACTGACAACACAGAGTTTGTCAGGCCGCACGAGACTTGCAGGCCACGACCGTGCAGCCATCTAGCGGCTGAAACATGAGCGAGTCTCGAGTATCCATGACTACGGTCGAGCATCACATGCCCTGTTGCGGACATTTTATGCCCGTTATACACTAAAAGTAACGGATCCTCTGTAGAATTGCTGTTCGGCATCTCTGTACTTCACCGGGGACAATAAACTCAGCCCATAAAGCAATAGCAAGAGTTAAGGGGACTTGTACGTGAGTTTCATTATAGAAAATGCTGCAAATTTCGCTTATGTTGCTTTTAAAGGAGCAACATTGCACCACACCGGCAAAATGTATGGGTAGCCGGGCGATATATTGCTGCGTTGCTGTTGCTAGGCCGGTAAAGACACTGTATATAAAAATTTAAAATAACTAGTTGTGAGAACCTGGTATAATAATTACTGAGAGCAACTCCTCGTGTTCCACTAGTTGTGGGCTCCTGGGATCATGATAAAGTGAAAGCATCTAGATGTAATAACATTTTAACCTACGCAAGTTCTGCAGCAGGAAATTAGCAAAAGCTTCTGAAGCATAACATCGTTTTTTTTTTTAAATTTTTATATACCGGTACAGTAGCATATGGCTTTTAGTGCCGGGGGTGTCCGAGGGCATGTTCGGCTCGCCGGAGTTTAAAAGGAAGCTTTTAGTTTTACGTGATCGTTAATCATGCGATCATGAGCCACGGGACCGCCTTTTTACGTGGAATCCGAACCAAAGGACATGGTATTTCACTTCGAAAATCTCACATTCATTGACCGGGAATCGAACCCGGTTGCCAGAATTTGTAGCTGCTTCTATGCGGACACCCATAGGGTTATAATAATATCGTATGGCCTTGTGCCGGGTGCAAGCTTTGTTATTTGGCACCCAAAGGGTAGCTTGCCTGTCGAATTTCGTTGTTCCTTGAAGCACTATGAAAGTCAAGGAGGTTAGATATCTAAGTTCCTTGAACACTATAGCGCTTTCTAGTAGAGAAATGAGGAACTTTGTGTTGGTGGAAACTCCAGAGATTAATTTTGCCTTTATGAACTCGGCCTACTAAATTCAAATGGGTTCTTTGACATGCCAACATGGTGTCGTAATTTTTACCGGCTTTCAAAAATCACTTACCACGACCAGGAGCGAACCTGCAAGCTTGGCGTTAGTAGACCGACACGTTGACCACTCATCCACCGTGGCAAGCTACCCATGGGGTGAGCTACAAGTACCTTCGCGTGTGGAGTGTTGTCTGGGGAGTAAAGTGTAAATGTAAGGATGTGGCCTATAGTTAGTGCATTTGCTTGGAAGGAAGGTGGGAAAACACAGAACCAGAAGGTTGCCGGCGGGGGGATTCAAACCTCCTCGCCTCCCGGATGTGAGCGACTACCTGCTGCCACGCCGTAACGACTTCGGCTAACTCACCCGGTATATGATAGACTGATATTTGTTTTCTCATGACCTGATCATGATTGCTGACTCGGGATGTGAAGTCACAACTTCAATTGAGCAAAAATTATCTACAGATGAGGCCGCCTGGGCGAGGTGCTTGTCCCGCCTCCTCAGTTGTATCCCCCGACTCATCCCTCGCTGAGTCCGAGCGAAGAGCCAATCCTGGAGGGTAAACTGACTAAAAAAATTAATAACAAGTACATACTAGCACCTTATGTCCAGTCTATTTCTCCAGTCCAGGCACGATGGTGTAGCACTGAAAAAGTCGTTGGGTCACCAAGGTACGCTCTTAGTTTGCAATCTTCGACAATGTGCCTGATGGTCTGGTTTGATGTCCCGCAATCACAGCGGTGTCTTCCTGATTGCGGTCATTCCAGATTGCGTTCACCTCATTAGTAGTCCAGATTGCGGTCACTTTCATTTTAGGGTAGAACTATAAACATTCCAGCGTCCAGATTGTGATCACTTTACTTGGGAGACCGGTCCGGACCCTACGCACAGCTACGCACTCCGGACAGCTAATGAGGTGAACGCAATCTGGAATGACCATCACAGCAGGGGTCTGGCCGTTTCCCCCATTTGCGCAGGTTGTATACACAAACTCCATGTCCGATGCCAGTGTACGGTACAAACAAACAAACAAACAAACATGTTATCTTAGAGTTAACACATGTGCCAATGTGCAAAAAGGAAATGTCGTCATAGAGCAATGAAAATACATCATGCAATATGCAAAACTTCTTTTGACCAGTGCAGTATGGCTATCAGCTTAGACATACGAGTTTTGACGATACAATGTTACCATACGGTGTATACAATGTAATGTATGTTGAATGTAGTAATCCACTTTACTGAAAAAAATATACGAGCCTTACAGTAGTCGCATATGATGTGTAACATGTGACATGTTATCCTACTATGTGTGTCCCGGGAGCGTGAATCCCTTGTTGACAGTGAACTGTTGGTCATTGAAATAACTACTTGTATAACTCCAGTGCCAAATCCTGACCGTAATGAATCATAATTGTTATTTGCCGTGGCGAAAGCAATCCACTGCCTACTTGATGCGAGTTGCGCTCTATACCGGCCAGTTAGTGAACCCATGCCAGCGATGTTATTGAAAATGGCCTCGTTTAGCCGATAGAGCGCACTACCAAGTATAGGCGCGATTAAAAATTAGGTGTGTGGAAAGTATATTAAATGTGTTTCTCCCAGTGATATGTTTAGACCAACGAAGTTTCAATTATTGTTAGTAGTCGGCGTTAATATACTGAATTCCTACGTTGTTTGGAGTGTTTGTTGATGCGATATAGATTCCACATAGCCACATGGCCGACAGTACATCGAGTGCTTACATTAAATAAGAATACAGCAAAAGTATGAAGATTTAATAAATCGTAATTGTTTTCAGCAAATATGATAAAATGAATATTTTCACATCAAAGAACGATAACTTGAAGATGATTTATTGTGGGAATATCTTAATTGGGGTCTCCAAACCTTGAACTAAACAGTATGCGATATACATTCCCCATAGCCACACGACCTACAGTACGTCGTTGTACCGATCTCCGCCACCACGCGCTTATTGTTTCTGTCCCATGTCCTTCCGTCCCTTTTCCAAAATCACTCCCACAAACATGTCCAGCTACCGAGCGCCACAAAAATATCCAGATTCCGAGTGGAAAGATGTTACACATAAATATATATATTGTGCCCAACTCTAGGAATGGGTATTCCAAGATTCAGACACCTAGATATCAAGGGAAAGGCTACAGCCGCTTTTGAAAGTTGAGATATTTGAATATCGCGCTCCATTACTTCTAGAATGGAATGGAAACTTTGTGCAGCCAAGAGCATGTCAAGTGACGTAGCGAGTAGTAGCAGAGGTCGAGACTATTTGTTGATTAAATAGTTAGCCATGGAGTAGAGACTTGAGACCTGGATCAGATTACTGGCACGGCCAAATGAAAGAGAATGCACTTAGTCTCAAGTGAATCGGACCAGAGACACCGGAGATATGAGGATTTCCAGATTTCAGCGCGATCCAGCGTGGACCCGACCGTTTTGAATAAAAGCCGACCGGCCGAATCATCATCAGCTCACTTCGAACCAAGCTCTTGCATGACAAGGTGCTGCTGCTACGTTGAGCCAAGGCACATGGTTGCCGGATCTACGCAGAAGATATCTTTAAATTGTGATAGTCACAAAAGTGCTACGATACATGTGGAACATAGTAAGTTTCCGGCAGAGGGAATCACTAAGGTGATTGTTATTTTTCTACGGACACTGGTGAAATACTTATTTCTATATGGACACATGCTAGACTTTGTCTAGAAAGTACTTTGTCACAGTCCAGTAATAATAATTCAATACTTGGATATTTTAATCCAATTAGTCAGTTTCATAAATTGTAACTTGATAACCACTCCGATCTTTCAGTATATTGAAGGCCAGTCTATCACGGTGTTGTTCATTAGCCGACAAAGGGAAACTATAAGTTGCTTCGCGCATGATAGATGGTGATAAACCATGCCCAGGGAACGATCTTCAGAACAGCCGTTGATTGATTTAGACTGTCAGTGTTTTCTTGTACTGAAAAGATTACCGTGAGTTATGTTACAACTGACGTATTTGGTAATAGATCATTTGGATCTGACCCCATTTAAGCAAACTGCTATGGATTTAATTGAAGCCAATATTAAAATGGATCAGCAGTTACTTCAAACTTCAAGAAATATTTCCACTATGTCGTGTTAGACAGATTGTGGGTATATAATGGCGGCCGATACAAGGATTAGACGTGCGTGTCCAATAGGGCATGTATCTGGATAAATCTGGTACAGACCAGGTTCACTACGCTTCAAGACCAACGAGAAATGTAAGCCACATTTTGACTTTTATATTATGCCTAGCTAATTGGAACAAACTCATTTTTTTGCAGATGACCAACACATTTGTTTTTCTTCGTATTTAAATCTTGCAATGATTTACGCAAGACATATTAGAGTTATTCTGAGTATTTTCAGCAATCAGAACAGTTTAGGATCGATGACCGAGCATAACGAGCATTTATTTGAATGTTTCATATTTTTGGATAATTACGGTAATCAGCCGAGGTAACTGTAAAAGTTAATAATTATTTTTGTTGAGAAATGGATATTTTATCCATATTCGAAGAATCGAACATGTGGATTCTCACATAATGAAATAATAATTAAACACATTTATAATAATAATCCACTAATAATAATAATAAATTTCATAACTTTTCTAAATAATTCTTTGATCTTATATTTTCTAATAATCACATTCATTGAGAGAGAGCTTTTGAAGTAGTTTAATCATTTCTAGTTTGGAACAGGTGATTTTCCGAAGGATAGTGGTTAGCGCAAGCCCGCATTCAACCAACATTACAGTTCTGGTTGAACAGTTAATATTTGCAATGAGCAAAGTATATTTTTCAGATAACACGGAGAGGCATGAAACGGGAAGCAAATGATATTTGTATCAATTAGGATATTTTTGTATTTATATAAAATCATGACGTAGATACACATTCGAAAGTGAAATAGAGAGTATCATAAGTGTGGTAACTTCACGATTTGAACTGAATGGTAAAATAAAATAAACTTGTAAGTTTATAAATCTTCCAGTGATGATAATAAGCAGAGGCTTGATTTATTGTATAAATTGTGGGAAGAAAATTTATGTGTGTGGAGTAGTTGAAATGCCATTCCCAGGTGCGCATGTTTAAGTCGCAGGAATGAGGAGGTTTTTATTTGAGCATCAATCAAATAGCAGGTTCGATGACTCAGTGTTAAAGAAGGAGTATTGGAACTACACATTGCGTCGTAAGAATGACCCAAAGGTTATTTCTTAAAAACCATCAGTTCTTATTTCAACCTTGTTTACGGATTCCATTAAGACTTTGATTTTGCTAGAACCCGGATTTGTCGTGATAGTATTTTATTCTTCTTCAGAGGAAGACCTTTGTCGTTGTTGTTGGAATATTGTGTTCTTATAAAAATAATAGAATGGGCCACTGCCAATTAAAAATAATTCTATAACCACGAATAATTTGAAGGATGTTTTCAATCCTAGTGTCATGAACTAAATGAATTTATTATAAAGCTACAATTCTTATTTCCGCATTCTGTTCAAGAATTGCAAGTTGTGAAAGTTACTAAAATGGCCACAAATATAAATATTTTTCTTAATAATGATTCCAAGTGGAAAATCGAATAGTTGAATGGTCCAACAATTTATTGATCAAGTTGATGATTCAGAAATCATATATTTTGTTAGGAACTTGAAGTTCATAATCGAGTCACTTCTCGAAACGTTTAATGTCAGAAGAACAATTAATTTTGTTGTGCTTCGCACAATTCTTCGATGCTATGCTCAAAGGTCAGATACTTTTCAGATGTTGTTATTAATATGTGTACATAATTTGTGTTGATTCAGAGATAATAATATTTTTTGACAATATTTTTTTGAAACTGGAAAAATAAGTGAAAGTTAAAAATTCTATGAACAATTATTCTACGAGTGTTAATATTATGTAAAAATTCAACCAGTGAACTATAGTATTTCCAGTAAAGACAATTAAATTTGAACTGGATTTAATCATAAATAATGGATATAATTTTGGAACACAGTCTACAGGACTGATAATCAGACTTGTGTCTCCAAAGATAATTGTCCAATGTGTTGGAAAATTTCTGTACATTGTGTAAATAGTAATGTGGGTCGCCACACATGAATGATGCTGCTTTGAGCATTTTATTTTGCAGTCAATTTTAAATTCAGAATAAAATGAGATAATTTTACATGATGTGTTATGCCCAGTTGAATCTCCTTCTAACCTTATTGTTGCATTGAGCAAAAAAAAAAAAAAATCAGCGAAGCATTTTTTTCATTTGATGTCGTTTTTGCGATTAGCTTTAACCCATCTGGCGCCCCGGGATATTTTGACTCTCGTGCTGACTGATTCTTGGTAAAATGCATATGTGGTCGTGCGGACTCCGGTCTAAACGGGCACAATATATATATTTCGTCAAATGTAATTACAATTGTTTTGAACATTGGGAAGATTGTTTAAATTTATACAGCCCATACATCATATAGCAGACGTTAAGGCTGCTGTCAAGCGCCCTACAAGAGATGGCAGCACTGATGCTCCCCCTAACACTCACACCACCGCGCACCCATCCACCAACCACAAAAAACACGGCGCTCTGCGTACATCGCCACGCTTGCAAGGCGCACAGAGATCTGCTCTCCATACGCCTATTTGGGTCCTCTGCCCCGTCATTGTCCAGTCAAATACAATGTGGTCGGCGTGTTAGATAATGATTTTATTATCATATTATAATTACAACGCAAAAGTAGTGACTATATTGTGTGCTGACAAATTTCCATAACTTTCTATATGAAATATAAAATTATATACTAAAATAATCTCTACTTAGTATAAAACAAAGTCCCCGATTCTTGGATGTACAGGTCTGACGGTTGTTTTTGGCCGGTGCTTGCTTGTGGGGTAGAGGTCTCCGGTCAGCCAGGAAGCCTTCTTATTGTGAGCATGCACAGTAACAATTGCATGCACGCACGCTCAGACGGAACGAAGGAAGGAAGGAAGGAAGGAGGTTGAACGGTTAGCACAGTGGATGCACGAATTACACGGCCACCGGCCAAAAGCAAACGTCAGACCTATAACGGGTAATCTCAAGAACCACTGGATGGATTTTGATGCGGTTTTCACCATTCTGTAAAGGATTTCTGGAGAAAGGTTTCTGTAGAAAAACATTCATTTATGACTAAAGGAAGCCGAGCAGTAACGATTTCAGTGAATCGAGTCGAAGAGAAACCTGGCGTCCGTGCGCCTTTTAAGCTTACGCTGGGTAAACCGTTAAACTATCTATACAGTATACTATGAGTGTAAGAATTGTTCAGCATGAAAAGTTCTACAAAAAAAAAGTCCGTGAATGCATAGGCCTATCTTTAATACATCACTAGGGTCCTGCGCGGATAAACAAAACGTTATCCGCATCCGTACGACTGTTATCTGCATCCGCCCCGCATCCACACGTTTGTTATTCGAATCTACAGGCATTACAATATTATTTTTAATTAGATAAAGCAACACCTTTAGACATTTGAGGAGAAATTCGCTCCCCAAGGCTACAGTGTTTATTTATGCTGGTTTATTAGCCTACTTTCGATTTTTGCAAAAAATGAAAGTAGACTTATGAGACCAACACAGGGCGAAAAAAGTGTGTCTGTCTGTGTGTGTGTATGTGTGTGTGTGTGTGTGTGTGAGTCTGTGTGTGTGTGTGTATGTGTGTGTGTGAGTCTGTGTGTGTGTGTGTCTGTGTGTGAGTGTGTGTACTCTGAATGTCTGTCCCCCCCTATCAATTCGAACACGGTGAATGCGAATTGAACGAAATTTGGTACAAAGGTAGCACTAGCAAAGGACACCTCAGTGTCAAGTTTTATATCGCCGCCATCTTGACGGAAACGTAATGGCGGCCACACAAATGTTCAAAGCTTAAATCAAATTACGACTAACATAATCATCCGATCTCTACCAAATTTTGCAACAACATACCTTTATGGGGGGAGCATCCTTTGACCAAACTAATAGGTCATCAGCGTAATAGTTTGCGGACGGCGGCCATCTTTGTGTGAAAATCGATTCCCCCTATTAATTCGAACACGGTGCAACTGAATGGAACGAAATTTGGAACAGAGGTAGTACTAACAAAAGGCACCTCAGTGTCATATTTTATATCGCCGCCATCTTGACGGAAACGTAATGGCGGCCACACAAATGTTCAAAGCTTAAATCAAATTACGATTAACCTAATCATCGGATCTCTACCAAATTTTGCAACAACATACCCTTATAGAGGAAGCATCCTTTCACCAAATGAATAGGTCATTAGCCTAATAGTTTACGGATGGCGGCCATCTTTGTGTGAAAATCATATCCCCCTATTAATTCAAACACGGTGAAACCAAATGGAACGAAATTTGGTACAGAGGTAGCACTAGCAAAGGGCATCTCAGTGTCATGTTTTATATCGCCGCCATATTGACAGAAACGAAATGGCGGTCACACAAATGTTCAAAGCTTAAGTTAAATTACGACTAACATAACCATCCGATCTCTACCAAACTTTGCAACAACATACCTTTATGGAGGTATGACCAATCTAATAGGTTATTAACCTAATAGTTTGCGGATGGCGGCCATCTTTATGTCAAAATTGATTCCCCCTATTAATTCGAACACGGTGGAACCGAATGGAACGAAATTTGGTACAGAGGTAGCACTAGCAAAGGGCACCTCAGTGTCATGTTTTATATCGCCGTCATCTTTGACTGAAACGTAATGGCGGCCACACGAATGTTCAAAGCTTAAATCAAATTACGATTAACCTAATCATCCGATCTCTACCAAATTTTGCAACAACATACCTTTATGGGGGGAGCATCCTTTGACCAAACTAATAGGTCATCAGCGTAATAGTTTGCGGACGGCGGCCATCTTTGTGTGAAAATCGATTCCCCCTATTAATTCGAACACGGTGCAACCGAATGGAACGAAATTTGGAACAGAGGTAGTACTAACAAAAGGCACCTCAGTGTCATATTTTATATCGCCGCCACCTTGACGGAAACGTAATGGCGGCCACACAAATGTTCAAAGCATAAATCAAATTACGATTAACCTAATCATCGGATCTCTACCAAATTTTGCAACAACATACCCTTATAGAGGAAGCATCCTTTCACCAAATGAATAGGTCATTAGCCTAATAGTTTGCGGATGGCGGCCATCTTTGTGTGAAAATCATATCCCCCTATTAATTCAAACACGGTGAAACCGAATGGAACGAAATTTGGTACAGAGGTAGCACTAGCAAAGGGCATCTCAGTGTCATGATTTATATCGCCGCCATATTGACAGAAACGAAATGGCGGTCACACAAATGTTCAAAGCTTAAGTTAAATTACGACTAACATAACCATCCGATCTCTACCAAACTTTGCAACAACATACCTTTATGGAGGTATGACCAATCTAATAGGTTATTAACCTAATAGTTTGCGGATGGCGGCCATCTTTATGTCAAAATTGATTCCCCCTATTAATTCGAACACGGTGGAACCGAATGGAACGAAATTTGGTACAGAGGTAGCACTAGCAAAGGGCACCTCAGTGTCATGTTTTATATCGCCGTCATCTTGACTGAAACGTAATGGCGGCCACACGAATGTTCAAAGCTTAAATCAAATTACGATTAACCTAATCATCCGATCTCTACCAAATTTTGCAACAACATACCTTTATGGGGGGAGCATCCTTTGACCAAACTAATAGGTCATCAGCGTAATAGTTTGCGGACGGCGGCCATCTTTGTGTGAAAATCGATTCCCCCTATTAATTCGAACACGGTGCAACCGAATGGAACGAAATTTGGAACAGAGGTAGTACTAACAAAAGGCACCTCAGTGTCATATTTTATATCGCCGCCATCTTGACGGAAACGTAATGGCGGCCACACAAATGTTCAAAGCTTAAATCAAATTACGATTAACCTAATCATCGGATCTCTACCAAATTTTGCAACAACATACCCTTATAGAGGAAGCATCCTTTCACCAAATGAATAGGTCATTAGCCTAATAGTTTGCGGATGGCGGCCATCTTTGTGCGAAAATCATATCCCCCTATTAATTCAAACACGGTGAAACCGAATGGAACGAAATTTGGTACAGAGGTAGCACTAGCAAAGGGCATCTCAGTGTCATGTTTTATATCGCCGCCATATTGACAGAAACGAAATGGCGGTCACACAAATGTTCAAAGCTTAAGTTAAATTACGACTAACATAACCATCCGATCTCTACCAAACTTTGCAACAACATACCTTTATGGAGGTATGACCAATCTAATAGGTTATTAACCTAATAGTTTGCGGATGGCGGCCATCTTTATGTCAAAATTGATTCCCCCTATTAATTCGAACACGGTGGAACCGAATGTAACGAAATTTGGTACAGAGGTAGCACTAGCAAAGGGCACCTCAGTGTCATGTTTTATATCGCCGTCATCTTTGACTGAAACGTAATGGCGGCCACACGAATGTTCAAAGCTTAAATTAAATTACGATTAACCTAATCATCCGATCTCTACCAAATTTTGCAACAACATACCTTTATGGGGGGAGCATCCTTTGACCAAACTAATAGGTCATCAGCGTAATAGTTTGCGGACGGCGGCCATCTTTGTGTGAAAATCGATTCCCCCTATTAATTCGAACACGGTGCAACCGAATGGAACGAAATTTGGAACAGAGGTAGTACTAACAAAAGGCACCTCAGTGTCATATTTTATATCGCCGCCACCTTGACGGAAACGTAATGGCGGCCACACAAATGTTCAAAGCATAAATCAAATTACGATTAACCTAATCATCGGATCTCTACCAAATTTTGCAACAACATACCCTTATAGAGGAAGCATCCTTTCACCAAATGAATAGGTCATTAGCCTAATAGTTTGCGGATGGCGGCCATCTTTGTGTGAAAATCATATCCCCCTATTAATTCAAACACGGTGAAACCGAATGGAACGAAATTTGGTACAGAGGTAGCACTAGCAAAGGGCATCTCAGTGTCATGTTTTATATCGCCGCCATATTGACAGAAACGAAATGGCGGTCACACAAATGTTCAAAGCTTAAGTTAAATTACGACTAACATAACCATCCGATCTCTACCAAACTTTGCAACAACATACCTTTATGGAGGTATGACCAATCTAATAGGTTATTAACCTAATAGTTTGCGGATGGCGGCCATCTTTATGTCAAAATTGATTCCCCCTATTAATTCGAACACGGTGGAACCGAATGGAACGAAATTTGGTACAGAGGTAGCACTAGCAAAGGGCACCTCAGTGTCATGTTTTATATCGCCGTCATCTTGACTGAAACGTAATGGCGGCCACACGAATGTTCAAAGCTTAAATCAAATTACGATTAACCTAATCATCCGATCTCTACCAAATTTTGCAACTACATACCTTTATGGAGGGAAAATTTTTTGACCAATCTAATAGGTCATCAGCGTAATAGTTTGCGGATGGCGGCCATCTTTGTGTGAAAATCGATTCCCCCTATTAATTCGAACATGGTGCAACCGAATGGAACAAAATTTGGTACAGAGGTAGTACTAACAAAGGGCACCTCAGTGTCATGTTTTATATCGCCGCCATCTTGACGGAAACGTAATGGCGGCCACACAAATGTTCAAAGCTTAAATCAAATTACGATTAACCTAATCAACCGATCTCTACCAAATTTTGCAACAGCATACCCTTATAGAGGAAGCATCCTTTGACCAAATGAATAGGTCATTAGCCTAATAGTTTGCGGATGGCGGCCATCTTTGTGTGAAAATCAATTCCCCCTATTAATTCAAACACGGTGAAACCGAATGAAACGAAATTTGGTACAGAGGTAGCACTAGCAAAGGGCATCTCAGTGTCATGATTAATATCGCCGCCATATAGACAGAAACGTAATGGCGGCCACACAAATGTTCAAAGCTTAAGTTAAATTACGACTAACATAACCATCCGATCTCTACCAAACTTTGCAACAACATACCTTTATGGAGGGAGCATCCTTTGACCAATCTAATAGGTTATTAGCCTAATAGTTTACGGATGGCGGCCATCTTTATGTCAAAATTGATTCCCCCTATTAATTCGAACACGGTGGAACCGAATGGAACGAAATTTGGTACAAAGGTAGCACTAGCAAAGGGCACCTCAGTGTCATGTTTTATATCGCCACCATCTTGACTGAAACGTAATGGCGGCCACACGAATGTTCAAAGCTTAAATCAAATTACGATTAACCTAATCATCCGATCTCTACCAAATTTTGCAACTACATACCTTTGTGGAGGGAGCATCCTTTGACCAATCTAATAGGTCATTCGCCTAATAGTTTGCGGATGGCGGCCATCTTTGTGTCAGAATCGATTCCCCCTATTAATTCAAACACGGTGAAACCGAACGGAACGAAATTTGGTACAGAGATAGCACTAGCAAAGGGCATCTCAGTGTCATGATTAATATCGCCGCCATATTGACAGAAACGTAATGGCGGCCACACAAATGTTTAAAGCTTAAATCAAATTACGACTAACATAACCATCCGATCTCTACTAAACTTTGCAACAACATACCTTTATGGAGGGAGCATCCTTTGACCAATCTAAAAGGTCATTAGCCTAATAGTTTGCGGATGGCGGCCATATTTATGTCAAAATTGATTCCCCCTATTAATTCGAACACGGTGGAACCGAATGAACGAAATTTGGTGCAGAGGTAGCACTAGCAAAGGGCACCTCAGTGTCATGTTTTATATCACCGCTATCTTGACGGAAACGTAATCGCGGCCACCCAAATGTTAAAAGCTAAAATGTAATTACGACCAACCTAATAATCTAGTCTCTACCAAATTTTGCAACACCATATCTTTATGAGGGAAACATATTCTGACCAAACTGCAAGAACAGCAGCCCAATAGTTTGCAGATGGTGGCCAAGTATGTGTGCAAATCGATTCCCCCTATCAATTCAAACACGGTGAAACCGAATTGAACGAAATTTGGTACAGAGGTAGCACTAGCAAAGGGCACCTCATATTCATGTTTAATATCCCTATAGCACGTTGTATTTCAACAAGCTACTACAACCAACATTCAATCATACTCCTTGAAAAGGACAAAGAGTTATAACAATACCCATGCATTTAGGAGAAAGTAGGCTATATGTTCTTTACTGAACATCTTGTTTATTTATTTAAACCACCATAATAGTAAATTATGCAACGAGCCTATAATGGCTATAATTAAGACACGAGTATTTTTTATAAAACGAGCGTATGCGAGTTTTATAATTTCCATACGAGTGTCTTAATTACCATTATAGGCGAGTTGCATACGACTGTTTATGTTCGACGATAATTATAACTTAATTATATGTTTTAACATAAATATTCATAAATATCTGTTGAGAGTCAGCTACTGGAATTTTGTGATCGCAGAGCGAGCGTTGGGTGTTATATCTTTGTCTTTCAAGAGCTTTGAACGACCGACGCATGCGCTCTGTGGGCTTGCAATGCCATATGCAGCCATATGTTTACATCAGCCGTCCCTCAGTAATATTGTCACCGCAGTCATTTGAAGACAATGCGCTGTGTAGAAATTAGTGTTGGTGATTTTAAGGTACAGTGCTATTTCTTGTCTCATATTCGCCAGTTTATTTACGCGAACATATGGACGGTGGGTATTCCATGTCGGTAATTTATTATAGTTCGATGTTGTGTTTATGTCCGACATGTTGGATTTTGAGCGAATGCGCGAAGTTATCGTTACCTAATTGGTCAATGAACGAGCTCTGATTGGCTGGAGAAACTGTATCATAATGGAAAACAGTGTTATAATGACCATCATTATGATACAGTTATCTGACACATAATAGTGGGGGTCGAACATAAATAAATAAATACTATATGTATGCCATGTGCTATGTTTAAAATGAATGTTATACAGCCAGAGTTGCATCCCTCTACAGTTCGGAGTGTTGATTATGCTGAATGACATAATTTGGATGAGATTAGCTTAAATCATCATCTTACATTTGTCATGGAAAAACATAACGGAAAAACTATATGTCATAAACATCGGGTCCCAGTAATGATATTCAGCGAGTTCGGCTGATATTCTAAAAACTATTCGCAAACTTACTCAAATCACTATCCGCAACTTATCCGCTATCCGCACAGCCATGGAAACTATATCCGCATGGCGAAATATTTTGCGGATATCCGCGGATCCCGAATCCACGCAGGGCTTTACCTATCACCCCAGCTTCGTCCAGCATCAAACTGTCGAGTCGTG
Organism: Meconema thalassinum; assembly: GCA_946902985.2. Taxonomy (NCBI): domain Eukaryota; kingdom Metazoa; phylum Arthropoda; class Insecta; order Orthoptera; family Tettigoniidae; genus Meconema; species Meconema thalassinum. Next base: position 127,752,300 of record OX336388.2, read on the forward strand.
TCGAGTTAAGACTTCAGAGAAGAATACAGTATATGTGTTTGGAGTTTCGCTGTTCACCTGGCTTTTCTGAATTGCGTCTAGGACCTGACGTGAAGCCTCGTGGCTTACTGTCGACCAAAGCATTGTGTGTACTCGAGTTTGAAGGTTGTTTGTGAAGTAACCAATAGACCTACATAAAATCCAATAACATCATCACTTTCGTCGTTCTATTGTACGTTAGTTCATGTAGGTTTGACATTTTTAATTTATATTTTAATATTTTTTGTCGCAGTTGGAACACAAAAAGTGCACGTTTTTAACCGTGTTTCAACCATGCGTCACATTTAAGAATTATTATCTCAAAAACCCGTCATCAGATCGAATCCAAATTTTAACACAATATACATTGGAATGTTATTAATTTTATTAATTTCAAAATTTTACGTGTCCAAGAAAAAAAGTTGTTATCATTTTAGTAAGGTAACTTTTTCTCGGCTCGGGTTGGTTGGAAAATGTAGTTCTTAGTTGCGATGTAATCCTTATACATCAAAAAGTTATGCTGTATGACTGTGAAATACGTAAATTAACTCACTTATTTTATATCGGTTTGTATTTGTAGGCGGAAATAACACATCGTTCACCAGCTACCCGCTCGAGGAAAAGCTGTACAGCGTTGCTGTGATGGAGCCCATCACTTCCGAGCGAGGCACGCCATGATGCGTGATGGGCTCCATTTCGGCAACGCTGTACAGCTTTTCCTCGAGCAGGTAGCTGGTGAACGATGTGTTATTTCCGCCTACAAATACAAACCGATATAAAATAAGTGAGTTAATTTACGTATTTCACAGTCATACAGCATAACTTTTTGATGTATAAGGATTACATTGCGATCAAGAACTACATTTTCCAACCACCCCGAGCCGAGAAAAAGTTACCTTACAAAAATGATAACAACTTTTTTTATTGGACACGTAAAATTTTGAAATTAATAAAATTAATAACATTCCAATGTATATTGTGTTAAAATTTGGATTCGATCTGATGACGGGTTTTTGAGATAATAATTCTTAAATGTGACGCATGGTTGAAACACGGTTAAAAACGTGCACATTTTGTGCTCCAACTGCTACAAAAAATATTAAAATATAAATTAAAAATTCGAATCCTACATGAGCTAACGTACAATAGAACGACGAAAATAATGATGTTATTGGATTTTATGTAGATCTATTGGTTACTTCACAAACAACCTTCAAACTCGAGTGCACATAATACTTTGGTCGACAGTAGGCGGCAGCACGCCGGCCTCTCACCGCTGGGTCCATGGTTCAAATCCCGGTCACTCCATGTGAGATCTGTGCTGGACAAAACGGAGGCAGAAAGGTTTTTCTCCGGGTACTCCGGTTTTCCCTGTCAACATTTCATTCCAGCAACACTCTCCACTATCATTTCATCTGGCATTCATTTAATCATTGCCCCAGAGGAGTGCGTCAGGCCTCGGCAGCCGGCGCAGTTCATATCCTCGCCGCTAGATGGGGGCTTCATTCACTCCATTCCCTGACCCGGTCGGAGACTGGAAGCAGGCTGTGGATTTTCATTTTCACCTGCCGTCCGTGCGCCCTGCAAGCTTACGCTAGGTAATCCGTTAAAGATACCGAGCGAAGTCGGGGCGGGTTGCTGACATAAAATAAAACTGTTGTAAACCGCAGAAGGTGATCTATATAAACAAAATGGCTGCTTGTTGCTGCTTATGTTAGGGGTGCGACATTGTTGTCATTCATCCTCGTGTATTTAGGACAAGTGTATGTGTGTAACTTGTGTGACAACCTGTGTTATTATGATGGCTGTACAAGTAAGTATATTTGTAATCTGGGGATATGATTGGGAAGGAGGTGGCCGTGGCGATATGTTAGGTAACATCCCAGCATTTGACTGGAGTAAAAGTGGGGAGGGGCACGAAAGTCCACGTACAATTCTCGGCTCTGCCAATAAAAAGATGATTCTGGTCTAATGGCTGGAACGTGGCCTCAAACAAATTCTACACTCACCCAAATGCATTAGTTGTGAGCCCCTTGGATAATAAAATGAAATCAAAGATAACAAGTTGATAGTTACCAAAGCAGACAAGGTTAATGTAATTTTAATTTTAGATGAAAAATCTTATATAGAGAAAACAGAAATTTTGTTAGAAGGAGAAAACTTAATTACTAACAAGGATGATGATGATAATTAAGGTTCGGATGTTAAGGAAAAGTCATATTTTTTTCCTGATCTCATTTTACCCGAAATCTGAAAAATAAGTTCGAATGACAGGTCCTTGACCACGTTTAAAGCAATTTGATGTTGCCTATAATTGCATATTTCAGCCATTTTTATTGTTTTGGTCATATTTGGTCATATTTTAGTGATATAAGGTCATATTTGGTTATAATTTCAGCATTTGTGTTTAAATTTAGGCGTCGTTAACAAGGTACGTATTATCTGTGTCGAGTTTCAAACACAGGTTTTCCGAATAGTGTAGTATTATAGATACAGTATATTTTTCTTTCTTTTCCCAGAACAGGCAGATAACAGGTTTAGAAGACCTGATTCCAAGAAGGCGCTCCTCTACGAACGTCTTTTAGCACATCTTCCTGGACAAGTTAGATTGCGACACTAAACGTATGAGGTCACGGAACATGACGATAGTGTGCTTCTCTCTTCCAGTAGGATGTCACTCCAGTAGATATATTTAGCTCAGAAGCAATTAGCAGACAAGGAAATGCCATGTTATGTCTTTTAGGAAAACCGAGCAAGAACTGTATCTCAAGTATATGATACTGAATGAATGTTGACAATGTTAATGTACTGTAGCTCTCTGTCAGTTTGTATGATTAAATGAGTCTGGTGTATTATCGCTGATCACGTTTTGGCACTTAAGATATTTACTGTATGTTAGCGATACTCTACCTATCCCAAAAATTCATGTCATATTTCATAGTTTTTAGGTCATATTTAGCTAGTTTTTAGGGCATATTTGCTTGCATATTTTGTATTTATTTAGGTCTTAAACTTACGAACCCTAGTAATAATTGTTTTAAGGGGCCTAACATCTAGGTTATCTGCCCCAACAAGGATCCCACTGCCAAAATACAGAGAAACCTGAAGCAATTACTTAACAATACATATTTTCTATTTGAACAAAAGGACACTTATAATATGCAGCAAATCAGTCCTAAACTACCATGGTTTTGAGCCTTTTCCATAAATCCATAAACCTAACACACCTCTCAGGTCAATAGTCAATAATAAGAATGTTTGAGTCTTCAGTCTTTTGACTGGTTTGATGCAGCTTTCCATTGTCTCCCTGTCCTGAGCTAATCGTTGCATCTCTACATAGCTACCACACCCTACATCCGAGGCAATCTGTTCAACATATTCTAACCTTGGTCTACCCCTACAGTTCTTGTCCTCTACCCTTCCTTCCATAACTAAGTTTGCTATTCCTGGTTGTCTTAGTATGTGCCCTACCAACCTATCTCTTCTCTTCATTAGCAGTCGCCAGAAACAACTCTCCTCTCCCACTCGTATTAATAACTCTTCATTTGTAACCCTATCTACCCATCTGAACTTCATCATTTTCCTGTAACACCACATTTCAAACGCTTCAATTATCCTCTTTTCTGCTGCACCAACAGCCCAAGTTTCACTTCCATAGAGCGCCACGCTCCAGACAAAGGCTTTCAAAAATGACTTCCTAATACCTAAATCTATATTCGATGTTAACAGATTCCTTTTGTGTAGAAATGCTTTCCTTGCTTGAGCCAACCTACTCTGTATATCCTCTTTGCTTCGCCCATCACTGGTTAATTAGTTAATTATTGTTTTTTTAGGGTGGAACTACGAGGTCATCTGCCCTTAACCAAGACTGGTTATTTTTCTTCCTAAGTAACAGGAATTGTAGGCACATATCAATGTGGGTTCGTCCCTGGACGGTCTACCATCGACCACATATTTACTTTGAGGCAGCTGATAGAAAAATTCTATGAGTTTGATCGGGAACTACACCTCATCTTCATCGATTTTCGGCAAGCTTATGACAGCATTGACCGCGTCGCACTATGGGAAACGTTAGAGGAACTTGGCATCCCATCGAAATACATCCGTCTAATCGCAGCCTGCTGCTCCCAGTCAACTTCTAAAGTACGGTTTGGCAATCAACTATCACCACCTTTCACTATCCAAAATGGATTGAGACAAGGAGATCCATTGGCGCCAATATTATTCAACTTGGCCTTGGAAAAAGTAAGCCGTGACACTTGCCGAACCAGAGAAATTGAGATGGTGGATGCAGATACAATTCTAGCATTTGCTGACGATGTTGTGATCTTTGGTGACACTCTAGAGCAAATGTGTGCTGATATTTCCCGATTCCTCCAAAATGCAAAGAAAATTGGGCTGGAGGCAGTAGCGGCTGGTGAAGAAAAATTGTGGGTGTGCACTCTTAAAAAAAAATCTAAATTTGATATAAATAGATGCACATGTAAGCATACAAAATAACTGTCTCATCACAATGTTACTCTATTTTCTCCAAGTACACTAGTGGCACTTGGTGTCGGTTTTTCGACACGTCGATATTTTGCTGTTCTATGTTCCCTCCTGAATGCACAGTGAAGCTGTTGTCTGATTTGTTTTCTTCCTAGTACTTGTAATTCCAATTCTGCATTCATGTACGCTTTTGATTGTTCACATTAGTCAATTTTAGTTAGATTTCATTAGAACGCTACCTATTGCAAAGGGTATCATTGCGACTTCCGAAAAAAAAAACATATCTTCGCGTTTCACATCACCCAGATCCCAAAACCACCGTCAGTTCAAAAGTTTATATATAATGTATATGTATAGGCCTACATAAAATATAACCATTCAAAATCTCGGTCGAGTTCGCTAACGGGCAAAATCGGACCAAGGGGTTGGAAATGGTGGAAAAGTGAAATATTGCTATAACTTTCTTAGTATGGTAAAAACTGAATCCATTCAAAGTTCGTACTAGTTTTCGAATAAGGGCCAAGTGCTTATCTTCGTCACTTTGACCAAAGGGGTGGGAAAAATGGAGTTTTTAGAGTAAAGAAATCATACCTCCCTTAATAGGCACAATATCAAAACCGTTTAAAATGGCCAATACCCCTCTAAAATATAACAACATTTTTTGTCTGAAAGAATATTTGATATGACCCACCCTTACACCAAGGGATGAGCAAAATGTTTCAGGTATTATAAGAAGATGCAGTATGCTAAACATGTGGAACTTTCGTAGGTATACTGTACAACAATTGGCACATTTAGTTAATTCGAAGCATTTTGCCCGGTGAAATCTACCACCGGCGTGCAGAGAGGGATTTTATTTTTTTGTCCACGTAGCACGGCTTTAAGCACGGATAACAATATATCCTGTTGGTTAGTTCACAGCCACAAGCCCACTCATACTAACTTGCTATAACTTCATCATGGAATAAGCGATTCCTAGCCTTCGCTTTGCACAGGGATGTTCGAATTAAATTCAGGTTTGGAATAGGTCTTCCATTTCCTATTATATGGCCACCTTTTCTTGCAGAGTAAGTAAGTTGGGACGATGTACGGTAATAGTTTTTAAATCCTGAACAGTAGCCATAATAATCCCGAATCCCACCTCGGCCGTCCCGAAAATGATTTTCGTGGTTTTCCATTTTTTTTACTAGGCAAATACCGGGATGGTTCCTTTCAGGCCAAAGGTCAATATCCCTTCTTTGACCCTGAATTAGACCCAAGTTTGCAGTCACCTGTCACCATCCCCAGTTGAATCTGCTGACAAAGTGTGTTTGGCTCCCAGAAACCATCCTTCCGACGTTAGAGGAATGATCCTCGCTATGTCCGTGGGTGAAGCCAAGCTGGGAGGATAAACTATTAAATACTTAATAATGCACACGCACTCAAATATTCCACACTTTAGAAACATACTTGTGACAAATATTTGACACGGACAAGATCAACAAGATATATATTATAGCTGCGTTAATCCTCCAAATGCAATCATACTGAACCTTAAAAATCTGTAAATTATAAAGAAATATTATGAAACTGAATTCCCTGTTACAACCACTATAGACTGTATAATATACAGTTGACTGAATGGATATGGTTTTTAAATGCACATTGAAAATCAAATGGCAGTGGCGCTATTATACAAGCTGCGTAAAGATACAACTTTTCAAACTGCGCATGAATCTCTACTTGGTACAACAATTCACTAACAGATAGTGCGGTAGCTCCTGCACACTAGCGGTCATCGCTTCTTCGTCTGTCAATCAGATGCGTCAGAAGGAGATGGAAAATAAAACGGAGCATGCGCAGTTCTTTTTGCCAGGCAAGGATTTGGCTCCGATTCTGTTATAGTAAACACACATCCCCTCTTGCCCCCCACTTCAGCTGTCAAGCCTAAACGCTGGCTACAAAGTTGCAAGTGGCGAACGGCGATCTTTGATGATACCCGAGCCAGCACACAAGCAACGTACAGTGAGGCGCAATGAACGCGGTACATTTAAATGTAAAAAAGCGGTATCCTGGACATTTGTTGACGATGTATAATACCATTTAAATCTTATATTAATTTTTATATTCATAAAATTGAAATGTGAACGGCAATTTTGCAAGAATGGGTGTGCACTGGCTCCAGGGCGAATAGCCAGAAACCACCACTGGCTGGAGGTGAACGTGGACAAGACAACATATCTTGGAGTATCACGTCGTCGCGTTCTCCCTCCTTACATTGTTGTAGACGGACATACCTTCGAACGAGTTGAAGAGTTCAAGTACCTGGGCTCAATATTAACCAACAATAGTGAAGTGACGAACGAAGTACATCAACGCATAACAAGTGCTAATCGCGTGTTCTTTAGTCTGAACAATATCTTCAAATCTCGTCTGATATCTCAGAAGAATAAAGTCCATCTGTACACGACACTAGTGAGACCAGCACTTTTATACGGTTGTGAAATTTGGGCGACATCAGCAACGACAGAAGATTCAATATGTGCTTTTGAAAGAAAGGTACTTCGAAAGATATATGGGCCCGTCTATAATAACATGGAAGGTAAATGGGAGAGAAGAAAGAAAGAAGACCTGTACCAGAGGTTTGGAAAGCCACACATTGGATGGATAATGGGACAGAGGCGACTGCAATGGTTTGGACACATCTTACGAGCGGACGGATTCCTTCCTAAGAGAGTCCTCCAATCTCAGTCCACGGGAAAACGCCCGAGAGGACGCCCAAGAACACGATGGAAGGATCGAGTGACGACGATCCTTCACGAAGTGGAACCAACAGCTGTGGAGGGTGATGCTAGAGACCGGAAAAGATGGAGTGCCATCTGCAGCAAATACCTCCTCTCATGATTTGCTGACTTTCCTTTTATTGGATCCTTTTTGTGTTTTGTAATAATTTTCCCTTTGTAATAATTTTTTTGGTTTTTGTAATATTTGTAATATTTATCTTTTCCTTTTGTTATTCGGCTGTAGGCCTCAATGGCCTGTTTAATGCAATAAATGATGATGATGATGAAGTAACAGAAATCTCCTACGTTTTTGAGCCTTCATCATCATCATCCTGAACCAACTCCAGTTGCCCGGGCGTGGTATATGAGCCCCCTCCATTTCATCCTGTCCTTGTACCACTCCTCCTCCACCAACTTGTCCCAATCATGACCTCTCTGCAGTACATCGTTCTTGACTGTATCTTTCGTGGCCTTCCCACGGGTCGTCTTCCTTCTACTTTTCTCTCAAATTCCTTCCGTGCAGTTCTGTTTGGTGGCATCCTCTTCATGTGACCAAACCACTTTAGTCTTGAGATGTGGATCTTATTGAGCAGAGAATCATCTATTCCTACTTCTTCTCTAATCCTCTCATTCCTGATCTTGTCTTTCCTGGTTTTTAAGACTTACATCTGCCAATTTGACGTCAATAAGGGTTTCTGATTTATTTCGGCTACATTCCATTATTTTTGTTTTACATTTATTAATTTTCATTATGAATACTTTCCTCAAGACAGAACCCATACCATCTAAAAACTCATTCAAATCATCTGGCCTGTCGGCTAAGATAACGATGTCAACAGCAAATCTCAGAGTTGAAATTATTTCTCCTTGAATCGTTTCTCCTACTTCGAATTGTTCTCCAATTTCCTCGCTGCTTGTTCAATGTATAGATTGAAAAGTATGGGTGATAAGTTGCAGCCTTGCCTTATAGCTTTCTCTCTCATAACCTTCGGCTCGAATAACTGCTGACTGATTTCTGTATAGACCACCCTTCTATCCCTGTACTTTATTCCAATCGTTTTCAAAATGTCAAGCAACTTACTCCAATCAAAAGCAATTTCTAAGTATACAAATGCCATGAACGTTCATAATAAGAGTACCGGTAGTCCAACATACAAACTAGCCAAGTTGGTAGGCCTACATACAAAAATTCCCCCAATTCCATTATAAATTTGAAGCTGACACATCATACACTAACTCAACCTTGTTTTAAACATCATTCAATAACAAACTAGAATAAAATACGTTCATTAGACATAAAATATAGGCCTATGTACACAAACATTCCTATAGACAATACTATTAACACAATCAAAAATAATTTAATAAATCACAGCAAATTAAGCAAAGTGGAAATTGATGAATTTATAACACTATTATATTTCACTTTAAACAATATTTTTTTCTTATTAAACAACAGAATAACCAAACAAACTGACGGATTAGGAATGGGTTCCCCAACTTCTGGAATAATTGCTAATGCAATTACCGGAAAAAAACCAATCACTTGAAAAAATCAACATTACTTTCATTTAAATCATAAATATGAACGCTCTAGGCCTAGTTCATAACTTACTGTTTATAGCATGGAAGTGAGGTTTCCTGGATGTATTATCATTCTACATGTCATTGTTTCACTTAACAATAGCGATTCATTGACATTGATGCTGTTTCCCGCGGAAAGATGTGCGCGCCACCATTTTCGATCAGAGCCACTGTCCTGGCAACAATTTCAGGCCTCAAGCGCATATTCGTTTCTGAATTGTACAAGAACAACTGAGTATATGGCTGTATTGATATTTTCCTATGCCAACAAGTGGCAAAAGAAAAAGAATAAATAATTGCATTGTTGACGATAGCGATGGCGCGCACATCTTTCCGCGGGAAACAGTATCATGTCAAAGAATCGCTATTGTTAAGTGAAACAATGACATGTAGAACGGTAATGCATCCAGGAAACCAATTAACCATACTTCCATGCTATAAACAGTATGTAGCCTACTGTACTAAAGTGCATCTCTACCTTAAAAGACAGTACGCATTAAATGGGGCGTGCTGATGCCAGATCTACTGCATATACAAAGTTCAGCAAGGCCGGGTACGTGATGTAATATAACTGGATACCTATCAGTAGAAAGGTGCCATGTGCCATTTTTTGAAAAACGACGTTTTTGTTTGCTAGAATGGTGCTATGTGCGATGTAGCATTACATATCTAAAGGGCTAACTCCTCAGTGGTTTCGAAGGACCTTCCAAGAGCATCACAAGATGGCACTAGTGGTAAGTCCTGCAGCTCTTTCAGAAGAAAGGTGCAATGTGCCATTCAATTGCTCTCATTTCCCTCCAATATGTGCATCAAATTGTTGACAGAATTGTTCAAGGAACTTAGAATACTCAATTGTTAGCAGTTCGTACTGATGGGAACTTGTGTACGGATAGCATAGTTAGTTTCCTGTTGGACGCGTGGCATTGCCGTGCATTAGTCTCACAAAAACTCGAAAACTACTGCTCCGATTTAGCTGAAAATTTTGCAATTTGTTCTCATTATGGCGGACAGTGTTTAGAAAGTGGTTTGAACGAAATCGAATTGGCAGTATTTTTAAATTAATTTACATTACAAAGCCACACCAATATTGAATCTAATAACTTGACGGACAGATGGTGCACAGTGCATCCACTTCAAAATCTTCTATGAGCAAAGGTAACATCCCATACAATACCCTTTGATCAATACTTGCTACAAAATAAAAGTTAACGTAACAGAATCATTCATATCTCTATATACTGTATAATCCAATTACAGCGTATTAAAGTATGTTGTAATGATATTACATTTCACGTTAATGTGTTGATACCAACATCTCTAATGTGAGAACGTACTACTAACGGAAAATATGTCTATATTATTAAGTTCTCAAGGTAAGTTCGATAGATTTGAGTTACTATGAAAACAATTCCGTGTCGTTTTAAAGTGTTCATTACAATACTGAAATTCCGTGTCGATTTACAGTGTCCATTACAATGCCGAGGAGAAGACGAGCTGACATAGGTCGTCGAAGTCAGTTAATGCGCGGCGAGCTACTTCACGGGCAAACCGCACTGATTACCAACGATTTAAGTTCGAGAGCGACTGAAAATGAACGAAAAGCAAATAGATTTAGAATGCAATGAATTCGTGAATATCAAACACAACGCCAGCGGGCACGACACAATGATCATGACCGATTGCGCCGACGCGATGCTCCTATGAACCTGGAGCGTCACTTGACCAAATCAAAGATGTAGCTCATTCGGCGTGTTTTTCCGAACGTAACGCATAACTTCAAAAACCATAATTGGCTGAGAGAACGAGCCATATTGGCAGTGAAAAATAAAGATCTCAACGAGTCTATTCTAAATTTCATTCCGGGACAGTTGTTTTCCTTCAAATCGGTTGACACAGTTATCAACCAGGATGAGGTAGTCAGCTATCTCACAGAATTTTTGAATTCGCTGGATTTGCCTGGATTACCACCTCCCAATTTGCAATTGAAAGTAGGCTCAGTCATCATCATCACCACGTTGCGTAACATCAATCAACCTTGACTATGCAATGGAACACGACTGGCTGTGGAAAAGCAAATGAACGACGTCATCGATGCGACGATTATCAAGGGAAAGTACAAAGGAGAGGTTGTTTTGATTTCGCGCATCGCAATGCTTCCAACGGACGTGCCATTCAATTTTAAACGGTTGCCATTCCCCATGCTTCTGGCCTTCGCAATGACCATCAACAAATCACAAGGTCAGTCGTTGGGAGTTTGTGGAATTAACTTGGAGTTTCCGTGTTTCGTGCATGGACATCTGTACAGTATGTCGCGTGTTCGCGTGTCGGAAAGCCTTCATCTTTGTTTAATTAGCACGTAGCACATTCGTAAAGACTAGTGAACTTTGCACCTTTCACAACTTGTAACATTTCACTCAAACAGAATTCCACAGTTTTCATATTATGAACCTATTTCTGCCACTGGATAGCAAAGTATACTATATCTGTATGTTATTCAAATAAGAAGAATAAATACTCACAAATAAGCTGTCTAAACACTTTTTACTATAATACTCAATGTTCACAAAAATGGCACTTAGCACCTCTCTACTGATAGGTATCCAACTCGTATTACAGGCGTGGTTTTACGCACAACTCGGGAAATTTCGAAAATATTTGTTTGTTGTATATAACTGTACCTCATATCTTGCAGCAAACAACGCTACAATATTTAGATATGATACGCCGAACCTCAGAGCGCGATTTTATTGCACACATTATAACAATTTATATTTTTCAATTATTCATGAATATGATAATATTATATGTTATAATTTATAATATTACATTTTCTCGAATATCATAGGTTATAATAAATAATAATATGACATTTTACATGAATATTATATTATATTATATATATTGTGGTCCTCGTAATTTACCCAGTTTTGTGTGGTCAAGAGATGGTATGCAGCCGAAATTAAATTCTTCATTTCTTGTTTCTTGAATGAGACGTTGGTCAATTTTTATATAGTTTTTCACCTGCGCTCATACCATTTCGATGGGATTAAGTTCACTGTGGTACGGTGGCAAGCGAAGAACATATTTTTCTGCTGATTTAGCCACCTCGTCAATGATGTATTTATCATATCTGACTCTGTTTTGAGTCACAATAAAACGAAGCTCCCGTTTTAACATATTATTTCGAAAAGGGACCCCTTTTGAGTGAGTCAATCTATAATCCGGTCTTTTCTCCGTTATAGGTAAAATTTCGATTTTCCGACTTTTGTAACCTACATTGTCTATTACTATGATAGATCCTTCGGGAACATTGGGCAACAATTGCTCGGCATACCACTTTTCATACACTTAACCTGTCATTTCGTCGTGGGTGTCTGCCGTGTTCTTTTGGCACAGAAACGTTAACTCTGCACCATTAACGAACCCTTGTTCAGTCCCGGAATGAACAAAGGCAAACCACGGAAACCACTTAGAGGATGGCTGAGGTAGGAATCGAACCCGCCTCTTCTCAGTTTTGTCTCATGAAGTTGAGTACACCCCGTTCCAGCCTTCAGACCAGAATTAAATTTATTGGCAGAGCCGGGATTCTAACCTGGGCCTCCAAGGTACCAGCACGGTGACAGCCAGGAATGCTAGCCACTACGGTACGCAACGAGGCGGACAATTTATAAAGAACACAAGGACCACTTCATTTCACAGTTTAACTTCACACCATCACCTACCCTACATCAAACGCAGTCGCGGAGATACTGGCGTCTGAGTAAACAAACTTGCGCAGCGTCAGCGCTGGGCGGGAGGAATAAGTGCGATAACTTATGAATGCTATCTGATGTCGAGCTCTGGTTTGTTTTGAAAACTATTTCAGATAATAAAGAACATTTCTTCTCCCTTAGTCACCAACGTAAAGTCAAAAGCAAAAAGGTTTCTCGCAACGTAACTTTTCTGTGATACCATCTCAGATTTTTCAAGTAACAGTTAAGAAAAAAAATCATATCTTTCTTACTATCAAAATAATTACTGCCCTGAGAAATAGAGTGTCTTCTATCAAAATCAGGCAACCAAAAATAAATTCTTGATCTTTTGCGATCATTAGTTCATTATCTTTGGCGTGATAAGTTTTATTTCTGCAAAAATATAGATTCGCGCTAAAATATCGTAATTGTTAAAATTGGGCCATGTGTTAATTCTTTATGGCTTTTATTTTTACATCATCATAAAGAGCGGAGAATTCTCTAAAAGATGTGCCACTTTCAATTATTGGGAAATGGCAACATCGCCGGCGTGGAAGAGGGCGAAGCTAATTGCAGGACATAGGAGTGCGAGTGAGAGGCAAATACTACATTTAATTCCATACTGTCTTTTAAGGTAGAGACGCTCTATAGGCCTATACCGTTCATTTTTATGTTTTTAAGGAAAGTAATGTTGAATTTTTCAAGTGATCGGTCTAATTTTTGCCGGTCAGTGTATTTATATCGACCCTCTTGAGAAACAATTCTTAATCAACAAAATTCCAGGCCTTGAATTATGGGGACGTTATGTGGATGACATATTTATAGTTATTAATAATAGCCTTCTCAAGACAAATGATTTATTATCTAAACTGAATAAATTAGATCCAAATATTAAGTTTACCTTACCTGAAATTAATGGTTCTTAAAATTATCTCGATCTTTCAATTAAACTAGTAAACAACCATTTTACTCACTCACTCAGAAGGCTTCTGACACGAACATCCCACGCCGATCTCACAAAATGCCCCCACTGAACTCTTTGCTTATGATATTTTTAGAAAACCAACAATGAACTCAAACATCATACGCAAGGATTCTTCACATCCAGGATCACACAGGAAGCATTCTTTTGCTGTTACAGAAGATAGCAAATATTTTGGTTGGTTTGATTGGTTGTTGGTTCCTCAGTTTCGGGGCTGCGACAACGCAGTCATGTAGCCCCGTGTACTTTGGGTGTGTGTAGAATCTGTCTGATAACCGGTGTTAATTGTGATGACTGTATTAGTGTGTGTTATCTGTTTTTTAATTCAAGTAAGGACTGCAGACATTGAATTTTCAAGTAGTTCCTACTTTTGCTACCAAACGCCACCGTCAGCGAACCACTACTTCTGAACTTGGTTACTATATGCCACCGCAGTCGGCTACTGGCGACGAACGTTGGAACCTAAGAGCGTTAGTCAAATTTAACCTACAATTTAGCTTCACACAAGTGTAATTAGTGGAAGGTTCTTTATCATGCCATAAATCTATGACATGGGACCGCCGGCTTTACTTCCCCTCCGAAGGAAGGCATACTGAGGGATTTATAACGCTCTTGAAAAATCTGACGACTTCGGCCGGGTTTGAACCCGCGACCTTGGGCATAGAAGTTCAGCATGCTACCAACTACGCCACCGAAGCCGCCAGCATTCTTTTTTTTCAATCCTTATAAAGGCATTTCTGAATCGTAAGTAAAGATAGGTACTGTACCGGTAATGTTAAACTACGAAAAGTAACATTTTAAGTTAATAAGTTTATGTTCGACCCCAGTGAAATGTAAATATTATATGTTAGAAAACTGTACTGTAATGAGGCTCATTATAGTACAAGTTTTCATTATGATACAGTTTCTCCCTCCAATTAGAGCTCAAGAAACAGATGTGTGACCAATTAGGTGAGGATAGCATCGGATCTGTGCTCACTTCCATGGCCCCCTATTTGAAATGTCACTGCGTTGCGAGTGTCATAGTGAGATATTCCAGGAGGCCATGGTCAAATACAAGGTATTCTCTGCGTCCCATGTGCTCTGTGCAGTACATAGGTTGGTTGGTTGGTTCTGAAGTTTAGGGGCTGCGACAATGCGGTTATGTAGCCCCGTGTACTTTGGGTGTGTGTAGAATCTGTCTGATAATCGGTGTTAATTGTGATGACTGTATTAGTGTGTGTTATCTGTTTTTTTTTTTTTTTTTTTAGTTTAAGTACAGACTGCAACTTAGAATTTTTCAAATAGTTCCTACTTTTGCCGCCAAGCGCCACCGTCAACGACTACTAAGCCAAGTTCAGAACTTAGCTACCAGACGCCACCGCAGTCGGCTCTTGGCAACGAACGTAGAAACCTAAGAGCGTTGTTTACATTCTTAACCTATCCAATTTAGCTTCACACAGGTGTAATTAGTGCAAAGTTCTTTAACATGCCATAAATCTATGACATGGGACCGCCGGCTTTACTTCCCCTCCGAAGGAAGGCATACTGAGGGATTTTCAACGCTCTTAAAAAATCCGAAGTCTTCGGCCGGGTTTGAACCCACTATCTTGGTCATAGAAGCTCAGCATGCTACCGACTACGCCACCGAAGCCGCTTGTTCAGTACATAAAACTGGTGAAATCTCGACAGATATTTATGAATATTTATGTTCGAACATAAAATAGTTATAATTATCGTCGAACATAAACAGTCGTATGCAACTCGCCTATGATGGTAATTAAGACACTCGTATGGAAATGATAAAACTCGCGTCCTATTCTAGATTTTAGTTGCGGAGGAGTTTTCGCTACTATCTTTATGAGCTATTTGCTATTACCACCTCGGGCCCCTGGGCTACAGCCCCACTTGCCCCTCTCTCGTGAGCCTTGGGATGTTAACGTGGGAACTACTCGTGTCCTAATTTATTGTAGATTACCTTTTGTCTTACACAGATGCTGCAGTAGGAAGAGAGCATAGGTGCGATCCCTACGTTAATGAATTATAATGTCGACTGATGGCTATCGTAACTGACCCGAGATGTTGAAACAGCAGAACTTCAATCGAGCAATCGGTAAGCCATATCTTCAAAAATTCTCCTTCATGATCTGAAGGTTTATCGAACTTAATATACAGATTTACTCATACATACATACATAAAATGGGTTGTTTTGACCTCCCAGGAGGACTGGCCGCCATCACAACTACGGTGATCTTCGGCCGTGGGGAACCCTTTTTATTGTGCTTTTAAAAAAATGTACAAAAATATATATAAAAATGTACAATTGTTCATTATCTTGCTGTTCTTGATGTAAATATTACTTTAAAATATATAAATGTAGTATCAAAATTTAATAGAATTACAGGTGATAGATGATGTGTGAAACGTCGGTGAGATGCGTTCAGCTCGTCTGTTCGTAGAGTAAGTTGTCTTCTTTCTTGATGTTGTAAGGTGGCCCGATGCCAGGTGGTAAGTGGCTGAGTGGAATGGATGAAAAACAATGAGAAAATGTCGGAAAATCTATGTGAAGACAAACGGTTTGTGCAAACTGGATGCTTATTGGGTTAACATTTATGGGGGATATGTGCCAGGAGGAATGATGTGTGAGAGGTCGGGGAGAATATTATGATGGAGTAGGGATAGTGCCAAGGCTTGGGGAAGTGGTTTGGATAGGCGACGTTGCCTCCGGGTAATTGGCGTCATGAGAAGGTCATAGGTAAGTGGAAGTCGTGAGTCCACTAGTGTCTGCAGGGAACGTAGGCGGAGTTTGTGAAGGTGACGGTAGAGTGAGGGGAGAGTCCTGGGGTAATTTAACAGATTGCTGTCCGTGTCAAGAGGAAGGCCAAATGCAACCTTCAAAACGAAGTGTTCAATAGAATTTAAAATTTGGTATTGGGGTAAGCTAGCCCCTATCCAGGCCAATGAGCAATAAGTAAGCAATGGACGGATGAAGACCTTGTAGGTATGGATGAGCTGAAGTGGGCTAAGACCCCAGGAAACCCCTTTCAGTCGACGGATTAGCGCCAAACGTTGGCGCGCTCTGTGGGCTTGCTGTTTGATGTCAGGTCTCCAGTAGAGCTGGTGATCAAGTGTGACTCCCAAATACACTGCCTGGCGGGAGGGAGTAATGGCTTCGTCGATGATGTTGAGGCGGAATGGTCGGTAGTGGCTGATGGTAGACTTGAGGCCAAATAGAACTAACTGGGTTTTGGTGGTATTAATAGTGAGGTGCCATTTAGAGAACCAGGCAACCAGTGTATTTAGGTAGGCCTGGAGACGGTTGCTGAGGGTTGTAAGGTTATTTGCGAATGATAGCAGAGCTGTATCATCCGCAAATTGAAAGAGCTGAGAGAACTGGTTGGGTTGGGGCATGTCATGGACGTAGATTAAATAGAGGAGCGGGGAAATTGGGGAGCCTTGAGGTAGGCCTACTCCTGAAAAGAGAGTGAAGGTGGAGGAGGACGCAGATCTAATTTGTATGAAGGCTCGCCTGTCCAGTAAAAAGTTACTGAGAAGGCGAACTATGGAGCGTGGGAGGTGGAGGGACATTAGTTTAAAAATGAGACCACGGTGCCATACTAGATCGAAGGCTACAGATTTACTCACATTTATTATAGTTATAATTATACCCATGAGCATGGACATACGAGTGTTCATAATACAATACTACCATACTGCATATACAATGTAATGCA
The DNA here is from genome assembly GCA_946902985.2 of Meconema thalassinum. Lineage (NCBI taxonomy): Eukaryota > Metazoa > Arthropoda > Insecta > Orthoptera > Tettigoniidae > Meconema > Meconema thalassinum. The sequence continues at coordinate 127,769,579 of OX336388.2, forward strand.
TGTCTAGTGCAGTAATTCACTTCACTAAAATCATTTATTTCGTCAAATGAAATAAGAATATTGTTTGGAAATCAAGAACCTTGTGAAGATAATATGAAATAAATAGCCCAATAAATAGTCTCAGACGTTATGGCTGCTGCAAGCGCTGCACAAGAGATGGCAGCACTGCCGGCGCTCCACAGCCCACTAATCACGTGACTCAGACTAGCTTCCCGCCAGCAAACGGATCGATACGGGTACGGCTGCTCACCAACAAGTAGAATATAGTGTAAGTCAGCTCCCTAATCAAAGACACCCTGACCAAAATCAAATCAGCCTCTGACACGTCCACAAAGATGCAAATCATTTTTGAATCCGTCTCTGCATTCTTCTGTAATGGCCCTTAATCCCCCTGGTTCTTTCAAATATGACATCGTCCTCCTCGGGGAAAAGGGCATCAAACCAACTACCAAAATTTCCATCAAAGGGTACAGAATGTACAGAAATGATAGACCTGGACTCCGAACCAGTGGTGGCACCGCCATACAAGTGAAAGCTGGGTTCAAACATTCTTGCATTACTACCCCTGCCAACTGTACCGTCAAACGGAATATCGCACAATGTGCATACATAACAATCTTAGTGTTGAGTACACAGGTCCAAAAGAGTTATTGTTCTTTTGACGCATATCTCCGCGTGATAGCGTTCACACTTTTTCCCGCACAGTAGGCTACACATACCGTCTGGTTCATGAAACGCCTTCTTGTGGCACAGCTTGTGGCGGAATCCATGAACTGCGAAGCGTGTCATGGGGTGACGCAGTTCATAGCTTGAATTCATCCATTCTTGGTTGATCATGGCGTCATTATTTGCTTTCTTCTCGTACAGTTGGCAAGGTCGTTAGTCTGTTCAGTAACAGGGTGGACAACACTTTGAGGCCGGCGTTCTCTAGGGCTATTCCTTGATACGAGTTGGGATCTTCAGTCTTGCCCTTGCCCTTATACAACAATTTGATCATGGAATATCTCCATTTCTCTGGTATCGTGCCTTTCTGAAGGCACTGGTTGAATAAAGTTGTCCAGGCTTCTGTGAGGAGTGGACTGCTCTCTTTCAGGTGTTCGTTGCAGATGCCATCTGGGCCGCAGGCCTTGCCGTTTTTTTTTTGTACGTTTTATTGCCTCCTGGACTTCATCGGCTGTGAAAGGTTCTATTCCTACTGTGTCACCCGTTATGGGGAGGTCCATTAAGGGCATGTCCTTAGCCTGCAATATGGCCGTGAAGTGTGTTGTCGATCTGTCCATTGGTATTTCCCTCGAGAATTTGGGTATTCTCGGGTTAAGGGCCTTGTACGGGTTTTCCTTAGCTTGTTCCACCAGCGCTGCCTTCTGTGCCTTGATATACTTGACCCTCTCCTCCCGGAGTATTTCTTTATATGTCCTCTTCTTTTCTGCGTAATCCGCTCTTGATTCTTCTGTGCTGAACTTTAAGGTGTCATGTAGTGCTTTCAATGCTAATTTTCTGGCCTTATAGCAGATTGAATTGAACCATGGTTTTGATCTTCTCATATTGGGTTTAGCGGGTTCTATAGCGTCATGTAGGATTGTCTCTATTTGGAGAAGCGTTCCGTCTGGGTTTGGGTCAGTGTGATTCCCGATATTTTGGATTTCCACCCTCCTTCTTCTCATACTTGCGACATTAAATCTCCTGGATAGCATAGTTTGTGGTGGTGTGGGGTTTTCTGACTGACCAAATATCTTGAAGGCAGTTTCCACCGGCAGGTGTTTCCTTACGGGTAGGTTGTCCCTCACGATCAGCGGCGGCTGCACCTTAAGTGCTGAAGTGATGCAGCACATTGTTTTATTTGAAAATTATTTTTAAATAATAGTATCTACAATTAAATACAGTGCATTAAAAAGATGTCAGTAAAATAATTGGAAATATATCAGCTCCCCTCACAACAATCTAGTCGTGCGCTCCATTCCCCGTCCGTCACTGGCTGTGTAGATCGCAGCTCAGCGAGAATTGCTACGTTTATTGCCAGTAAACATGAACTCTGCCTTTTGCGCATGTGTGCTCACCTTTTCCGTTGTGCTGTTGGGACAACAGCCATGACCACAGACCAAGACATCACATCAATTCTTCGTTCAAGCACACCGCGGCAGCACTGGTACACGAAATGATAACGTAGCAGGTGGCTCATTCTAGCCTCTGCGGCAGCATTTTAGTGGGAATCGCTCAAAGCAAACGGTGGAAAAAAATAAAGGAAGCCATCAGCTGTTCCCGCTGGAAGGTCTTTTATCACTCCCAACTTACCTATCGCATAGCCACATTTTGTAAATCGTTGAACTATAATTTCTTCAGTATGTAAAACTCAGTGAAGAGACTCTTGAGTGTTACTGAGGGAGTGTTTCTATGCAGTGAATTGTGTTTCTAAACGCAGTATATTTATTATTTGGAGGGGGGATGGGGTACATACAGCACACAACTGATTTCCTGCACCAGCCGCCACTGCTCACGGTGGATCGTAATACCTCTGTGTTGTTGTGATTCGTCAATACCAGGTCGATTGTGGGCAATGTAAGTCATTTCTGTGGCTTTATTTGCGAGTGTAAGACCATCGCCTTCTAAGTACTCAAGAACTGTCCTAGATTTGAGTTCCCCTTTATCCACCCTGCAGTTCAGATCACCGGCCAGGATGAATGGAGCATTTGTGTTTATTGCCACGAGAGAATTGCTTAATTCGTCTATAATGTCAATTTCTGAGTATTCTGGTAGGAAATATGTTGCTGCTATGGTGAACTGCTTCAGTTTTAATGCTATTATATTGTTTGTCTTCACTATAACTTTATAGGGGCAAAGAGTTGGTTTGAACAGGCATGAGATGCCGCCCTTCGGTCTTCCATGAGGTCCTAGAGATGCAAGCATATGTACGCCCTAGAAGTCTTTGTGTTGCCATTCTTCAGTGAGAAAAGTTTCCACCAGAATGATTATATCGTATTCCTTCATAAAGTCAGTTGGATTATGAGTTACGACCGTCTTAAGTCCTTCCAAGACATTAATTTACAGATTTTGTCCTTGGTCAAATGAGACAGTCTCGAGTCTCCGCTGAGTTCGGGCGAAACGAAATCGCCGTACCACGACTCCTCTTGGTCAAAAATCTGGTGTCGAAATGACGTTTAAGACATTGAAAACCAATGCAACCTTGAATGCCTTCGCGTCTCCTTGTGTTGCGAGCTCCTCACAATCAATATTCCCTGTGATACCCTTTTTTACTAAGAATCTTTTCATGCTTTCAGTCGATGCTGTGTCATTTGCTTTTCCTACGTATAACCAAGCTCTTTTATCAGCTGCTACTAGGTCATCGTCATTTCCGTTGGTGCCTATCACCAATTCTCTTTCTCGTCTCCTTCTTTTAGGCAAAACTTGTCTCCATCCTTGGTTGTCATGTCCCTCTCCTTCGGCTCTTCCGTTTTGCTGATTATTTCCTTCGGTATCTGGATATTTTTGTTTTTGATGGGATACCGTCGTATGCTCTGGTAGTTGGCGGTTGTTCAACGTATTTCCTTTCCAAGCAACGACTTTATTTCTCCACGTCGTTCCCTCCTTTGGTAACCCTTTTCCCTTTTCCTCCGTGGTGGTAAGTTGGAGCGTGCTCCCGTCCTGATCTGTGTTGCACGGCGTCCTTGATACCCTTGTTGCTTTCCTTGGGATATCTTCCCCGTTTGTATCTTGGTGTGGGGTGTGTCTTCCTTCATTGTTGTCGATGGGGTTCTTTTCCATTTCTTGTTGGTTCATGCTATTGATGACTGTTGACCGCAAAGAGTCTGTCAGAAGATCATTTTTCTCAACTATAGTTTCCAGTAATGTATTTATCATCTTATTCATGTCATCTCTCAGTGATTTTACCTCTTTCTGAATTGATTTCCCGGCTTTATACTCAAGAAAATCCTGCTCGCATTCCGAACATAACCACAGTAATTTGGATTTCTTTTTATTGGTTGACTTTAGGGTATTTAACTGACTTTGTTGCAGTTCTGCACATGATAAATTATGCAATCGTTGGCACAATCCGTCACACATGACCGCGCTCTCATCTTCCACTTTCCGCTCGCACACGGGGCACGTGTCATGATTAGCATAACAGCCTCTTTAGTGAGCGGCATGATGGTACTTCCGCCCCACGTTAACTTCTTTGGAAATATGATCCTACTCTGTGATCTCTATGGATCACTCAACCAAAAAGGCTCTCTTATTAAGCAAGATGATTGAATGAAAAGAGCAATATGTCTATAGTACTTTATCTGCACATTTGACATGAAATAGTACTGAGCACACTTCACGATTGACTAATTCAATCACGGCCACCTTTAATATTATCTCATTCTCTCATTTATGATAATTTATTAACAAACGGGCGATAACGGCGATAGCTCAACAAGGCGAAACTCAATTGAAAATATTTCAGGTTATTCAAACAAAATCATTCACTGATCACTCGCTGCACAACACCGAACAATATTCAAAATATTAATATCGGATTCTTAAAACTGTACGGTTAACTGTCACACGACACTTAACATTTGTTTATGTTAACAACATTCAAAATAGTAAGATCGGATTCTTAAAACTGTACGGTTAACTTAATAATGGTACCTACTGACTAGTCTCCTGTTACTGGCCTCCTGGAATCCCGTTTGCGCCTGATGGTCTTGCATTGTTCCTACCTGAAGATACGGGTGCAAGCCTTGTTAATTGACACCCAGAGGTCAGCTTGCATGTCGAATTTCGTCGTTCCTTTGAACGCTATGAAAGTCAAGGAGGTTAGATATTTAAGCCCCTTTCTAGTAGAGAATGGAGGAACTTTGTGTTGGCGGAAAATCCCGTGATTAATTTTGCCATTGAACACGGCCTACTGAATTCAAATGGGTTCTTTAACATGCCAACAACGTATGACATCCATGTCGTGATTTTTGTCGCCTTTCAATAATCACTTACCACGGCCAGGCGCGAACCTGCAAGCTTGGGGTTGGTAATCCGACACGTTAACTACTCACCCACCGTGTACCTGAAGATGATACTCCTGTAATCCTTGTGGGTGAGTTCAATGCTAAGAACCAACTATGGGGCAGCTGGCTTACCAAGGCCAGGGGAAGACAACTAGCAAAATTTTGCGATGATCACGATTGCCTTACTCACAGACCACCTGGATATATCTATTTTCTTCGTGATGCAAATCGACTCCCGGATATCTTGGATATTGCCATCAGGCAAAAATCTGGATATCCCTATAACAGTCAAAATCCTCACAGCACTCAATTCAGATCACAACCCCATTGTAATAACATTAAAATCATAATACACTCCTTCCAACCCCCAAAATCCCTCTTCATGCCAGACAAATCAATTGGGATCTATACACACACACATTACAGACCTCCGTTGCTGGAAACCCTAGCATTCGCTGCAAGAGAGACATCGACACCCTTGTAGAGAAGTTGACCACTTCCCTCCTACATGCAGCCACACAGCCGCAACAGGCCCTACACACAAACGCAGTAAACCATCCCCCATACCTATTACACTTCAATCCGTCATCAAGAGAGAAAATATGATCAGGTGAAGGAGGCAAGTCACTCGTGATAAAACAGGAATGGTTTCGCCTCACGTCAAATCTATGCTGCCATGCTAGATATTAGAAACAAAGCATGGACAAATAAAATCACACAACGACAATTCCAACTCAATGTATGGCATGGCTAGAAAACTTACTAAGAAACGAACTGGCATACCTCCGCTACATAGTCAACGTGGAATGGTCTATACCAATATAGAGAAGGCTGAAACCCTGGCGGATACCTTCGAGAAAGCCTGTGAACCAAATCGCGAACCTAATGATGAAGACTTCATTGAAGAAGCCTATCGAGATCTTCGCGATGATTTTCCGGGGGAGATAACGCCGGACTTCAAAGTTATCACACCCAGAGAACTGCTCGGTTTTATCCAAAAGCTGAAGAATCGCAAAGTGCCTGGACCGGCGATATAGTACAGCTAATTTCCTTAAAAACATCACTAAAAATATCCTCATAGTCTTAACGAAACTTTTAAACGCGATTTTTAGATTTGGTCACTTCCCCACAGCCTGGAAAGTCGCCAAGCTTATAATGATGGGAAAACCTAATACCGACGGCACCTTCCCACAAAATTATAGGCCCATTAGTATCGTTTCCACATCTCGAAGTTATTCGAGACTATACTACTTTCCAGGCTTACTCTATTCACAAATGGATTAGTAAATGACGAGCAGATCGGCTTTCAAAAAGGCCACTCCACGGATTGCTAACTATTGAGATTAATAGAAATCATTACTCGTGCATTTAACGAACGTAGAATGACAGGAGTTTGCTTTCTCGATATCAATCGTGCTTTTAATACGGTATGACATAGCGGTCTACTATACAAACTTAAGCACAAAGGAATCCCAATTTACTTACTCAAAATTATAAATTCATATCTTAAGAAACGTCAATTCTATGTCTAAGTGGAAGATGCCCAATCCTCTCTGAGGGAAATTAAAGCCGGAGTACCGCAGGGCAGCGTTATCTCTCCCCTCCCTCTTCAATAACTACAGTATGTCTCTGATATTCTCTGTTCCAATCACGTCTAACTCCACTTGTATGCAGATGACACTGCAATTGCCACAACTTCCTGGGAAGCACATATAGTTGAACGTAATCTTCAGAGCGCCCTTGGCTGAAAAAATGGCGCATTAATATAAACGTAGACAAATGTTCTGCCATTCTTTTCACAAAAAGTATCAAAAACACAACCACTAACGATCTTCATTTCTTTGGCACACAAAGACTAATAAATCTCGCATTAATTATGAATGAACGCTCACTCTTTTTTATTTTGCTTTCTTTTCGGTATGATTTTCATACCGTATGTATTTCATCTGGAGATTTAAACCTCCCCAAAGTAGACTGGTCTGGTGAGTCAACTAGCTGTAGTCAAGCTCAGAGCGCTGCAAATAAATTCTTAAGGGAGGGGGGATTTTCCCAAGTAGTTGACTTCCCAACTAGAGACAATAATACCTTAGATGTTTATCTCGTAAGGCCTGTAGAGCTGTATATTAACTGTCTGAAAGTACCAGAAATTAGTGACCATTCTGGGGTTGAATTAAATATTAGATATGGTGACATTACAAAATTAGACTCTGATGTAGCAAAAAAGATCATATTCCAGTATCGCAGGGCGGATCAGGGCAAGTTTCAGGGGTATTTGAATGAGCTATTTTTAGGATGGGCATCGGAAGGAAATCACATTAATATCCTGTGGACTAACTTTTTGAAAATTTAAAATAGCGCTGTTGATAAATTTGTCCCATTTAAATTGCTGAAACAAAACCCAGATCCTGAGTATTACACACGAGAAATTAGGAGTCTAAAACGGAAAATTAGGAAATTATACAATAAAAGACATGATAGTGACAAGAGTATGTTGAAATTTAAGTCCTTATCAAGAGAGCTCGTCTTAAAAAAGAGGGCTGCTCATTACAGTTATATGCAAGGTTTACTTGGTTCGGGAGGTGATGGGTGGAAAAAAAATTACAGTTATGTTAGAAGAAGAAAGGGAAATACAAATAATTTGTCGATGATAATGTCCGGTGACGGTAAATTAATTACTGAGAAACAGGCCATTGCTAATGAATTAAATGTCTTTTACGGTAGAGTGTTCAATAAATCCAATAGCTGTGTGTTGGACCTTAACGACGAATCAGGTGCTCCCCTGTTCCAAATAAACCAGTCAGCAATTGTAAAGCTAATACAAAAACTACGTTTCAATGTATCAAAGGGTCCTGATAATATTGTTAGTGAAGTACTTAAACTAGGGGGTAGGGCCGTGGCACGATACTTGGAGGTGATGTTTAATGTGTCCATAAACAATGCGCAAATCCCAGATGACTGGAAAAGAGCTACGGTAGTCCCAATATTTAAGGGAGGGAGCAGACTTGAATTGGGCAACTACAGGCCGGTTAGCCTTACGTCCATCGTTTGTAAACAGATGGGGCATCTCATTTGCGACTACTTGAGGGAACAGTGGGAAACATTATCATGGTTTAATGATAGGCAACATGGATTTCGGAAAGGTTACTCATGCGAGAGTCAGATGCTATCACTTTTTCAAGACATTAGCGAATCGTTAGACCATGGAGTTTCAGTCGACGCCGTGGTTATAGATTTTGCGAAGGCATTTGATGTTGTGCCGCATGACATGCTACTCCATAATTTAGCTTCGACGAAGATTGATAGAAGAGTAATTTTATGGATCCAAGAATTTTTGACGGGTCGTTCACAGAAAGTGAAAGTCGAAGGCATATTCTCGGATGAAATTACCGTAACGTCGGGTATCCCTCAGGGCAGCATAATCGGAACTTTGTTATTTTTGGCGTTTATAAATGACTTACCAAATGGGATTTGCAGTAACTGTCGATTGTTTGCGGATGATTGTGTAATATATCGAAAGATACATGACTCACAAGACAATGCAGTGCTTCAAGAGGACCTGAACCTGGTCTATAAGTGGGCGATTGAAAATAAAATGAAAATAAACACAAGAAAATTTAGTCTCTTAAAAATAGGGAAAGTGCGGAGGCAGGATTTTCAATATAACATTGGCTCGGAAATACTTGTAGAAGAAGATTCTTGCAAATATTTGGGCGTTCACGTAAGGAATGATATGAAATGGAGTAGTCATGTAGGATGTGTAGTTTCAAAAGCTTACAAATCCCTGCACTTTGTAATGAGGGTATTAAAAGGAAGTAGTACCTCTGCTAAAGAATTAGGCTATTTGTCACTTGTAAGACCTATTCTGGAATATGCCTCGGCGGTTTGGGATCCATATCAAGTAGGGCTCATCAATGAGTTGGAAATGGTACAAAGAAAGGCCGCTAGATTTGTGCTCAGTGACTTTAATCCCAGGAGCAGTGTGAGCCGTATGTTAAAGAAACTTGGGTGGGAATCACTGGAGGCTAGGAGGATGAAATCTAGACTCTGCGCTATGTACAACACGTATACAAATCAACCAGCATGGGGTGAGCTTAGCAAACGATTGGGAAAGCCCACTTACATGGGTAGGAGCAATCATCCTTTCAAAGTTAAGGGCCGACCACAGCGAACAAATTATGGTAAATATTCTTTTGTAAACCGTACCATTGATAACTGGAACTCTCTACCTGCCGCAGTCTTAGAGCCTTTTCCCAAACATATAGGTGTGTTTAAGAAAAGACTGACTATTTGTGTAAATACTCCAGTTTAATTGTTGTATAATTGTTATTGAATTGCTATGTATAATTATTTATTTGTTATGTGTATCCAATTTGCCACCGGGTGACACTCCCCCCATTGCAAATAAATGAATGAATGAATGAATGAATGAATGAATGAATGAATGAATGAATGAATGAATCTACCTGGGGAACATTAGCCTATCAATTGTAATAACTAGCCTTACTCACTTCTGCCGTAGAAACTATCAGCCACGTGGAATTCATCGCATCTCATCCCCGACCCCGTTGGAAACGGGATTAATAAGGGGTAGACATAGACATAAGGCTGGTTCACAATCGCCCGGGAACGAGAAAGTGAACGGGAACGAGAAGGAAGTTGAAATGCACGCTACCTTATGGGTCGGTTCGCAATCAATCTCAGGGAACGAGAAGCTAAAAGTAGCCCGGGAAGGCCAACGGGAAACATCGTTTTAAGTTTCATGTTTGACATTCTCGGAGCTTCCCGGAGCCAATCAGAAACGTTGTACCTGCACAAGCGCAGTACGGAAGGAGTAGCCAGCGATGTAAATATAACCTGTGAATGTGCTCTCTAACCTTGCTTCTCTAAAGCGCACAATTTGTGTTTAATAGGCTAACCCTCTGAAGCATTTCAGTTGTGTAATTGGTGTTTATTAGTGGGCGCTTGCTGATTGTTTTGATATTATTACGCTATAGCTGATTGCGCGCGCATGTACAAGTTCACGTTCCCGGGCCAATATTGTGAACCGGGGCCCCGGGAAGCTTCGCGTTCTAGTTTCCGTTCTCGTTCTGGTTCTCGTTCCCGGGCCAATTGTGAACCAGTAGTCCAGTCAATACAGGCTCAAAAAGGGGGTTCACCTTACATCAGATGCGGGATCGTTTTTTTTATTTTTTGATGTTGTTTAGGACCATTAGGTAGTTATTAATCCAAGTTTACGTCATCCTCCCCTCCTTGCTTCGTCCGCCATCTTGAAAAAACTGTTAGAAATCGGCACTTTTTCAGTTTTTGGCCTCTAGCTCATTCCAAGTTCATTTGTTTGAAGATATTTCTAAATAAGAAAATGTAGGTTACTAAATTTTCAACAACTATGATTTGGAAGTATTTTTGTAGGACCAAGCGTATTCGAGCTACGAGAAGGCGAAAAAGGGCGAAAATTGGCGATTCGGCATATTTTTCACTTTAGCTCCACTTTCCATCGCAAAAACAGGGGAAAACTTGATTTCAGCGAAAAGTTTATTGAAGGAAAGTTGTAGACAATTTAATTTCCTTTGAATCTCCTGTATCAAAATACAATTACGAGCAATGGGTAGGAGTGGGGGCAAATTTAAGAAAACTATAGGAAATAGGTATTTTGTGATTCAGCCCTGGAGCGCCGTGTTGGTGAAAGTTTTCCGTTTTTATTATATTACAACCATTTTTTGAACACAGCAGTGCACCTAAATATTATTTGAACCATTTTTTTTATAAATGTAACCACACACATACACTCACAACCTTCGGTGAAGTGTCCTTCAAAAAGAAGGACAAAGTGATATCTTTAGCAGCTGACAAGAACATCTTGAAAGTTGGGGAGAAGAAGATTGCTGTGGACCCACTCACACTCTATCACAGGATGTGCATAGCAAAAATAACCCAGGACGACCTTGAGGAATACCTCTCTTATGAGCTTGTTCCGTACCCTATGCCGTTGTTCAACGAGGATGTCATGCGCAAGGGCACAAAGTCTGCTTGATATGCAGCGTTCACACACATAGATTTCGAGCTTCTCTCAAATCACCTGACTGACATCGATGGTGGGCATCTGCTCCACAAAATTGTGTGGAATCGAAATTCAACTTTTGGAAAAATTTGTGCCGATTATATTAAGTACATCCACCAGCATTATGGGACAGTGGTGATGGTCATCTTCGACGGGTACCCAGACAATCTTCTGATGAGTACCAAGAATGCTGAAAGAGCAAGAAGGCGCAAGCTGAACGCCCCAGCAGATGTGATATTTGATGAAGCCACAGTCAACAAAACTCCTCAAGACAAATTTCTGTCCAATGAGAGCAATAAAAACGATTTGTTGCCCACCTCAGAACAACACTTGATGCGTCCAACGTCATGAACAAGCAAGCTGAAGAGGATGCTGACGTGTTCATTGTGACCACTACAACATCGATGGCTTCTTCGTACGACGCTGTAATTATTGTGGGGGAAGACATCGATTTATTAGCCATTCTCACTGGGACAGCAAATACGATTAACAACGTATACCTTAAAAAAAACAGGAAGAGGCAATTCACCTGACGTCATGTACTCCCCCTCATCATTTATGTACGACTTCGCCGAGAACCTGCTGCCCATCCACGCCATCAGCGGGTGTGACACAACGTCAAACATTTATGGATTCGGAAAAAACAAATTTTGTTTCCTGTTCCGGAGGAATCCATTATTGTTGGAGATAAGTGATGTCTTCATGGACCCAGCAGCCACATTAGAGGACATCTCCAAAGTAGGAGAGCAAATATTGGTCGTCCCCCATGGGGGGAAATCACTTTCTGACCTCCGACTCACAAAATTTGTTGCCACCACGACAAACTTGAACCTGGAAAAGCTGCTCCCAATCTCCGATGCAGCGCGATACCACTCCTTGAGGGTATACCACCAAGTGACGTCCTGGATGAGCAGGAAGAAAGACCCGATCATCTTAGGCTGGACAAGAGGAAGCAGGGGCTTGATTTCGACAACAACCTCCAGAGATGCTGCTCCTCGTACCCTGCTGAAGACGGTATCATGCAGGTGTGTCACCGGCTGTTCCGCAGCATGTGGATGCAGAAAAGCCGGTATGCATTGCTCCACTTTCTGCAAATTCTGCTGCGGCGGAAAGTCCTGCGACAAACGTCCTTTGATAGTCGCTGACGAGGAAGAGGAAAACATCGATGACCCGTCCATACCATTCGACGAAGACCCTGCCGAAGAGTCAACCGTCCCGACCCACCATTGCGAAACGTCTCCGTTTACTGTAGCAAGCCCCCACCCCCCATCTATTTTAAGTTTTTATTTTAGTGTGATCATTATCCCCTAATAATTAATATGTATATAATTAATATGTAAATAATTAATATATAAAACGCATTGTATTGTAATCTATATTTTGTAAATACACACTAACTTTCTTAAATGAATGGGTAACGAATTTGTTCTCTCCCATATATTCATATTTATACAAAAAAATGTTTAAATATTATTTAGATGCACTGCTGTGTTCAGAAAATAGTTGTAATATAATTAAATCGAAAAACTTTTACCAACACAGGGCTGAATCACAAAAAAACGCATTTTCTCTAGGTTTCTTAAATTTACCCCCACTCCTACCCATTGCCCCTAATTGATTTTTTGATACACGAGTTTCAAAGGAAATTAAATTGTCTACAACTTTCATTCAATAAACTTTTTGCTGAGATAAATTCTTCTCCCTGTTTTTGCGATGGAAAGTGGAGCGAAAGTGAAAAATTTGTCGAATCGCCAATTTTCACCCTTTTTCGCCTTCTCGTAGCTCGAATAGGTTTGGTCCTACAAAACAACCTTCCAAATCAAAGTTGTTGGAAATTTAGTAATCTATATTTTCTTATTTGGACATATGTTCAAACAAATGAACTGGGAATGAGCTAGAGGCCAAAAACTGAAAAAGTGCCGATTTCTGACAGTTTTTTCAAGATGGCGGACGAAGCAGGGGGGGGAGGATGACGTAAACTTGGATTAATAACTACCTAAGGGTCCTAAACAACATCAAAAAATAAAAAACTATCCCGCATCTGATGTAGGGTGAAATTCGTTTATTGACTGGACTACAGCCTTTAGAATGAGGTATGTGTTGTTTGTCTTTTCCTATTTCATTTTATGGATTAATGTTGTGAATTATGTTGATATTTACCATTTATTTTCAAATCTAGGCATGTGAATTTAACCAAACGAGACGAGGATTGTTCCCTGTGAGATAATGTCTGTCGGAGCGTTTTCCCCATTTTTTGATTGACTTAGGTAGCCTATAGACTAGTATTTTAAAATAGTTCAGTCGCCCAACCGATATCTACTTGAGAGTCTTTCATCTCCACAAACTTGCCGCTCTAACCCGCCCAACTAGTTTTAAGGGTTCGGTGCCGACATACTCTCTCTGGACAACAGATGTGTTCAGCGTTTCCATGTAGTTTAAAGAGGCTGAAGACACTGCCAATTGCATAGCAGCCACATGTTGCGTCTGAAGCGAACTGAAAAACAAGTAATTCCGTGACGAGCTAAGGAGCCTACCTTAAAAAAAAATTAAGATTCATACCAATGATTGACTGACTTACATTCATCTATCTAGAATAATAACGAAATTAACTTGGTAACACTGCCATTAGTGATTTGTTCGAAATATACCTGTAATATTGTAGTCTAATAGAGCACTGCAATTTGCTTGAAATAGTTTCTTTCCATAGATACTGAGAGTCTACGGCTCAAATGCTTAGAGAGAGTTTAGATAGTTGACACTGTTGATACTGCTGCCACTGAAAGTGCGCACGGCTTACACGCAATATATAAAATGTGTTAGTTATCCATTAATGTTATGGAAATTCCATGTAGTTAAACATTGAATCTATCAGCACGGGTTGAATTATGTTGGCAAAACTGTCCATATGGGTTGATCAAAATGAATCTGAAAACACATCGCTTATATACATGTGCCAAATTTTGAATTGTTTGCTTGCATACATTGAGACGAGTTCAAATTAATATCCTAGCACACATTGCACGTACAAAATTTGGTTGAAATCAATTCGTTAGTATAGATGTTTCGTGCAGTTAGCCTATTAGCACGCATGGCAACATATATTGTGTTCTATGTGCTGTTCGCTAAATTTAGATGTGTTTGCCTCATCATCGTCTACAATTCTCATGCCGTGTCATAAGGTTTGGCAACGCCGCCCATCTGTCATCTGGGAGGCCTAGCGCAAGCACATGGTAATTGTAAACACTGCGTGAACACATAGATTTTGACGCCAAATGTTTTCGAAAATACAACAGAACATAACGTCCGATAAATCTACACAAAGATATCACACATAACGGATACATATTATCATGCTAAGTCCTGTTGATTCCCGATAAGGTAATAATAAAAGGCTCTACTGTACCTCAATGTCCCAATGTCTGAAGTTTCCTTTACTTGCTGTAGGTTCACTGCCGTCATTGACAAGCTCAAAAAAATATTTAAGACTATTCTTACGAATTAAGAGACTGTCTTTGATAATAAATTCTTCACTTTTGGTCCACAGATGCACTCATCATAGTCACAACAGGCCTCCAAGCTTAATGCTGACAGTCTAACAATAATGCTCCACTGGTCACTTACCGGTAGCTTCCTAAAGAAACCTACGTAATGGCACTTGCTAACTGAGTACAGTTCATAATGTACTGGAATATGGAGGCCACAAGAAGATATATACCAAAACTAAATTACTAGGCACTGAAAGTTTACCCCGCTGTAGTGATCAAAACGTAGCGATATAACCAGTTAATTTAATATAATAAAACTTTATTGCAGTCGAACGACCATAGAGTATAACAGTTTAGATTACACGTGCATGTAAATATCATTATTCTTTGCTGTATTCCTTCAGTGATTTTGTGCGCTTTTGGCACACAGTGAAATGGTAGCGCTCACAGGCCTTCCCGCAGAGGATGCATACACACACTGGTGAGGGATCGTGAAAACTGTTTCTCGTGCATATTTTGTGATGGAAACCGTGCACTGAGAGCCTAGTTATGGCGCTCCTTAGGTCCTTGTTTGCTCCCGTCCAGTTCCTATCCAGCATCGCATCTGTTGTATAGAAATCGAGCCAGATGTCCGACCTCTTGCTTTGTCTGTCCCGAAGTAGGTCTGACTCATGTGTGGTCGCTGGTAGCTGTTGTCGGAACCTCAAGTCTTCTATGAGGAAGCACGCTTTTGCAAGCTCATAAGCCAGTCTTGAAGGAGTGTATTTTGATATGCCTAAAATTCTCTTCAGGTATCTTGCTTTAACACATTCGAGGGTCAGTAGGTCTCTGTTTGTCAGGTTGTTCCATATGAGCTCAATGCCATAGGTCAAGACAGGCATTATCTTTGCATAGAAAAGTGTTATTGCAGTGTCTAGTGCTAGTCTTGTCGGATTCTTAATGTCGTAGATGGCTTTGATGGCAGCTGCTGCCCCCTCCTGTATGTGAATTCTCTACGATGAACTTGATGGTTGTAGAGTGATTCCCAGATACCTGAAGGAATTTACAATCTTTAGCTCTTCCGCTCTGTAGTATATTTTGTCTTTTACAGATGATCTTCCTCCCCTTCTGAAAATCATTTGCACTCTCTTGTCGGTATTTGGTTATGTGAAGAACAGCCCAAGTTCGTTCTCATAAACAGGAGAAAGCATCAGGCAATGCCTGGACAAAATAACTACTGTGAAAGAAGCTATTAGACTGAATATTTTGGGCTAGGGGAGTGCGGCCTGGTTCCTTATACTCAACTTTAAGTTTAAATTTAACACTGAACATTTAAGCATTAATATAATATAAACTTTATTTGTTGTTTGACACAAGTGATAAATTCTATACATTACTGGAAACCCTTTGGGTTTAAAAATTAGTAGGTTGGCACAACTTGGTGCTATTTACAAGAGTTCATTTTTTAGACACACTATTTTGAAAACAATTGCACTTGCAAGCAATATTAAAACCATTAAAACATGTAAGATTATTGATAAAAATAGAGAATAAAAGAACGTAACTTATCTTCCGTTGCTATTCATGTTGACTAGAGAGGTTCATTGCTGCAGGTCGGCCGTGGCCAGAGCTTGCTGGTTTGCTGTTGTAGTTTATAGTTTACGAACACTAAACTTTGTGATTTCGATGTCCAGCATCTCGAAATGAAGTATCGGCTTGAAGAAAGGTTCTTCTTTAGAACCAAAGTTCACTGAAGAGCGAAAGTAACAAGCAAGCTTTCATCTTGCGTAGCGGTGAGAACTGTGATCTGAGCCTGGCGACAGCTCATCTAGTTGTGGCTTTGATGCGTAGTAATCTCCAGCGTAGCGGTGTGACGTGCTGAGTACACCGTCTTATGTTGAAGCATGCCGTTAGGTATCTGCCCCATGGAACGAAGCTTTGGAAGATACCATGAAGTGATGCGGTACTGTCGTGCTGGATCTGACGTGCTGGATCTGTACCGGGTCAGGCGTACTGGATCTGATTGTACTGGATCTGAATCTTGAAGGGGAGAACCGCTTCTTAAATAGGGCGTAGAACAATCGAGAAATCCCACTGGCTGGCGGCGACTGATTGGCTAAAGCGGAAATGTGACGACAGTCCTTCACGTAGCGGCTAGCGAGGAGCAACACCTTGCAGTAATGAACTTGCGGCTCGGAGAGTCAACATCTATGAACAGGCTGAGGTATGTGTCTTAGAAATTTTGTTTGTTACGAGTAATCACTCGAGAAGTACATTATATATTATAAACATAAATGTGATTAAATACATTAATAGTTCGGTGGTCTCAAAGCATTTGACCGACAAATGCGGCATAAGAAAACAACACATTAAAAACATCACGAAAGTGATCATGCTCCGAGACCCCCGAAAGAAAACAATCAAAGAATCATCTGGAAAAAACATGAACAACAATGAAAGAGGATGACACTAAGCCTCAACAGGCAAGATAGCAACCATAGAAATTGGTCTAGTATAGACTCCTTTACTAGTGAGAACATCTACAACTCTCACATGCCTATCACGACCTAGATGGCAGTGAGTTACCATACCAATATTCCATACGAGAGGGGGACTTGGATCTCGCAAAAGAACCATATCTCCCACTCGCACATCAGGCCGGGAAAGCCGCCACCTCTCTCTCCTGTTAAGTGAGCCGAGATACTCCAGCTTCCAACGGCGCCAAAAGGAGTTTCGCAAAGATTCTAACTTTCTCCAGAAAATAGGCAACCCGAGATCACAGCGTCGACTCAGCAAAGGAGGCGTAGAAGCTAAAGAACAGCCTATTAAAAATGACCAGGTGTTAAGGGAAGAAGATCCTTAGGATCATTAGACAAAGGCGTGAGCGGCCTAGAATTTACGATACCCTCAACCTGAATAATTAAAGAATTGAATTCCTCATAGGACAGGATGGCTGAACCAAGGGTTTTCTTCAGCTGTCTCTTCGTGAGCTTTATGCAAGATTCCCAACGACCACCATGATGGGGGGCGTAAGGGGGAGTGAAATGCCATTTGAATCCCTTAGCATGAGAAAAATTAGAAAACTGTTCCTTAGCAGAAGGGGAGGTAAGCGCAGTTTTCCAAAGATCAAAAGTACTAACAAAAATATTTGCGTTATCTGAGAAAACCTCGGAGGGAACACCCCTTCTAGCGGCAAATCTAGAAAAGGCTGTTATAAAATAAGGAGTAGAAGCACTTGTAACCAACTCAAGGTGAATGGCTCCTGTCACCATGCACACAAATAAAGAAATATAAAGTTTACCTAACAACTTTCGCTTAGATAAAGGGGAATTAACTTGATAGACATAAGGCCCAGCATAATCGATACCCGTAAGGGCGAAAGGCTTACTAGGTTCGGAACGAAAATATGGCAAGTTTCCCATAATTTGCGTGATTGGCGGGGGCTTAGATTTGAAACAAGGTATACATTTCCGAATAACAGAAGAAACTTCATGAACACCGTTAATGAGCCAATATTGCTCGCGAATTAAACAAAGCAAAGTGCGGGTGCCAGCGTGCAAATTCTGATAATGAAATTTCTTTACGATGAGAGTAGTAATAGGATGTCTAGAAGGGAGAATAATGGGATGTTTTTTCTCATCTGAGTAACTAGAATACTCTAGCCTGCCCCCCACTCTTATTAATCCATCTTGGTCCACAAAAGGGGTGAGAGGTAACAGCCTACTAGACTTCGGTAAAGCTTTTTTGCTTAAAAGTGTCTGATACTCAAGAAAGAATACTTCTTGTTGCATAAGAAACAAGATTCTACGAGTAGCAAATTCCAATTCCATTTTAGTGAGAAAGGGTTGCGGCTTCACAGGCTCATCAAGAACAAGGAATTTCCATCGAAATAAATATGCTACCACACGAATTAATTTATTAAATGAAGAGTAACGCTGAAAAAGACTAGTAGCAATAGAAGTTAGAAAAAGGGAAGCGGTAGCGATGCGAGCAGCAGGAACATCTTCTGCGAGCGGATTAGATGAACGAGGCCAACAAGAGAAATCCTGACTGAGCCACGCCGGACCATTCCAGTATAATTTAAAAGAAATTAATTTCTTGGGCAAGCAGCCACGTGAAATTATATCAGCGGGGTTTTCCTTCCCCGGAACATGATTCCATTGGTCAAAATGAGACAACTCTTGTATTTTAGAAACGCGATTAGCCACAAAAGTGGTCCAATGTGAAGAAGGTTTTGAAAGCCAAGCTAACACGATGGAAGAATCACTCCAAAACCATGTGCTCGAAAATTTCAAATTTAAACTGATTTTTAATTTACCGGCTAATTCCACAGCCATTACAGCAGAACATAATTCCAATCTAGGCAAAGATATGGATTTGAGTGGGGCTACCTTTGATTTTGCACAAATTAAATTGGAAAATCCGGGTAAAGTATTGGAAGGGCGGCCTACTAAGTAGGCGCAGCAACCATATGCCTTTTCAGAACTATCTGCAAATATGTGCAAATCGAAATACTGACATGAAAGGTCCGAAATTAAAGTGCGAGGAATAGAAATTTGAGAAAGATCTAACAAACTCTTGCGGTATTTCAACCACTCATCCAAAAGGGGGGAGGGTACCTGTTCATCCCAACCAATTTTCAATAACCAAAGTTTTTGCAAGAAAATTTTTGCAGTAATAACCACCGGAGCAATGTACTGCAATGGATCAAAAACTTTTGCTATTTCTGATAATAATTGCCTTTTCGTTCGAGGGTGAAACTCAGATAAGTGTACCTGATAGGAAAAGGTATCTGAAGAAGGAGACCAAAAAACACCCAAGGTTTTAATAGCTGATTCCTCAGTAGGAAGCGCAACACATTTATCAACAGGAGTTACTTGTGAAAAGTTAGATAAAAATTCGGTTGAGTTCGAGTTCCACTTATGAAGGGTAAACCCACCACCGGAAAGAAGAGAGTTTAAATCTTCACAAACACGAAGTGCTTCAGAAATACTAGAAAAGGAATACAGAAAATCATCTACATAAAATGCAGTTTTCAAAACTTCAGAAGCTAGAGGATGAAAAAGATGACCATCTTGTTCGGCCAACATGTGAAGAGATCGTATTGCGAGAAACGCAGACGGCTTAAGACCGTATGTCACTGTTCTTAAACGAAATATTTTTATAGGTTTTGCATTGTCATCTCGCCACAAAATTCTTTGCAAATCACGTTGTTCTGAATTTACTAGAATTTGCCTATACATTTGCTTGATGTCAGCAAGAACAGCAATGGGGAATAGACGAAAGTTAAGTAAAACTGAAGTAAGATCTGTCTGAATAGCGGGTCCAGAATGCAGAGTGTCATTGAGAGAAACACCATTAGCATCTGGAGATGACCCATTAAAAACTACTCTTATCTGTTCTCGGGTGGAAGAATTTTTCCAAACCGGATGATGATTAAGATATACTATTTCTTTAGGAGGATTACTAATTTCTTCAGATTTTGGAACTACTTCCATGTGATTCGCTGATTCGTATTCTTCCATGAAGAAGAGAGCATCCTTTTTAAAGCGATTTTCAATTGCGAATAAAGCTTTGAGAGCTCTGGAATGTGATTCTGTAATAACAGGGGGGTTACAAATGCGAGGAAGAGTAACCACGAATCTGCCTTCAGTAGTGCGAACAGTGGTTTCTACGTAGTGTGTTTCACAGATCTCATTATTGCGAGAATGAGGTGAGGTAACTTGAATATCCTCAATGTCCCAGAACTTAATTAATTCTTGATTTAAATCAGCACCAACAAAATAACAATGAGATTTTTGTTGAACTGGGTTGCGGTATATTTGCCCAGTGGCAATCCAACCAAAATCAGTTCTACGAAAGAAAACATCACGGGCAACTTTAACCTTTTCTGGATGTAAACATTGCCAAAAAATGCTGGCACTTAAAAGAATTTCTACAGATGAAGCTCTGTTGAAATTCGGATCTGCAAGTTGCAAATGATGCGGAATATTCCAACCCTGGACTTGAAAAGAAGTAATGGGGGTGTCATTACCTATGGAATTGATAATTAAAAAATCTAAATTTAAATGAATGCCGAGATTATTGGAATCTTTTACATCCACTTTAGCATAACTCAGAGATTGCGATTTGGAACCATTAATTCCTGTAACTTCTATAGAAGTAGGGCATATTTGTAGACCTAACTTGCGAACTAGCGATTCACTGATAAAATTGTTAGTTGCAGCATTATCTAACAATCCCCTTACAGAAACCCATTTTCCGTGAACATTCTTCACTAGAATTTGGACAGTGGACAATAAAACTTGAGTTTTACTGAACGAAATAGAGCTTTGAGTAAAAGACTGAGCGTTATTCGGCGAAGTCTCAGAATTAGATTTAGCGGATGAACTATTGGTTGCTGATGACCGCGATCTTTCATGTCTATGCAGGAGAGTATGATGCTTTGCTTTACAGTGAAAACATAACCGTTCAGAATGACAATTGCTTATCATATGTGTCCCTGATAGGCAATTGAAGCAGTGCTTGTGGGTGGTAATTAATTTGCGTCTTTCATCCACAGATAAAGATTTAAATTGAGCGCACTGGTACAAGTTATGCGGTTGTTGACACAAAACACAAGCTTGTGCTTGATTGGAAGACCGAATATTTGTAGAAAAGGCATGTAACCTTAGCACTCTATGAGTGGGGCTGATGTCCTTACTATTAGAGGGAGGTTTGAAGGTAGAGCTACTCTTTTGGCTGGCTACAGCAGAGAGAATTTGGCATTTCGCCTTTAAGAATTTAATAATAGCTTCATAGGTACACAATGAATGTTGCGACAGATCTGCTTCCCAATCTTTTAAAGTTTTAGTGTCTAATTTAACAGAAATAAGATGAATCAAAAATAGATCCCAATGGTCAACTGGTTGGTCCAAATTTGCAAGCGCACGAATATGAAGTTCTGCAGCATCGATCAAATTACGAAGCGAGGCAAGATTATCAGCATGAACCATAGGTAAATTGAATAAACCCTGTATATGACGTTGAGTTTTTAAACGAGTGTTCCCAAACCGATCTCTGAGAAGTGCCAAAGCCACTTCATAATTTTCATTTGTCAACGTAAGCTCTTGGATGAGTTTGAGTGCGTTGCCTTGCAAGGACAAACGCAAATAATGAAACTTCTGTATTGAAGGAAGAGAATCGTTTTCGTGAATCAATGAATTGAATAATTCAAAAAATGGTTCCCATGTAGCTTCATCTCCGGTAAATTTAGGTAATTCTATTTTCGGTAATATAACACGGGAAGGAAAAGAAGAAGATTCTGAAGGAGTTTTCTCCTGCTTTTCCCGCAATGTTAAACTTCTTAAAAGCTGCTTTGCGTCTGCAAACCCCTTATAATATAAATTTTCAACCTCAGCGCGGTCACTTTGCTGGTCGGGATATTGTGTCTCAATATTACTTTGGATCTCGTCATACTTTTCAAAGGCCTGTTCATAACCTTTCAGTCTTTGAGAAATTATGTCACTATTACGTTCTTTTTCCGTAAGCTCATATAGAAAAGTGCGAAAACGCGTGAGTTTGCCCTTGACCGAAGCCCTCGCATTAATGAGTTTTTCGTCCATTGGCATTGTGAAAGTTTGTTGTGAAAGTACTCACGACTTCCCTGTGAACTCGTACAACTGCCTGCCAGAAGAGAGAGAAAGCAGCCCTTCCAACGGTTAAATGTGGAACTTGTTTTTGTGTTTCCTCTTCCAGTGCCAAACATGAACTCCGAGCTGAAACTTTCCAAAAGAATTAGAAATCACAATTTTTGAACAATTTATACACTTAATGTTCAGTATGAGAGAAAAATTTTGTTAATTAGTTTAAATATTAATTTCTGAGAAAGGTTCAATCTACAGACTTGCTTCAACAAATGTTTACCAAACGCACTCCCGGTTATCGGCTCCATATGGTTATGTGAAGAACAGCCCAAGTTCGTTCTCATAAACGGGAGAAAGCATCAGGCAATGCCTGGACAAAATAACTACTGTGAAAGAAGCTATTAGACTGAATATTTTGGGCTAGGGGAGTGCGGCCTGGTTCCTTATACTCAACTTTAAGTTTAAATTTAACACTGAACATTTAAGCATTAATATAATATAAACTTTATTTGTTGTTTGACACAAGTGATAAATTCTATACATTACTGGAAACCCTTTGGGTTTAAAAATTAGTAGGTTGGCACAACTTGGTGCTATTTACAAGAGTTCATTTTTTAGACACACTATTTTGAAAACAATTGCACTTGCAAGCAATATTAAAACCATTAAAACATGTAAGATTATTGATAAAAATAGAGAATAAAAGAACGTAACTTATCTTCCGTTGCTATTCATGTTGACTAGAGAGGTTCATTGCTGCAGGTCGGCCGTGGCCAGAGCTTGCTGGTTTGCTGTTGTAGTTTATAGTTTACGAACACTAAACTTTGTGATTTCGATGTCCAGCATCTCGAAATAAAGTATCGGCTTGAAGAAAGGTTCTTCTTTAGAACCAAAGTTCACTGAAGAGCGAAAGTAACAAGCAAGCTTTCATCTTGCGTAGCTGTGAGATCTGTGATCTGAGCCTGGCGACAGCTCATCTAGTTGTGGCTTTGATGCGTAGTAATCTCCAGCGTAGCGGTGTGACGTGCTGAGTACACCGTCTTATGTTGAAGCATGCCGTTAGGTATCTGCCCCATGGAACGAAGCTTTGGAAGATACCATGAAGTGATGCGGTACTGTCGTGCTGGATCTGACGTGCTGGATCTGTACCGGGTCAGGCGTACTGGATCTGATTGTACTGGATCTGAATCTTGAAGGGGAGAACCGCTTCTTAAATAGGGCGTAGAACAATCGAGAAATCCCACTGGCTGGCGGCGACTGATTGGCTAAAGCGGAAATGTGACGACAGTCCTTCACGTAGCGGCTAGCGAGGAGCAACACCTTGCAGTAATGAACTTGCGGCTCGGAGAGTCAACATCTATGAACAGGCTGAGGTATGTGTCTTAGAAATTTTGTTTGTTACGAGTAATCACTCGAGAATTACATTATATATTATAAACATAAATGTGATTAAATACATTAATCGTTCGGTGGTCTCAAAGCATTTGACCGACAAATGCGGCATGAAAACAACACATTAAAAACATCACGAAAGTGATCAGTATTCAGCTGGAGTTGGTTATTCTCGACCCATTCCTGAAACCTATCTAGAGTGGCTTGCAGGGCCTTCCTATCATGCGAGCCTAGTACGATGTCATCTGCATTGAGGCACATTTTCACTGATTCCTTTTGTAATATGTCAGTGACGTCAGACATGATGATGTTGAATAAGGTAGGACTAATCGGGTCTCCTTGTAAAACACCGTTGGTCTGTATAATGTTTTCTGAGGTCGATAAGCCATCTTTGATTATAATGTCATTGTAAGTTAGCAGGATTTTGATAGCAGCTGTAGTTGGGTTATCCTTTCCTGTCATATTTTCAAGTTTCTTCATGAGTATCTGTCTGCTCAGTAGATCAAAGGCTTTTGTAAAATCTACGAAAACTGCGTAGAATTTCCTAGAAGGGTGTCTTAGAGCTTTTTGAATATCTCCCAGGAGGTTGCCAACCACATGAAGGGTTCCTCTTCCCTTCCTGAAATCAAACTGTGTTTCCTGTATGAAGGAGTCTGTGAGTGAGTAGAGTCTTTTCGTCAGGAGTTTGGAGAATACCTTAAAGATGTTGTTCTCGAGTGCGATTCCACTGTATGCGTTGAGGTCCTCTATGTCTCCCTTTCCTTTGTATAACAAGATGATGTTCGACTTTCTCCAGTCCTCTGGTATTTTTCTGGACGTAAGGCATTTGTTAAACATCTTCGTCCACAGCTGGGCGAGTTTTTCAAGAGTGTCTTGGAGGTTTTCGTTGAACACCTCGTCTGGTCCTGTAGCTTTCCCTTTTTTAGTTTCAAGGATTGTGCATCTTACTTCGTCCTCGGTTATTGGTTCAAATTCTAAGTTTGATGTCTCTTCTTTCTCGTAAGCTTGTTCTAAATTGTTCTTGTTGTAAATCTGGGTGAAGTGTTGCTCCCAAACATCCATTGGGATTCCTGTCACTCCTGCTCTGGATCTCCTCTTGATTGCAATAAAGGGGTCACTTAGGGCTTCTTCCGCTTGTCTTTGAGCATTTGCTTCCGTGTAGTTTGCTTTTTTGAGCATATTTAGCTTCTTGTATTCTTTCCTCTTTTATGCATATGCTTTCAGATCGTCAGGTGTATTTGTATGTTTCGCCTTATGAAGGAGATGAAGGGCTTCTTTTCTCGTACGATAGCATTCTTCGTCAAACCATGGCTGAGCTGTTCGTGTTTTCTTTGGTAATTGTGCATTATGTAAATACAACATCATGGAGTCCAGTGCAGGTTGGAGCAGACCTTCTTCTATTAGGCTAGGCATATTTCCAAGAAGTCCTTCTCCCTTTTTTAATGTGTCATTGTTTAGCTTCCTTGAGATCAAGTGAGAGTGACAGGTTTTCGTCGATATGGAGTCTCATGATAAGGCAAATATGGTGTGGGCTGGAAGGTGTTTTTTCAGTAGGGCGACTGTTGATCGATCCAACACTACTTGTGATTTTATTTTAATGTGTTTTCCTCTGTAGAAGATCAGGTCTATTGTACTGGATCCGTTAGGTGCAAGCTAAATCTTTTCTTCCTTTTTATTGACTAGGGTGAACCCTTCTTCCTGTAAAATCTCCAAAACCAGAGCTGTTTTTTTTTGTCAGGCTTGTCCAGTCTGCAGTTTAGGTCTCCTCCCAATATCACATTTTTTCTTCCCTTGTTATTGAAATTGCATTAATTATTTGTTCAACTGTATCTTCAACTGATTGAGCTGGGCTTGTGTAGAGTCCTATGATAGTGAGTCTAACCGTTTTTATTATGACTGTGTTTTCTTATGTGTGTTTTAATTTGAGTTTTTCTATGGTGTTGTTATACATGACGGTTACGCCTCCTTC
The DNA here is from genome assembly GCA_946902985.2 of Meconema thalassinum. Classification (NCBI taxonomy): domain Eukaryota; kingdom Metazoa; phylum Arthropoda; class Insecta; order Orthoptera; family Tettigoniidae; genus Meconema; species Meconema thalassinum. Next base: position 127,795,072 of record OX336388.2, read on the forward strand.
TGGTCTACCACGTTCTTTTGATTTTGCTAGTGCGTGTGTACTGTAGAAGAGAGGATCATTGATTGGTTCTAAGAGGAAAGTTTCAGTGGCTATTATTACGTCAAAACCGGGTGAGTTAGCCGTGGTCGTTACGGCATGACTGCTGGCAGTCGCTCACATCCGGGAGGCGAAGAGGTTCGAATCCCCCCGCCAGCAACCTTGAAGATGGTCTTCCGTGGTTTCCCATCTTCCTTCCAGACAAATGCCGGGGTTGGTCCCTAAGTATAGGCCACAGCCGCTACCTTCCAACTCCTCGCCCTTCCATTCCAACTTTCCTCCCCAACGGTACTTGTAGCTCTCCCGTTGGGTGTCCGTCTCGAAGCAGCTACAAAACTGGCGAGCCGAACATGTCCTTGGACACTCCCGGCGCTAAAAGCCATACGCTAAAAAAATTACGTCAAAATTGTTCCAAAAGTTGGTTGGGGTTGCTGTTCTTAAGTTCTTTAGTCCCCCAACATTCCATAGTAGTGGTTTTAGTGAATTTTTGTTCTTTTGGTTCGTTGGGTTTCGGATCTTCCTAGTCAAATCTTGTTCCTATGTACCGACGAAAACGAAAACGTCTGACTGTAACTCCTCTTGGCCAGAAGTTTTCGTCGGTTGCTTTTTCTAGATCTTCCATTGGTATGGCTACGCGGAAGGCCTCTAGGTAACCAAATGTTGATAGCTCCTCGCACTCTATCACCTCGTTAACGCCTAGATTTTGTAAATGCCTTTCGATTTTTTCTTTTGTTGCATCAAGGTGTAGTTTCCCAATGTGCAGCCATGCATATCGAGGACCTGCTTGAGATTCTCCTTCAACTGGGTCCTGAATTCCGATTATTTTCTGGAGTTCTCTTGAATTTCGTGGGCTTCTGGTCGCACCTGCATAGGTCCCGAGTCCTCTTTCTGGCTCGGGTCTTTGCTCTTGGCGATATGTAGATACAGTATTTCTTGGATATTTAATTCTTGTGATTTTTCTTGTTGTAGTGTTTCAAAAGTTTGTGTCTGTCTGGGCACAGGGTGTTCTATCCTTTTATTGTCTTCTTTGTTGGCTGTCGGCTTTGCCTTGAGTTGGAGCACCTTCTCAACTGTCTTCGTGATCATGTTATTCATGTCGTTTTCCAGAAAATTGATAATGTTTTCCACTTTTTCGTTCAAATCCTTCAGGTTATTTCTCTCTTTTGGCTTTAAGACTTTTGGACTGCATGAGTCGCAGAACCAAAAGAGTCTACATTTGGATCTCTTCATTATGTCGAATTCTCCGTTTGTTAGTTTCGAGCAGATTTTGTGATACCAGGAGTTACATGGCCCCTCGCATTCAATTACGTCACAATCCCTGTCAAAGATCTCTTTGCATGTTCCGCATGATTCTTCTCTACCTGATGAAGGGTTACGTGATTTTGTCAAATTACTATTGGCGGCGATGTTATCCGTATTCCTTTCTGCCATCTCTATGGGAGCCATCTGATCAAATCTCTTGACTGTGAAATACTGCGGATGTAAACACTTTGAAAAGGTTTATTTCTTGATAATTAACTTGCGGTTTTCCACCAATGGGCAAACATCTGATCAAATCTCTTGATTGTGACATACTGCGGATGAAAGTACTTTGAAAAGGTTTATTCCTTGATAATTTGCTAAGTAGAGAAGAGTTAGGAACAGGCTACTATTATGAATTTTCTACAAATAAGCATACATCACAACACTGAACACACTATTTCCTTGAGATTTGAAATTTGCTACGCAGTTAAATTATTCGCTAGTGAACGAGTTCATTATAACATTCGTTACTTAACAATAGTTTTCACAACACCGACACATCGATTGATATAGGCTACCGTATATTGATATGACCATTGTTAGCCACTAGAAAATGTCTCACGTTTCAGCATTTAAATAACTCACGAGACGCTCAATATTTCATAGCATACACACAACGGTTTCCGGCTTAGATTTATTACGTTGTATTTGTTTTCTGCACATAGGCTAAATACGACACAAAGAGCTCACAGGTTTATAAAACACAGCACACAGTTTTCTTGTTATGAATACGGAAAACCGTTACGGTAAGCGATTTACTAGCAATTCACTCACACTTAAACATTCACATTTACAATGTTTTAAAGACCCAAGTAGGTCTATCAGTGCCGAATTTCAATTTCTATACAGGTTCACAGAAATTAAAGACCTCACTGCACTTAAATTATACTTCACCACATATGTTCTCCCTATCCTAGATTTCTCATCTCCAATTTGGTCTGCCTCGGCAATAACCAATATTTCTAAATTGAACAGTGTCTTTAATTTCTTCATATCAATAGTCAAAGCTCGCAATCCTTCACTAAGGCACTTTGCCAAATCCGACATTTTAAATCAGCTCAATGTACTCGACCTGAGAAGCCGTCTACAATTTACTGACCTGTGTTTCCTACATAAAATTATGAATGGTTACACAAAATGTAACATGCTACTAAGCTACTTCCCACTCCACGTTCCCTCCCGTTCAACACGTCAGAACCATTTACACAACATACCTCGCCCACGTCTTGAAGTACAGAAGCGCTCTATTTTCCACCGTCTGCCAACCCTTAGCAACTCCCTTCCAAATATTGACATATTCTCTCCCTATAGAACATTCAAACATAACATTAGAAGATCCCTTTCATCCTCAATCCCTACCCCCTCACCCTCCTAATCACCCACTACCCCAATCATTCCCTACGTCTTTCCCGAGATTTGTCCCTTGCTGCCATCACTGCCATTTGTTACCTGTTATTGTTGTTGTTGCTTTGTAAATATTATTTAAAATTGTTAAAATATTAGTGTAAAATGACTTATTCATGGTTGTATCTAATAATTATTAAATAAATAAATAAATAAATAAATAAATAAATTACAGTATGAACCGTATTCTTCCATTTGTAGTTATTTCCCCCTTTTTGCTTTTCTTCTGCGTGTTAATTATCGGAATTGTTCTCTTTTCTTCTTGGTTGTTACTGGCCAGGATAACCGAGCAGATCAGTGGGCATTTCTATAATTGCTGATCAAGGTTCGTTATAGTACCTTTTTGCTATGCCGAATCATGATTAGTGGCACCTCTTTTCCCTTTTTGCTTCTCTTTTCGGTTACCATAGACAACCCCTGTCTGTCTCTGGGCAGTCTTCTGGTTTTTCTCTCCCATGTAGGATTCAATATTTTTGAGCTCCCACTCTCGTTCTCGAGATGCCGTGCTCCCTTTATCTTTTTATCCCTTTTTTGTGTTTTTATGAAAGGTGCGCGTAGTGGCGTAGATTTAGATTATTAATCGTAATTCTGTGAAGGCCGACAGTCCTGATTCCATCAAGGTAAGTCACGACATACTTCCCTAACGTGTGTGACTGCGTATTTGTGTTTTTTAAATTATGGAATACTATGGTGTCTCGCCTATTTAGTATGTCCATAGTGTTATTGTATGTATTTTTTACGTGAAAAAAAAACGCTGTTGCTTTTACCGATTGCTAAAACCCTTATTTTGTGTCCTTACTTTCTGTCGTAAGTTTTAACAATTTCCAAAACAATTGACTACACGCTCCCGCGAGTACGGGTCGCAACAAAAACCAGTCGACACGCAATCGACTCCTTCCTCAACATCGAAGGGATGAAGTCTTCTCATTAACATGCACCCCACCTTGAAAGGAATTCTTTCAATTAATTAATTAATACAATTACAGTATACAGAATGAATCTATTTCATAGTAATTATTAATGATCCTTTTCTTCTTCCTCTAAGGGAAGAGGGCATATTTTTTGATACTTCGAGTGAAGGTTCCACCAGGAGTCTGAATGGTGACTAGTTCCAGATGCACTGCCTTGGTGCTGAAGCACGTAAATACAGCTATGTAACTCTTGTAAACATGGAACCGGCCTCTTCTGCGGCTCTCTCTCACAGATATGAGACCTGCGTAGTCCACTCCCGTGGTGACAAAGGGCCGAAGAACCAGCGTTACTCTTTCCTTTGGTAAATCTGCCATGCGTACCTCAGGAACTGTGGGATTAAAGCAATAACACTTCACACATCTTCTAATGACCTTCATTGCCTCTCTTCTGCCACTGATGGGCCAATATCGCTGTCGCGTTGCATGTTACAACTGCTCTGGCGGACAGTGCTTAAGACGACGATGTTCCCCTTCCATGATTATCCTGGTGATGTGGTGATTTGCTGGGAGAAGTTTGGGATGTCTCTGTTCCGATGCTAACTCTGAAAACCGAAGCCTTCCTCCAACCTTAATCAACCCATCGTTGTCTAGGAAAGTACTGAGTGAATTTAATGGACTATTTCTTGGGAGGTCTTGATTATTTGTTAAACAATTTTGCATTTCAGAGAATGCTTCCAACTGTGTCCACCTGACCACATATCTCTCTGCTTGACAAATTTCCTCTGTCTCAAGTGAGCTTGTTTTCCTTTCTGGTATCTCATGTTTGCAGTTGTAGATGAATCTCTGACAGTATGCTACTGTACGGCATAATTTCGAGAACGATGAAAATTTTATAAGCAAATTGCTGGTTGCAGTTGCCTTTAATGTCACTGTTGTAATCTTCAGTTCTGGCGACTCTGTTTCAAATTCCTTGGATTGACTTGGTTGTTGAATGTGTGTGCAGAGCCATGGAGGCCCTTTCCACCTAAGTGTCTTGCCTTCAAGTTCTATAGAAGTAATTCCCCTTGAGAGAAGATCAGCTGGATTTTCTGTTGATGGAACATGATTCCACAAGGCGGGATCGGTGGCTTCTTGAATCTTTGCGATCCTATTTGCAACAAACGTCTTCAACAACCGTGGCTCGGTGTTGATCCATCCTAAAACAATTGTACTATCGCTCCACAATCTGATGCGACCAACTCCTTCTTTCAAAGCGCTTGCCGTCGTTTTGACAAGTTGTGCAAGAAGAAGTGCTGCCTCCAATTCGAGCCTGGGCAACGAAATGGTCTTTAACGGAGCCACCTTTGTCTTGGCACAAAGTAAATTAGACACGAAGTGATCCTTTCGTGTTTGACTAACTACATAGATTCAGGCTCCAAAGGCCTTCTCGGAAGCATCACTAAATCCGAACAAATCAAAAGTGTCAGAACAATTTCCAGGATTTACATTTCTGATTATTCTGGTGTCGTTCAGTTTCTCCAATGATGAATAATAGTCGTTCCAACTTTGAAGGTGCTTCAGACACAATGGATGACCCCAATCTAATCCATCAGCCCATAAGTGTTGCATCAACAATTTCCCTTTAATCAGTACTGGACTCGCAAGCCCCAGAGGATCAAAAATCTGTGCGATTTTGGAAGCCACTTCTCTCTTGGAATTTGGTGTTTGCCTTGCTAGTATAGTTCGAAACTGAAGACAATCCCGTGCTGAGTCCTAGAGAAGTCCAAGAGTCTTACTGGTTTCACCTTTATCTAAAATCAACAAAGTCCCCTCGTTACTTTTGCTCTCCAACTCCTGCAAAATACGTCTGTCATTGGACCTCCACTTCCTCAAATGCATTCCACCACTCAAAAGGATACTTTGTATTTGTTGCCGTAGCTGAATCACATCTTCAAGAATATTTCCTCCACTCAAGCAGTCATCCATGTAAAAATCATCACGAATAGCCTTGGCTGCTATTGGAAATTCACTCTCATAAAGATTAGCCAATGCATTTAAACATCTCATGGCATGGTATGGTGCAGACCCTGTTCCGTATGTCACAGTGTTTAGTTGATAAATCCTCACAGGGGCTGAAGAATCCTCCTTCCAAATAATTTGCTGTAATGCACTATCATCAGGGTGGACGAGGATCTGCCTGAACATCTTTTCCACATCCGCTGTTATGACATACTTATGACTGCGAAATCTAAGTACAATATGAAAAAGGTCTCTGTAAATTAGGCCCCATCATGAGCTTGTCGTTGAGTGATGTACCGTGTGACTTTTTGCTGAGGCGTCAAATACCACTCTAACTTTAGTAGTGTCACTGTCTGGTCTCACCACTGCATGATGTGGTATGAAATATGAATTTGTCATTTCCTTATTTTTCTGCTCTTCCATCAAAGTCATATGGCATAGCCTTTCATATTCATTTAGAAAATCTGTGTAAGCAGTCTTGAGTTCTGGTTGTCTGCTTACTCTCTTGATTAATGATTCTAGTCTCTTTTGTGCATGGCCTTTAGACTCTCCAAGTACGACATCTGGTCTCAATGGCAGCCTTACCACGAATCTACCTGTTTCATCTCTCGAAACAGTCTCTGTGAACTGCCTTTCGCACATTTTTTCTTCTTTTATGTAATGCTGAATTTCCGGAACTGCTTCTTGCTTCCAAAATCTTTATAAATGATCTGCTATTTGTTGGTTGCTGATCTTCATGCACGTGATTGATAATCCTTGTTGATTCTCGCAAACTTCACTGCTAATAATCCAACCTAATCGGGTGTTCTGTAGAGCTGATTGTCCTTGTACTTCGTTTCTGGGTCGACCAATAACAAGCTTCCAATAGAGTCCCGCACCAATCAACATGTCTATGTCCCCAGTCTTGTTGAAAGTCGGGTCTGCCAAGCAAATATCCTTTGGAATAATAAACTTGTCTTTCTTGATCTCTAGCTGTGGCAGTCGTTCTGTAATAGATGGCAACACCACAAATTCTTCCTCTATGGCAAAGTCGTCGTTTCTTGAAGCTAGTTGTACTCTTGCAGTTTTGTTTGTTTCTACTTTGGAACAATCAACTCCGATGATTTGCATGCTTCTCTTAACATTTGGCAAGCCGAGCTTCTTATACAGATTCTTTTTCATCAGATTGATTTGAGATCCAGGATCCAATAAGGCTCGACATGTTGTTCTCCTTCCTTGAGCATTCCTCACATAGATTAATACCGTTGGCAGAAGTATTTTCGATGTGTTTTCTTTTGCCAAGCTTATATTGAGGGGAGGCGAATCCTGAACTTTGACGCAATGATTCACACTCGCTTCGTTTTTTCCAATATTTTGTTTTTGTTTGTTATCGTCCTCTGCATGTAATAACGTGTTATGTAAATGTCCACATTTCCTGCACTTTGATCCTTTACAGTCTTTCGCAATGTGTCCTGGCTTCAAACAGTTAAGACACCGTCTTTTCTCTCGGAGAAGCTTCTTCCTGTCTTCTACTGATCGTTGAAGTAACTCCTCACAATTGTAAATAGGGTGACTTCCTCCACACAAAAGCAGCCCTCCTGAGTGTCTGTCATAACAACTCTCTTGCTAGGCCTTTTGTCCTTTGAATATGTCTTAGTCTTAGACCATAAATTCAATAGATGGCTGATGACGTCACATTGTTGAAACCAACATCTCGATCAGCTGACTGAAGGGAAATGCGGTTAGGGATAATAGAATTATCCAATATGGAGCTCCTTTTGGATTCCTTGACGTTGCTTAGCATTCGCCATTAGCCAATTGTATTCGGTCTTGAGCCATTACCCTTTAGTCAGCTGATCGAGATGTTGGTTTCACGTCACAGTACAGGCGCAGTGTGGCAATGCGCCCTCTATTGTATTTATGCTCTAAGGTCTTAGTATTGAAGTCTTTGTTTTTATTATAATTCAACAGCATATACAATTGATAACGTTCAGTTAAAAACTGTGGAAATTCTTCTAATGTTGGCATCTCTTCTGAAGTGCATTTTACTCTTTCTTGCCAATCTCTTTGCTCCACGAAATCCAACTGCTTCTTTGCTAGGTGAATAATCAGCGTATCCCAGTGTTGCACCTGTTGCTTCATTGCCTTTAATGAAGCTATGTCAGTTTGGATATGAAGATGTAACTGCCTGAGTGATTCAGATTTATTCTCTTTTGAAATTGTGGGAAACTTGAAAAGTTCATCTAGATGTGTCTCAATGATCAGAATTTGATTATCATACGTATTAACAGGCAAGTTCCAGGCACTTGTGTAGTTTTACTCTGAGATAGTAAATCCTTGTATGACCTTGCGTGCTTCACCCTGCAGGACTCCAATCAGATATTGGTATTTTTTGATGTTTGTCAGCTGAGTATCATGATGAATTGTTGACTCGTACTATTCTTAAATAACAACCATTTTGTGAATTCTCCATTGAATTCCGGTAATTTGATTTCTGGTAATTTATGTACTCTTCCAGAGTGAATTGCTGGTAGGCCTACTTCTTGTTGATGAATGGTGTTGTTTATAGCTGGATTCAATTGAGCTAGTAAAGTACTTTGAACCTCTTCCGCTTCATCTATAATTGTTTGCAAACGTGTAACTGCATTGAAATAAATGGATTCGAACAGCTGCCGCTCTCCTTCACATTCTACTTGAAACTCTTGTGCTGCCAATTCATCAGTAATCTCTGTTTCTTCTATTTTGATCTGTACTTCTTCAAATGCACTCCATACTTCATCACATTTTTTAATTTTAACCTTTGCTTCCGTTTTTGATGTTTCAGCTGTAATAGAATTGTTTATTCTTGTTAACATGCCTTTTACTCGGCCACGTGATTGCTTTAATTTCGCAAGTTGCAACATGTCGAAATTGAGGTTATGAGTCACTTCTGAAGGATTATGTTATGTTTAGGTCATCAAAGGTTTTCTAGGAACGTTTTATTTTATTTTTATGTCTGGGCGACTCTCTAACCTATTTGCCGTCTTGTGGCGTTCGTCTCCGTGAAGCGTATTGCCGTCTTGCCGATTGCCGTAATATCGGCTCGTTGCCGATGTTATTTATGAATATCTCCGGTTTTCGAAGGCCGTGTCGTTGGGCGCCAATGTTATTGTATGTATTTTTGACGTGAATAAAACGCTGTTGCGTTTACCGATTGCTAGAACCTTTATTTTGTGTCCTTACTTTCTGTCGTAAGTTTAACAAATTTCTAAACAATTGACTACACGCTCCCGCGAGTATGGGTCGCAACAAAAACCAGTCGACACCAAATCGACTCCTTCCTTTCAACATCGAAGGGATGAAGTCTTCTCATTAACACATAGTGTGTTTGTTTGTTCCCGTTACCTTTATCTCCTTACCTTTGCCCCTTTTGTGTGGGTATTTTGGTCTGGGTTTACTGTGGTGCCTCCGCCCGAAGTGAGACCTATACCGTACGCCACTGATGTGTGCCTTCATTATCTTAAGATTGCGTCTTTTCACGCAAGTCTACGAGTTTACCTTATTCCCTTTATCGTAACTTATTTTGATGGATATTTTTTATTTTGTTTTGTGATACCTTTCTCGTAATTATTTTTATGTTTGGTTATTTACGTCAGATCTACGCGTGCTTTTATTAAAACTCCGTCCTTTTCGAAATCCCTCACCTCCTCTGTTCTTTCCGGGCTATTAGGGTTAGGCTACCGTTCTCTACTTTGACATTAGGCCCATTTTTCCTGACTCTCTTGTCTAGCCCTTTTAATCTTTATTTTTCACAATGTAATTTTACTCTTTATGAGTATACTTTTCCCAAATGTGTCCCCCCCTTTACCGTTACCTCCTATCGATCATGACATTTACATGTCGGTCCTTTCGCCCATTATTTTACCTAATATCACATGTTTGACGTCCACTTAACCTCATTCATAGCATGTACTGCTTCCTCGTCATTCCTTGATGTTATCTCTTTGGTCAATACATTACCTCTTCATTGCTTATGCGTCGTGTCTGAGTACTTTATTTCGTGCGATGTTTGGTTCGTTATCTTTATGCAACTAGGCTAGGCCCATGGTTCTTTATAATTACGGCATTCGAATTGAACTTGCATTCACAGCGGTATGAATGCACGTTCAGTCCACGCCTCTGAGAATATTCTCCTTTCATTCACCTAGTCCTGTTTCATGGGCCCAGCGCAAGACTAAAAGGTGCACGTTTCCACTGCTGCAACATCTTCAAGAAAGTGAGGATCCTTACCAATAGTAAACGGGAGGTCGTTACAAGTATAATAAAGCGCATTGTTAAAGCTACGGACTAAATAAATTCTTAAAACTGCAGGGATAACTGCCACACGACACTTCATTAATAGTCTGTACGCAATATGGACGATGTTGGTAATCTCAGTTAATTTAATAGTGCTGCCATAATTTGACTAACAGCCAGACACACAACAATTCCTAGGCATCTACAGTAGTTTAATGAAATATTAGTGAAGAATTTGTTGGTTAAATTCATTAGCAGGTATTGGTTAATACGGGAAATACTCACTTCTACAACTTCCAGCAGGTCTGATTTACCACGAGGAATTTCACGGATGTAGAAATAGTTAGTACGAAGTGCTTTTAGATGCTGTCATTACAACATAAACGATATTTATGAATAACACTTAGCATGTGGTCTTACGTGTTTATAGAACTTAAGAAGCAGTGTTGCCAATTCTACCAACAGCACGACTTGAGAATTATAGATGGCGATGGTTTGTCTGCATACTTTCTAACCTACTGAGACTATGGTTCAAAAATATAGAGAGCATATACTAACAGTTGGCAGACCTGGTGACTGTGATCATATACTTAGTTCTATCTCTTAAGGTATACAATGCACATGCAACATTTGGTTGAGGTCCAATAGATAGTATGCACGTTGCCTTTATTAAAAGATTGAATCTATCAGCATGCATAGTTTCTGATATATGTATAGGGCTTAGGATAAATATGTATAGGGTGCATTTTTCAACAGTCGCCAGGGTTAGTGCTACCAACATAATTCTATGCTAGCGTATATGATCAATGTTGAATTGCATATAACTTCTATACTAGCGTATGGATTTCAACCAAATTTCGTATAGTATGTCTCAAGAGATATAACTTTGCATACTGGGTAGATTATTAGCTTGGGAATAACCTACCCCCAAGGGAAGATGATGAAGAAAAAGAAATGGGTTTCGGACCGGAGAAAAAGGATGGAAAAATAGGAAGAGAGTTTGACATAAGTTATAACTAAGAGTTCTTGCTCAAATGCAACAAGTGGTGAACACCCTATCAATAGATTTATTTTTATTAAAGAGGGCATGAACCTGGGAAGAGTTAGGGAAGACAGGATCTTGCCTAACCGTTATGTTAGAGAAATGATAAACCGAAAAACAAATCTTTAATTTATTTAACAATGTAAAAGGAAGTAGTTTTTGTAACAAATATTTAATTTTGATTTTTATAAACAATTGGGGTCGCTGACCTCCGAAAACATCTAAAGTTTGCGCCAGGCAATTGATAATTCTTTTGGTTTTAAAACTTTTATATGCTTTAAAATCTTCGTAAGATTTTGAAATGGCTAAGATGAATAAATGAAAAATTTAAAGGTAACTGTCGTAATTAAAGTTAAACAATAAATCAAGTACAAGGTGTGTACTTTAAGGATTTCTAGATAAGTATCTTAGAAATAATAACAACTTCGAAAGCAACAACAAAAAACAGGAAGAAATGAAATAGAAGTTTCTATAACTTCTTGTATTTATACAGAAATACGCTTAATGATTATACATAGGAGATTATACAAATAGGGCAGGTCACTTATTGTGAAACCTGAAGAGAACAATCGAAAGGAACTTTCTAGAACTTCTATGTTTAAGTAGGGATCACGAGAAAAATGGGGCAAGTTTCCCTTTCGTGAAACCTAGAGATAACTCACTTTGGAGTAAAAAGAATTGGATTCCCTCATTAGAAGGGAGAAACAATATAATTTGAGGCGTGTACTAGACACGAAGTTTTACAGACATTAATTCGTTGTACGTGGAACAAGTAAGGGAGGGCACTTATTGAGAGTGACACCTCATTGAAAAAAGACCTAAAGTAACAATTTTAATATTTTGGTTTGTTAGTAAAGGGTTTAGGAAAGATCAAATGGTATTGTGGAAATGTGTTCATGGCCGTATTTATTGTACTCGGACGAGCGCGACGCGGATGAAAAGTTGATCAGGCATTGGTTTCACTATAGTCTGTTGATATAGTTGAAGAGTTCACTGTAGTGGTGCAAAACGTTGATAGCAAGGAAAGTTATTGCAATGGTGGAAAATAACTAGTTACACCAGATTAGCGAGAGTCTATTGCTTGAGAAACTTGTAGGTTATAGTTGAATGCACCATAAAAATCCCAACGGAGGTAGAAAAATTAGATATTGATTAGCAGTTCATAAGGAAAATTCCTTAAGTTGAAAAAGTATTCCCATATGTGAGTGGAAAGTACATGACAGTATAACTGGTAGATAGAGTGCAGGTTCTGGAAGGTTCCAGAGCAATGATAACGTTTTTAAATTGGATAGAGAATCCCTCGGCGGAAAGCTAGATTATATAGACAGTGGGTATTTTGGAAATATCCCTCGATGTGAGATAGCATCTCAGAAAATCTTTCATATTGAAAGTTAGACTTGATAGATTAAGTTTGATCAAGAAGATCTCTTGAAAGCAGTTATTTTCACATAGCAACTTTCACTGTCTATAAAATCCAAATAAAAGTATTGAGCCTTTTAAAAGCGATGAGAATGAGGTTAAAAGATGAAGTTGGTACTTATCTTTGCTTCATGAAGAAGGCGATGTTGCAGTTGACGGTTGATACTAAAATTCGAACATGGCGTCGAATTGAAAATTTGCCTCTAGAGTTGAGGAGGCGAGCTTTAGTTAAGCTCTAACTGACTGGGTTGACTTCCGACGTACAAGTGAGGGCTGCTAGACGTAGAGAAAGTACACTGGCCTAGACGGCATGTCCAACAAGAAGTTGAGTGCACTGAGAGGGTGAGCGGTTGCTCACGGCACGGAGACAAGTCGAGACGAAGTGTAGAAGTGAAGTGAGCGGGCTGCGCGCGTGGGGAAGAGAGCAGTAGGAGGAGGCGAGAAGAGGGGGAAGCGGGCGAGTAAGGGGAGGAAACAAAGAGGTTATACATAAACATGAAAAAACTTTACAAAAATAAAATTCTTCTTGGAGCGGTGTCTTCATGAAGTAGTTGGTTGGTGAAGAACACGACGCCCTGCGGATTAATGTAGAAGTCTTCATGGCTTGAAGGAATGGAAGTTCGGAAGGCAGCGATGGGACGCTGTCAGGCTGGTTCGACGGAATATGCGTTTCTGTAAAAAACTGACAGAAAAAATGAACAAATGCACGGGGCAACGGGAGGTAACAGTTCGATGTTGGTGTGTGCGGGAAAAATGTAAATAAATGGACTGATATAAAGTAATGACGAACAGCAAAAGCTAATTCTTTCTTTCCGTGTATTTCCAAAAATACACCATGTTGGGGGACAACAGCAAACACCAGCAAAGAACAAGAACACAATATGAAAGGGGTCTTATAATAAACACATTGGTAGTAGAGATCATTATTTCTCTGACTCTTCCCTTCCCTCCTGGGTAACAATCGGTCATTTCGCCAATGATCTATGCTAGAAGGAGAAAGGGAAAAAGGGGTAGCACCTATGAGGAACTGACCAGTTGTAAGTGGAAGCAAGTTATCAGGGTTATTAGAATGCGGGGGCGACGGTCGCGAATTAACAACGTCGTCAATCACAAAGTAGCTAGAAGCTGCGAGAAATAAAGCTCTAGTGATGATCGCGACAAGATGCGAAAGGAGAGTTAACAAATTTAAACAAAGCGTATAGAAACAAGTACATCGATTAAGGATAAGAATATACCAAATAAACAAAGTAACTATGCCAGTAGAAGGCAAGAACGCCATAGATAACAACAATCTAGTAGCCATAAACAATGACCTTAAGTTATAATAAGCATCAAAAGGGTTAATCAGAAAAATACTTAAGTCCGCAAGAAACGTGACGTAACAAGCATAGATGCAAAAACACATCGATTGTAACGACGAGAGAAAACAAGTTTGTTTAACAATGAACAATAAAAGTGCAAAATATGTAAGCAGGGTGCAATACATTAGCGCATAAAAAATATGCAACGATGTTATGAAACAAGGATTGAAACAAGCTATAGGATACGAGTCTGAGCATGTGGGAGAGATAGGTTAACACGACCTTGACCCACAGAGTATAGCGAGATAACGAATATAAATATCTGATAGAGTCCTTGACCAGAACGAGTTTACTTTGGTAAGAAGGTGAGCAGCTTCTGAAATTACGGAAGCAACTCGCAAGACAATGGTTGGCAGTCAGCCAAAGTTGAGATAAGGAAAACTTGCTTCGACCTTTGTCCAGCATAGAGGAAGTAAACGGCAGCTTGGCCTTACCCGAGCTTGTAAACAAACGAGATTGACAAACAAGCAGTTCAAAATAAACAAACAAAGCAAGTGCAATCAGACGAGACTTAAAGCGGAACTTCAAGTGACATGTCATGCAGTCATCCGTAGCTTGGGCGTGAAAAACCAATTTAAAGACATATGAAATAAAGCAAGTAATCAATTTCGCATAATTTTGAGGATCACGGAATCCGACTATTTTCAAAAGAAAAAAGCTTAATTCTTCTGAACAAAGAAGAGAAGCTGGGACATTGAGAATGAGTTTTTGCGTAAGAATAGATATTCTAGATGCTAGAGAACTCGGATTTTCAAGCGGTTTCAAAAGCGGCTTCCGATTATGAGGAAGAGGGAAGGAGGCGGCCATGGCCTTCCTACTAAATAGTGAGTAAAGTGAAACATAGCTTACAGCGAAATGATGGTGACTGATAGCCATGGTTTTACACAAGGGGAAGATAGTTTTCGACAGAAAGTTTAAACAATTACCTGCTGCAAAAAATGACATGAGAAAGTAAACCAAGTGACCCAAGGCGAGGCGAACTTGAATTGCCATTTTGTGCGGAAATAAGGCAAAACCATTTAAACAACTTTCAAAGGTGACGTAGTTGTTTACAATGAGACATCGTTTCGGCAAGTGTTTTTCAAATGTATTGAGATCGGAAACATAAGTGTTCTCTTTTTCAGAAAAGGGATTTATATCAGTGTTCTCGAAATGACATTGCGATTTGGTTTGAAGACTGAGATGTTGTATTTGACCAGTGACAACCCAACCAAAACCGGTGTCTCTGGCGACCACTTTTGAAGATAGCCTACGGGATTGTTTACGAAGGCAATTCCAGAAAATATTGGCACTGAAAAGTATATCAATGGGGCCTTGAGCATTAAACTGAGGATCAGCTAACCTTAAATGCGAAGGAATCTTTAAACCGGAAGTATTAATAGAGCTGCTAGGAGTGTCCTTGCCACTACTGGTAAGAATGAGACAGTTTAAGTTAAGATTGCTGTTTCTTTGACAAATGTCTCTTATTTTCAATTTTGAAGACTGCAAGGCTTGAGTCAATGCCGGATACATTGATGGAAGTAGGTGATGAAGAAAGACCTAGTTTTTCAATTAACGATTGCGAAACAAAGTTGTGAGTTGAAGCGGAGTCAAGAATACCGCGGGTTCGAAACCAATTTCCAAATTTATCTTGGATTTCAAATTGTACAGTGGACAAAAGGTCTTGCGCACTGTGAGAAGTTTCGGCGTTAGAAATGCAGGAAGAAGCATTAGTTTCTTCGGAGCTGCTCTGCATGGAATTTGAAGAATCAGGTACTAGTGACCTCGATTGATCATGAAAGTGCAATAAAGAATGATGCGGTCTTTTACAATGAAAACAGAGGTTGGAAGACGTACAATTAGAAGCAGAATGCTTAGGTGACAGGCAGTTATGGCAATATTTATTATTGAAGACAAACTTCCTTCTGTCTTCAACAGGCAATTCTTTAAAGGATTTGCAGGAATACAAAGTGTGAAACTTTTTACAGAGCGTGCATTTTAAAGATTTGTTGAGCGGCCTAATATGTTCTCTTGGATGGTTGAAAGAAGCAGAACGAGTTTGCTTGTTCTCGACAGATGGGTACTGATGACCATTTGAAGAGACAAGTTTTTTGTCCAGGATATGACACTGAGGACTCGTTTCGACATTTTCGCACTGAAATGAGAGTGCTGTAAGGACTTGGCACCGGCTGTTGAGAAACGCGATGAGGTGTTCGAAAGAATGCTCCTCCTTGTGAGTGAGTTCGATTTCCCAAGCCTTTAATGTTGAAAAGTCGAATCTGGATGTAGCTAGATGAATAAGGACGGTGTCCCAAGTTTGGACTGGTTGCTTGAGTTGATATAACGCTCTAACGTGTAATTGCATGGAGTCTAACAGGTCTCTTAAAGAGGTGACGTCATTAGGTTTTACGACTGGCAAGTTGAACAGGCAGCGAATGTGGCGAGCAACACACAAACGTACATTACCATATCTCTCTTTAAGGAGATTAAAGGCGAAGTGGGAGTTATCTGCGCTTAAAGGCAGTGACTCAACCAAGGCCAAGGCCTGGCCTTCCAAGGACGAACGCATGAAATAGAACTTGTGGATATCGAGAATGTCGGTGTTTTCATGAATAAGGGAGCAGTAAAGTTCGTAAAAGGAATACCATTCACCTTCCTGGCCTGAGAAGTGAGAAGATAATCTTAGGAAGTAACGGTTTCGGTTTATCCTTATGAACTGAAGCGGGTGCGAACTGGCCGGATTGATGACCCTAGTGTCCGGTTCTGAGATACTGTGGTTCAGTTGGTGGGCCTTGGCGATCCCTTCAAAATACAAGGGTTCAACCTCGTCCCGATCCGATTGAAGTTCAGGGCAAGCGGATTCAATGTCGGTTTGAATTTGATCATAGTAATCGTAGGACCGTTCGTACAACTTAAGGCGTTGTGTCAAGACGTCTAGATCAAAATCGGCGGGATTTATTTTATTAATGAAATTTCAAAATCTGGTGAGTTGCCCTTTGTAGGAAGAACGTCTGGCAATGAGAGTTTCATCCTTTTCAGTTGGCATGTTGAAAATAGGTAAATTGAAGTGTAACTTACGAAACTGTAGCGAGATTTTTAAAATGCTGTCAGGTTGGCAGCAGAAGACAGGTTGCAAGTAAGACAGGCTGAAGAAGACAGGAACGACCTCTATCACCTTCACCAGCTTTGCACTGCGGAGTTATAGCTGAAAAATTCAAAGAAGATATTAATGATTTGCAAAATATTGTCAAATTGACTTTGAGCAATAAATAACGAATAGATTCTCATAAATAGGCTCTGAGAAATGGACTCTCCCGGGTTTCTGTGACCAAATTTTGGGTAGATTATTAGCTTGGGAATAACCTAACCCCCAAGGGAAGATGATGAAGAAAAAGAAGTGGGTTTCGGACTGGAGAATAAGGATGGAAAAATAGGAAGAGGGTTTGACATAAGTTATAACTAAGAGTTCTTGCTCAAATGCAACAAGTGGTGAACACCCTATCAATAGATTTATTTTTATTAAAGAGGGCATGAACCTGGGAAGAGTTAGGGAAGACAGGATCTTGCCTAACCGTTATGTTAGAGAAATGATAAAGAGAAAAACATATCTTTAATTTATTTAACAATGTAAAAGGAAGTAGTTTTTGTAACAAATATATAATTTTGATTTTTATAAACAATTGGGGTCGCAGACCTCCGAAAACATCTAAAGTTTGCGCCAGGCAATTGATAATTATTTTGGTTTTAAACCTTTTATATGCTTTAAAATCTTCGTAAGATTTTGAAATGGCTAAGATGAATAAATGAAAAATTTAAAGATAACTGACGTAATTAAAGTTAAACAATAAATCAAGTACAAGGTGTGTACTTTAAGGATTTCTAGATAAGTATCTTAGAAATAATAACAACTTCGAAAGCAACAACAAAAAAACAGGAAGAAATGAAATAGAAGTTTCTATAACTTCTTGTATGTATACAGAAATACGCTTAATGAGTATACATAGGAGATTATACAAATAGGGCAGGTCACTTATTGTGAAACCTGAAGAGAACAATCGAAAGGAACTTTCTAGAACTTCTATGTTTAAGTAGGGATCACGAGAAAAATGGGGCAAGTTTCCCTTTCGTGAAACCTAGAGATAACTCACTTTGGAGTAAAAAGAATTGGATTCCCTCATTAGAAGGGAGAAACAATATAATTTGAGGCGTGTACTAGACACGAAGTTTTACAGATATTAATTCGTTGTACGTGGAACAAGTAAGGGAGGGCACTTATTGAGAGTGACACCTCATTGAAAAAAGACCTAAAGTAACAATTTTAATATTTTGGTTTGTTATTAAAGGGTTTGGTAAAGATCAAATGGTATTGTGGAAATGTGTTCATGGCCGTATTTATTGTACTCGGACGAGCGCGACGCGGATGATAAGTTGAACAGGCATTGGTTTCACTATAGTCTGTTGATATAGTTGAAGAGTTCACTGTAGTGGCGCAAAACGTTGATAGCAAGGAAAGTTATTGCAATGGTGGAAAATAACTAGTTACACCAGATTAGCGAGAGTCTATTGCTTGAGAAACTTGTAGGTTATAGTTGAATGCACCATAAAAATCCCAACGGAGGTAGAAAAATTAGATATTGATTAGCAGTTCATAAGGAAGATTCCTTAAGTTGAAAAAGTATTCCCATATGTGAGTGGAAAGTACATGACAGTATAACTGGTAGATAGAGTGCAGGTTCTGGAAGGTTCCAGAGCAATGATAACTTTTTTAAATTGGGTAGAGAATCCCTCGGCGGAAAGCTAGATTATATTGACAGTGGGTATTTAGGAAATATCCCTCGATGTGAGATAGCATCTCAGAAAATCTTTCATATTGAAAGTTAGACTTGATAGTTTAAGTTTGATCAAGAAGATCTCTTGAAAGCAGTTATTTTCACATAGCAACTTTCACTGTCTATAAAATCCAAATAAAAGCATTGAGCCTTTTAAAAGCGATGAGAATGAGGTTAAAACATGAAGTCGGTACTTATCTTTGCTTCATGAAGAAGGCGATGTTGCAGTTGACGGTTGATACTAAAATTCGAACATGGCGTCGAATTTAAAATTTGCCTCGAGTTGAGGAGGCGAGCTTTAGTTAAGCTCTTACTGACTGGGTTGACTTCCGACGTACAAGTGAGGACTGCTAGACGCAGAGAAAGTACACTGGCCTAGATGGCATATCCAACAAGAAGTTGAGTACACTGAGAGAGTGAGCGGTTGCTCACGGCACGGAGACAAGTCGAGACGAAGTGTAGAAGTGAAGTGACCGAGCGAGCGGGCTGCGCGCGCGGAGAAGAGAGCAGTAGGAGGAGGCAAGAAGAGGGGGAAGCGGGCGTGTAAGGGGAGGAAACAAAGGGGTTATACATAAACATGAAAAAACTTTACAAAAATAAAATTCTTCTTGGAGCGGTGTCTTCATGGAGTAGTTGGTTGGTGAAGAACACGACGCCCTGCGGATTAATGTAGAAGTCTTCATGGCTTGAAGCAATGGAAGTTCGGAAGGCAGCGATGGGACGCTGTCAGGCTGGTTCGACGGAATATGCGTTTCTGTAAAAAACTGACAGAAAAAATGAACAAATGCACGGGGCAACGGGAGGTAACAGTTCGATGTTGGTGTGTGAGGGAAAAATGTAAATAAATGGACTGATATAAAGTAATGAAGAACAGCAAAAGCTAATTCCTTCTTTCCGTGTATTTCCAAAAATACACCACATACTACTAACTCTTGATAAATGCTCTCATGAGTCTCCTCAGTTTTAACTCCGTTGATTTAAAATTGAGCCTCCACTTCAATTAACCATATCTCGAGATTCTCGCTCCAGGAGATTGGAAATGTAATACGGTACGGTTCTCACTTTATTAGCTTCAAGTTTACCTTCGTTTGCTGTGGAATGTTGTGTATCCATTCACGTCAGTCGTCACCAAGTTCTTATTGCGTTACTTTTTAACTGCCTTAGAAACATACCGGTAATCACTATTTATTTACATACTGGTTACATTTTACATTCATCTTCTATATCAACATCTGCACATCTTTTCTTCTTTAGAGTCTAAGTAGAGCAGTGAATAAATAGTGATTGCCGTCTGTCTGTAAGGAAATTAATTAAGTAAAGTGGGACCCAGTAATACTTCTTTTCCGTCACAGGTAATTAGGACGAATATTATTATAAGTGGCTAGACTGCCTTCCAATGGGCGCAGATGACCTCGTAGTTCCGCCCCTTAAAACCTCAATAACTACCGTTAACTAACTTTCCCCCAATGTCCCCACCAACTTTGTATTCCAAATCGTTCCTGTTCCCTGTATTTATTCGGCCATTGCTATTTGCACCTTTTGGAATATAATGAAATCGCCTCCGTAGCGTAGCGGTCAGCATGGCTAGCTGCCGTCCCGGAGGTCCTGGGTTCGATTCCCGGCTCTGCCACGAAATTTGAAAAGTGGTACGAGGACTGGAACGGGGTCTACTCAGCCT
This sequence comes from Meconema thalassinum, assembly GCA_946902985.2. Taxonomy (NCBI): domain Eukaryota; kingdom Metazoa; phylum Arthropoda; class Insecta; order Orthoptera; family Tettigoniidae; genus Meconema; species Meconema thalassinum. Next base: position 127,815,285 of record OX336388.2, read on the forward strand.
CGGGTGTTCCAAATGAGTAGAGGGGGTTCGATTCCCACCTCAGCCATCCTCGAAGTGGTTTTCCGTGGTTTCCCACTTCGTCTTCGGGCAAATGCCGGGATGGTACCTTCTTCAAGGCCACGGCCGCCTCCTTCCCTCTTCCTTGCCTATCCAACCTGACCATACATTACCTTCCCTCATGAGGCCCCTGTTCGCTTTGCAGGTGAGGCCACCTGGGCGAGGTGCCAATCACACCTCACCAATTGTATCCACTCCGATTAGATGTTCCCAGCTCTAGGACACTGCCCGTCGAGGCGGTAGTGGTGAGTTCCCTCGCTGAGTCCGTGGGTTCCACCAACCTGGAGGGTAAACGACTAAGAAGAAGGAGAAGAAGAAGGAATATAATGAAGACTTGTATCCGTAGCCCTATTATACATCGGCTTGCAGCCGTAAACTGGGCAATATACTTTGCTTTTACTAATTTTGTTTTCCAACAATGAGTGAAACTCTTTAATTGTGTATAAAAACACGCTCTGTTCGTCCATGCAAGAAACCCCCAACAATACTGTCTCTGCGTGGTAAATGTGTATCCTACTTAGTAATATTCTCATTTTCACCGCAGGCTGCTGGACCTGTTGGTATGCAATGGTTGTATCGACTGCTAAAGTGTGTGTGGAAATGGAAATGTGTACCAGAAGACTGGGAGAAAGGGCTAATAATACCAGTGTTTAAGACGGGGGACAAGAAGGTGTGTGATAACTATAGAGGGATCACCCTCTTATCACAGATAGTAAAAATACGGGAAAGGATATTAGAAAGAAGAATGAGAAGAAAGGTGGAAGGAGAGTTGCAAGAGGAACAGTATGGCTTCTGGAGTGGAAGATCCACAGTGGACCCAATCTTTAGCTTGAGGCAGGTGATGGAAAAGAACTGGGAATATGGAGAGGATTTGATCATGACTTTCATAGATCTAGAAAAGGCATATGATAGTGTCCCCAGAGAGAAGGTATGGGAAACCATGGTTAAGAAGAGACTGGGAAGAGAAATGTTGGAAATGGTGCAAGCAATGTACAACAACTGTGTTAGCAGGGTACTGACCCCAGTTGGAAAGACAGATTGGTTTACGAACAAGACTGGATTAAGACAGGGGAGTTTGCTGTCACCTCTCTTGTTCATAATGGTGATGGATGAAATTGTGAAGGAAACAAAGGAAGCATACGGACATAAAGAAATGAAGTTACTGTTATTTGCAGATGATATTGTGGTCTGGGGAAGGAACACCGAAGAAGTGCAAAAACAACTAGATGCACTGAACGAAAATATTCAGAAGTATGGCCTGAAAATCAGTATAGAGAAAAGCAAGACTATGGTGATGACAAGAGGGGAAAGACAAGGAAAGGGCACTGTGAAAATTGGAAGTCAGAGTTTGGAAATTGTGGACACGTTCAAATACCTAGGAAGTGAATTGATGCAAACTGGTAGGTTGGACATGGAGATTGGCAGGAGGGTACAGCAGAGCAATGCATTCTATCAAAGTGTAAGAACACTTGTTTGGGATAAGGAAGTACCAAGGAAAAGCAAGGAGGTAATGCATAAAGTGTACTATGTTCCCATATTAACTTATGCAGCTGAGACTTGGACCCTGACAAGCAGGCAAGAGTGTAGAATCCAAGCCAGTGAAATGAAATTCCTAAGAAGTATGATAGGAAAGACAAGGAAAGACAGAGTGAGGAATGAAGATGTTAGGAAGGAAGTTGGGATGGCAAAACTAAATGAGAGAATTGAGAAGAATAAACTAAGGTGGTTTGGACATGTAAAGAGGATGGAGGAAAATAGAATACCAAGACAGATGCTGGAGGCGAAGAGCAAGGGTAAGAGAGCAAGGTGGATTGATTCAGTGAAGAACAGCGTAAGAAAAAGAAATCTGGACTGGGACAAGATCGTGGAAGAAGAATGGTGGAAGGAAAGAGGAAAGTGGAGAAGTGCCATAAATACCCCGATCCGGCAGGAGCTGGATAAGGGGAAATGATGATGATGATGATATAGCACATCAGATAGCGGGAGTTGCCATACAGATGGCGATGCTACCCAATCCATGATAAACGTTTTGAAAATGATGTTGGTAGCATTGGATCGATGCAATAAAAAAAAATATATATATCCTCTTTGATACCCTTTTCTTTGCTCTTTGATTTATACCTCCAAGATGGCGTACAGTGTTTGGGTGAGATTTTACTACATAATTGAAATGTTGGTAGATTAGCTGCTAAAGTGTTTCTGTTCTGTTTTTGCTAACCAATAAACTACAATAATACGATAAAATGTCTGAAAATTGTATTTAGGGTGATTTGTATTAAATTCCTTAAACTTGATAACTGCTCATCCGTACGGATGTTAAGCCTATAGAAGTTCCGAGTATCGAATTTTCTCACTTCTCCTTAGCCTTTATATTAAGATTAAAATGCGCTCGAAATAGTATTAACAAATGCACAATACAGATATGTTAAATAAATAACTACATTTTGCATGAATTACTGTACAGGAATTTAGTTGTAGTCGCTGTTAGTTTCTGTCCTTTTCCCACGCGATATAATGTGCTATCGATCGCACTTTTGGTTCCTTAGGTATAATACGCAGTTTGCGTCGGTTTGGTGAATCTTTGAGTTCGTCAAATTTTGTGCTGGAAACCGTATGTGGAAAGTCTAGTTATCACGTTTCTGTGACCTTGTCCGGTTCCTGTCCAATGTCGGTCTATCATCGCGGTTGTGCCGTAAAAAGCAGGGTCTGTCATTTCGCTTCCTGCATCGCGACTCGAGTTGTGCTTGGTATGCTTCGGTATACTCTGTGAGCTGCCTGAATAGGATTGACATTTCGCCGGAAATTCCACGCCAGTCATCACCCCGCAGCCTCTTGACCAATCCATGTTCGCATAGTTATCATAATACTCTGCTTTGCAATATTACAGCCCACGTGCTTCAGTGCCTGGTCAGCTGTATCTCTGGCTTGTGCAGTTTGGCAATCTCGTTCTCAGACCACATGGCGAGATGAGAACTGTCAATGCTATTCTGGCAGCTCACCGAGTATAGATGGCAGCTTAAATTCCAGATTTTCCCTTGCTAATTCATGATTGATCCTCGACGGGCCATAAACTCCTCCTAGTACCGTAGGCCACTTTCTTCAGGTATCTTGCTTTTACGCATTCTAGTCTTTCGAGGTCCCCGATTGTCAGCTGCTCCCATGTTAATTCTATTCCATACAATGATATACCGTAGGTTTTACGACTGTGTTGAATAAGAACATTGCAGTGGTCTAGGAGAGTTAGCTTATATTCTGGATTCTACGTACATTGCTTTTGTGGCTGCTGATGCTCTCTCTTGTCTATGCATCTGTAGGAAGACATAGTCGTTAGAAGGTACTACACTCTTAAATACCGCAATGTGTTCACGGTCTCCAACCATTCTCCATGCAGGATTAGGTAGTCATCTGTCGCCAGCTTTCGACCTTTTCTGAACACCATGTGTACTGTCTTTTCTTCGTTGATCTCGAAAGTTCTTTTCATCTGCCCTTAGTACTAGCCTCTGTAGTGCAATTTGAAAGTCACACTTTCGGGGCGATCCTAATGCAATATCATCTGCGTACATGATTAGTTTCACTGGTGGGAGGTCCAGGACGATGTTGGTAATGTCTGCTGTTAGGATGTTAAACATAAGCTGACTCATAGCGTCGCCCTGCAGCACGCCGTTTGACGTTGCCTTTAGATCATCATATAACCATCTGCAGCTTGTCAAAAATGCAGCAAGTTATGATGGAAGTAGGATGATACAGAATTCATATAGGCCTTCCGTAGCTATTGTTACATATCAAAACTATTAAAACTACAGAACAGGAGACCAAGCCGTCGTAACTTTCAACAAGGTATATTACTGTAAATATAGTATTTATAATTGACAAACCTTTCTCGGAGATGTTGGCCGTCGTTTTACTTTCTCAATTGCCACGGCTGCACCGGAATAATTCCTTTTAATTGATTATTTACGAAAATAATGCTTTTAGCATCGTCTTCATTTCACTATGGACGCCATCTTGGACACTACGTCATACGTCATGTGAGACCCGAAAAACGAACATCTGAGTACGTTACCAACATGTCCAATACAAAATTCACCATATGACACGTAAATTTTGAAATTGTTACAAATTTCCACTAAGTTAAGCACTGTCTTGCGGAAAATTACTGCTAGTACCACAAGCAAGGGGGTCTGGGGCGTAAGCCCCAGGTTAGGTCTGTTTTTGTATGTAAAACATTATAAATACATTAATAAATAATGACAATTGGCGCAATTTTTCATTACATTACTTTATCGACGCTCTTTTGTTTACTCGTTCTATACCCGATGTGAACATTTTATGTGCTCAATTACGTAAATAAGTGTTTTTATTTGTTGCTCTTTTATAAAAGACTCCCATGTTCCAACCGCTTGCATCTCGTTCAAAAGTCAATACGGCACACACGAGGCGCACAAATTGTTGCCAACATGTGGGATACAAAATCACTGTTGATAAAAAGGCAGTCATCGGGACACGTTAGTCTGTAACCATTGTCAAAAACCATTGATCTGGACGTGTTAGGCTGTAACCATTGTAAAAAACCATTGGATTCGACAAATTGAAGGTTAGAATAATCGGGTGTAGGCGTCGCATAGTACCATAAGGGCGAGGTTGGCAGTACTGTTGTGATGATTGATGTGGACAATGGCGGCCAGAGCTGGAATTTAGCCTATATAAGTCGTGATTCTACTTGGGATGGCTGGGTGGGTCACGGACAGCGGAGGAGGAAACGTCTATTAAAACATCATTCCCTGATTTATTTCTCATCGGTTGATCAGGTATTTTGGCTAATTCATGTACAATAGAGAATGTTATCGCTCGTTCTACTTTCATTCAGTGCTACATTGGTGATTTTCAGTCTTAGGTTTTTTTTTGTTCAACGCTTCTTCCTAAACCTTTAGAATTGGGATCAATTTGATGAATTGAATTTAGCACATGTGCGGATGTATGAAAAAAATATAGCCTGCTAAAATTTTAACTGTACAGTAAGTAGCAATTTTTTAACAACACCCGTTAATTGCCATTGGAACTAGAATTTTTGGGCTGGAATGAAAATCTGTAAAATTTTATGTGTAAATAGGTAATCTCATTCAGAGGAAGGAGTTACACTAGGAGTGTTATTGCAAGGTTTTCAGTAACTTAGTGCCAACCTGATTTCATTTGGCTCTCACTTTGAACCACTGATATGCTTAGGAATGTAGTTTCTACTAAATCTATGATATGAGATTAAAAACCGAAGTTTCCTTACTGGATATTGTCTGCGACTTGTGTGACAAGATAATTTGGTTTGTCTGTTGTTGTTTCAAGGCTTTACGTACATAAACAAGCCTAACCTGAGACTTATACCCCAGACACCCTGGTAGCAGTGAAGGAGACGAGAACCCACGAGAAAATTTTCTAAGCTACTCAAATAACCATAAATATCTTTGTAATTATTCAAAATAGACCTGGAAATGATGTAGTTTACTCCTTCACTGTCTATAACCCACCCACCTTCCCTTTTTAGATCACAACTTATATAGTAGAAATTGAATAGTACCGAATGTGTGGGGTTGGCAATACTTTACTTGTTACAAAATCAGGCGTTGAATGGTTAGCTCAGTTGGAATTTCATCTATATAAGTCATGATCAAGAAAAGGGACGGTGGGTTATAGACAGAGGAGGAGTAAAGATCTTTTACTAAATCATCTCCAGATTTTCCCGACCATTACCACAAGTATTTTGGCTAATTTCAGTAGTTTATGATTTTTTCCCCCTGAGGAGTCTGTAATGTCAAGTTCTACCTATTATTCTATGTCTAAATACTAGTGCCATTGAATTAAGTTGCGAATGTTATGCAAATAAAATTAAGAAACCCCTCTAGACATTCTTGGGATAAAATGTTGTATTTATGGAAGCTATTTTGGCAGCAAAGGTCCAATTTCATTTCATTATGTAGCTGTATGAATTTTGAGTTTTCAAATTTTTTAAAGGTAGGCCTACATTATTTTTTTAAAAATAACCATAGTAAAACAAATGACAGTGTTTCTAACTTGTTTTTTACAGTGTTTTGCAAAATTAATTTTATTGTAGAACCAATTTTTTGTTTAAGATATTGCTACAGTGTAGGTGTAGAAGGAATTTTAGATGAAACATGTACTGTATTGAAAAGTGGAAAAAAGCTTGAACATAAAATATGTGTAGGGTTGCCAACCTTCCATTTGACAAAAAAGATAACACATAAAGCCCACAATTCAAAAATGATTTATAAATCAAAATTGAGTTTTGAATCTTAAGACATTTTGATTGACAAACAAATATGAATACAGTACTGGTGTTCTATTAAAAATCTTAAAAATTGCAAATGTAAGAGTATTGTGAAATACAGGATGGGCCCTGCAAAATTTGCCAACCTTTCTATTTGTTGGTATTGCTGGGCAAGTTCAACTGAAGCCCTGAGTGAGTGTGCTGCCGGCGCGAGAGAGGGCACGTGGTGGACGGGGGGAGAGAGCAAGAGTCCGATAAGAAAGCGCCGATACCAAATCAGCAATTAACTACATCGGCTGTGTCCGTAACGGATAATGTCTGTTGTTGAAAATAATAACACACACCTAAGATAGTTGTTGGAATGGCGTGCTTTAATGTGTTATATTTATTAGAAGAAATAAAACAATGACATTTTACTGTAGTTCTAAATTGGCACAAAATATTCTTCATAAAATATAATCCTGGGAAATGAAAAATAATGACAACCTATGCCTAGCATTTCTTAATGAGTCTCAGAAGTTTTTAAATAAGGAAAGTACAATTGACACTGCTGGGAAGTCATCCTCATGTTCATGCAACCCAATGCCAGTGTGTACAATGTTGTGAAACCTTCAGCTATTAAGACAAAGTTGCCTGTGTTAAAGCCCCAATGCTTGCAGTAGCTGGCAATGGAATGACAATCGCGAAACATTTGACAACGATGAATGAACTCTCGCCTTGTTGGAGTCTGATGGCGTAACTGTGCCAGCCACGCCTTTTGCGGCAGCAAATAGTAGTAGATCCTGTGGCATGAGGACTAGACGGGCATGGTGAAGTCTAGTAGTTAGCATATTTTCCGGGGCTTCAGATGAACTAATCGCACTGTAAGTAAGAGTATGATCGTTGTCACACCAAACTTTGGTCAATAAATAATCAGATTGCAAAACAGGTAAAAATCATTAAAACTTTATCCTTTACAACAAATTGAATATGCTCTCTCAGCCTGTAGACAGGCTGTAGCGTGTGTATTCCAGTTCACTCTGCAATTCATTCTCGTGAATCTTCAAAATTTTGGTGCAAATTGGATTCATAAGTCTCTAAGCGTGTGTTATATCAGGAGAGCGAGCTGGCCGTAAACATGCACTAATTATTCTGTCTTCAAAAACATCAGGCACTGCACTCTTTGAAGTATGAATGTTATGTGTTGTAGCACCATCCTGCTGGACTGTATTGTTTAGCCTACTTGGAAAATGGAATTGCTACTACACCCATATAGCTCGTCTGGTTATGAAATGGTCTCAGCTGGTCTGCGATTAACTTCCATACACCATGTGTAAGCATGAATTATGGACATTGGCAATCCCTCAATTTTTATCCAGACCAATGGTTTTTGCCTAATATTTACTAGGTAGCATGGCCCTCCTGATATACAGTATACACCCCTGGTTTTTGTTACACCCAGTGGGATTTCTTGTGCATCAATATTTATCCAGACCAATGGATTTTGCCTAGACCAATATTTACTAGGTAGCATGGTCCTTCTGATATATACACCCCTGGTTTTTGTCATGCACAGTGCGAGTACTCATGCATCAATAATCTTTATCCGGATGAATCGTTTTGGGGATACCAATAGTAATATGGCGTCAATGTGTGTGCTTCGGTAACAGTGAAGAGACCTCGTGCGCCTGACAAACTTGGCTGCCGTCGTTGAATGAGCAAGAAATAAAAACACATATTTCTGGTGCTGTAGTGATAATTGACAGTAATTTCAATTGGTAATGACTCCCGGAATATGTGACAAGGTATAATGAAATTTGTGGGAATATTCCCAGAATGGGAATTTATAATTTTGTCAGTATTTTGTTTTCGTAGGATTTGCTCTCCTTCAGTTTTACCCAAATTTCTTCCCTCAGGAATATTCCCGCGACCGATCACTAGAGGTGATTCATTATTTAATAATAATTTAATTTTACTGACCAATGTGGTACGGTATTAACGAACTGCTCTAAGAATTTATTTACTTTAGCTGATCAGTTTTCTATCTCATTTTGGTTCTAATATATGACCATCATCATCTGAAGAGTAGATATATTGGGCCAAGAGACAAAAACACAATTCGTGGGAATTTTTTTTTTTTTTTTTTTTTCTTTCTTTTCAGGAAACTCGTCACTGAACTTGGCGCACATACTATCTTGCGGAATTTTTCTGAACTATTTCCGAGGCACCTGTCACTTGGCCCGTTTTACAGGATATGGGCCTTGCTACAAAAATTGTATTTTTTGTCTCTTGGCCCATTATATATCTCCACTCTTCATCTTCATTTCCCCTTTTCCGGGTGGGGGCAAATATGGTTCCACTCCACTTTGTTCTGTCGTTCCACCATTCTTCTTCCGACACGGTGTTCCAATCCAGGTTCCGTTTTCTAATGCTATTCTTCACTGAGTCCATCCAGCGCATTCTTGGTCTTCCTCGTCCTCTCTTCCCTGTCATCCGCCGTTCCAGTGCTCATCTTGGTGGCCTTACTTCATTCATCCGTTTGACGTGTCCAAACCATCTCAATCTGTTTTGCTCCAGTTTGTCTAATATATGACCATGTCTGTACAAAATTGATGGAAAAGTGAATGTTTTCACAAATGGAAGGGTTGGCAGCCCTGTACATGGTGTCCACAGGCAGGAAAAGTCAGGAATTTTGTTTTTGGTCAGGAAAAAGTGTGAAAAAATGTCGTGAGTCAGGAAAAAATGGCGAATAGTATTAGAAAGTCAGGAATTTTATATTAACCATACAGTATTTTGTGTTTTACAGCCATATTTTGATGTTACTAGTTCAACTAATCTCTGAAGATAAAAAACCAATAACTCACTGGACATTATGGTAAGTTTCCATTTTTACAGTACATCATAGTAAAAACCTCTTTTACCTACTTTTTGTATGCTTTTTTGGCGTTGGCGTAGGGATGTGGCAACCCCATCACTGTAGTTTAGGTTATTAAGTACTTTGATTTATGTATTATTGCATTATAATTTACTTTATTTTGTATTTTAAATTAATAAAGAGGCGAGCGTTGGCCAGCTATGCGGATGGTGGAGGCTGCAAATAAGAGAGATAATTATATATACTGTATATTTGCTCAATAAACCATTTTTCCGATGTTATGATGGCTTCGCGAGTCAGGAATTTTGTTGAAAAATGGTCAGGAAAATTTACATTGAAAATTCTGTGGACACCATGCTGTAAGTGTTTTGCATGCATAATAATATTGACCCTAGTGTTAAGATGTATGCACATTGTCTGTGAGTGGTTACTGGTGTCGACGCTCTGGGATGGCTGTTCTGTGCAACGGAACAGCACATCAGCAAGTCATCCGCGGCGCGCTACCCTGCCCCAAGTTAACCAATGCTACCACAGAATGGCTACAGCCAGTGTGCTAGAGTAAAGGGAGACAACAGGGCCTGCAGTCTTCAAGTCTAGACTGCATGGTAGTATAAATCTCCTACAGTCTTTTGTCGAGGGGGTACCTCGCAATGTTTCTGCAATTCTCAAGATCACCACATAATTGAAGAGCTTGTTTCCAAAACTCACTAAGTCAGTTTTGGACGAAATTGAGAAATCCGTTGCATGTTGTTCGTAATGTGTAGACCTATGTATTTTACTAGTATTTTATTCCAGAACTCACTATGTCATCGTAAATTGTAACACAGGATATTGCATACCTGCCAACTTTTACGGTTTATCCGTAAAATTTACGGAAATTGCAGCATTTTACGGTTTTACGGATGAACGGTGTCATTTTACGATTTCGCGGACAAAAATTTGAAAAGATAATTTACATTCGATAATACCGCCCACTTCCGTACAATCGATTGTTTGCGTGGGTCGAAGGCAAGTCCACGATAGTCGATAACTCGTTCTTTGATATGATTCGTACTTTTAACCGTGTGATGTTTGTGTCTTCATTGTAATTGAATTTGAAGCCGGGATAACCGTTCTTCCATGTGAATCTTAGGTGTCGACAGGCTCTGCTTCGCATATTCTTTGTTCCGTTCCGTTCGCTCGTTGCGATTTAAACCATATTCTTTGACCACGTTAGTTGTTCATTGTTCGCGAAGTTGGCGTTCCTTGAATGCTTTCGTCTTTTAAGGTTATGGCATATTTTAATGAAGCGTTCGAGTTTTTGTGCTATAACTTCGTGCTTCGCAGTTTCCTGTATTCCTTGGACTAATTACATTCGTTCCACGTGTGTGTGTTTTTTTTCTACCATGTGCATATTCTTTCTTCACGAGGTTGGCGTCGTATTCATTTAATGGTTTAAGACTGTGTGTTTTGACATGTTTTAATGAAGTGTTGGCTGTCTTAAGTGTTTTATGTTATAATTTTATGTGACGTTCAGTGATCCAGGTTCCTTTCGATGTTTTAGTAGATATCGAGAATGAACAAATCCAACAAGAAACAGTACTTCCAGACATTTAAAGAATCATACTCGGTTGATTTTCCGTGCATACTAAAATCAAGAAAGGGAGAAAAATTTGCCTTTTGCACGGTATGTGGGTGTGATATTAATATTGCACATGGTGGAAAAAACGATTTAAGTAATCATGTGAAGTGCGGTAAACACATTAGTTATGTTAAATCGAAGGAAGATAGCAAGAAAATCAACACCTTTTTTGCTAAGTCTGGAAACGTTGACAGTGACGTAATTAGGGCCGAGTGTCTGTTTACTTCCTTTTTGGTGGAACACCATGTGCCCTTAAGTGCGGCTGATCATGCTGGTGCTTTATTTAAGAAGATGTTTCCCACATCAGAAGTTGCAAAGAAATATAGTTGTGGTCGCACGAAAACGACATGTATTGTAAATAAAATGGCAAAAAATGCATCATCTGAAGTTGTTAAGTGCCTTCAGAACGGACCGGATACAGATAAATCCCTTTTCTTTTCATCAGTGAGAAACTACTTTTATACTGCCTGTGACTACATCAACAAGTTTCCACTCAAGGATGACGTGTTAAAGAATGCTCAAGTTGCTAGGTTAGACAAAATTGAAGATGTACAGTTAACTTCCATTCGTTTTTTCTTGGAAAAGTTTTTAATTAAATATAACAAATTTAAAGTTTCCGCCTAATCAACACTCATTTATTATTAAGTTAGCTTATGGGTACATGTTTCGGAATCAGTACAATTCCTTCTTCAGCCCTTCATAATTCATATTCGGAAACATCATAGACTAAAAAGACTAAAAAGACCACGTCCATGTGAGAAACATAACACACTGATATTAAAATACTATAAAAACTAATTAAACACTTTAAAACATGACAACCTTATGGACATTCCATACAATAAAGCAATAAAAACATTCCTGCTGTTAACAGTCAAATTGATTAATAATCACTATTATGCACATTCTTGAAAGGTATGCGAAGGTCAAACTGTGCAGTCGTTAATTTCTTTTTGTAAATGAAAACAAAGAGTACATTTCATTTGTGTTCAGGACACAAATAACTTGCTGTACTGATAAATGTTGACACAAGTGGAAACTTTGTTCGGCACTTTATTGAAAGTGCGCTGAAATGTGCTTAGTAGTTGCAAAATGGAGAAAACCTTCCGATTATTAAACTTGTATTTTGCACATTAACTGAGTGTGTTTATCTTGAGCCGAAAGCTCACACTAGTGGATTAGCCTGTATACACATCGGACCGCAAACAGCCAGGCACTTGACCTTACCTACATCGCTTCGCATTAGCAGTCACGCCGATGTGGGAGCCTACTACCCAGCACCATATTCATTGACATTGGCGTTTTGCTCTTAAACGTTGCACGTCCGTGGAGCTTTCGGCTCAAGATAAACACACTCAGTTAATGTGCAAAATACAAGTTTAATAATCGGAAGGTTTTCTCCGTTTTGCCTCTACTAAGCACATGTCAGCGCACTTTCAATAAAGTGCCGAACAAAGTTTCCACTTGTGTCAACATTTATCAGTACAGCAAGTTATTTGTGTCCTGAACACTAATGAAATGTACTCTTTGTTTTCATTTACAAAAAGAAATTAACGACTGCACAGTTTGACCTTCGCATACCTTTCAAGAATGTGCATAATAGTGATTATTAATCAATTTGACTGTTAACAGCAGGAATGTTTTTATTGCTTTATTGTATGGAATGTCCATAAGGTTGTCATGTTTTAAAGTGTTTAATTAGTTTTTATAGTATTTTAATATCAGTGTGTTATGTTTCTCACATGGACGTGGTCTTTTTAGTCTATGATGTTTCCGAATATGAATTATGAAGGGCTGAAGAAGGAATTGTACTGATTCCGAAACATGTACCCATAAGCTAACTAAATAATAAATGAGTGTTGATTAGGCGGAAACTTTAAATTTGTTATACTTAATTACAAAACGTCAACACGGAACCTGCAATGGACTCTTTTTTGGAAAAGTTTCCTATCATGTTATGCAAGGAAGAGAACGAAACTACAGATGAGGTGGTGAATGAGCTTCAGAGGCAGTTCACAGCTCTTCAGGTAGATGACACTTTGGCTGCACATCAAGATGCTGCAAGTGATTCCAGGTGGGCACAAATATCAAGAATTCGTGGAGCCGATGGACTTCTTAAGTATAACCGAATTTCTAGAGTATTGCTCTCTATTCTCACCATACCCCATAGCAATGCAGAATGTGAACGTTTTTTTTAGCCTTGTGAAGAAAAATAGAACACAGTTCAGGTCATCCATGCCCAATGAATCTCTGGGGTCTATTTATATTTTGAAGACCAGGAGTTCTGGTCCCTGTTATGACAAAACATTTTCTCAAGACTGTTTGCAGGAAGCCAAAAAGGCCACAACCATGACTTAAAAGTCGAACTAGCATGTGATTTGCAGTGTGTATTATATTATTTCTTGCCTGTGTTACGTTAAACAAGTTTTATTGTTTAAAGCCTTTTTCAATTATCGTATATCAGCTTAATCTATCAAGGAAGTCCTGTTATGTCTGCTCCAAACCAATATTCACCACGCCTGCTGCTGATTAACATGGATTTCTTCTTGATTGTTATGTTCATCTACAAATCATGTAAGTAGATATGATTTCATTGAAGTATCCTGTTTAAAGCATGAATTATTGTATTTTGTAGCCCAGAAGTATTATTATTTTCGTCAAGCCGGGGTATGTCGAAAATCGTTAGATTTTTTGTCGCGCGTGAGTTTTACTGATAGCCCTTTTCAAAAGTTGGCAGGTATGATATTGTATTTTTTTCCAAAACTGAACTAGGCCTAAGTCAGGCCATGATGTCTTCCAAACTCTTAAGTCTAATGCGCATGCGTACAAGGAACCTCCTGTTTCCCGCCAGGCCGTGATGTCTTCCAAACTCTGCTAAGTCTCAGTGACTTAGTTTACTTTTGGAAATTGGCATTTTAACGTTATAAATTCAAAATAGAGTTTTGGTTCGTCATCATTGTTCTTCATATTAACTTTATATGAAAAACGTCTCTTTATTTCATAATGAACTAATATTGCCAAAGTAGGCTCCTGTTCAAAAAATGTCTGTCCTGAAAAATCATCATTTTTGATTTGGTGAGTTTTGGAAACAAGCTCTTCAATTAGGGACCCCGATTTATGGTAATACAAAAGGTATTGTCGTGTTTGAAACTATTTTTCAGTGTTGTCATCGTAATCAAAATTTGATGTTTTTCAGTTGTGGCCAATAGTGATGGGTTATTCCATAATCCTGAAAAAAATGTACATAAGATTAATAAATAAGGTAAGGTGCCCAATATCCGTCCCCCTTTAAGTTTTTTGCATATATTATAAAAATGTTTGGAGAAAAATATCTGGAATCATTCAGATAGGACGACTGAACAGTTGTTTTAAAATGCATATATTTAACTTCAGGAAATATAGCATACAAAATAATTTATTCAAAAAAGAATACAAAGTTGCACCTTCCCACGTTTAATGAAGGGCGTTCCTAAATTCGTCCCCATGTATCTCTTCAGAAAAAAAGTGATAGTTATTTTTTCAATGGCAGGTTATAATGCCTAACGGTGTAGGCAATAAAAACCAAGAAAGTTTATCCTTCCAAACAAATGTCACATATGAACATACACTTGTCACTTTCTGACGATCACATTTCATGACACCATTGGAAACATTTTGTGCACTTAATCCACTTTTCTCCCATCTTATCAGCTGAGTAGGGTTTTCCACACATAGTGCATACGGCGTCATCATTTTCACTATCTTCATCGTCTGCTGAGACGTAAGGAATTTCGTCTGAATCTTCAAGACTCGAACCATCACTAGAAAGGACTTGCAGGGAAGGCATTCTCTTCCTTTTTTTTAGCTGATAGGCGTTTCCTGCCATGACATTGCTCGGACGAGGAGGTGAACTTAACAGAAGTTGAAGGTCCAGCTTTAGAATCAGGTGAGGGACATCTTGAAGAGGCAGCTTTCTTACGGTTGGGAGGGAACGATGGATTATCAAACGGAAGCATTTTTTGTACCTTTTGCCTCATTCGCCTGTGTTCTATTCTGTGACGCTTCCATTACTTTGATTTTGTGGGGAGTCCCAGTGACCAACGATGCTGAACCTCGCCTGTTTGAAAATGTAGGCTCAATAATTGGAACGACCCGAATGTCCTTAAGGCTTACAACAGTGGTAGATCCGTTTTCGATGTCATCTTGATCGTTAGTTTTCTGCCTGTAGGAAATAAAATCCTCATCAGGAAAAATATTGGGGTTGAAAGGAACTATGCCGGTCTTCTTGAAGCCGTTGACAGCTGTTTCCATAGTCGCTGCTTTCAAATATGCCTCTGAAAACAATGAAGATACCTGTCGTTTTCTCACAATTCGACCAGGGTGATTCGCCAACCAGCCTTCAATGGCATTGGCATAGAAAGTCTTCAATGGGAACATGAAGGCTACATCCAAGGGCTGCATTCTGTCTGTGGAGTGTGGAGGTAGACATACAACTGATATGCCAGCTTAATCTCAAGATACCAGATTGGAAAACAGCGTTCCGAATTTCGTCCCCGGGACGAATATAAGAATGTTGTTGGGGGACGAATATCGGACCAATGATGCCAACCTACATGGCTACGTCATTCAGTGCTCCCTTTGTACAGCGATCGCTACAAACCATTTGTATTGCTGCTATACATATTTAAGTTGCACGTAAGTACAAACAAATGTGAGTCGAACGTACCTTGAATAGTTTAACAGCTCCGACAAGTAGGGATGTACTATAAGCGTGGCAAACCAATAACCTTCAACTCAGAATACTCGGAACACAATCACAGGGGATGCACCTAAGCGTGGGAAGCTCACTACTGTATGCTTTGTCACATGTTCCACTGTCTCCCACCAGACTGCAGCACTCAATGGGCTCGAAACATGCGGGGACGAAATTGCGCGCGGGGACGGATATTGGGCCAGTAACCTTACACTTGAATGATCAGTTTCGATCACCGGCGGCTAAATTGTATAGGTTAGGAATGTAAACAACGCTCTTAGGTTTCTTCGTTCGTTGCCAAGAGCTGACTGCGGTGGCCTTTAGTAGCTACGTTCTGAACTAGGCCTAGTAGTCGTTGACGGTGGCGTTTGGCGGCAAAAGTAGGAACTATTTGAAAAATTCAAAGTTGCAGTCCTTACTTGAATTAAAAAACAGATACACACACTAATACAGCCATCACAATTAACACTGGTTATGAGACATTCTACACACACCCAAAGTACACGGGGCTACATGACCGCGTTGTCGCAGCCCCTAAACTTAAGAACCAACCCGTTTCCATCGCCAAGCGTTCATCATCGGATCCATTACACTTCGCCTATTAAATCTATATCTACAAGTATGGGTGATGTTATTTACAATATGTATACCTATTTAGTTGCAGTAGTAGTTAAAATAATAGCCGGCCCCGTGGTGTTGGGGTAGCGTGTCTGCCTCGCACTCAGAGGCCCCAGGTTCGATTCCCGGCTCCGTCGGGGAGTTTAGAAACTGACGCGAGGGCAGGAAAGGGGTGCACTCAGCCTCTTGAGGGCAATTGAGTAGCTGTCTGACAGTGAGGCACGGAGACCAAGATCAACGGTTGAGGGGACCTGATGCGCTGATCACACGTCGTCGCCCCAATATCTGCAGGCCAAATGGCTGGGCAGCGGTCGCTTGGTAGACCTAGGCCCTTAATGGGCTGTAGTGCCACGGGGTTTGGTTTTGGTTTTTCAGTAGTTAAAATAATGCAACTAATAAACTACTACTGCAACAAAATAAGTGTGCATATTGTAAATATTATCACCCATACTTGCAAGCCTCCGTGGCTTAGGCGGCAGCACGCCGGCCTCTCACCGCTGGGTCCGTGGTTCAAATCCCGGTCACTCCATGTGAGATCTGTGCTGGACAAAACGGAGGCAGACAGGTTTTTCTCCGGATACTCCGGTTTTCCCTGTCAAAATTTCATTCCAGCAACACTCTCCACCATCATTTCATTTCATCTGTCATTCATTTAATCATTGCCCCAGAGGAGTGCGTCAGGCCTCGGCAGCCGGCACAGTTCATATCCTCGCCGCTAGATGGGGGCTTCATTCATTCCATTCCTGACACGGTCGGAGACTGGAAGCAGGCTGTGGATTTTCATTTCATCACCCATAATTGTAGACATATATTAAAAGCCTAAGTGTAATGGATCTGATGATGATCGCTTGCCGATCGAAACTGGTCATCCAAGTGTATATATTAATCCCATGTAAATGTTTTTCAGGATTCAACTTCATACTTGTTTCTATTTATAAATATTCATTATACTTTGCTTACTCCAGGCCCCGTACCTTCGGACAGGCCACAGCCGCTTCCTTTCACGTCCTTACCCAGTTTCAATCATCTTCATTCATTTCACATCTCATCATTGACTCCTTTCATAAGGTTGGCATCATAAAGGACATCTGGCCTTAAAACAATAACCCACTTGGAATTTCATCGCATCTCATCCCCGTCCCCGTTAGAAATGGAAATAATAAGGGGTAGACATGTACAATAACATTATACATTGCTGATGGTCGTAATGTGACCGAAACCGGTACTTTAGAACATTAATGATAATTTTATCGACTGAAGGTATATTTTCTTTGTCTCAAATATCTCGTGTAATACAGTAGAACGTCGTTTATCCGGTCGTCAAACAACCGGAACGTCAATTATCCGGACGAGCCAAAAAGACGGAGTAGCGCGCGCTGCCTTCAGCAGTGAGTCGGTTCTAGTTTTCAATTGTTGTCTCCTTCCGTTTGTTTACTCTGTAATGTTTCAATGTGTTACAGGATGTGAGTGTGTGTACTGTACTGTACAGTACTGTATTACGTTGTGAAACTGGCTTCTATGAATGACAAAAAGAAAAACGAAATCGCAATGTTTTATCCATTGAGAAGTAGGTGGAGATCATTAATAAACTGGATAAAGGTGAGAGTGTGCAGTGTGTAATGAAAACTTAGTGTTAGAAAATCCACAATTTATTTGAAGAAAGGAAAGTTGAAATTCTGAATTATGCTTCGAAGTTAGATAGGGAAGAAGGGTCTAAAAGGAGTAGAACCATGAGATGAGCTAGCGATAAAAATTGGAACAAGCGGTGTACTTATGGTTTATTCAGACAAGAAGTAAGGGAGATCCCATTTCTGGACCTTTGTTATGTGAGAAAGCGTTGCAGCTAAATGAGAAGCTTGGTTGTTATTACCATAATGTATTGTGCATGTTTTTTCCTATGAAATAAACGCATATTCGATTATCCTGAAAAATTGCTATCCGGAGCACTTTCGGTCCCAATTAGTCCGGATAAACGATGCTCTACTGTATTACTTTAAGGCTAGGGTTTATAAATACTTGTTTTCCCGCCTAATGTAATTGATAGGGGCCGTATTTTTTGGCAATAGCAACGCGCGCAAACTTTTTTCACATCTTCTTGCCTATATGATCTTGTAGGTACTTAAAGTAGGCTACCATATTTTAGCAAAATGAACTTGCGAAATATCATGAAATCTGATTTATTGTGTAAATTGCGGAAATAATCACGAAATATACGCCACCTGGTAAGAAAATGCTAAATATTATCGAAAAAGCTCTCCAATAAACGTTTAAATGCTTCTGAGGAATTGACCATCGTGGTTACCTTCACATTTGATTGATAGTGCTGCATGTTCTCTACTCAAGAGCCCACAAAGCCGGAAGTATGTGTATTCAGTTTCGCGATCTCTAAGGCTATCGATGAAATTCGAGATCTGCTATCGATTACATCAAATGGCATTGTGGTCGTAGATACAACAGTGTGAGTTCGTGACTGATAAAACTTTATCGGCAAACATCAAATTTAAGTCTCAACGGTTTTCTCGAGGGTCAAGGAATACAACAGTGAAGGGTTCTATGTATTTGACGCTGCAAGAAAGATTCTAATTTGTAAATACTGCCAAGTTTCTTATTCAGTGGGAACGAAAAGGAAGGAAAGGAAGGAAGATTGTAGTTTTACGTGACTGTGAATCTTGTGATTATGAGCCACGGGACCTCCTTTTTACGTGGAATCCGAACCACAGGACATGGCATTCCACTTCGAAAATCTCACATGCATTGACCGGGAATCGAACCCGGACCGCCTTGGTGAGAGGCATACAGCTAGACCGCTGAGCCACCACGCCCCTGGGAACGAAAAGACAAGTGCGATAAACACTGCAGGGATTCAAAAATGCAAAAAATAAGAAGAATGTAGCAAATGATCATAATTGTAAGCGGCAAATAACTATCGGCGATACTCGACACATCGCAATGAAGTTTAAAAGTGATAGAGAGCAATTTGTAAGAGACACAACAAAAGCATTCATTGTTAGATTTACCCTATACTATTAGGAAGATTTCAGAAGAAACATCGATCATTATGACGATTTATTTCGGGAAATACCCACCGAAATAGCGTCAGTTTTAACGCCAAAATCAACAGTTTTATTTCACCAACAAATAAGGCCCTTAGTAATTGGGCACAATTTGTGTTAACCAACTGAAAGTTTTATTTAATAGAATTAGGCATCACTAAAAAATGGCCCCTCAGGAGCTCACAGCTAGTGGGATCCTAGCAGAGTCCGGCATTCCTTCCACTTTCTTGTGCCGGGCTCCTCTCCGTCTTCTTTCCTGTCGGCCTCTCTTGGTCAACTCTTGTTCTCTTCCGACCCCGACGGTATTAGGGTATCCGAGGCCTAGAGTCTTTCACTTTCCCGACTTAATTGGCCCTTTTCTCATCTTTCCTGATACCCTCATTCTTCGAGGGGTCAGCCTTCTTTTTCTTTTCATGTTGCCTTCTGCACAAGGCCCTGCGGGAGGAAGGGTGTACTCTGGTGCACTCTGGATAGTGCTACACCCTCAAGGGCTCACGGCTGGTGAGTTCGGGAGTTGGCGACCCCGAGGGATTCCTGAGCTTTCCTATCTGCCTTTCATGGCTCTCCTTCCTACCAAGTCCCTCAATCCTCATTCTTCGAGGGTTGAGGGCATTTATTTTCTTCCTGTCCTTTATTTGCTTTATCCTTTCTTTGTTTACCATTTCTTCTTCTAGTGTGTAAGTTTGTAGTTGGTATTAGTTATAGTTTTCATTCTCATCTCATGTTTCACATTCACCCAAGCCATTATGGTCCGATAACCTAGATGTTAGGCCCTGTAAAACAACAATTATCATCATCGCTAAAAAATTGTCTTCTATCACCTTAATTTATATGCAGTTGTACAACCCTCAACTGGGTCCATTCACGTGTTGGTTATGAATTGCAGAAACAGAGTGGTGCTCCCTTCGTAGTGTTGTGATATTTCCAGGTGTTTTAATACCTTGAGGAGCAATAAAACCCTGATGCCACTCATTGCTGTGATTCTAGGAAATTTCCATCAAGAATATGAAGGCAGACATCACCTTCTCTTAACTTAGCACATTTACTGGAACTTCATACAAGAAGAGTAACCCAGGGTGATCAATGTTTAGCGCTTATCAAGGTGAGTGTTACGGTAAGGAAGACAGTAACGGTTGAGGAGGGGAGAACCCGTAGAGAAATTTGCTAAACTACTGTTATTAGCCATAAATACCTTCTGTAATGATTCAAAATAGATGTGGAAAGGATTAAATTCACTCCTCCACTGTGGATATATAAGGTGCATTCAAAAAGTAACGAGCCGGAGGCATAATTACAGAAAACAGTACCTGTATGTTAGAAGTATTGGCCCTGGCTGATCAGGCACTTGTCCCACTGTGACACGAGGCGGTGAATGGCTGTCTCATAAAATTCCCTGGACTGTGATGTGATCCAGTTCTGCACGTACAGCTGGATTCGGCATCCGAGGTGAATCGTTGACCCCACAGAGCCCTTTTCAGGGGACCAAACATGGCGTAATCACAGGGAGAGAGGTCTGGACTTATGGAGGGTGACCGAGAACCTCCCATTTGAATTTCTGCAGGAGTGCCGCGACTGTGTTGGCCGTATGAGGTCGTGGAGCGACCACGGCGGCTATGGCGTTCACTGTCACTCGGCGGTCCTGGGTAATGAGTGCACCAACCAGCTGGACGTTGTCATCGGTAATGCAGGGGGGTGCCCCAGACCGGACATCATCGGCTAACGACACCCGTCCTTCCCAGAAGCGCTTGTGCCACGCCTTTACCCTTTCAAGGAACATGCAGTGTTCGCCGTACACTTGTGACATTCGGCGATGAATGTCTGTTCCCCCTACTCCTTCCACTGTCAGAAACCGAACACCTCTTTGCTCTTCAGTTGACGCCTCTATGTCACTGTTTGCAACATGACTGGCAGCGTTGGATGATTGATGCATGCTGCTGCTCGCTTTGTAACGTGACGTGCACGCGTGCCCTCTAGCGACGGGCTGTGACCTTCCACGCTCTGGTTGGAACCACACCTCGTTACACACGCCACGATTAGCCGATGTAGTCACCGGTTTGCGCATTCCAGCCTCCGGCTCGTTACTTTTTGAACGCACCTTATATGTTGTGAAGATAGATTGCATAGCTGTTAGTGGATAATTTTCTCAATCAAGGACCACCCACACCATATACAGATATTTCAATTAAGCAGACACTAATTACAACATATCCATAACCATGTAATTATACATGCTTTCTGTTTCTAATATTTCATTTTTAATCATTTTGTTTAAGAAGTTTTCTTTCTTTGCCTTTAATAGACTCCTGATTTTTCGTCATCCTCACGCATGCTCCCCTCGGCAACAACCACCATTCATCCTATGAAAATTCTTTGCAAAATATTAAAAAAAAAATTCTTTTTATAAAACATATTTTTCAGCAAAAAATATTTTATAGTAGGCCTACTGTATCTTCAATTTAAAGAACACTTTGTTAACAGATCTGTCTTTTTGAATATCTTTTTATGAAAAATTATCATCTAATCAACTTGGCTTGTATTTCTATTAGCTATAATTAATTTTAGAATCAACTTTGCTCATATTTCTAATAGTTTTAATCACTTTAGACCAGGGGTTCCCAACATGGGGCTTTATCGAGGGGGGGGGGGGTGAAGTGATTTCCGAATTAAGTTTTTTAAACTCAAATATTACAGTTTTGTAAAATAAACCTTTTTTGAATCTCTCCAAGTGATTGTCGCACCAAGTTAATCGTTCAAAAGCCCTGGTAATTGCCAACTGTCGGCACAAACCTCTGCGGAGCCGCGAGGTTGGAGGTGAAATAAGGAATTTGCTGTGTTAGGAGCAAAATCATGCCAATTTTTTTGTTTCATTGGCATATCTTTGAAGCTTTGAACAGTTTGAACTTAAAGCTCTGAGGCAAAAACTCCAATATTATGCAATCCTGGAAAAAATACAGTTATGGAAATGCCGGCTTGAGTTGAACAACTTCTCATTCATTCACCGCCTTAATGAAATTTCGCCGGAAAATGAACGTGATCGTAATAAACTTAGGTGCAAATTCAGTCACATTTGGATTCCCTGGCACAAGAATTCAACTTCTACTTTCCTGATATCTCTTCGGATGAATGGTCCTGGATGTTAACAAGAAATTCGTTTGCCATTGACATTGAAGGACTGCCAGCACAGCTTCAAGAAGAAGCCATAGATTTGAAGTGTGAATCAAAGCTAAAAGATGATTCTAAAATATTAGGACTAGGTGACTTTTGGGTAAACTGTCATTGTCCCATTTTCAAAGACGTATTTATGCGAGCCAGGATTTTCAATGCTGAGTGTCATAGAAACAAAGCAGCGCTGTCGGCTTGGCAACTTTTTGGAGTGATTCCCCCTTGTCCAGTCTTCGTAGCATTGCTAATTCTCATTTAATGAAAAAGTGACGTGTTTACGTTTCACTCCTGACTTGTTAAAAAAACCACACACAACTGTACAGTACTGTATCGAACACAGAAGAACAATGCCATAAAACCAACGAACAGTAAGCACTAAAAACTTCACGTACCGTACTGTACAAAACATCAGTTCATCATTTCGACCACTACTAAAGTTAAACAGTCTCCGTATCCACCAAACGATACAAGTTGATCTGCATCACGAAACCCTCAAAATGAACCTCTTATTAGGCCGGAATTTGGCAGGCGAGCTATCAGCCGCTGGGATAAGCGAACAGCTGACTTGTCATGCATCTCATACAGCTCAATGCATCACCAAGTGCCTCGTCACAGAATAATGATATTCAAAGTGATACGCGACATCTGTAGGTAGCTTCAAAAATAGGCACGCCCTCCTCCCTAAATTTATCAATTGCATGTAAATATGAAACACTCCAGGATCAAATATCCTTCCTTTCTATTAAAACCTCAGTAGTTTGGCTGTGAAGGGTTTGGCATGAAGTTTTGATTGAATTGGTGGCATTTCGCTCAGCCCATTATACACAACACGCATACAAGGAACTGCAAGTACCGCATTTACTCGCTTATAACACCCCCCTCAATTTTCGACTATTATTGGGGGGGAAAAATAATTGTAAACAAAAAATGAATAGGGAAGGAAAAATATAGCAAATAGGCCTACAACATTCCAGTTAACGGTAAAACCCACGCTTATGCCTGCACCACCGGTGCGTTGTTACGACATAATCCCCTACCCTCCAGCTTAAGAGTAACAGGCCGAGTGTAGTGTATAATTAAGAAGCGCGCAGTACACAAGTAGGACTGAAGATGAGCAAGAGAACAAGTTTTACGGCATCCTTCAAGTTGGAAGTGCTAGAATTTGCTGCAGAAAATGGAGTAAATACGAAGTGCAGCCGTGTATGATTCGGTATTGGCTCAAACAAAAGGAAAAATTATTGGGAACCAAGAAACCTTCTAAGTCCTTCCGCGGTGTGAAGAAATGAAAGTATAAAAATGTGGACATAAAAGTTCTGGAGTGGGTTCGAGAAACAAGAGACAGTGGCCACCCTGTAAATCACGAAATGTCGCAGTTTATAGCACGCGAAATTGCGAGAAGTCTTGGCATTGCAGGGAATGAATTTAAAGCTAGTAGAGGTTGGGCAGAACGCTTTATGCGCCGGAATGGGCCAAGTTTGCGGAGAAGAACGTCACTGTGCCAATGACTTTATAAAAGTCGGACGGTATTAGAAACAAATCTTTCGTATTTCAGGTGCCGCGCAACGTGGCAACACTGCATAACCTTGAACACAACACACGCACGGCTGTGCTGCAGCAGAGCTGCCTTAGTCCTGTGGCCAGTCAGCTGTAATGATGCAAGGCATTGGCTATTTATATGGGGTATTATAATTTTTATTGTAAATAAAGTATATGTTACAATAACTATTTTTTGTGTTGATTTAAGGATGCTAGGTGCTCATTTTTGTGCCCTTATACCACGCCATCCTTACCTATATCAAGGGAAATTTTCACCTATTATACCCCTCTCCCCCTATTTACAACGCCAAAAATTCGGGGGGAAAGGGGGTGTTATAGGCGAGTAAATACGGTATCTACGATAACAATGTACTATTTCATTTATTAGTCTCCAGCAGAGCACACACAGCGTAACTGAAAACTCGTGTATCAATTGCACTAGCCTGAGGCTCGCGGACTGTCCTGTGTACGAATGTGCAACTGGGGCTGACCGGCCAAAAATCGAGGCGTAAACTGTAAGTCAGCAACGTCATTGAAAGTCTGATGGAGTTCAGCACTGACTTTGACTCAACTTGCCAATTACAGGCATGTTTGGTCCATAACATGCAGGTTTTCAGGTCATGTGTGATACGGATAAGGTATGATTTCTATTAGGTCTACTTATTACCATTGATTTATATAATTACAGATCTGTCCAGTGGAGCCAGTCAGACAGCAGCTGAATCGAAGGAAGCCTCAGTTCATGGGTCTTCGAAAATACACTTGTTTAATCAGAATGGATAAGAGTGGCAGGCACACACTTTGTTCCGTGTGAGTCTTAATTGGAATTGTTACCACTTGAGATTACTTTCTGTTAATTGCATAGCTTCCAGTTCAGTCTTGTATTCTTTGTTCGAAGAAGAATCCATTGCAGGTTCCGTGTTGAACGTTTTATAATTCAGTATAACAAATTTCAAAGTTTCTTTGTATAAGCATATTGTCCTGTGTAAAATAAAAAATTGAAGTACTTCCATTGCCTATTTATTTTGTTGCTTTCCTTCTCTCAAAAATTTTGCTGAAGGGCACTGGGGTTGTTGCTCAAATTTGGAGATGTTTCAAGCTACAAAAAAAAACTCTCAGTAGGTTACACAGGTCTTCTTGGTTTTGACTCTTTATTTTACATGGACATTGTTCACCTGAATTCAGAAGTGCCATTTTGTTTGTCCTATCACATACCAATTTCTTATAATTGCAGTAATTTTGATTAACAATGTATTGCAAAATTTCACGATGTATCTACTGTTGGCTGATAAAACGTGATGATCCTACTAGAGTGAACAAGTAAAAAAGCAGTATGGGAAGCTTTGCATCCAAGCAGCAATGTTTCCATTGACTTAATCATACAAGTGAACACAAACTGGTTTTTTCTTTGATATGTATTTGTTACAATATGTCTTAAGTTAATGTGACTATTATTTTCATGTACTAAACTCTTGCTTGCTATAAAGAAACAATACAATGCACGCATCTTGTAATGATTTCTTTAACATGTAGTTTTTTTTTAAGTGTTGTGATACAGGAACAACAGAGAAGACATTTCCATAATTCATAGACTTTTAATACACAAAATCAGTTATTGAATCCAAAAAAAGTCCACTGGAAATTTTATTTTGTAGACCTGTGTTATTTTCTTCCACTGCTGTTTGAACCAACTTCTTCCAGAAACCTGTTCCAGTCCATATTCAGTTTACTTATACTAGTCTTTTAAGTCGATCCATCATGCTCGGGGTCTTCCTCTTGCTCCCTTTCCTTCCCACGTTGCGTTTTTTTATTCTTCCATTTGTTTGACATGTCCAAACCATTGTAACCTGCTCCTCTCGATTCTTGTTTTTCCTATCATGCTTCATAAAAAATTCATTTCTCTGACCTGGAGTTTACTCTCCTCTCTTCTTGTCACTGTCCAGGTCTCTGCTACATAGGTTAATGTAGGAGTATAGTGTTTTGCTTACCGTATTTCCTCGCATAATCGTTGCATAGCATATTTGTATTTGTGTGCCAGTCAGTTGCACATGCTGCCACGACTTATAACCTGGCACGACTTTGTCAGAAGAAAAATATCTAGTCTTTATGCTTGCGGGCTATGAACTGTGATGCGAGCGGCAAGCTTCGTTACTTAGCACAATCCGCGAGCGTATAATCTGGCGTGATCTTATCAGGAGAAAGTAATCTCGTCTTTATGCCAGCGGGCTATGAACCGCGACGCGAACGGCCAGCGCACATTCCGCGAGCTATTAAGCCTAATCAGCCGTGATCTTGTCAGCAGAAAGTAGGCCTAATCTCGTCTTTATGCCTGTGGGCTATGAACTGTGACGTGAACGGCCAGCGCACATTCCGCGAACTTATAGGCCTAATATGGCTAATCTTTTCAGGAGAAAGTAATCTCGTCTTTATGCCTGCAGGCTATGAACCGCGACGCGAACGGCCAGCGCACATTCTGCTGCGTAATCTGGCGTGATCTTGTCAGCAGAAAGTAATCTCGTCTTTATGACTGCGGGCTATGAACTGTGACGTGAGCGGCCAGCGCACATTCTGCGATTTTATAGGCCTAATCTGGCATTATCTTGTTAGGAGAAAGTAAATCTCGTCTTTATGCCTGCGGGCTGTGAACCCCGACGCGAACGGCCAGCTTTGTCAGCACATTCCGCGAGCTTTAACCTGTCGTGCACCGAGTGTGTGGATCTTGCTGACTTACGAAGAAACCTTGGTTTGCAGACGACACTCAAACTTATATTAGCCGATGACGTGGTGGCTGCTGATCGCGTTATCCGCTTTATAAGTGAGAGTGGGTTAGGGCCAGCAATCTAAATTTTCCAGTGAACATTGACTCAACGACTTGTTCGTTTTTGAATGATAATGTTTTGTTTTTTCCGTAATTTTTGTTAATTTTTATAATTTTTTATTTAATTGTTTGTTTTTGTTTTATTAATTTTTGGTCTTTTGAAATTTAGATGTCCACCTCAAAATTTTAAATTCAATTCAAAATTTGTATTCTTTAATCTGTGTTAAGAGGGGCAGATGACCTCGTAGTTCTGCCCCTTAAAACAACAATAACTAACTAACTAACCTGTCGTGACCTTGTTAGAAGAAAGAAGCCTGTCTCTGACTGCAGGCTATGACTCACGCATAGCGAATGACTGGCCCGTGCAGCAAATAATGATACAGTATATTCTTTGAACTTAAATATGCTTCGCATAATCGTCGCACCCTGCTTTTTTTTCACGAATTTTAGGCTTAAAAAGTGCGACAATTATGCGAGGAAATACGGTATTGTTCAACACATTTAATTGGAATGTCCTCACAAACTAGGTCTCTCACATTCGGATAAAATGCATTACCCTGTTGTACCCTTTTCCTAAGCTCGACATCCATCCTTGCATTAGTTTACTTCCTCGATATTCAAAACAGTGTACAATTTCAAGATTCTTGTCATCAATAATATCATGTCCTTTCCCTTCCCGATCTCCTCTTGTTATAATCATTGTTTTACTCTTCTCCAAACTGAATGTAACATTTCTGGAAGCTTATATAATAATATGATTTTATTAAACACAATGTGTACAAACACGTTTTTCACCACTCTTGTCATTTCAGTGATTAGAGATTGAGACCTGCTTACACATTCCACTAAGTGGAATTTGGGGCATGGATTATTGCAGTTCTTGCTCATGAAATGTCTCATTCTGGCAGATCCTTCCATGGAACCCATTGACAGCGAATCGCGTTTATAGGTGTCGAAGTTTGAAATTTGGTCCCTTCCAGATATCTCTCTTCATTGCTTCAGTCTCCATTATTTCTTGGGGTATCTCGTCGGCTTTTTTCAGTCTCTCCTCGATGATGGTTTTATACATTTGAGTTTCCGGTAGATCGAAGGAGTGCTTTATGTCTTCTATAAAGAAGGATTCCTGTACTATTTAATAGGCGTAGCTGTTCCTTGAGAATTTTGAGATCGAGAGAGCTCTCTTAATAAATCTCACTTTGACGCGCTCTAGCTTCCTGAGGTTATTCACCGACAAGTAGGGCCAAATTAATTGTATGCCATATGTGGCGGTCGGCATAACTTTAATTTTGAATAGCTTTATCGCTGTTGACAGGGATAGGCTTTGGAGTTGGGGAATGTCGTATGAGACTTTCGTTGCTGCCGTAGCTCGCTCCTGTACATGCAGGGAGAAAGCAGTTCCAGTAGTTTGTAGCACGACACCCAGGTATTTGAAGTTGGGTATGAATTCTAAAGGTTCTTCTCTACTCCCGAGTTGGTCCATTTTAGTTAACCTTTCTCCCCTTCTAAATTTCATAGCCTCTGTTTTGGAGCTGTTAATTTCCATAGAGTTTTCTTCCGCCCATACCCTAATGTTCCCCATAGCTGTTTGTAGGTCATCTCGGTATCTTGAGAAGATGACCATGTCATCCGCGTACATGAAGCTATATGAGTGATAGTTTACTATATGTATGTAGAATGTACTTAGTCGCTCTTGGGTGGTGAGATCATGAACTAGGCATATTTGAGTGCTAATCTGTGGAATCCATAGGGGAGGATCTAGCGGTAGAGGAAGTGGCTTATCTGAGAAGAGGCAAGGAGAAGAGATATATGAACAATGGATGTGGTAGAGGATATGTAAAAATATTGTAGGTAGGATTGGAGATTATGATGTACGTGCTTGTGTAGAGAACTGGAGGAGATTTATTTCATTGAATGAAGGTGTCTGGACTGTTTATTATTGCTGGTCTCGTATGCTCCTATAAAAGAAGGAGGTTTTTAATAAAGAAAGATCTTGAAAATCATATTCTTTTACTGCAGCAAAACAAATACAGTACAACCTGTGATATCCGAACCCTCCCATATCCGGACAAATCTCCGAATGAATTTTTAAGTCTTAGTTGAGAGCGAGGATACATTAGTGTGCTAGCCAGGGAGGACGAGTGAAATTTGTAGCGCTGGAAGACTGTGTGCGTGCTTGACCGCGAGGAGTTGTGGCCTGACTCGGTCAACGACATCTTCCCGGAAACTCATCCCTTTGTGTGAATAAGCGATATTCCATTCACGGCTTCTGCCTGCCACCAACGTCAACACGAGGCTGCCTCTCTTTCTACCCTTCAGCCTGTGCGTGAGTCTTGAAGCGAGTTTGTTTTGCGAGTGTGTTTCTGTTGTTATTGTTTACCGTTGTTATCGTTATTGTTATCTTTTAACCTTGTTTTTTTTTGCTAAAATGTCCGAAAAAAGGAAAAAAAACTGTTGTTACGATGGAAGAAAAGTTCCGTGCTCTAAAAAGGTTAGATGCTGGTGAAACTGCCAAGAAGATTGCCGCGGATATGGGAGTAGGAACAAGCACTGTGAGTGACTGGAAAAAGGCTTGGAATGATATTGAAAAGTGGTGCTCGTCACAAGCGTCAACAAGTGGTGTTAAAAAACTTAAAATGATGAAAAAGGCAGCTAACAACCAAGTTAATGAGGCATTGTTTCTTTGGTTTGCCCAAAGAAGAGAGCGGTTACCTATGTCAGGTCCTTTATTAAAAGAAAAGGCACTACACTTTAATAAGGAAATTGGAGGGGATGAACAGTTTAAAGCAAGTAAGGGATGGTTGGAAAGCTGGAAAAATCATCAGTGTGTGCGGAAACTACAGATCGGGGGTGAAAAGCTATCGACTAACCAAGAAGACGTTGAAAAATTTAAAATATTTTTACACAGTCTAATTGATCAACATGGGATTACTGGAGAGCAGCTCTATAATTGCGACGAGACTGGGCTCAACTATAAAATGCTTCCCACCTACACTTTGGCTTCCAAGAAAGAAGACAGTGCACCGGGGTATAAGACGAAAAAGGAGAGGGTCACCATTTTAGCCTGCAGCAACGCTACAGGAGATCACAAGCTTCCATTAGGATTCACTGGAAAATCCAAAAAGCCAAGGGCTTTCAAGACCTTTAAAGACTTGTCTGGCCTACCAGTTTGGTACAGAAACCAGCGCAGCGCATGGATGAACTGCGAAATATTTAGTGATTTGTTTCACAAGCAGTTTGTGCCACAAGTGGAAAAATAACTTGCCAATAAAAGCAGTGCTCCTACTTGACAATGCACCCTCACATCCAAGTGAAGACGAACTTAAAGATGGAGATATAAAGGGTGTGTTCTTACCACCAAACGTGACATCACTTTGTCAACCTATGGATCAAGGCATGCTTGAGTCACTAAAGCAAACCTATCGCCGTAGGTTACTTTCTGTGTTGATTGCTGGAATGGACGAAAAAGAAAGTGTTACAGAGACGTTAAAGAAGGTGGACATGTTAGACGTGATAATGTGGGTATCCCAGGCATGGGATGAAATAAAACCGTTGACGCTGGTAAGGTCATGGAGGAAGATCTTAGATCACAAAGCTACTGATAAATGGATGAGGGAGAAAACAGAAGATGTCAATGAAACTTATGCCTGCAATGAAGAAAATCGTCAGATTGCTGAGCTTGTGCAATGCCTGCCTGTTTGTGAAAAAATCAACGAGGAAGCCATAAATTGGTTAGTAAATGAAGACGAAGTCAACGAAATTGACGGTGACATTATAGAAATGGTGTGCAATGATGAGGAAAAAATATTTGAACCCGGAGAAGAGGAAAACGCCCCTATAATGAGTCACTCTGAGGCATTCAAGACCATAGAATCTTTAATCACTTATGTAGAAAATCAAGATGAAACGAGTGTGACTGAAGTGATGCTTTTAAGAAGATTGAGGGACATGGCATCCATAAAGCGTGTACAGTGCGTGAAGCAACAGAAAATCACAAACTTTTTCAAAAAATTGTGTAGAAGCAAAATGTACAGTGTATTTATGTAAGTACATGTACTGTAAAGCATATTATTATAATTTAATTACCGTATTTTAATTTAGTTTAAAGCAATTTTATTTCTTAGCCTATGTACAGTATACAGTTAACAAAATGATACTAAACCGTTAAAAACATTAAAATTAATCAACAACAAACTCGTGAATTATTTCTAGTCACCTAGCTATTTGTAAAAATAGCCTTGTGATATCCGGATCGGCCGGTCGCCACATTAGTCCGGATATGACAGGTTATACAAGGAGGTAATGTATAAAGTGTACTATGTTCCCATATTAACTTATGCAGCTGAGACTTGGACCCTGACAAGCAGGCAAGAGAGTAGAATCCAAGCCAGTGAAATGAAATTCCTAAGAAGTATGATAGGAAAGACAAAGTGAGGAATGAAGATGTTAGGAAGGAAGTTGGGATGGCAAAACTAAATGAGAGAATTCAGAAGAATAAACTAAGGTGGTTGGGACATGTAAAGCGGATGGAGGAAAATAGAATACCAAGACAGATGCTGGAGGCGAAGTGCAAGGGTAAGAGAGCAAGAGGAAGACCTAGAACAAGGTGGATTGATTCATTGAAGAACAGCGTAAGAAAAAGAAATCTGGACTGGGACAAGATCGTGGAAGGAAAGTGGAGAAGTGCCATAAATACCCCGACCCGGCAGGAGCTGGATAAGGGGAAATGATGATGACAGGTTATACTGTACATTACATATGATATTCATATTTCCCCTCAAACCGTAATATTCCCTGTAATTGATGGTATATTGCAGTAGATATCTGAACTTGCTTTCCTCACTGATGGTATCCTGGTTGGTATTCAGAAATACCCTACCCCTTGAGATTGTAGAGGACTTGTTTCTTTTTCTTTGAACAAGCGATTGATTACTCATAGATTTAATTTGTATACGAGTTGGCACCTACCCGGATTTTTCTTCTTATTCTTAAAAACTTTTTCAGGTGTTACTTTAATGGTGGGATTGGTTGTTGGTTCTTATATTTACCCTTTCAGTAATAGTTTAAACATTCCTTTTAATAACAACTTAGGGGAACCCATTAGTGTAAACATTACAAGCTAGACATCCATCCTTGCATTAGTATTCTTCCTCGATATTTGAAACAGTGTACAATTTCAAGATTCTTGTCATCAATAATATCATGTCCTTTTCCTTCCCGATCTCCTCTTGTTATAATCATTGTTTTACTCTTCTCCACACTGAACGCCATTCTATAATTCTCAATTGTTTTCGACAATACTCCAGTTGTTCTTGGGACTTTTTTGTTCCCTGTACCAAAATATTGTCTGCATCTTATTGATATTTAACCCAAGGATCGCAAAAAGTGCCCCACTGAGCCTTCCTGTGGTGCCAGGATTGCTCATCGAGATCCTTAGTAGATGCGTGTTTTCTCTACAGTTATGCCATCTGTTGGTGTAATATTTGAATGTCTCTAATTTATACATATCGCCACTATTGTCACTTTTGAAAGTATTTGTTGGAGTTTCATGTCTACAAATCTTGGTATCTATGTACTGTAGCTGAAATGGGACTGCATGCCAGCCAGTATCAAAGAAAATGCTAACTGGATCAAATACTTGACAAGTTTTTGATGAGGGTAGTCACTTAATTGATTTTGAAGATTGGTGAAATTGATTTAGTGATTCTGAGGACAGTGAAATTCCAGGTGAGGCTGAAATTTGTTGGATGATGATACACCATTGTACATGTAAATAGGCCTGTACAATTTTCAGATAGGTTTCAAAAGGTGTCTCATCCTGAAGTACCAAGGGATTCTGTAAATTCACACAGAACGAAAAGAGCGCAAGAGAAAATAGAAGCAGAATAAGAAGCTACATGGAAAAAAAAGTGAATGTTTTCTTTTTATCCCCCCACTGTGGACACAAAACGTGTTTCAGTAACAGCAATTGTGAACCGATTTTCACCAACTTTAAGAATTGCATGAGCAACATTTTGTTTTATTTCAGTTTTTCTCGTTATAATGAATAATTTTTGAGAGATTTCACTCTAACCCGGGAGGGGTCGGGTCAAAATAGTTTCGTGATGGGTCGC
Source organism: Meconema thalassinum (assembly GCA_946902985.2). Lineage (NCBI taxonomy): Eukaryota > Metazoa > Arthropoda > Insecta > Orthoptera > Tettigoniidae > Meconema > Meconema thalassinum. The sequence continues at coordinate 127,848,123 of OX336388.2, forward strand.
GCACGGTCATTATGACCGGGGTGTATAAAATACAATTTGTTGTTGCAAAACACATAATATTATTATGGAAAAATATATCCATGAAACTAAATACCAGGTTTTGTACCGAAACACATTGTACTGTATTATTGAATATATATATATCAATGAAACCCACTTAATCTATTGATTTATTCATCCTCGGAATTATCCTGGGCAACATCAGGATTAGTGCATTCCACCCAGGTAACACATGTAAGTTCCTTACGAAACATCTTCCAGATCCACCAATCGGTTGAACTAGCCTTGAAATTACAGCGAGTCCAGAATTATCAACGGTAAACGGTCCCTGAGGCTGCTTACCAGCGTACACTTCCATGTACATCGTGTGAAACAAAGCTCTCCACTAACTGACTGGGAATGAAAGTGGGAACAGCAAACGCAGACACGTTCAGTGGATAAGTCCATTGAAAGGTATAGGACGGGAGGAAGCTTTACGCCATGAAATTATTTCGGAGGGGTAGAAAATGTATGCGCCCGGTCTTAAAGACCGTGACGCGACCCGTCACGGGTTAAATTTTCTAAATAACAAAAATTCAAACAAAAACAAAAAAAAAGTTTGGTATGTACAAGGGATGTTTGCTTCTTATAGTTTCATTTTTTAAATTGTGAAATAACTCTTTCTGATCAAAATGGTGCATATATTATCTTTCTGACAATATTTTAAAAACAGTTTAAAAAAATATTATCTAATGCCCTAGGTTTTCAGCATGAACACTTGGCACTACAGAATATAGAATTGACACTTGTAGGGTTAATCAGTGAGCTCTCAACCCTTAGGTTGAAATGTGAAGCGCTATTAAAGAGTTACTTTTAATACGTGCAAATTGTAAGTAGTTTTAACTTTGTTTCAATTTTTCTCTACTTCTCCGACAATAGTCGCTATTTTCTGGATATTGAATTAGGAAGTATTATTGCTGGCGATTTAAAAAAAAACTATCGTGCCTCCAGTTGCTGATAGTCACTTTAAAGTACTCTTTTTGAGTACTTCCAGGATGGCTGAGGTAGGAATCAAACCTCTTCTCAGTTTTGCCTCACGAGGCCGAGTATGCCCCGTTCCAGCTCTCACACTAGAGTTAAAGTTCCTTGGCAGAGCCGGGAATTGAAACCAGGCCTCCGGGGCGACAGCCAAGAACACTACCCACTACACCATGAGGTGGTTACCATTAAATGAAACACCACATGTGATTATGTACAACTTTATTTCAACATGTTATTTACAATATCATCAGTTCTTTTACAAAATGCTCAACAATTAAGCTTACATCACAAAACAAGGAAACAAGAGGTAATCACATCGTTGGCACACTTGTATAATGGCCTGTGTCCAGCAGTCGAGAATGTAGTCTAAGTTATTAAATATGGGTTCGATGCAACCTGAAAGTTGGCAGCAATGGCTGTTGCTGTGATGTAATTCCAGCTTTGCCAGTCTTTACGCCCTTGGCCATATAACACGTAACATAACCTTAATCTAACATTTTTTGATGAACATTAATAAATGCAACAATGCTCTTTTTCCATTATTTTCCTTACGATTGCCACTCCTCCCACCGTATTTGGATGTAAAATATGACAAAGAATTTTGAGTATCCGCCTATTCAATGCCTTTAAAGGTATACCCAAAATTCTTCGTCATATTTTAGTAACTTGTCAATACCCATTAAGACGGATTAGAGTATGTGGAGTAATTCATGTTAGGCTCATTTTCCTGTTAATAAGCCTAAAGAAAACAGTGACAGTCAGTCTGAAAGACTAGACTTTGTATCATTTTAAATGCTACAAATGCTGAAAAAAGCTAGAAAGGCTGGAGGCTTCGCTCGAAGCCAAAGGCTCTTGACATGTTAGAAAATTATCTGCATAATACTTATCTTGCTTTATAATACTTTACCTTGTTTCAAATTAGTCGCGAACGGCAAGGGCAAAGCCAAGTCAAGCGCACGGGATGCCGTAATGCTCACCAGAGTGCGCGGGATGCCGTCACGCTCACCAGAGTGCGCGGGGACCTGCCCCTTCCATCCAGTCTAAAAACACGTATAGTGGGCGATGTATGCTCTCGCGGACTTTTTTGTAGAACTTTTCATGCTGACCAATTCTTACGCTCATAGTATATTGATATTTTTAACGGTTTGCCCAGCGTAAGCTCAACCCTTATAGTGCCAGGGGGCCGATCTATCGGCCCAGAGAGCCTCTGCTAAAAGTGCCACGGGCCGATCTATCGGCCCCGTTTTTCTAAACATTTTAACGATGTTTCCAGTAACGCAGCGATTTACTGTTGTAACCAATACAACCCGGGAATCATTCTCACTCTGTATATATCGATGTTTTTAAGTTCCGTGAACAATTGAATTAATAATAAGCACTCCTCGAGCATGCTGTTGTCAGCTGGCTTAGCGCGTGTTTTATCTTTCGAAGTCGTGATTGTTTATGTTCTTGCTTGGAGCTAATTACATTACTTAGTGATGAATACGACTAGGTCTTTGAAAGAAAAGGAAATAACTAATGTTTTTACGCTGAGTGAAGAGTGTGAGAGTGAATTTTCGACTGATGACGACTTTTATTCTGATGACAGTGACAATTTTATTCCGCCGAGTCCGCAGCTCACGCGATAGGAACGCCAAGGCCGAGACACAGGAATACTTCTGCCTCAGGTAGGATTTACGCCTGATAATATCGCCAGTGATTCACCAGGTTCAAATTCCGATGATAAATCAAGTGACCCCGCAACCAGTGATTGGGAAGAGGTTACCACAATTGTAGCAAGTAAAATAACAGTGTGCAATGCGCAGACTACTATAGTACGCATGTCTTTGTAGAAACTGATCGTACTCAAAGACTCTTTGATACAACTACTCCAAATGTGGAACATTTATGTAGCATTCCATAAGTAATCACATGTATATAACAAAAGATAGTAATTCAAGTGTAGAGGCTGTCAACATTTTATCAAAAATTTCGAATTTCATTTATTTGTTTAAATATTTTTTTAAACGTAGTTTTGCCATGAACAAAATAGTGTTAAATGTCAATTAATTAGCATCCATTACGTTGCAAACATGTTTACCTGCTACAGAAAAAATTTCAACATTCTATCTTGATAATTATGGGTAGGAGATAATTTTTATCAAACCCTTGTATTTTCACTAAACTTGGCTTGGCATTCTTAGCATATCCACCCATTAATAGCTTGGCATCAAAAGGGTTAAGGAGCGCACGGACGCCAAGTTTGTTTTCGACTTTTTCACTGAAATCGTTACTGCTTGGCTTCCTTTCATCATACATAAATTATTTTCTACAGAATCTTTCCTCGAGATATCCTTTACAGAATGGTGAAAACCGCATCAAAATCCATCCAGTGGTTCTCGAAATTACCCGTGACATCCAAGAATCGGGGATTTTTGTCTTATACTAACTAAGTAGAGATTGTCGGGGAACACATGCACCAAGCGATACTATGACGTCACAAACCTCAGTGCATCTGGGTACATTTCATCCCGTCACCGTAATGTAACGCCAGACCCCAGCGTAACAACGAAGTCGACAAGATCATTTAAAATGATAAAATGAGCTGTACTGGAGAAAAGTATATTTCCGTGTAGTTGTGCACTCCTACAGTACAGTTACTGGCAGCTAACCCTGCACTTGCCCATTCCCCTCCTTCTGCATACTCTGCAGCGTAAAACATTTTCCAAGCTAAGCGGCACTGGCAGACTAGTAATGTCCAACGGAACATTTTACCGTTGCTGGTCATTGTTCTGAGACAGGGAAGTATTCGGCAAGATCCACACCCCTCTCCTACCACAGAGCTCTGAAGGTCAATTGCACAGCTATTCGCCGGGATCTGTAGAGACTGAGTATATTTAAAGTTCATTTTCCTTTAGACTTCTACAATAAAGATCCCTGGGAATAGGAAAAATTGCACCTTCACGATTTGCCTATGAACTTGCAAGAGAAAGCAGGGAAATTGAAGAAAATCGCTATGCTACATACACTACGATTGATATAGGACGGGCTAAAGAAAATCACAATATGCACTGACAAGGCTAGCAATATATGATTTTCACCATAGAATTTGCAAAAATAATTTATTTATCGTATGGCTTTTAGTACCGGGAGTGTCCGAGGACATGTTCGGCTCGCCAGAGGCTGTAGCTGCTTCAAGCAGACACCCATCGGGTGAGCTACAAGTTCTGTTCAATTTCAAGTAGTTCCAACATTTGCTACTAGATATCACTGATACCTAGTGGTGTACGTTGGAACTTTTGATAGAGCGTTCCAACGAAATCTAACCTAAACATTTAGCTTCACACAAGTTTAGTCTGTGGAAGGATCTTTTACATGCCATAAATCTATGACATGGGCCCGCCGGCCTGCCTTCCTCCAAAGGAAGGCATACTGAAGGATTTTAACGCTCTTAAAAAAAAACGACAACTTCGGCCGGGTTTGAACCCACTATCTAGGGCACAGCAGTTCAGCATGCTACCAACTACGCCACCAAAGCCGCTTGCAAAAATAACAAATACCATGATGCAAACAAAGACTGTTTATGTAGTCTGTGTGATCAGTTCTGTGACAGATATCACTTTGTGCAAGAGTTGTAAAAGATCTTCAATGGACTTATGTACATGTGTACACTGAGTGAGCAAAAGTCACGGGAAGGGTAGTCCCATGAGAAAATGTCAGCTAGTGAAGCCTATAAGGTGCAGGTTCCTCCTTACAGTCCTGGTAGAAATGGGTTCCTGACTCCCAACATTCAACTGGGGGGTGATCTGACTCACAGTAGCCCTTAGATCGTCCCGTATGGTTCTGCTGAGGCGATGTGATATCCGCTCATTGAACACCTGTGGTCGTCCCATGCGACGGTTTACGTGGTAGGTAACATTATCTCTGCGATATTGAAGATCCAATGTAAGTGGCATTTGCTTTTATGCTCGAGTATTGATAGACGGGAATTTTATTACACTTACGTATGTAACTTTAATGTCAATACGGAACCATGATGGAATCTAGACTATCTGAAAAAATTGAAGATCCACCCTTGACATTGTTGACCTCAGAAACCTAAATTCGCATGTAATCTCAGAAATGCTATGTGCACCGATGATCACCCCTCGTTCAAAGTCGGTTAACTCGCGACGTGTTGCAATCTTCATTACGCTCGTGTCTGCTCCGCCGCAACGCTCGGGAGTCATACACGGCACATTTTCTCATGGGACTGTCCTTCCCATGACTTTTGTTCACTTATACAAGGTCTTTATATTTGCTTGGCAAGGACATTCTCGCTCCGCCAGTGACGGCTACCGCGCGCGCATACGTACGGCAGAATATGGTGGTTAAAGTCAGTATCATGCATTTTTACTCACCATGTTTACAGTAGATGCTGAAAATGTTCCCCATCTGCTGCCAAACATAATCGGCATCTCATTATGAAGTTTCTGGTTAATTTAGCTTCAGTAAGGAAATAACGACCTTTACGTCCATTGTTATTGTTTACTGAACCTGTACGTTTGAATCTCTTAGGGCCGTTTAAACCATCTCCGGGCAAAGGACCAGGTAACTTGCCTGCGGAATAAACTGAGATTTCCGTTCGACCATCAGCAGGTAGTGCTGCCAGCGGGATAGATGACCATACCAACTGACGAGCCCAATAGTACACTGGGGAGAAACTCGGGCAATTATAATTTGAGCTAACCGGACCACTTTATCATATTATTTGATATTACACTTCAAACGATAATAATACGCAGATATTCAGTCAAACTTGCCTCCCTTTCCCCACCTACCCAGGCCAACAAAGCCTCTGCATGGTCCTCGCTTGGCAGCAGATTTCACTCTTGCGATGGGCAGCGGAGCGGGGGCCAACTCTGCCCTAAATAGTAATCACAGCAACATCCTTCTTAAATGATACACACAGTCGTGTTAATACACAAGGATTCAAATCATTACAAATAATACAATAATAAAAGAAAAAATATCAGGTAACATAATTAACCCTTTTCAAATATGGACCGAGTATCTCCGTGGACAAGTCGGCTGGACACAGGCCAAGGAGAATGAAGAACAACTGGACACACACACAAGAGACGGATGAGAAATAAATAAATAAAATATAACTAACTGTGCCAACAATGTGACGAGTAACATGGGTTTGACGTCACTGGGTACATATATTTATTGCTTCTTTCAGGATGTCAGTCCTGCACTGTAATATCTTACCTTAAAAAAGAGGGACTAGAATCATATACAGTATACAGTACAGAAGTCCATCTGTGTACCCGAGCCCAGACATCTCGATCTTTATGGAATAGTTCCGAATCACCAGAAAATAATAATCATAATTGGAAAGAATGGACCCAACTAGGTTAACACATAAAATCTATACATTCTTACAGAGAAAAGGGCAACAAGGTACAATTGGTATAAACAGACAGAAAAATACTTGGCTCATTTAGGCTTTCCTAATATCAAGGATCGAGAGGAAATTAAAACAAGATGTTCAGTAAAGAACATATAGCCTACTTTCTCCTAAATGCATGGGTATTGTTATAACTCTTTGTCCTTTTCAAGGAGTATAATTGAATGTTGGTTGTAGTAGCTTGTTGAAATACAACGTGCTATACGGATATTAAACATGAATATGAGGTGCCCTTTGCTAGTGCTACCTCTGTTAAAATTTTATTTAAATCGGTTTCACCATGTTTGAATTGATATGGGGAATCGATTTGCACACATACATGGCTGCTATCTGCAAACTATTGGACTGATGACCTTGTAGTTCAGTCAAAAGACGCTTCCCACAAAAAGGTATGTTGTTGCAAAATTTGGTAGAGATCAGATGATTAGTTTGGTCATAATTTGATTTAAGATTTGAACATCTGGGTGGCCGCCATTACATTTCCGTCAAGATGGTGGCGATATAAAACATGACACTGAGGTGTCCTTGGCTAGTTCTACCTCTGTACCAAATTTTGTTCAATTCGGTTTCACCGTGTTCGAATTTATAGGGGGGACACAGACATTCAGAGTACACACACACACAGACACACAATTTTTGGCCCTGTGTAGATCTCATAAGTCTACTTTCATTTTTTGCAAAAATCGAAAGTAGGCTAAAAAGTACTCATACACAGGGTTTTAAGGAAGAAGAGAGAAGACACACTAGACACGTCTGGTCGCAGCAAAGGGAACTCGCTAAGTCACTGCGCATAAAGAGTCATTGGGCGAACATCAAGGTCAATAAATGTTGATTCCGCGTGGTCCTAAGAGACCCATTTGCGAGGAGGAAGAAGCATAATAATTATAATGCCAGGCTATTGAGCGATACAGGAAATTTAATGACCCTGGGAAAATGCGGGAAATATAAGGGAGTTCCGCATTTGATCTGGGAAATCTTGTGAGACTTCTTAGCCTCCGAACGCTCGGTAGTCCTGCCGCTCTGCCTTCTATTTCGCCTGCAGACTGTTTGCTACCCGCATTTTGTGCCACCGCTTAAGAGCCCAGCCAACGTCACGCGCGTCGAATGAGACTGCTTCGTCTGGCCGACTGCCAGCAGTACCCGCTCTCTCAGCGCTCCTCAGGTTAACAGTATTTTTTTTGTGTTTGTAGCTTCTCATCCCATCTGCGAGAGGGTTCAGCCTAAATCTCGCCATCACCCATAGGGAAGTATCTCCAAACATGCAGTTCCACTTAGGTTAGAAAAACGATTTGAGTTTTAAGATTCATGTTTCAGCCATTCAGTATGCGAACTCAAGTCTAAGAGAGTTCTAAAATATACGGTTTCGTTCGGGAATTTATAGTAAAGCCATCATCACTTTCGACTTGACGTTTCAGTGCTAGGCTAGAGTTGCGTTCGCTAAATCGCGACATTGCTAACGAAACTCAATTTGTCGTGATATATGGATTTGAATGGATGTGATTGTCTAGTTAAAGTGATTTTCCTTCTGACTTCTAGATAACTCTAGGGTAACACTGAAAGGTCAAGTCGGAAGTAATGATGGCTTTACAATAAAAACAGGCCACCACTCGACACCATCTAATGCAAATATGACGTATACAAATTACAGGACATTTAAAAAGAATGAACCACAATATGTTGTTGTTGTTGTTGTTTGAGTCTTCAGTCTTTTGACTGGTTTGATGCAGCCCTCCATGCCTCCCTGTCCTGAGCTAATCGTTTCATCTCTACACAGCTACCACACCCTACATCCGAGGCAATCTGTTTAACATATTCTAACCTTGGTCTACCCCTGCAGTTCTTGTCCTCGACCCTTCCTTCCATAACTAAACTTGCTATTCCTGGGTGTCATAGTATGTGTCCTACCAACCTATGTCTTCTCTTCATTAGCAGTCACCAGACACATCTCTCCTCTCCCACTAGTCTTAATACCTCTTCGTTTGAAACCCTATTTACCCATCTGATCATCATTCTCCTGTAACACCACATTTCAAACGCTTCAATTATCCTGTTTTCTGCTACACCAATAGTCCAAGTTTCACTTCCATAGAGCGCCACTCTCCAGACAAAGGCCTTCAAAAATTACTTCCTAATACCTAAATCTATATTCAATGTCAACAGATTCCTTTTCTGTAGAAAAGCTTTCCTTGCCTGAGCTAACCTACTTTTATATCCTCTTTGCTTCGTCCATTACTGGTTATTTTTCTTCCTAAGTAACAGAAGTCTCCTACTTCCTTTAGTTTTTCACCTGCCAATTTGATGTCCATAGAGGTTTCTGATTTATTTAGTCTGCATTCCAATATTTTTGTTTTACATTTATTAATTTTCATCATGAATTCTTTCCTCTGCAAATCTCAGAGTTGAATTTATTTCCCCTTCAATCTTCACTCCCACTTTAAATTTTTCTCCAAACACCTTTCTGAATACCACCTTCTCTCTCATGTCCTTCAGCTCGAATGACTGCTTTCCCACAACAACAACAACAATCAAATTTCTGCTAACATGTCACTCTGTCATTCTAAAGTTTCTCCCTCTTTTGGTAATCCGTAGCAAATACTATTTAAAAAAGAAGTCTGCAACCCTATTCCAAATACACAACACAGGCCTATCATGTGCGAAATGTACACAGTAGTTAGACCACAGACAGTTTCGTTCAGAAGCAGTTTTAACTTCCAAAAAGCCAACTGGCCGAAGTTTACAGATATGCTGGATGCTGCAGTTTCCACTACAGAATCTACAGCTGAATCATATGATACTTTCGTGGAGGCTGTAAAGAGATGGCCATTCCTCAGGGTTGTCGAACATCATACATCCCCGGTCTTACTTCAGAACTTACTGCTCAATATACCGAGTATAAGGTGTTATTTGAAGAAGATCCTTTCGGCGATTGGAAATAAACTCGTCACATCTTGAAATATCCAAAAGGGATTCTTGGATTAATAATATAGAAGAACTTGATATATCCAGAAACAGCCACAAAGCGTGGAGATTATTGAAACGACTTAATAATGACCCAACTTGATCCAATGAACATTCCAACCTCACTGCAGATCAGACAGCCCACCAGTTCCTCATGAATGGGAAAATGCACCAAGAGGACCAGGTGCAAAGGTGTGATTTTACACTCCCATTCGAGATATCAAAACTAAACAAGGCTATCAAGGAGAGCAAATCTGGTCAAGCACTCGGTTTAGATGACATCCATATGGACCAAATTAAGAAATTCGGGCCACCAACAATAAAGCTTTTCAATAACTGCTTGAGCAAGTGCCAAATTCCAAGGATCTGTCAAAAGAGCAGGGCGATAGCCCTCCTCAAACCTTGGTAAGGAAGCAAACCATCCTAAGAACTTCAGGTCAATTAGTCTTCTGAGCCACCTCTATAAACTATTTGAACGTACGATTTTGAATAGAATTCTATGTGTAACTGACCCTCTTCTCATACCTGAACAAGCAGGATTTCGACCAAATGAAAGCTGTACAGGGCAACTTTTAAACCTTACTCAGTTCGTCGAGGATGGGTTTGAAACTCGGCAGATGACAGGCGTGGTCTTTGCGGATCTTTCAGCAGCGTATGACACTGTTCATCATTCGTTACTCCATGACAAGTTGTACAGTATGACCAAGGATTTCCATCTAGTTAGACTTATCAGCACTCTCCTTCAAAACAGTAGGTTTTTGTGAACTTCCAGGGTCAATGCAGTCGTTGGAGAGTACAGAAAAATGACCTACCTCAGGGAAGCGTCCTGGGTCCAATTCTCTTCAACATCTATACCAATGATCAGCCACTGACTCCAGACACAAGAAGCTTCTTGAATGCAGACGACCGAGCCCTTGCTGTGCAGAGCGCAAGTTTTGAATCAGTGGAAAGAAATCTCACATCTGCCCTGAGAAAGCTATCAAGTTACTACAGCTGGAACCAACTCAGACCAAATCCATCTAAGACACAAGTATGCGCTTTCCACTTAAGGAACAGGGAAGCTCATCATGAGTTACGCATAGAATGGTCAGGTATCCGATTGCAGCATTGTCACACCCCTAAATACCTGGGAGTAACCCTTGATAGAGCTCTTACATTCAAAACCCACTGTAAGAATAACAAAATGAAAATCTCCACACGAAACAACCTGATCCGCAAACTAGGAGGGACACAATGGGGCTCACACCCAGAGACTATTCGCACTACTGCAATGGCATTGTGCTTTTCTACTGCTGAATTTGCTTCCCCAGTCTGGTACAAGGTCATCTCATGTCGGCAAATTGATTAATCCATTCATGCGCGTCACTAATTAGATGACGAGGCATTTGGCTATTTACTACCCCCTGGCCACAGACTATATTTCTTTGCAACTTCTGATGTGGGAAACAACATCTTAAATAAAGCACAAGCATGATCAGCCGCACTTAAGGGCACATTGTGTTCCACCAAAAAGGAAGTAAACAGACACTCGGCCCTAATTACGTCACTGTCAACATTTCCAGACTTAGCAAAAGAGGTGTTGATTTTCTTGCTATCTTCCTTCGATTTAACATAACTTATGTGTTTACCGCACTTCACATGATTACTTAAATAGTTTTTCCACCAAGTGCAATATTAATATCACACCCACATACCGTGCAAAAGGCAAACTTTTCTCCCTTTCTTGATTTTAGTATGCGTGGAAAATCAACAGAGTATGATTCTTTAAATGTCTGGAAGTACTGTTTCTTGTTGGATTTGTTCATTTTGGATATCTACTAAAACATCGAAAGGAACCTGGATCACTGAACGTCACATAAAATTATAACATAAAACACTTAAGACAGCCAATACTTCATTAAAACATGTCAAAGCACACAAAGTCTTAAACCGTTAAATGAACACGACGCCAACCTCGTGAAGAAAGAACATGCACATGGTAGAAAAAAACACACGTCGAACGAATGTAATTAGTCCAAGGAATACAGGAAACTGCGAAGCACAAAGTTATAGCACAAAAACTCGAACACTTCATTAAAATATGCCATAACCTTAAAAGACAAAAACATTCAAGGAACGCCAACTTCGGGAACAATGAACAACTCACCTGGTCAAAGAATATGGGTTAAATCGCAACGAGCGAACGGAGCGGAACAAAGAATTTGCGAAGCAGAGCCTGTCGACACCTAAGATTCACATGGAAGAAGTGTTATCCCGGCTTCAAATTCAATTACAATGACGACACAAACATCACACAGTCAAAAGTACAATCATATCAAAGAATGAGTTATCGACTATCGTGGACTTGCCTTCGACCCACGCAAACAATCGATTGTACGGAAGTGGGAGGGATTATCGAATGTTAATTATCGTTTCAAATTTTTGTCCGCGAAATCGTAAAATAACACCGTTCATCCGTAAAACCGTAAAATGCTGCTATTTCCGTAAATTTTACGGATAAACCGTAAAAGTTTGCAGGTATAGTAATATAAACATAAGATTTTGAATTTGCATTTTTATTAATAAATTTATCCAAAACTTATAGATATTTTAAGGCCCCCCCAGATGAGTTAAAAAATTAAGACTCCGACAACATTTTTTACATGCAAATGAAAACATTCAGCACTGAGGTTGAAAATAATACTATTGTATGGCCTCGGGTGCCGGGAGCAAGCTTCGTTATTTGACACCCAGAGGGTAGCTTGCATGTCGAATTTCGTTGTTCCTTGAAGCACTAAGAAAGTCAAGGAGGTTAGATATCTAAGCTACACACAGGGAAGCAATTAAAGGAAGAATAACTTATTTACTGGTTAAATAAAATGACTCCAACTATATGATGAGATGTCTGGATTTCAATGAACAAGGAAAATTGTAAAATGCCTGTAATCTGAAAGAAATATGGTGATTAAAACATGGATAGGCACAAAGATGGACTTCATAACAGCATTCTCTCTTACATACTAATAATAATCACCTGCAATAATACTGTTTGCAGCAGTAAATCTCAAGGCGGAGCGTTCCATTCTGGCAGCAGCTGACGAGGGTGCTTGTCAAATGGAACACCCCTAGTGGTGACGTGATGAAGTTCCACAGCTAGCGTTCATAATACTGACATTGCAATATGAGATTGAGCAGGAACATAGTCACCATGTGGATTCCCGTGCCAACCTGTCACATGAGAATCCTATAGTAAAGCCACCCTCACATCCGACTTGAAGTTCAGTGCTACGCTAGGTACACGTGTCTACCGTAGCAATGAAGCTTCATAAGCGTGGCTTTACTTTAGCAGACTACATAACACTGCGTAGTTCAAAGCCACTAGGAATTGTTTCATTTAGGGGCTTGGGATATCAGGATCAGCAGCTCTGTGCACTTGCGTGAGTGCTAGTGACGAAATGGTTCTACCACACTGTAACGCCAAGACCCGTGGGACGACCCTAAGAAGAAATGGCTGCACCAGCTGAGAGAAGATGTGGACAGAAGGGGAGAAAACTGGGAGTGCATTGTCAGGGAACAGACATTCCTAGATAAACAATGGCGAAGACACGTTCTACAAAGCACGCTGGAAGGGTTTCATGATGATGATTATGACACTGTAATGCCATCCCAGGTATTTGAGACAATGTCCTCCAGTCTGTTGGTTGGTTCCTCAGTTTAGGGGCTGCGACAATGTGGTCATGTAGCCCCATGTACTTTGGGTGTGTGTAGAATCTGTCTGATAACCGGTGTTAATTGTGATGGCTGTATTAGTGTGTATTATCTGTTTTCAATTCAAGTAAGGACTGCAGACATTGATTTTTTTCAAGTAGTTCCTACTTTTGCCGCCAAACGCCACCGTCAATGACTACTAGTTTAGAACTTGGTTACCAGATGCCACCGCAGTTGGCTCTTGGCGACGAACGTTGGAACCTAAGAGCTTAGCTTCACACAGGCGTAATTAGTAGAAGGTTTTTTTCCATGCCATAAATCTATGACATGGGACCGCCGGCTTTACTTCCCCTCCGAAGGAAGACATACTGAGAGATTTTTAACGCTCTTAAAAAATCCAACGACTTTGGCCGGGTTTGAACCCGCGATCTTGGGCATAGAAGCTCAGCATGCTACCAACTACGCCACCGAAGCCTCTGCCTTCAATCTGTTGTCAGCCATTGCAGCACACTGAATTCAAACATTATTATCAACTCTTTGAACAAATGAGTAATACAGGGTCATTATAAACCATTTGAATGGATTTATAAATTTACGGCGCCCATATTATTTGATATATTATCATGAAACTTTACAGACATATAGAAAAACTCAGGAAGTTTCATTTTCTTTCGGCTGCATTTTGGATTTCTGCCAGTAGAATGCAGCAGCAGTTCGAAAAATGGCGACGTGCGCCAAGAGAGCCGCAGTGAAAAAAGGAAGCTTGTAGTTTTACGTGACCGTTAATCGTGTGATCATGAGCCATGGGACCTCCTTTTTACTTGGAATCCAAACCACAGGACATGGCATTTCATTTCGAAAATCTCACATGCATTGACCGGCAATCGAACCTGGTCCACCTTGGTCAGAAGCTAATAGCTTGACCGCTGAGTCCCCCCCCCCCAAGCCGCAGTATTTAAAGGGGACGTAGAACTAATAACATTATTATTATTATTATTAACCATAGTTAAATCAGGATAAACGATTAGGATTAATAATAGCTAAACTCAACATTGTTGATATAATGACATCTTCATGGTGTCCACAGAATTTTCAATGCCAATTTTCCTGACCATTCTTCAACAAAATTCCTGATTCGCCAAGTCATCGTAACATCGGAAAAATGGTTTATTGAGCAAATATACAGTATATATAATTATCTCTCTTATTAGCAGCCTCCACCATCCCCATAGCTGCCCAACGCTCGCCTCTTTATTCATTTAAAATACAAAATAAAGTAAATTATAATGCAATAATACGTAAATCAAAATACTTAATAACCTAAACTACAGTGATGGGGTTGCCACATCCCTACGCCAACGTCAAAAAAAGAGTACAAAAAATAGGTTAAAGAGGTTTTTACTATGATTATGGAAACTTACCATAATGTCCAGTGAGTTATTGCTTTTTATCTTCAGTGATTAGTTGAGCTAGTAACATCAAAATATGGCTGTAAAACACAAAATACTGTATGGTTAATATAAAATTCCCTGACTTTCTAATACTTTTCGCCATTTTTTCCTGACTCACGCCATTTTTTCACACTTTTTCCTGACTTTTCCTGACCGAAAACAAAATTCCTGACTATTCCTGCCTGTGGACACCATGCATCTTTTGCCTTTTTCATCTTTAAACATGGCTCGTGGTAGCTCAGGTGTAAGAACATCAGGCCGAAAATATTAAGGTCCCAGGTTCGTGTTCTGTTCATGTCACACATTTTAACTCTCTGTTTAACATCTCGATGGCTTGTACTTCATGTACACAATATGACCTAATAGCTGAAAAATCACATTTGGTTCAACATGGAGATTATACCTAAATGCAAAGTAAATGGTTCTATAGACGGCAAATTGCATTCAACAAGGTATTACGGTCAATGGTAATTATATTAATAATATACGGTATGCAGATGATACTGTATTGATTGCAAATAGTTTCGAAGGACTTAAAGTGATTGTTACTATGGTGTATCAAAAGAGTAAACAATATGGTTTAGACCTCAACATTAAGAAAACAAAATACATGATAATATCGCGAAAACCAGCATTGTCACAAGTCCTTTTGGTCGATGGACATCAGATTGAGAGAGTCAAGAGTTTGGTTTATTTAAGACAGAACATTAATGAGAATTGGGATCCTTCGGTTGACAAAAGATGCCGTATAGAGAAGGCTAGATCCATCTTTATGACAATGAAACAACTACTATGTTGTCGAGATCTCAGTATGACGCTTAAAAGAATTGTGAAGTGCTATGTTGTCTCCACCTTTCTCTATGGTATTGAAGCTTGGACTTTGTCGGTAGCTACAGCTTTTGAAATGTGGATATACAGGCGGATTCTTATAATCTTGTGGACAGAACATGTGAGCAATGCCAAGGTTCTTCAGTGTGTGAGCAGCCAACCTGAGCTGCTAAACTCAATTAAGAAGAGGAAATTGGAATACTTCGGACACATGATGAGGAATCCAAAATACCGTCTGCTCCAAGTTATTCCTCAGGGTAAAATTGAAGGTCAGCGTGGACCGGGAAGGAGACGAATAACTTGGATGGATAATTTACGAATGTGGTTTGGGTTGTCTTCCACAGAACTCTTCAGGATTGCACAGGATAAGAAGGTGTTAGCCATGGTGGTAGCCAACGTCCGTATCGGATAAGGCAGAAAAAGAAGAAGAAGACAGCAGATAAGTCTAATCTATAATGACTAGGGACCGAATTTTTAGGTTTTTAAAATTGTCATTTTAGGTTTACAGAAACATAAAATACCGTATTTGCTCGCGTATATCTCGCACTTTTTTGACCTAAAATATGTGTGAAAATTTTCGGTGTGAGATATACGCGGGCAATGACCGTATTCCCGCAAAAACACAAAATTTGCATTATTGAAACAAGGCAACTGGCATATGGTACTCGCCCTATTCATTGTCACTGCCACCAATCTCCGAGGTACTCTCGCGTGCATCATTCTGGTCATTATCCCATACTGCTTCATCCTGACTTCCGTCCAATGCATTTGCGATGCCCGTCTTCAAGAAGCTATTCACAACAATGTCCGTCGACCGCGGCCGAAGCCTAACGATGTACCGCGTGCTAACACACATGTGGCGCCACATGCTTGCACGAGATAGTATTCTAGTTACCTTGCTTGCATGCGTCCGAGCTCTAATGCGAAAGACGAAATCATTGTAATTCGAGAAGACTGAACTGCGTTTCTCTGCGATGTAACAGTAGGCCTACTTGCGCAATCTTCGAAACATACGAGCATTTATAACATTGCGTATTGATGAATGTTGTGGCGCGCTAATCGCTAATTCGAACGTGTCGAAAGGTGGCGCCTCGTTCCCTAATCGGCTCGTATCGGACAAGTTCGGATCAACTCGTTGTTGCTCGCTCTTCCTGTTAGTATCTCTTCGGACAAGTTCTTTGACAATGACGACTGTTGTGGCGCACTAATCGAACGTGTTTCTACCTCAAGGTTATTACGGTCATTTATATGACGGCGTCAGAAATGAATGCAAGATATATGCGAGTACTTTTTCCCCCCTGAAATTTCTTATAAAAAAATGGGGTGCGAGATATACGCGAGCAAATACGGTAGTTTTTTTTAGGTTTCTAATAGGTAGAATAGGCTTTTTAAGTATAAAGTGTAGCAAAAGTTGACATAAACTGTGCAAAGCTTAAAATGAATGCCTAATTGTTAGTAGAAAATCTGATTGTAACGAGAGTGCCAATATTTTACATAATGATACGTCCTTTATCAAATTATCACCGAAAACTTCACACTTTTAGGCAATATTTGCTCTCCTTAAAATTGACAATTTTCCAAAGTCAATAAAACCAAGGATGTCACAGGTGATTTTTACTCTCTAGTCTGTTTAATTCATCATCATCATCATCTTGTACAGTTTCCAGCCCCAGGCTGGGTCTGTTTGGAACATAAGCCTCGCCACTTAGTCCTTTCTTCCCACCACCTCTCCGCTGTCACTCTGGTCCAGTCCTCGCCTCTCTTCTTGACACATTCCTCCACTCCTTTCAGCCATCTATCTCTTGGTCTTCCCCTTGGTCGTTTCTTCTGCATCTGCATCTCATGTATCCTCTTGGGAATCTTCTTCTCATCCATTCTCTTTAAGTGTCCATACCACCTCAGTCTTGATGTCTCAATCCTACCTTGCAAGGGCTCCTCTTTCACTATTTCCCTGACTTTTTCATTCCTCACCCTGTCTCTTCTTGTTACTCCGATCCTACTTCGCAGGAACTTCATTTCACCTGCCTGTATTCTGCTTATGGCTCTTTTCTTCACTGTCCACGTTTCTGAAGCATAGGTCTGTATCGGGATATAGTAGCTTCTGTATATCACTTCCTTGCTTTTTTGTGGGACATCTTTATTCCACACTAAGCTCCTAATGCTTCTCAGAAATGATTCTGCCTGTCTGCCACATTCCGTAATCTCTTTGTCATTTCTCCCATTTTCCTCCACTATACTTCCCAAGTACTTGAGACTTTGTTTATTTAGAATACAGGGAACTTGGAAACTTTAAGAGATTGATCCCCACTTTCCTCACAGTAAATAACCAACAATAAGATAAGCTGAAAAGTGCTCAAGTATTTGAATTTTCTGGCAGGTAGGATTTCTCTCAATCAACTAGAGCTAGGAATAAAAACTGTCTTGTGGTTTACTTTTACAAATTATGGACTACAATTTCAAATATTCACTGTCATGGATGGAATCCATAAACGAGTGAAACTGAAAATGGGAAGTAAAGGGATGAAGGCCTTACTCTTCGCTGATGACATAGTGATATGGGGGGATGATGAATTGGAAGTCCAAGAACAAGTAAATGTTTGGAACCAGGAGATAGAAGAGCATGGAATGAAAATCAGTGTGGAGAAGAGTCAGACGGTAGTGATGAGATGGTAGGGGGAATATTGCAGTAGATGGAAAACCATTACAAGTTGTGAAAAGCTTCAAGTACTTAGGGAGTGTCCTAACAGATGATGGAAGGATAAGTGAGGAAGTTGGTAAGAGGATCCAACAAGCAAATGGGTTTTACCAGAGTGTGAGGGGTCTGGTGTGAAACCAGGAAGTTCCCGAGAAATGTAAAAAGATCTTGTATTCAACATACTACACACCTATATTGACGTATGCAGCAGGCACATGGACAACAACTAAACGGGAGGAAGGTAGAATCCAGGCAGCAGAGATGAAGTTCCTTAGAGGTATAATTGGAAAGACCCGCAGAGACAAAATCAGAAACAAGGAAATTAGGGAGAAAACAGGATTCCCAAAGTTACAAGACAAAATCGAGATCAGTAAGCTAAAATGGTACAGACATATGATGCGAATGGGAGAAGACCGAGTCCAGAAGCGATTATTTACTGGAAAGTCAAGGGAACACTAAAAGTGATAAAAATGTCCAGCATAACTCAACACATTGCTAGCGTTTCGCCCCAGCGAGCCAATTGGGCTCTTCAGTTGGTAAAGGCACACCTACCAAGATGCGTAGCAGGTACACACTGAGAACGCCATGCAAGACGCCTCGCCACATATGTGGCCACGTCACGAGCATGCCAGTGCACCACCGGAGTCAAAAACTCCACTTCCAGAAACAATAAACCTTGCTTTGGCATTGAATACAATCAAAAGTTCTCGAAAGAGATTGTATTCAATGCCAAAGCAAGGTTTATTGTTTTTGGAAGTGGAGTTTTTGACTCCGGTGGTGCACTGGCATGCTCGTGACGTGGCCACATATGTGGCAAGGCGTCTTGCATGGCCTTCTCAGTGTGTACCTGCTACGCATCTTGGAAGGTATGCCTTTACCAATTGAAGAGCCCAATTGGCACGCTGGGGCGAAACGCTAGCAATGTGTTGAGTTATGCTGGACATTTTTATCACTTTTAGTGTTAATTATAATGGCTCAACGGACAATACTCATTTTGTTTCTCTTTCGAGAATTTTTCATTGAAGTCACGGGAAGACGCCAAAGAGGAAGGCCGAGGATGAGGTGGATGGATGCAGTGAGGGAGACCGTTGAGAAAAGAGGAGTGAGAGAGGAGGATGTACTGGAAGAGGGACGAGAGTGGTGAAGAGACAGAAAAGTATGGAGGTCCTTGATTCACACCCCGACGCAGATCACTGGAACTGGGAAATGAAGAAGAAGAAATGGAACAAAACTGCAATTAAGTATTTTTAGGTTCTCACATATCATTTAGGTCTTTTTAGGTGCTAGAAAGTTCATGAATATGGCTCTTTTGAGTGTGATTCGGAAAAGTATTAAAGTATTTTTGTATTTAGAAGTAAGGATCTAAGAATCCGGTCCCTAATAATGACATTACCTCAAATGCCTGGAATGTGGAACTAAAAAGGTTTGAATGCAGCAGCAACCCATTTCGTCAATAGCATTACCACATGGTAGCACTAATCATGGAAAGTTCAAAATTCATGTGCAAGAATTACTGTCATGTAGGGTTGTGCGTTGAAAACTGCTTTGAGTGGTACGACAAGCTTCTAAATTACCAATGGTGACATAACTAATCTGAGTGTATGTGTATAAAATGAAACAATAGGAGTGTTAAATAGACTTGGGGCCTCATGGTGTGGAAACAACTCAGCACAGGGATGTTGATGCATTTGAAAATTGCATATCACTTACAAGGTTACATAGGCCTGCAAGAAAGAAAACAAATTCTGCAGTAAAAACGAAAATAGGTGTGATTGATTAACTTTGCTGCGCTGAATTCGGAAATGCACTTTGATTTTCCTTAGCACATCTGGTTAATTGGCAATAGTGAAAAATGTTTTCTTCATTATAACAATAAAAATTCCTCTTGGCACATCAAAAGGCAAAGATGGATTTCACCGGGCAAAAAAAAAGTTTCGAATTTACTAAATTTGCCAATAATTGTCGTATTCCTACAAAAGTTCCCCATGTTCAGCATAATTCCGGAAATATTTTGCTCATCCCTTGGCCTAGGAGTGGGTCATATCAAAAAATCTTTCAGACAAAAGTTTTAGGTTATTTTTAGAGGACTATTGACCATTTAAAACATTTTTTATGTTGTGCCTATTAAGGGAGGTATGATATTTTTTTTCTCTATTACCTCCATTTTGTCTACCCCTTTGGTCAATGGTTGGTGCTATCAAAACACCTTTACTGAGATAAGTTTTTGGCCCTTAATCGAAGACTAATACGAACTATGAATGGATTCGATTATAGTGATATTTCACTTTTTAGAAAAAGTCCCCTCCCCCATTTCCACCCCCCTTGCTCTGATTTTGTCCATTAATGAACTCGATCAAGATTTTAAATGGTAATATTTTATGTATAAATTTGAGAGTGGTTGGTGGAAAATGGCGGTAATTATCGTGTCCACAAGAAACTGATAGTTATACACTATATCTGTACAGGGGAAACAATTGAAGTTTTTTTTCTGTTATGTATCTTAGGGTGCAGCGTTCTTGTTAATATATATTAATGAAGGAATCCTTGTCTGTTTTATTTTTTGGATTATTGACAAGTTAAAGAACGACGAGGTGAGGAAACAAGCTGGAATAAAGACATCCCTATTAGACCAAGTCAGCACATCTAGACTACGGTGGTACGGGCATGTGATGAGGATGGAGCCTACAAGATCAGCCAGAATAAATTTGGAAAGACAGGTGGATGTAAAAAGACTTGTAGGAAGACCTAGAACCCGATGGATGGACATGATCAAGATTGATACTGCAACCAGAGGATGGACAATGGTTGATGTTCTCCATGACAAGTTGTATATGGACAGATTGAAGTGGAAGAGGCTCATAAACAGTGCCCAGGAAACTGGAACTGTACAATGATGATGATGACTTTGAAATTATGATGATGATGATTGTTGTTTTAAGGGGCCTAACATGGAGGTTATCGGCCCCTAATGATCTGGGTGATAGCGAAAATGATAATGAAATGGAAACCAGAACAAAATTATCTCAGACGGAAACTACGTACAAAAAGGAACTCAGATGGAAACAACTCACAATATGGTCTTACAGAAGGGAATTTAGAACGAAAAGTTGCACAAAAAGAATAGATTGAAAAAGACCCACAAAACGGAGGCTAGATTCAAAATACGTACAAAATGCAATGTAGCATCGAAATACTTACAAAATGCAACTGAAATTCAAAATACTTACAAAATGCAAATGAGATCGAAAATACGTACAAAATGCAATTGAGGTTCAAAATACTTACAAAATGCAATTGAAATTGAAAATACACAATGCAATTCAGATTGAAATAGGCCCTATCCCAGTTCCAATCCAAATTATTCACAAAGTGCAATTGAAATTCAAAATACTTACAAAATGCAATTGAAATGGAAAATGCTTACAAAATGTACGGTAGATTCAAAGGACTCATGTGGATTGACAATACTTACAAAAAGCAATTTAGATTGAAAATACTTGACAAAATATAATTTAGATTCAAAATACCCACAAAATGCAATTGAGAATCAAAATATGGGCAAAAGGCCCGCCAAACAAAATGCAATTTAGATTCAAAATTCGTGCGAAATGCGGTTTTGGTTGAAAATACTTACAAAATGCAATTGAAATTCAAAATACTCACAAAGGTCCCTCCGCCATATTGAAAGACTTACTAAAAAGCAATTTAGATTGTCAATCTTTACAAAATGCAATTGAGGTTGAAAACAATCGCGAGATGTAATTTAGATCGAAAAAACATACAAAAAGCAACGTAGACTAAAAATGCCTTAAAAAAAACGCTAGAAGGGAATTTAGATACACGGTGAACCAAGTAACAAAAACAGTGCGGGAATCTTAAAGAGAAAAGTAAATATAATGAAAGGAGGAGAGGGGAGGAGAGGAGAGGGGAGAGAGGAGAAGGTCCACCCCAAAGGTAAGGGACAAAAGGGGAAAACGGACCCAGCTCAGGAAGTCACCAACTCCCGAACTCACCAGCCGTAAGCCCCTGAGGGTGTAGCATTAACTTTGAAATTACAATACTATATTTTGTAAGGTTAATTTCGTTAAATTTTTTTAAACAAAATTGGACATAGTGCCCTAAATTACATATAAACTTTTGAACTGACTGTGGTTTTGGGGTCTGGGGGATGTGAAACATGAAGATATGTCGAAATTTCTAATGAAATCTATCTAAAAAGGGAATTGAGCCTAAAAAAGATTAATGATTTTAAAAACCGACACCATTTTCGGATTCATAACATTTATCTCTATCTAAATAGGCCTATTTTCTAATTTACCACAAAATTATGCAGGCCTGTGCAATTTGTCTGATAACCTATGTTTCCTTGGTGATCTCCAAATGCTGGTGGATAGACAGAAACAGCCAGGTATCTAACAATTTGACAGTTACAAGCAGCTGTGGAAGGAACCTTCACTCACGTCATCTCACATTATCTCCGCAAAACATCTGTCAAAGCATGGCTGTGTTACGAAAATGATGGACTCCACTCTCTGAAAGCATCCGGTAAGTGTCCATAACAACAAACACTATACTACAGAATAACAAGACCGGACAGTTCCTGAATGTAATATGTAGTCGCTCGGTGACAAGCATAGTGAATGGGCATTACAACTGGCCTAACAGCACTTCTGGAGATTGTTCTAGCTTTCTTGAAATGTACAGTAGAGCTCAGCAACTCAAACTGAAACCCCCCAAAAAATGCTAATTACAAGCTCGCTGTCCTCTCTGTCACACTGGTTGACGGAGCTAGCGCTCACACAGGGTCGCGCTTCAAGTTGCTGAGCTCTACCTGCCTAAATTAAGGTCAATAATAATAATAATTAGTAGTAAAAGTAGGTTAAACAGAGCAATAAGATCAAGTTGAAATCAACTCTCACTGGACAAAAAAAAATAGTCACCTCTTGGAGATGTTCTAATACCATGTAAGAGCGCCTATAGGTTAATTTTTTGCCCTTGAAGTTAGGAAGTTATATATATAAGTCCTTTGATCATTGATGATCGTCCGGTATCAGTGCAACATCATCGAGAGCACTCTTGCAAGGAGGTGACAGGTTTTGTCCAGTGAGCTTATAATATGATTCTGTAAAGCCTAGGCACAAGGAAAGCCATCACAAGGATGTCACCTGATGCAGTGGGAAGTGTCCGGTAAAGCTATTCTGTAATACTTGATAACAAGCATTCAACTATATAACAATGGCAGTCGTAGTGATCACTCTGTAGATGGAAGCATATCACCCATAAAAGTCCTACCCAACTCACTGGGAGGATATAATGAATATCATGAATATGAAGAATGATGATGAATTATGATTATTATTATTATTACAGTTCAATTTATCTTCCATTGTGGGCTGTGTTATAATTACAAAGTTTACAGTCAATGAGTTGTCAGATGCTCCAATCATATTGTTGCTTTATTTTAGGGTCTGCGACATTGTGGTCATGAAGGCCCGTGTATTTGGGTACATTTCTTTCAGAACAAAACCCAGCATATCATGTCCACTTTCTTAAGAACAGTAAAAATGCTTGAAATATTTATTTGTTAACTTAAATTTTCTTCTGTGTGGCTTGTGTTGGGAATTCTTCAATGGTAGCGATTACTTACGTCTCATGTGCATGAACTCCTGTGCATTTTACGTGCACAGTCAGAATGTTTTGCATCGCTCGGGATTTCTAGAGCAGCAAAGAGAAACAGACTAGAGACACTCCACATCCAAGTTCTGTAACATACTTGGGTCCCGACAAATCAAACATGGAGGAGGGTTGTTGATTGAGGATAATATTTGCTGTCGATGGTCTAGAAACTTGCTTTGAGTAAAGTTGAAAACGAACCAGGCGCAGAATGAATTCATTCCGATCGGTATTTAACATCTAACTGAAATCATTCGACATTTAGCCATACAGGTTAAGATGGGTAACAATAACCTCGAAATTTCGTAGGTAAAGTGTACCAGTGGTATCGAGCCTGCTCAGTAACCTGAAGGCCTCGGGTTCAATTTTTCTTCTATCATATGACAGAAATGTGAGTTATGTTCTCCTAAGTTCAGCGTGAAGCCTCCGCAATTTTTGACTGATACAGTATTCACCCGAAATCCTAACCTGCCTCTTTCAATGCGCATGCTCCACTTAAATGTGGAGTGTATCGTGTCTGTTGCTCTTCGCTGCTTTAGTAATCCCGAGCGATTCCGACTGTGCAGGAAAAATTCACAGGAGTCGTGAGACGTAAGTGTAGAGATTACTTTCACGATCAACGACCAAAATGTAGAATGTTTACTATACTATTACGGTGTATATTTACATATTTTGGATATGTGTATTTGTATGTTAGGTTCTTCCGTCTTCATTTCCTGTAGTATTTTGTAAATAAAATGACAAGCAATTGAATAAATATTGATTTAGGATTTGATTTCCTATTTACCATTGGGGAATTAACAGGAACATAAAATGCCAGCGTTTCACCCCAGTGTGCCGTTGGGCTCGTCAGTTGGTACAGACACACCTCACCAATACGCGTGGCTAGCACATACTGAGAAGGCCATCGCAAGACAAAACATTCGGGAATATTCTTAACCTATTTGGATTGCCAAGGTAAGGTTTTTGTTTTATGAAAGGGAGCTTGACTTCCGTAGCACATTGGCATCGCTCGTGACGTCAGTACTACTTGTATTTTGTGTCTTGTGATGGCCTTCTCAGTATGTGCTAGCCACGCTTATTGGTGAGGTGTGTCTGTACCAACTGACAAGCCCAACGGCTACTGGGGCGAAACGCCGGCATTTTATGTTTGAGTTTATTTATTTATTTTAATTTTTTAGCCAACATAGGACTACATTAGTCAGGTTTATGGAGGTTTTCTTCTTTTTGTCAGCCCAATATTTCTTCATCCTTTCTGAACGTAATTTTCTTTCTGCTTCAGGAATGACTCTTCCTATTCTCTGCTTGTTGATTTTTGTCTGTAGTCTAGTGTGTTTGTCTTTCAGAATCTTGAGTGTGTCTGTCTTGTATTTTAAATCTTCTATTGTAATATGTAACTCTCTCATGTCTTCTTTAAGTTCTGTGATCCATCTAATATTGTTCTTACTCTTACATAATTTTTCTACTGATTCTATTTTCTGGTGACCGTATTAGATGCCCGAAGAATGATATTCGTTTCTTTTTCATTGTGCTTGTCACTGGTTCTATTTCTTTATAAACTGTTTCGTTGGAAGCTAGTCTCCAGACTCCATTTACTTGATAACTTTTATTTAAACAGGTTCTCACTATTCTCCTTTCTAACTTGAGTACTCTATCTATTGCAACTGTGTTTGTTGTCTTGAATAATGTTTCACATGCATATGTAATTTGTGGCTGGGTGACTGTTTTGTAGTGCTTCAATTTGGTTGCTATCGAGAGACATTTTTTATTATATGTATTCTTGGTATCATGCTGTGCTCTAATCAGTTTATCTATTCTATTTTGCCATGCTGGTTTCTCGTTCAGGTTGTATGTGATTACTTCACCTAAGTATTTAAATTTTTCTACAATTTTTATTTCTTGGTCTCTCAGCTTAATTTTGTTTGCAAGCGGAGGTTGAGTTAGCATAACTTCTGTTTTTTGAAATGAAATTTTCAAACCAATATTTTGAGCTATTTTCTGTATAGATTTTATTTGCAGTTTTGTTTCCTGAATTTCATTGGCCAGAAGAGCTAGATCATCAGCAAATCCTAGACAGTTCAGATGTATGTTGTCTTTCTGGGTTCCAATTTTTATATTTTTCGAGTTGTTCTTGTACCATTCCCTCATAACGTACTCCAGCGCATAATTAAAAAGAAGAGGTGATAATCCGTCACCCAGCCTCAAACCAGTTGTTACCAAAAATGGTTCAGAAAGTTCTCCTCTCAACTTAATTTTAGAAATTGTATTCGTTAGAGCAAGTTCTATCAATTTGATCAGCTTTGGGTGAAGTCCGAAATGTCTTAAAATTTTTAATAATGATGGTCTGTGGATGGAGTCATAAGCTTTCTTGAAATCTATAAATGTTATTGAAAGGGGCTTGTTTCGTTTTCTATAATATGCCATGATTAGCTTCAAAGTTATTATTTGTTCAGCGCAGCTTCTCCATGGTCTGAAGCCTCCCTGGTATTCACCTAACTCTTGATCTAGTTGATCTTTAATCTGATTATATAGTATCTTAGAAAAAACCTTTTAAGTGATATCCAGAATGGAAATACCTCTATAGTTGTCTGGATTACTTCTGTCACCTTTCTTATGAATTGGGTTAATTATAGCTGTGGTCCATTGTTCTGGGAATTTTTCTGATATCCAAATCTTTTGTAATACCATATGGAGGGACGTCTGAGTCAAACTGCCGGCGTATTTCCACATCTCTTCAAAAACCTGGTCTTCACCACATGCTTTGTAGTTCTTCATTTCCTTAAGCACCGACAGTAGTGGCTACGCTGGCTAAAGCGCAGTATTAGGTCATGGGGCCAAGCTCTCTGCTGACTCGGTAGACGCGTGGGTTCGAGCCCCACCGTCGGCCGTCCTTGAAATGGTTTTCCGTGGTTTCCCATTTTCAACACCAGGCAAATGCTGGTACGGTACCTACTGACAGGCCACGGCCGCTTCCTTCCACATCCTTGCTCAATTTCATTCATCTTCATCAATTCCATCTCTCATCCCGACGCGCAGGTCGCCCACGGGCGTCGCCTAGAAAGACCTGCACTCGGCCTCTCAGGAGGCCACACGAATAAAAAAAAAAATATTCCTTAAGCGCTGTTTCAACTTCTTTGAGTTTACCGGACCAATTTTATTATATTAATTGATAATTTATCTGCTCAAACGGAAATAACATCATATTCCCATTCGGGAATATTCATTACCTATTTGGATTAACAGGAGTCGTTTTAATTATTGAACCACATTGTATTGGTCCTAATATTGCTCAAAATCCTTATGACAAATTTGATCCAAGATGCTAAATCTGAAAATCATAGATTCCACAAAACGCTAAATTCGAAATTCAAAATGCGTAATTTTTTGTTAAAAACAAAGACAACTCAGACTCAATTTCCGCTGTTAGGTTGATAGGTTCCTCAGTTTAGGGGCTGCGACAACGCGCTCATGTAGCCCCGTGTACTTTGGGTGTGTGTAAAATCTGTCTGATGAGCGGTGTTAATTGTGATGGCTGTATTAGTGTGGTGTTATCTGTTTCAATTCAAGTAAGGACTGCAGATGATCAATTTCAAGTATTTCCTACTTTTGCTACCAAATGCTACCATCAACGACACCTAGTTGCGAACTTGGCTACTAGATGCCACCACAACCGGCGACGAACGTTGGAACTTATGAGCGTTAATCAAATCTAACCTACAAATTTTGCTTCACACAATAACTATAGTTAGTGGAAGGTTCTTTTACATGCCATAAATCTATGATATGGACTCGCCGGCTTTACTTCCCCTCTGAAGGAAGGCATACCAAGGGATTTTTAATGCTCTTAAAAAATCCGACGACTTCAGCCGGGTGTGAACCCGCAATTTTGGGCACAGAAGCTCAGCATGCTACCAACTACGCCACCGTAGTCCCCTGTTAGGTTGATGATGGAGACATCTACACATGGCACTGTTAATTCTGTCATTCTAAAACAGACCACACTGAAAGATAAAATTAAATACAGGGCATAAGCTTACGTATGAAGTTACAAGGCGAGGTTAAAAAGTAAGGGGTCATCAACCCCCTAGTTTTAAAATAAGTACCAACATTTTCTTTTTCAAAGAAACATACATTATTTTGAAAATAATTAATTAATTCTCTTTCGAACCTACACATTTTAAACTCACTCACAATCACTTACAAAAATCTTTGAAGGCATTTACCAAGTGTTGACCGTTGTATTAACAATATTGATGTGGTAACTTTTGTTTGTAAAAACCATTAAGCCTATTTAATTTCTTGTACAACTCCAGTTTTCTTCAATTTGTACTTCAGAATTTAACAATTTATTGTATTTAGTTATCCAGCAAAAACACTAAACTAACTAAATAAACCAAAAAAGGAGTGTTTTCGTTTCTCTTTGCTTGGCAAAACTGCTCCGTTTCCTTGACATGGAAAGCAGTCATGGTGAAGCAAGATGATGGCGCACAGTCGGACCGAAGCTGAGATTCTGGCATCTATTTCAGCTGATTTTGATGAAAGTGATGAAATGTTTGAATCTGGCGATGAAAGTGATATACATGGTGGCCACTCAAATCAGTCAACAATCTTCCAGGTGTTTTCCAGGAATTTTCCAGGAGTAATTCCCATTTTACCAGGCTTAAAAATAAGCTCGAGTCCCGGGAGGAGGGGGTATCGGTTGCCTACAGCAAGACCAAAATAAAGCAGTTGTGTTTGGTTTACAGCTGTTGACAAAAATCAGTGGTGATTGCGTTATTGATACGCAAGCCTGCACACAAATAATTTAATTGTAGTTTTAAAAAAGCCTTTTTGACTGAAAAATCCGCTTAAAAAAAGAAGAGAAATGGATGCCGCCTGCAATTTTATTGTGGTGAAGTTGTCTATACTCAATATGTTTTACAAAAATACTATCGCGTGTTCTCCTACACAGAAACAGGTAGCCTGAGGAAATTTCTTCCATTAACGATAGAGTGCTCACCATAAGCCGCAGAGGGAGTATGATTTGAGATGGGAAGATTTTTATAAATAATTAACAGTGGCTATTTTCCAGGAGTTTTCAAATTTTTTATCATTTTCCAGGATTTCCAGGTTTTCCAAGAGTAGTGGCCACCATGGATATATCCGTGAGTGATTCAAGTGATGGTAGGTTCCTTAGTTTAGGGACTGCGACAATGCGGCCATGTATCCCCGTGTACTTTGGGCGTGTGTAGAATTTGTCTGATAACCTGTGTTATTGTAAAGACTGTATTAGTGTGTGTATTTTTAATTCAGGTGAGGATTGGGAAGGAGGCAACCATGGCCTTAAGTTAGGAACCATCTCGGCATTTGCCTGGAGTAGAAGTGGTGAAACCACAGAAAACTACTTCCAAGATGGCTGAGATGGGAATGGAACTCTCTTCTTC
Source organism: Meconema thalassinum (assembly GCA_946902985.2). Taxonomy (NCBI): domain Eukaryota; kingdom Metazoa; phylum Arthropoda; class Insecta; order Orthoptera; family Tettigoniidae; genus Meconema; species Meconema thalassinum. Next base: position 127,877,289 of record OX336388.2, read on the forward strand.
TCAGTTTTGCCTCACGAGGCTGAGTATATCCCGTTCCTGCCCTCACACCAGAATTAAAATTTCTTGGCAGAGCCGGGAATCAAACCCGAACATCAGGGGTGTCAGTCAAGGAAACTGCTGTAGTGTATGCAACTGGAATGGGATAGTTGCCCCAGGACTTGAAATAAGGTACTACCCCAGCATTTCCCTGGAGGGAATATGGAGAAACCTGAGGATAGCCGCTCTGTCAGCACAGGGATTCGAACCTGCAATCTTTGGACTTACTACTACTCCTCACCGCGGTTGTGATGAGTGATTTAAAGCAAATGGCTTTGCTACTCTCAATAGAGGAATTAATGAGAATGGAGTGAATCAAATTCAGGCAAGGAGTAGGAAAGTTCCAGCATTTGCCTGGAGTTAAAAAAAAAAAAAAAAAATCTAAAGAACGTACATCACTTTCAAAATAGCATTAGGTTTCTTTGGAAAATCTTAAGAATACATAAAACCTTGGTACTTATTTTAACATGATGCCTCGTAGAGGATGATTGATTATGAAATGCGAGAGTCCCTGATCAACGTTGTGGCACCCTGGCGTTAAATGCACCTTGAGACTGTGCTAAAATATAACCTGATATGTTACACGAAGCTGTAGGTGTTCTCCACAGCCCGGCCGGCTGCCACCGACCCGCCCGAACCGCTCTGACGCTCCACCAGCCGCTCCATGGATTCCGTCCGCGTCCGGATGGAGCCACCGTGAGTAACCACCTGCAGGAGTGGAGAGAGAAACACTTGAGTACAGACAACATTTGAGGAAGCTTATCTGTAATATTTGTAATACAGATAGAGTACCATTATTTCTTGGCATAATCGTCGCATATTTTTCCACCTAATACCGTAAAGTACAAAAAGTATTTTAATACATTTTGTAATTTGCAACGTCAATACGGACGAAAAAATGAAGAAAATTCCCGAGTAATACCGTATACACCCAAATACAGTTAAAACTCGTTAATTCGAAACCGGTTTATTCGAAATTCGTCTAATTAGTCTTATCATGTTATTGGCTGCCACGGTGGGTGAGTGGTTAACGTGTCGGTCTACTAACCACAAGCTTGCGGGTTCGCTCCTGGCCATGGTAAGTGATTTTTGAAAGGCGGCAAAAATTACGACACCATGTCATACTATTTTGGCATGTCAAAGAACCCATTTGAATTCAGTAGGCCATGTTCATAATGGCAAAATTAATCTCGGGAGTTTCCGCCAACACAAAGTTCCTCATTTCTCTACTAGAAAGCGCTATAGTGTTCAAGAAGCTTAGATATCTAACCTCCTTGAATTTCATAGTGCTTCAAGGAACAACGAAATTCGACATGCAAGCTACCCTCTGGGTGTCAAATAACAAAACTTGCACCTGGCACCCCAGGCCATACGATATTATTATTATTATCAGTTAATTTGATTGAAATAGATAAAATATAAATAATACACCTATAAGTCAATATTATACTGAAACTTATGATATACCTAGTCTTACCATAAATACTGTCCCAACTTTTGAGCGTGGCTGTACTTCTGCCCGAACGAGGGAGAGGCTACAAAATCGGTATCGTGAGGCGTGAGTCATTGTTCGTTGAGCTGCAGAAGTGTACAGTTGTCAGTTTGAAGTTTTCAAGATGGAATGGGGGGAGTATGAGAATCGTGTGGCCGTGATAGCTTTACACAAGGTAGGGCAATCGCCAGGGGAGATTTTCAAAACCCTCCAGAAGCTGAAAATTAGTAAGAAATTTGTTTACCGCACTATAAATTGATTTGTTGAGGCTGGAACTGTGAGAGATCGCCCGAGGCAAGGATGACCACGCACAGTACAAACGCCAGAACTTATCAAAGCAGTGGCGGCTCGTGCCCGACGAAATCCGGTAAGGAGACAGTCAGTGATGGCTCGTGAGTTACAGATATCAAAAATGTCTATGTCTCGCATGTTAAGCATTGACTTGGGACTCAGTGATTACAAACGACGCAAAGGACATCTCCTGACAAATGATCTAAAGCGCCAGAGGCTCCTAAAATCGAAGCGCTTACTTAAGCGTTATGCAGCTAATGGTCATCGTCGAATCCTGTTTACGGATGAAAAGATTTTCAGTGTTGAGGAGACTTTCAATGCCCAAAATGACAGGGTATATACCCATTCCTCTAGAGAAGGTGGTGAAAAGGCTCCAAGGATCCAGAAGGGTCATCATCCCTCATCAGTTATGGTGTGGTGGGGTGTGAGCTTCGAGGGCACAACGGAGCTCCATTTCTGTGAAAATGGAGTCAAAACTTCAGCTAAAGTGTACCAGGAGACAGTGCTTGAGGGACTGGTCAAGAATCTCAACAACACTCCTCTTCCATGGACGGAACTGGAGCTTCCAGCAGGACTCAGCCCCAGCGCACAAGGCGCGGACAACCCAGCAGTGGTTGGAGGCAAATGTTCCTGATTTAATTTCCACTTCAGATTGGCCATCTGCAAGTCCAGATTTAAACCCTTTGGACTACAAATTGTGGTCCATGCTTCAGGAGATGGCTTGCAAGAAAAGACATTCCAATATTGAAAGCTTAAAGCAGTCTCTTCGGAAGGCAGTTGCAGATTTTCCAGTCGATGTATTGCGTAATTCCATTGATGAGTGGCCACAAAGACTTAAGGACTGTGTGCGTGCAAATGGTGGCCATGTTGAATAATTATTTGTGTTTATGGTTCATAATGCATCTATGTAACACTTGTTATTAGGATATTAAAATATCTCTAACCATTTTGTGTCAATTTACTTAAACGTTTGGGACAGTATTTATGGTAAGACTAGGTATAACACTAGTTTTGATTAGCTTGTAACCTTCCTCAGTTATAATTAAAATATAAAATATCAAACTAAGAGCATCACCAATCCAAACATTAACATTCTATGAACCATAATAAGCATTAGAATGAAAAATATTCACTATTTATTGGATGATAATAACAAAAGGGTAATTTAAATACAGTAGAACGTCGTAAATCCGGACTGAAAGTGTTTTGGATAATGATTTTTCCGGATAATCAAACATGCGTTTATTTCATAGGAAAAACATGCACAGTATATTATGATGATAACCACCAAGCTTCTCATTTAGCTGCAATGCTCTCTCAACAAAGGTCCAGAAATGGGATATCCCTTACTTGTCTGAATAAACCATAAGTACCGTACACTGCTTCTTCCAATTTTTCATCCGTAGCTGATCTCATGGTTTTTGTCTTTAAAGGCCCTTCTTCACTTTCTAACTTCGATGCATAATTCAGAATTTCATCTTTTCGGTTCTTCAAATCATAAATTGTTGAATTTCCAAAACTGTAAGTTTTCATTAGACACTGCACACACTCACCTTTATCCAGTTTATTAATGATCTCCACCTTCTTCTCAATCGATAAAACATTGCGATTTAGTTTTTCCTTTTTGCCTCTCGTGTAAGCAATTTTCAAAACGTAATACAGTACAGTACGCACACCCACATACTGGAACACGTTGAAACATCATAGAGTAAACCAACGGTAGGGGACAACAGAGACAAAAATTGATTTTTTTATTTTTTCCCTCGTCCGGATAAACGACGTTATACTGTACCATGTTGGATGGCAGGAACTTGAAAGAAGTTGACAGTTCCAATACCTTGGCAGCATTATAACTCGAGATGGTCGCTGCTCAGCGCAGCGGAAATTCAGAAGGGAGCTAATTTGAACCACCAAGTCAGGAATCTCCTTTGGGACAGTCAAATTTCTTTAATACAGTGGAACTTGGATAATTCGAACCTCAAGGGACCAGTTAAAAAATTCGAATTATCCAAAAATTCGAATTAAGAAAGTTCTTTGAAAAGGGTAGAGAAAATATATTGCATTATGTTTTCATAATGATTTACGTTCATCAAAGCAGATTAACAGACAACGGTACTTTATAAAGACTGTATCGTGAATAACCTCAAAAGTTTCATTTGAAAAATAAAACCAAAATGTACTATTCACCTATTTAACGACAGGAGTTATCCAGGAATCTAGTTAGTCTTAGAGAAATCTACTATTTTTCTAAATTTGTTGAGATTTTTACCTGTTTCCTACAATTAAGTCTCTCAGTCATCACAAAAGTATCTAACAAATTCAAGGAACGGAAAACAGAATACAATCGAGTAGGGGCCGCATGCCAATGATACAACGTCGTTTTTCGGGAATTCCTGACCCAACTACTTGGCTTGCGATCGGCTTTTTACCCGTAAAAACTTCGAATTATCCAAAATATAATTCGAATTAACCACGATTTTTTAGCATTGATTCTATATAAAATGCTAGGGACCAAGAGAAAAATTCGAATTAAAGAAGATTTCGAATTATAGAAGTTCGAATTAGCCACGTTCCACTGTATCAAAAACAACAATGTATAAGACCTACTTTGTAACAACAACAACAACAACAACAAAATATGGCCTTGAAACGTGCACCATTAGTAGAAGGCTGGGGAAATGAAATTTCAGAGGACAATGCTTCAGAAAACGAGACGTGATAAGATAAGTAAAGAAAAGATCCGTGAAGACATACATAACACCACTTAGGGAAACTATAGCTATATCAAGGTTGAGATGGTTCAGTCACTTGAAGAGGATGGATCTAAAGAGAGTAGCACGGAAATGGTTTGATAAGGACATAAAACGAAAGCAACCTAGGGGAAGACCAAGGACATGATGGATCTCCCAAATATAAGATGATCTGGAAGATAGGGGAGTGGAACTGTGTAAACTTGAAGACGAAGAAGAAGAAGAAGAATTTTATTTGCATAGACTGAAATGGAGAGTGCTCGTACACTGCACCCGGGAAACTGGAGATGGTTAAATGATGATGATTAACTTTTGAAAAACATAAGGGAGGTTTTCACTACAGTTTCCTACTCCATAGAAGCAGATTTCTCTATTTTTGGGCAGCTTCGGTGGCGAAGTTGGTAGCATGCTGATTTCTATGCCCGTGGTCAAACACGGCCGAAGTCGTCAGATTTTTTAAGAGCATTAAAAATCCCTCAGTATGCCTTCCTTCGGAGGGGAAGTAAAGCAGGCGGGCTCATGTCATAGATTTATGGCATGTACAAGAACCTTCCATAACTTCAACAGTGTGAGGCAAAATATTTAGATTAGATTTGATTAATGCTTTTAAGTTCCAACGTCGCCAGGTACGGGTTGTGATGGCATCTAGTAGCCACATTCACAGTTAGGTGTCATTGACAGTAGCTTTTGGTAGCAAAAGTAAGAACTACTTGAAATTAGCGTCTGAAGTCCTTACCTGAATCACAGATAACACACACTAATACAGCCATCACAATTAACACCGGTTATCAGACAGATTCTACACTCACCCAAAGTACACGGGGCTACACAACCTCATTGTCGCAGCCCCTAAACTGAGGAACCAACCATCTCTATTTTTGAACTTAAAAATTTTTATAAGCAATATTTTTATATGTTTTTTATTTTATTTTCATTAATACTTCAAATGTAACAGATCTGTTTTTTTTAACAAAATTTACATTGTATTTCACCATATACATAACGATTTCTTCAAATAATGTAGTTATCAAATTAGACAGTATTTTTGTATAGTTTATACCCACATTGGAGCACTTAAATCCAACCAAATATACTGTATATCAAATCTTCTACAATCCCTCCCTATATTATTCTGCTAAGGTCCCATTCCAGTTTTGTGCCGAAAATAAGGTCCCATTATCACCAACCTACACATATGGGGTACCTACAGGTTCAGCATAACCCAATGCGTAAGCCAAACGCACTCACTTACTCTATAAATGCCTCACAATTAAATAAATACCTTAAAACATGTATATTTACAATGAAATAATGAAAGAATGCAACACAGTAACCATGGTAACAGAATCTCACAGGTCCATCTATTTCTGTAAGACGCAATGCAATTCCAATTATTACATTACTGTGAAAGTTTCCAGACGGTTATAAGGTTATCACTGAACCAAATTAAGCTGTAAAATTCATCAATACATACAGTATAATGCGCTTAAGGGGGTCAAGCACTCTAGAATTTTTTCACGTGTGAGTGTGGTACGAAAGGTCATTTTCACCCGACTATAAAGGGTCTCCAAAACCACATTTAAAGGCCCTCCCATTAACAGTGTCTGTGATATTCCCAGAAAACTAACTTCGCTCTGATATACCTATGAAGGAATGACAAACCCCTAACCACTGCACCAGTAGCTGAATTGATAAAGTCTGATTATTCATACCAAGGATAAATCAGTCATAGCCTTCATGATTGAGATTTTGCTAAGTGTACTCTTTACAACTAGGGTAATGCTAGTACAGTGAAACCCCTCATATCCGAACCCCGGAAATCCGAAATCCCGGGTAATCCGAACGAGTATCTTTCGACAGTTTGAAGTTTGAAAAAATACACGCAAAAAAGAGAAACTTCTTTATTTAGTCATAAAAGAATCACATACTCTGCATTATGACCGCATTTTACATAATTAGTTGAAAAATTAACAAGAAGTACAGTTAGCATAGTGTAAAAGTGCCTAGACTACTTATACCATCCAGGATTGAGAAACGGAAACGTTGGTTATTATAATTCCGTAGGTAATCACTTTGCTAAAACAATGAAATAGCTATAGAAACACACAAAATATCACTTAATCTTTCACTTGAAATCAGTTATCTTCAATATTGTAGAAGTGACGAAAACCTTCCCGAGGAGGCAATTGCGCGCCAGCGTCGCACTAAGATGACATCGTTTGGCGTGGCTGCTGCGTGTTGTTCTACGAAGCGCAATGCGATGTCAACAGCTGATGCAGCTTCAGTATAAGTCACATTGTCTGCCGAAGTTTCTTCTTCCTCACTGTCATTAGCTATATTGCCGTCATGTTGACTTTGGACCAGACTCACTATTTCATGTTCGCTGTTTGCGCCATACCAGTCTGCCTCGCTCAATGTAGGCTACAGTCCTATACCGTAATGAGGGCTGGTCATTATGTTATGGATATCTTTCGGCTAATCCGAACAAATTGAAATCCGAACAGGCTACAGCCCCAATTAGTTCGGATTTGAGGGGTTATACTGTATAACTTATTTCTTCAACATCTTTCTTCCCTCCCAGAATTTCTTCATTCCAGTCGATCTTGCCCCTCTTTCGTCTTCAGATATGACATAGCTTACTGCTTACGTTTTGCAATTTGTAAAGGAAGTCTTGTATATTCGCTTTTCAAAATATGTTTTTCTTCTCATCGTCCAATGTGCTGCATTGTACTGTTTAATTCATCTAAATCCGTTTGTACTTCCTTGAACAGTTCAACATCATCATCTTCATTTCCCCTTTTACAGATGACACCGGGTGGGGGCAAATATGGTTCCTCTGCACTTTGTTCTGTCATTCCACCATTCCTCTTGCGACACTGTGTTCCAATCCAGGTTCCGTTTTCTAATACTATTCTCCACCGAGTCCATCCAACGCATTCTTGGTCTTCCTCGTCCTCTCTTCCCTGTCATCCGTCGTTCCAGAGCTCGTCTTGGTAGCCTTTCTTCATTCATCTGTTTGACATGTCCAAACCATCTCAAACTGTTTCGCTCCAGTTTGTTATTTAGTTTCTGTACTCCCAGTTCTTTCCGTATATCTTCATTTCTCACTCTGTCTCTCCTTGTTTTCTGGACCATACTTCTCAGCTGCCTGTATGCTCTCATCCCACTTAGTCATTGTCCAAGTTTCCACTGCATTTGTCATTATAGGAACATAATATGCTTTGTACTTAACTTCTTTAGCCTTAATTGGTATATCCTTGTTCCATACTAGAAAGCACTCCCGAGTTGTATTCTTCTGCTAATTTCCAAATCTAGTCTTCCATCTTCAGTCAGTTCACTTCCCAAGTATTTGAAGTGTTTCACCACTTCCAATTCCTTATCTCCGACTTTGATTTTTCCTTTTCCTTCTTTCTCACCTCTACTAATCACCACTGTTTTACTCTTATCCACATTTATCTTCAACCCCCATTGCTCAACCTTTTCATTTACTATGTCTAGCAAAGCAAGCTTGTAGTTTAACGTGACCGTTAATCTCGAGATCATGAGCCACGGGACCTCCTTTTTACGTGGAATCCGAACCACAGGACATGGCATTTCACTTCGAAATTTATTATGTCTAACTGCTCTTGTACCTCCATGTCATCCTCGCCCCAGATCACAACATCGTCTGCAAACAACATTACCTTCATCTTTACCCCAGTATAGTCTTTCATTGCTGCCTTCATGATGTCATCCATCACCATTAAGAACAATAATGGTGACAATACACTTCCTTGCTTTAGTCCAGTGTCAATTTTAAACCATTCCGATGTCCCGACTCTAGTCTTCACACTACTGTAGCAATCCATGCACATTTCTTTTATCATGTCTCTCAGTTCCTTGCCTATCCCCCTATTTGTTAAGCTTTCCCAAACTTTTGTTCTAGGGATGCTATCATAGGCCTTTTGAACCAGTTATTTATTTTCATTTTGTTTTTCCAAAAATTTTCAAAAAGTTGATTCAAAGTTCTAGTGATCTTTAACCTATTGATATGACCAAAGAAAAAGCAATTCTCCTTTTCCTCATTGTATCAATTACCAATTCACTTTCGCGGTATACTACATCATTCGGTAGAAGTCTCCATTATCCATTAATTTGATGTTTTTTGTTAATAATAGTCCAAATGATTTTCCTATCAACCTTCTGCAATTTATGTGTCGTTGATTAAGATTAGGGTTTAATTTAAATAAGGTTTCTATTTAGATCGTAGAATTTCGCGGCCGGTGTCAAGTTTATCATCTTGGCTTACAGGATTGAGCCGCGTCGCATATCGGTTATTATTTCACAACGTTTCGGCTGACATTGCAGCAGCCTTAACCATGGGTAGGTTCGAGTTGGTGTCGTGAACCATCCCAATAATTTCAATCGCGATGATGGTTTCAAACTTAGCAACATTTGGAAAGTTCTCCTAGCGCGCGACTGCCAGGGGCGGGGACCAATCAGCGAACAGCGTGACGACAATGCAGGGCAAGCAAGCACATCTGACTGGCAATAACCGTTAGTTTGAGTACGGACACCAACTCGAACCTACCCATGATTAAAGCTGATGCAATGTCAGCCGAAACGTCGGGGAATAATAACCGATATGCGACGCGGCTCAATCCTGTAAGCCAAGATGATAAATAAGGTTTAACTCACATGTCGCCTTGGGCATAATGACGGTATAGTAATGCCTATAATAATAATAATAGTAATAATAATATTGTATGGCCTCGGGTGCCGGGTGCAAGCATTGATGTCCAGATGGCAGCTTGCATGTCGAATTTTGTTGTTCCTATGACGGTCAAGAAGGTATCTAACCACCTTCACACTATAGCGCTTTCTAGTAGAGAAAGGAGGAACTTTTGTGTTGGCGGAAAATCCCGAGATTAATTTTGCCATTATGAACACAGCCTACAGAATTCAAATGGGTTCTTTAACATGCCAACATCGTATGACGTGAGCAGCGATTGTTTTCGCCTTTCATAAATCACTTACCACGGCCAGGAGTGAACCGGCAAGCTTGGGGTTGGCAGTCCGACTCGATAACCACTCACCCACCGTGACAAGCTATGTTTTGCATTTATCGAAAGAAGCTTTTTCTTTTTGGTACGTTGGCCAGGTACTCCTTTTGTTCATAATTAACATTATTTTAAACAGAATATTTTGCAAAGTTATTCAACGATTACTGAAATGTTATTATAGTTATTGAAAAGCATTTTTCATTATATGAAAAATCTTCTTCTTCTTCTTCTTTTGCTTTAGCGTTTGTCCTGGCTCGTGGCAGGGTCCACTGTGTGAAACCGCTGTATCCACTTAAGTCGATCATGGGCCATGTCCGGATGTAGGTTGACGCTTTTCAGATCCTTGTGCAGTCTATCGACCCAACTTTGCCCCGTCGCCCCTTTGGTCTTTTACCGCGGACCTCTAGTGTGTAGCCCTGTGTCTGCTCCTGACCGTAGCACATGCCTAAACCATCGCAGACGCCCCTCACGCATTTTGTTAATTCATTACCGTATATGAAAAATATAATATATATTTTAATATATATTTTTGTTCTCCACTGATTTACTTTCATTTCGTAAAATTTTTCAATATGATAGAAGTTATTTCAACGATATGATTGTTATAGGTTATGTTTCACATCGTCCAACGATTTCTACTTGTATACAGTACCACTGCATTTGAATATGATTTGGATGCTGTTCGATAGGTTATTCCTAGAAGCCCGGATTTTTTGTTTTAACGATACCCGCAAAATATTTCAGCAAACATATATGTTATCACAACGATATATTACCCCAAATATGCAATTTTCTTCAATATTGAAGCCGCGAAATATCGCGAAATGAAGTTATTTTGCGAAATGTGTTATATTCACCGTAAATACAGTACTGGTTGGTTCTTAAGTTTAGGGGCTGCGACAACGAGCCCCGTGTACTTTGGGTGTGTGTAGAAACTGTCTGATAACAGGTGTTAATTGTGATGACTGTATTTGTGTGTGTGTTTTAATTCAAGTAAGCACTGCAGACGATCAATTTTCAAGTAGTTCCTACTTTTGCCGCCAAACGCCACCATCGACGACTACTAGTTCAGAACTTAGCTACCAGACGTCACCGCAGTCGGCTCCTAGCAACGAACGTAGGAACCTAAGAGCGTTGTTTATATTCTTAACCTATACAATTTAGCTTCACACAGGTGTAATTAGTGGAAGGTTCTCTAACATGCCAGGGCCGATAACCTAGATGTTAGGCCCCTTAAAACAACAATTATCATCATCATCATCATCATCTAACATGCCATAAATCTATGACATGGGACCGCCGGCTTTAATTCCCCTCCGAAGGAAGGCATACCGAGGGATTTTTAACGCTCTTAAAAATCCGACGACTTTGGCCGGATTTGAACCCACAATCTTGGGCATAGAAGCTCAGCATGCTACCGACTAGGCCACCGAAGCCGCCAAAAAAATAATACAGTACTAACAAAATGCTGGTAAGAAGATTAAATAAATCATATTTATTTTAAAATGAATTGAAATAGTTCCACTATCTGTCCTTTGACAGAAAATAAGAAATCTTAAATATAAATGTTTCATAAGATTCGAGATAACGAAGTCCTTTCTTGAGCTTGATTGGTTGAAGTCGTGAAATGATGGAAGCAATGGTCTGCTTCTACTTTGGGGACAACATAAGTTTCATGAGTTAGTGAGAAAAGGAGTCATGGAGACTATGTGTTGAGGTAAATGTTAATTTAGATGTTAAATACAGAAAATATACCGTATTTGCTCGCGTATATCTCGCACTTTTTTTCCTGAAATTTCAACTAAAAAAATGGGGTGCGAGATATACGTGAGCCGAAAATACGAGTGAAATTTGTCGGTGCGAGATATACGCGGGGAATTTCCGTATTCCTCTTGTATTGTTTGGGCTTTGAAGATAAGGAAATCTGTGCTATACCACTCGCACCAACATGCTCGTATGTTTCGAAGATTGCGCAAGTAGGCCTACTGTTACATCGCAGAGAAACGCAGTTCAGTCTTCTCGAATCTCAATGATTTCTTCTTTACGTATTGCGTTGCTTCAGAGCTCGGCCGTGTGCAAGCATGTAAAGCGGCGCCGCGTGGGTGTTAGCACACTTCAGCCGCGCTCGGCTAAGTTCGAGCTCGCTCGGGCAAGTAGCGAGGAATCGATATGGAAGATATCGATCGTATCGATCGCTACGCGTCTGCGCTCTAAATTCTGCCTTGAATCATCCTTAACGAGCTCATGACGTCTTTTTCATAGGTTCTTAATGTCGCATAACCATAACACACGAACTGATGCAAACTTGCGTAAACTGACGCTATACTGTAGTGCCGCTACGAACGTACAAACTCGGACAGACCTCGCGCAAGCATGCGATGCCGGCGTGACTGTTAGCACGCTTTAGGCCTACATTGTGTCTTCAGCCGCGGTCGGGTAAGATCGAGCTCGCTCGTACATGTAGTGAGGAATTGATATGGAAGATGATCGATCGTATCCAATATAAATGCTGGAGTTCCTTTTCTGCCTTGAATCATCCTTAACGAGCTTATAACGTCTTTTTCAATGACGACTTATGGCGCGCTAAATCGAACGTGTTTATACCTCAAGGTTATTACGGTCATTTATATGACGGCGTCAAAAATGAATGCGAGATATATGCGAGTACTTTTTTCCCCCTGAAATTTCAACTAACAAAATGGGGTGCGAGATATACGCGAGCAAATACGGTAATTCATTCGAAAAAAAAAACTGAGAATTGTTCCTTATTCCTCCAAGTGTTTCTATAGTGTGTTCATTATTTAACCAAATCCGCACAAGGTACACATAGCCTAGTTAATAAGCACACTCACACCTCACTTTTCATTTCACCACTTTGAACATTTTATTTCGCCACTTTGAAGCCTTTTATCAGGGTCCCTAGTTATTCCTAATCAAGAATTGCTAAAAGGCGTATCAGTAATTGCATGTTTCCCTTATTATTTAATTATCGTATGACTTTTAGTGCCAGGAGTGTCCGAGGACATGTTTGGCTTGCCAGAGGATGTATCTGCTTTTGGCGGACACCCAAAGGGTGAACTACAAGTTCCGTTCAATTTCAAGTAGTTCTAACTTTCGCTGCCAGATGTCAATGGTATTTTGTGGGGAACTTGGAACTTTGATACAGCAAAATCTAACCTAGAAATTTAGCTTCACACAAGTTTAGTCTGTGGAAGGATCTTTTATAAGCCATAAATCTATGACATGAGACCACCGGCTTCACTTCCCCTCCGAAGGAAGGCATACTGAAGGATTTTAACGCTCTTAAAAAATCCGACGACTTCAGCCGGGTTTGAACCTGCTATCTTGGGCACCGCAGTTCAGCATGCTACCAACTATGCCACCGAAACCGCCATGTTTCCAGTGATCCCAGTGTTTGGGTTTTTGGGTGGTTTTGGCAGGGGTTGGTTCAGTTAATTTGAATATATGTCATTCGAGGTTCTCTACTTCTGTCCCGAGCACTTAGAATTAACGAGGTTTTACTGTACAACCCGCCATCGAATAATCCCCGCACCTTAGTTTTCAGGAGGAAATATTTCAAAAATACGTATTTTATAATTTTATGGTCTTTCGGTGGCCGTGGCGATATTACAGAGCAAGCATGCCCAGAAAGATGGTATAATGGCTTTCATGGCCAGTGAATTAAAACTCTGCAATTGATCTAGGTTTATGCCGTGCCTTGTGTGGGGTTTCGCGCAGTTTGCTACGCCTGTGGGGGTCGGGCGGGAACACCTAGAGCCCGCTGATGAGCCAGCTTGGTGTCCTCGGCGAAACCCCACACAAGACACGTCATAAAACAAGAACAATTGCTAAGTTTTAATTCACTGGCCGTGAAAGCCAATATATAGAGATACTGGAAAATCGCAATTGCGGTAAATGCGAATTTACTTTTTTCTGGATTTTTCAACTATTTGGTAACTAATATGACTATGTATAGCATGAATTTGCGAAACTGAATGTGCGACAAAGTGCGATAACTAGGGGTTCTTGCAAATTATTCCCATAAATGCGAAAAGTGCCCAATTTACCGAAAAATATTAAATATAATGTTTTATTACATTTTCGCGCTGCAACTTTGAAATTCGCGAGTTCTTAGCATTGGAAATTTCGGCTAAATAATCGATATTTACGAGTAATAATCGATATATAACAAAGGAGAAACTGTTCCGCCTAGTCAATACATTTATTTACAACAAGTTATAAACTTGCTATTATATGGTACATGTTTCGGGGCCTCTAGTACTGGTCCCTTCTTCAGCCATAAATTAAGTTGCAAAATCCAGTATAATTAAAGATATCATAATAAAAAATACATAAAATGATGAGTGAATGGATGAAATGAGGCGAAAAAGAACATATTACTCATGAGAAGTAATGTGAGTGCACATCAGTAAAAATTAACACCATTGGTAGTGCTAGGTTCTTGAGAATACACTTATATAGCACTGTTCTAATGTTTGTGCATGTGGAAATCACTTCACTTGGGATTTATAGCCTGTTGTTTACAATGCTGTTGACTGAAACTTGCTGTTCAAGCTGGGGCTTCTGAGCTTATAGTCTTGCATTAGAGGAAAAACATCGAGTGATTTCCACATGCACAAACATTAGACGTGTATTCTCAAGAACCTAGCACTACCAATGGTGTTAATTTTTACTGATGTGCACTCACATTACTTCTCATGAGTAATATGTTCTTTTTCGCCTCATTTCATCCATTCACTCATCATTTTATGTATTTTTTTATTATGATATCTTTAATTATGCTGGATTTTGCAACTTAATTTATGGCTGAAGAAGGGACCAGTACTAGAGGCCCCGAAACATGTACCATATAATAGCAAGTTTATAACTTGTTGTAAATAAATGTATTGACTAGGCGGAACAGTTTCTCCTTTGTTATATAGTGAATCTGTCAATACGGAAAATGAACTTCTTTCAGAGCACAATTTAATAATCGATATGTACGAACATCGATTATTGTCAAGAAAACAATCGAATACGGTAAATAATCAATTTGAAAATGGCTGCTGTTATTGCCGCATAATATCCACTGTTTTACGCCAATAAAACGATGGTTTGGGAGAAATTATTTCGTAGTTTCAACTGGTTGTGCTAGTAAAAGGAATATTCCAATCGTTTGTATAGATTCTTTTTTAAAAATTAGAGTAATAAGGTTATGCTTATACCGGTATTGGTTTATATCGCGCCGACGCTCATTTCTAGCATTTGATCATTATAAATAAAACTGTAAAGTACGTATCGTATTTTTGAATAGACAATGTTTGTTAGGCGTTCTCCTCGCTTTGGGGAATGTTGTATAATATGATGAAAGTATTCTCTACAATGTGAGAGTTATAGGTTATGTTACATGTAGTCCGGCGATATCTTCTTGAATACGGATAGGCTACTGTTTTACAGATTGTCAGTCAAGAGTCACAAAAAGGTATACCAGTAACTGCATGTTTGCATATTCAGTTTAACTTAACTTGAGAAAACCTTTGAGACTGATAAAATGTGATCATTTAAATCTTAGGAGTAGACATGAAGTTACTGTTATTTGCAGATGATGTTGGGGTCTGGGGAAGGAACACCAAAGAAGTGCAAAAACAACTAGATGCACTGAACGAAAATATTCAGAAGTATGGCTTGAAAATCAGTATAGAGAAAAGCAAGACCATGGTGATGACAAGAGGGAAAAGACAAGGAAAGGGCACTGTGAAAATTGGAAGTCAGAGTTTGGAAATTGTGGACACGTTCAAATACCTAGGAAGTGAATTGATGCAAACTGGTAGGTTGGACATGGAGATTGGCAGGAGGGTACAGCAGAGCAATGCATTCTATCAAAGTGTAAGAAAACTTGTTTGGGATAAGGAAGTACCAAGGAAAAGCAAGGAGGTAATGTATAAAATGTACTATGTACCCATATTAACTTATGCAGCTGAGACTTGGACCCTGACAAGCAGGCAAGAGAGTAGAATCCAAGCCAGTGAAATGAAATTCCTAAGAAGTATGATAGGAAAGACAAGGAAAGACAGAGTGAGGAATGAAGATGTTAGGAAGGAAGTTGGGATGGCAAAACTAAATGAGAGAATTGAGAAGAATAAACTAAGGTGGTTTGGACATGTAAAGAGGATTGAGGAAAATAGAATACCAAGACAGATGCTGGAGGCCAAGTGCAAGGGTAAGAGAGCAAGAGGAAGACCTAGAACAAGGTGGATTGATTCAGTGAAGAACAGCGTAAGAAAAAGAAATCTGGACTGGGACAAGATCGTGGAAGAAGAATTGTGGAAGGAAAGAGGAAAGCGGAGAAGTGCCATAAATACCCCGACCCGGCAGGAGCTGGATAAGGGGAAATGATGATGATGATGAAAGGTGCACAACAAAGTACACAGGATTGTCAACATTTGATTATACAAGTTGCATTGGCAGCAGTTAAGTCTCCTGTTGTGTGTGGTTCTTTTTTTTAATAAGGGAGTGTTAGAAGTACTAAAATCTCAATATCTGTATTAAAGAAATGAAGAAACTTGACACTCAGCCTATACATTTTTCAGAAATGTGAGATCTCGGAAAATAAAGGCACCAGCCTGGCTACTTGGCAAAATCGAGCTCAAGTGCTGTCGGTTGGTTGTATGACGTGAGACGAGGGCACCTGAGCTATGCTGAAAAGATCCAAAGTTCATTATGCAATCAACAATATCAGGTGTTGTGCAGAAACTCAAATTACCCTGAGCTGGTGGTGTTATCAGTACGGTGCTAACTCCACAAGCGAGATGGAGAGAACGTCGAGGGCCGGCGGAGAGTTGTATTAGTTCACTGATACCAAGGTGCCGGTTGTTAGAATAAAGCAAGCTGTGGTCAGGTGACAATGCTCGTCTATGAAGTTTACCGTGTGGCAGGTGGAATAACGGCAATACCGGGCTGTCCTGAACTCAGTGGACAAATTGGTTCAAATTCTGTGAGATGTCTTACGAAATCCTTTTGTGTGGTTTCCCTACTAACTCCTTGCCAAGTTCCATTGATATCTTTTAATAACTTGTCTTATGAGGTTGGATTCAAGGAGTGGCATTTGACCATTAAACTACCAGGCAAATAGAAATCCAATGCACCTCTTCCATGGCCCTCATTGAAAAGGGAATAAAGAGGGAGTAAACTTACATTTCATTATTTAGTTTATTATCGGTTGTATGGTATTTACCTGAAGTTAAGTAAATGTATGATTCACATTATATTAAATGCTTATGCCGGTAACCTGAAACACCCATATTTCCAATCCTGTGCATGTTTGAATTAGTTTCCGTGCATATTTATTTTGAATTTAATTTTTATCAATTTTCAAAATTCAAAATGCTCCAAAATGCTATTTTTTCAAATGAAAATGCTACAAAATCAATTTCAATAAAAGTCCTCTCGGCACGCCGGAAGGCGGAGGTAGATTTCATCGGGCAAACTTGGGGATAGGCGAAAATAGGCAGAATATGCACGTTTTCGTAGAAGGATCAGACCTCATTTATTGCGACAAAGTAGTTTATAATTGGAGCTTAATTATCTTTGTTTTTCATCATTTTATGCATATTTTAAACATTTTATTGTCTTATGGGGACGGTAACCCTCTTGTCATTTGGGGTACATTTTTATAATTGTGGTCACACTGTCCTTATGCAAGGTTTCGACACTGATGTGTAACTATGTAACGGTCTGTTACTTCTTCACGCAAAATTATATCTCCCGCAGAGATTTTGGTTGGTTCCTCAGTTTAGGGACTGCGACAACGCGCTCATGTAACCCCGTGTACTTTGGGTGAGTGTAGAATCTGTCTGATAAACAGTGTGAATTGTGATGGCTGTATTAGTCTGTAATTCAGGTAAGGACTGCAGACGGTCAATTTCAAGCAGTAGTTCCTAATGTTTTTGTCTCCCACAAATCCAACCCCTCGTCCTCGTCGTGGGAGATGGGCAACGTAATTAAGTAGGGGATTGCCTGTAGGGGTGAAGTACAGTGGGGACTTTGTGTGCCTCAATACCGCTACGGTAGCTGTGAAGGCCCTACAGGAACCCTGAAGAAATTATGGCTAACGGGGCTCTGGTGAAACAACTGCTGCCTTGTAGTTTGGAGTTGGTTCTTCAAAGGCTAAGGGAAGAAACCCTGACAGAAAATCAGCCTGGTGCCTCAGGCTTAAGGTGGCAGCCCCTCCAAGGCACTCGGAGGCAGTGGGTTAATCACTCGCTCCTCTTAAATAAACTGATTACGGAAACTGAAGCGAAATTACAAAACCGGACGGATAACCTGATGACGGCTTTTGGCATGAAGAGGACTACGAAAATCGGTTTCTGGAATGTGAGGACCTTGATGGAGAAAACCAGACTGAAACAAGTGTCACGGGAGATGAAGAACTATGGGCTGGATATCCTAGGATTGAGTGAAGTGAGGTGGCCAGGATTTGGTGAAATACAGACAACAGATGGAATTACATTTCTCTATTCTGGGGGCGATGATGAAGAACACAGGGATGGAGTGGGGTTGCTGCTCAACAGAAATGCAAAGAGAAGCCTTATGGAGTGGAAGCCAATTTCCAGTAGGCTCATGTTTGCTAGGTTCAAGACAAAGATCAGGAATGTGATCATCATCCAATGCTATGCACCTACAGAACAATCGGAGCCAGAGAAGAAGGAAGAATTCTACCAAATGCTGAGAGATGTCACAAGACAAACAAGTAAGAAGGACATTCTCATTGTTATGGGAGACTTCAACGCGAAGGTGGGCTCAAACAATGAGGGGTTGGAGCAGATCATGGGTAAACATGGCCTTGGTGAGATGAATGACAATGGGGAGAAATTTACGGAATATTGCGTCAGTCAGGATTTGGTGATGGGTGGCACGGTATTTCCTCATAGGCGGTGCCACAAGGTCACCTGGGTGTCTCCTGATCAAGTCACAGAAAATCAAATTGATCACATCGCGGTGAGCAGGAGGTTCAGAAGAAGCTTGGAAGATGTTAGGAACAAGAGAGGAGCGGACGTTGGTAGTGACCATCATCTTGTGGTTGCCAACTTCCGCATGAAGATCGTCGCAGTCCGCCGAAAGTTTAACACTCGGCACAACAAGTTTGATGTGGGCAAGCTTAAGAACCAGCAGAGATTGGACCAATTTAAACTGGAGCTCAGAAATAAATTCCAGGTGTTGGACTCAGAGACAGAGAAGGACGTGGAGACTGTGTGGAGCGAGGTAAAGAATATCTTCGTGGAAACTAGTGAGATGCAGCTCGGGTACAAGAACTACCTGCGGAAAGAATGGATATCCGATCAGACCTGGGACAAGATAAATTATAGGAAGGAGATTAAGGCCAAGCTCAACACCTGCAAGACTAGGCAGCAGAAGGCTCTCACACAAGCAAAGTATTCAACAGCAAACAGAGAGGTAAAGAGGAGTGTACGGAAGGATCATAGGAGGTGGATTGATGAGCAGGCGGAGAAAGCAGAAGAAGCGGCAAGAAGGGGGGACGTTAAGGAGCTCTATGGCATCACAAAGATGCTTTCAAAGAAAGGTTTTAATAAAACTAGGCCTGTGAAGAGCAAGACGGGCGAGATTCTCACGACGTGTGAACAGCAGCTGACAAGATGGAGAGAACACTTTGCGGAGGTTCTTAATAGAGATAGAGGACCAGAAAGTAAGCAGCGAGGAGAAGATGAAGAGGAAGCAGAAAGTGACCCAAGCATCAGCCTCGACTCCCCAACTCGGGGCGAAATACGGACAGCGTTGAAGCAGATGAAATGCGGGAAGGCACCAGGTCTGGATAATATCCCAGCGGAAGTACTGAAAGCAGACCTGGATATTACGATCGATCTGCTGCACCCGCTGTTGGAGAAGATCTGGAAGGAGGAGAAAATACCAACCGACTGGAAGAAGGGGTTGATAGTCAAGTTGCCGAAGAAAGGGGACACCACAAACTGTAACAACTGGAGGGGTATCACCTTGCTGTCCATTCCAAGCAAAGTGCTGGCGAGAGTCATCCTGAATCGTATAAAAGACTGCGTAGAAAAAAAAAAAAAGGCTTCGGAAGGAACAGGCTGGATTTCGACAACATCGCAGCTGTGTGGATCTCATCAACACCCTCCGAATCATCCTGGAGCAGAGTGTGGACTGGCGGAATGCCCTTTACCTCACATTTGTTGACTTCGAGAAAGCCTTCGACTCCGTAAATCAAAGAATTATGTGGAAGACCCTCGAGAAATATATAATTCCAACAAAGATCATCAGAATCATGGAAGAGATGTACGAAGGGTATGAGTGCCAGGTTCTTCACGAAGGCAAATTAACAGAAAAGATAAAGGTCAGTTCCGGAGTGAGACAGGGGTGTGTCCTTTCCCCCACTCTGTTCCTGTTGGTCCTGGATAGTGTGATGAAGAAGGTAATGGGAGGAAGGAAGAGGGGTATTCAATGGGGTATAAATGACAGGCTTGAAGATCTGGATTTCGCAGACGACATTTGTCTTATGGCACAACGGTACCGAGACATAGAAGATAAGCTGGGGAGGTTGCAGAGAGAAGCAGAACGTGCAGGACTGATGATCAACACCAACAAGACCAAAGAGATGAGGATAAATTCTGACATCACGACTAGTTTGACAGTTAACGGAAAGGACATCGAGCGAGTTGAGTCCTTCCTCTACCTTGGAAGTATAGTCACAAATGATGGGGGAGCAGAGGAAGATGTTCGAAGCCGTATCAGGAAGGCAAATGGTGCCTTTGTACAGCTCTACCCCATCTCGAGAAATAGAAACATTTCCAGGAAGACCAAGCTCCACCTTTTCAATAGCAACGTAAAGTCGATTCTTCTCTACGGCTGTGAAACATGGAAAGTAACAAAACCGATCAACAACCAGCTACAGGTGTTCATTAACAGATGTCTGCGTCGCATCATGAATGTGAGGTGGCCGGACATAATCTCAAATGAAGATCTTTGGACCATCACCAATCAACAACCGATTAGCATCCAGATCAAGGAGAGGAAATGGCGCTGGATTGGTCACACACTAAGGAAGCCGGACGGAGCTATTGAGAGGGCGGCGCTAGACTGGAATCCTCAAGGCGCCAGGAAGCGAGGTCGACCTAAGAAGACCTGGAAGAGGACGATCGAAAATGAAATTGCAGAGGTGGACAAGAACTGGAGTCAAGTGAAGAGAATGGCCAGGAACCGTACTGCGTGGAGAAATTTCGCCAAGGCCCTATGCTCCGGAAGGAGTGGCAGGAATTAAGGTAAGGTAAGGTAAGTTCCTAATGTTGCTACCAGATACTACCGTCAACGACACCTAGCTCTGAACTTGGCTACGAGATGCCACCGCAACCAGCAACTCGCAACGAACGTTGGATCTTCCCCTCCAAAGGCAAGCATACTGAGGGATTTTTAGCGCTCTTAGAAAATCCGATGACTTCGGCCGGCTTTGAACCCGCGACCTTGGGCTTACAAGTTCAGCATACTACCAGTTACGTCACCGAGGCCGCTTCTCACTTAGTCAGATGGAAAACTGAATGTGATTGCGTGCAAGTGCGTTGTCATGGCAACGTCTGATGGCTCATCCCTTATCAATTTAGTAGTGTTGTCATGGCAACCTCTGATAGCTCTTGGCATTTTCTTATAATTCCGAAACCATTTTTCTCATCCCTTGGCGTAATGGTGGGTCATATCAAAAATTCTTTCAGACAAAAGTTTTAGGTAATTATTAGTGGAATATAGTCCATTTTGTACGGTTTTGATATTGTGCCTATTAAGAGAGATATGATTAATGTTTCCGGAAAAACCCACTTTTTCCCACCCCTTTGGTCAATGGTTGGTGCTATCAAAAAACTCTTCAAACATAAATTTTTGGGCCTTATTCGACACATAATATGAACTTTGAATGGATTCGATATTTCAAATATTAAGCGAGTTATAGCGATATTTCACTTTTTCGAAAAATGACCCCCATTTTCACCCCCCTCGACCGATTGTGCCCATTAACGAACTCGACCGAGATTTTATAGGGATACATATTATGTAAAAAAATCAAATTGATTGGTGCAAAATTGCGGTAGTTATCGTGTCCACAAGAAAGTGATATATGTATATATATATACATAAATTATATATAAACTTTTTAACTGACGGTGATTTTGGGGTCTAGGGGATGTGAAACGTGAAGATATGTCGAAATTTTCCGGAAGTCGAAACATGGTACCCATTGCAATAGTTAGCTTTCTAATGAAATCTACCTAAAATGCTATTTTCTCGTATCTTACCAATATACCATCTGTTTGGAAGCCTTCATAGGGAGGTTATGGCTGCATGAGCTTTTAGTTCTCGCAGTAAAGAGACGCAGGTGCTCTTCATAAAAAGGGAGGTAACGCGCAGTTCGCCTCTTCTGTGGGGGTCCGGGCGGAGACACCAAGAGCCCAGAAATGAGGTTAATGTCAGTCGCGAACAGATTGTGATTCCCAGCACTACTGAATTTGCGAGTTCATGGCACAACTTAAGTTCCAGTGGCCATCATTATGGCGCATTTATCGATGGCTGCAAGAGTTGATATCAAGATATTGCAGTGCAGGGGCGGTTGGAAATAAAGATTATCGACACTAACGAGCCTATTGTTGGTCTCATCTCCGCGGATTTTGCGTATTCACGGTAAAACATGCGTTCCGCCGGACATTATTCGGACGCAGTTTCGATGGCAGCGGGGGTCGATATCGAGATATTATGGTGTAAGCACACCCGGAATAAGGTTAGCGTCTCTCACGAGCTGATTGCAATTCCCACCACCGCAAATTTAGCAAGTTCAAAGCAAGATATGTGACGTTCCACTGGCCATTACTAGTGGTTGCGTCTTTTGACCGCGTGTCACACGTGGCGGAAAATTACACCCTCTGTATCACCTTGCCTCGAATAATACCCGCAGTCAAAGTATTCAGTTCTAGTTTCTTATAGGGGGAAAAAATCGAGTAGTATTCGTGAATATATGGTATTCGTAGAAAAGAAAATGGTACGATAATTATGCCAAGAATATTAAAAGTAATTTGAAATGCTTTTCAGTTGGTCAACAGGATTGTACCCAGTTGTAATGGGGTGTTATTCGCTATACCTGAAAAAAATTACACGAGATTAACAAATTCACTTGCATGAGCTCTGACTCGATGTGCCAGAGGGGAAGTAGACGGTGGGGTAGGAGGTCAGCTTTGAGGTCAGTGCACGTGCACATACTATTGACACCGACTGCTGCTGTGCTCATCGCGCGGTATGAATCCAATGGCCTCTCCTCTAAAACCGCCGCCTGGCCGATGCGCAGTGCTAGAACGGCTGATCTGTACTAGTTTTGATCGTCATCAGATCCTTCACACTCGGTCCACTGCGGACAATGCAAGTGAGCAGTGCTGACTTGAGAATGAATACTACATCAACCAAATAATCAGCTAAGTTAATTAATCCACTTCCAAATTACAATAATACCAACCTGCCCATTCATTATCCATTACAGTTTATCACACTAAACCAGTAAACTTGAAGGTCAATGGCCACCAACGATATCACATAAAACTAACAAATCCTGAGAAGTTGCACAGGTTTACAATAAACTTACGGAGGTATAAAACAGCTAAGAAGGACTGGGAGGTACAAAGAGCTAAGAAGGACCAGGAGGTAGATAAGAGCTAGGAAAAAGTGTGAGGTACAAAGAGCTAAGAAGGACCAGGAGGTACAAAGAGCTAAGAAGGACTGGGAGGTAGAAAAGAGCTAAGAAGGACCAGGAGGTAGAAAAGAGCTAAAAAGCACCAGGAGACACAAAAGAGCTAAGAAGGACCAGGAGGTAAAAAAGAGCTAAGAAGGACCAGAAGGTAGAAATGAGCTAAGAAGGACCGGAATGTAGAAAAGAGATAAGAAGGACCAGAAGATAGCTAAGAAGGACCAGTAGGTACCAATGAGCTAAGAAGGACCAGGAGGTAGAAAACAGCTAAGAAGGACCAGGAGGTACAAAAGAGCTAAGAAGGACCGGGAGGTACAAAGAGCTAAGAAGGACCAGGAGGTAGATAAGAGCTAGGAAAAAGTGTGAGGTACAAAAAGCTAAGAAGGACCAGGAGGTACCAAAGAGCTAAAAAGGACCGGGAGGTACAAAACAGCTAAGAAGGGCCAGGAGGTACAAAGAGCTAAGAAGGACCAGGAGGTAGATAAGAGCTAGGAAAGACTGTGAGGTACAAAAAGCTAAGGACCAGGAGGTACCAAAGAGCTAAGAAGGACCAGGAGGTAGATAAGAGCTAGGAAAGACTGTGCGGTACAAAAAGCTAAGGACCAGGAGGTACCAAAGAGCTAAGAAGGACCAGGAGGTAGAAAACAGCTAAGGATCAGGAGGTACAAAAGAGCTAAGAAGGACCGGGAGGTACAAAAGAGCTAAGAAGGACCAGGAGGTACAAAAGAGCTCAGAAGGACCAGGAGGTACAAAAGAGCTAAGAAGGACCAGGGGGTACAAAAGAGCTCAGAAGGACCAGGAGGTAGAAAAGAGCTAAGAAGGACCAGGAGGTACAAAAGAGCTAAGAAGGACCAGGAGGTAGAAAAGAGCTCAGGACCAGGAGGTAGAAAAGAGCTAAGAAGGACCGGGAGGTACAAAAGTGCTCAGACGGACCAGGAGGTAGAAAAGAGTTAAGAAGGACCAGGAGGTACAAAAGTGCTCGGACGGACCAGGAGGTAGAAAAGAGTTAAGAAGGACCAGGAGGTACAAAAGAGTTAAGAAGGTCCAGGAGGTACAAAAGAGCTAAGAAGGACCAGGAGGTACAAAAGAGCTCAGAAGGACCGGGAGGTACAAAAGAGCTAAGAAGGGCCAGGAGGTAGAAAAGAGCTAAGAAGGACCAGGAGGTACAAAAGAGCTCAGAAGGACCAGGAGGTACAAAAGAGCTAAGAAGGACCGGGACGTAGAAAAGAGCTAAGAAGGACCAGAAGGTAGAAATGAGATAAGAAGGACCAGGAGGTAGAAAAGAGCTAAAAAGCACCAGGAGACAGAAAAGAGTTAAGAAGGACCAGGAGGTACAAAGAGCTAAGAAGGACCGGGAGGTAGAAAAGAGCTAAGAAGGACCAGAAGGTAGAAATGAGATAAGAAGGACCAGGAGGTAGAAAAGAGCTAAAAAGCACTAGGAGACAGAAAAGAGTTAAGAAGGACCAGGAGGTAGAAAAGAGCTAAGAAGGACCAGGAGGTACAAAAGAGCTCATGACGGACCAGGAGGTAGAAAAGAGCTAAGAAGGACCAGGAGGTAGAAAAGAGCTAATATGGTCCAGGAGGTACAAAAGAACAAGAAGAACCAGGAGGTACAAAAGAGCAAGAAGAACCGGGAGGTAGAAAAGAACTCCGACGGACCAGGAGGTAGGAAGGAGCCGTGACGGGACTGGGCGAGCTCTGATGGACCGGAAGGTCGAAGGGATCTCAAAAGGGACAGGAAGGGCAAAAAAAGGTCTTTGGGGCTTTAGGATTGAAGAGCTATTGATTGAATTGAAAATGGCAGTATGTCTGGCTATGGACAACACCACCTCAGCCACTAACTTCTGGAAATTTTGAAGTTTGACTGGACATGGAAAGGAAAGGGTATTATTAAAAATTGTATGGCCTGTTACCTGGTGTAGATATTTTGATATGGTGCCACCTAGGTCCTCTAATCACCCATTTTGACATGCCGCTCACACTGCCATCTACTGTAACAAAAAAATGGAGCTCTGCTGGGCAACCTAATGCTGAGACTCATTAATTTTCTCTTGTAGTCACCAAATGTGATTGAAAGTTTCTTTTATGAGGTAATATTGTATCACTTGGATTGGCGTGGATATTTCTGTCCATCAAAAGTCTGACTTCCTCTGTCGGGACTTGGGACATCAAGCCACTGAGGAATTTAGCACTGAGAAACTCTCACCTCTCTGGGTTCGGGTGGTGCGGGAGGCCGTCGGTCCGACGAACCCGACTGTCCCACCGAGGACGAGCCGGCTCGACCTCCGGGACTGCCCGCCACGGACGTGGCCACCACAAACTCCGTTAGCGTGACGTCCGCCGTTCCTCCCGACTCCAGGGGAATGGGATGCTGACGGAAGTGCTCCAACATGTCGTAGATGGTGGGGAACCATAAGTGCTGAACACGACACTGGCCTTGATCGTTCAGAGTCATCCGCAGGTGCTGAAACAGAGGGAGTACTTAGTTTTTGTTGCTTTAAGGAGTGGAACAGCTAGGACATATGCCCCTACAGAGGGAGTAGATGGAGCTAGATTACCACCTGTGCAGAGCCATGGGCATGAGGGGAAAGGGGAAGGAAGGTAGTGGGGGGGGGGAATTTCTGCAGTGCTACAGGGAGCATTAAAAAAAAACTCTATCACACTAACGTAATCGTGTATGTTTATGATCTTACTTGGAGCTAATTAACCTTTACACTGCTACGCCCGAGATATCTCGAGTGAGGTAGAATGTCACGTCCTTGCTGCACCCGAGATATCTCGTCGGCAACTTCAGCTGAATTTCTGAAGAGGAAGTAGGTACCTTTGGAGTTTCCTTCGGTTTTCAAACTTGAGCGGCAGCAAGCTATATCTTTTAGGAACATAATGGACCATCAGTAAAAATGCAGACGGCATTTTAATGCTATCTACGGTGAAATATCCAAAATAGTGCATTCAGCTCGGTGCACAACCTAGGTTGGTAGTCCAGCGACTACTTAGGCCATTATGGACAACCCTATTTTTAAGTTAGCTAAACTGTCTAAAATGTCTGACATTCGTGATTTTTGAAAGAGTGCTGTGCAATTTGGTCAGAATTTAGCACTTGTGAAACAGGAATATCGAACTTTTTATACGATATAATACTTTTGGCTCCAATGGACAACCCTTATTTTCTCCGTTCTTAATTTTTGTGGAAATAACATAAGTCTGAAATCTATTCCGGAATTATTTTGCCAGTTCAGATGAAATGTCTTATCTGCTTTGGTCACTTTTCATATATTTCATATTATTTTAGACAACATATTTTAAAAATTTATTCAGCATGGAGGGTTTTGATAGTCTCTCACAATATTAGCAGTGAAAAGGTTAAGATACCTGGTGTCAGGGCAGATGAACTCGCTGTTCCGCCCCTTAAAACCTAAATAACTAACTAAGACGGTACTTGAAATCTATTTGATAGAATTACTCTAAACTTGGGATATTTACACACAATTCAATGACAGAATAAGAAATGAGAGGACCAGAGAATTAATGAAGGAGGAACCATTACAGGATGGTATAGAGAAATCTAGACTTAGATGGTATGGACATGTAAAACGAATGGAGGAGAAGAGGATACCCAGGAGAGTACATGAGACGAAGTGGGAAGGAAAGAGACCGAGGGGAAGACCGAGAGACATGTGGCTGAAGGGGGTGGAAGAAAGCGTGAAGAAGAGAGGAGAAGACTGGACAAGGGTGGAGGCTGAGAGATGGTGGGAAGACAGAAGACGTTGGAGAGGCTTGTGTTCCAAACAGACCCGGCCAGTGGCTGGAAACTGTGCAAGATGATAACAAAAGATACTATTGAGATTGTGTAGACTGTCAAAATTGTACAGTGCACTCCCGATAATTAATGCACGGACTTCCGCGAATTATCCGCAGTTATGCTTTTAAGCCTAGTAAAAACAAAACTATTGGTTAAAATATTGAAATGTATTTTATGAACACGCAAATAAATAATTACAACACTTTATAACATTGTATTGTAAGACACACTATGCTAGAGGTGTGTGGGTTATGCCAACATTAATATCTAAGAAAAAAAGATTCATCACTTTTTGTTTCTTAGATCGTTTATTTTTTCTAATTTTAGATTGTACATTTCTGAAGAAAACAATATACTGTATGAGAACGAAATTTCATCTCAATTTTCTAAGAGATAAGTGTGACTAACTTGACTGTGAGAACTTTTGGGATTTCCGTTGCATCATTCCCATACTTGATATCTACTAAATATCCATTTTCCTCACCGACAGTCAAATTCCGTACAATATACTCCTCGCTTTCATGTCTGAAACTGTAATAGTCTTTATCGAAATTTAACTACTGAATGTCACTTTCTACTACATCTTGGGATTCATAGGTGAGACCACCTGGCCCGATTTAAATATAGTCGTCACAGAAGCCGGCAAACGCTTGCTTTTGTGCGAGTGTAGTAGCGGTAATTTTCTCCCATGACTTGTTGACTGCATGAAGAGCATCCAACAAATAAGCTCTTGGCGTCGCCATTAGACAATAATCGCTCGACAAGACGCTCTCCGCACATCTACAAAATACCTTCACAACTCGCCCGACCTTGGGGTGTGGTTCAGAGTGAAAGTGCTTTGAAGATAAAAGAAATCCGTGCTATACCCCGTTCGGCGACATGCTCGTATGTTTCCAAGATTGCAGCATTCTGGTAGCAGTGCACATGTTGGTCTAATTTTACATAGCTAAGAAACGCAGTTAGTCTTCTCAAATCTCAATGATTTTGTCTCCATGCATCGCATATTAACAAATTCACAATGAAATTTGATAAAATGGTCCGGCTTCTCCCAGTGTACCAATGGGCTCTTCAGTTGGATATGGTTCACCTCACCAAGACGCGTGGCCAGTACGTACTGAGAAGGCCGCTGCATGGCACAAATGTCGCCACGACCAGCGCCAATGTACTACAGAAGTCAAAACTTCCTAATCAAAATGGCTAGCCAGGCCATTTTATCAAATTTCATTGTGAATTTGCTAATGCACATAATTCAAACGGACATTTAAAATTCTGTTTCCTTCGGAAACACACATTTCCACGCATCGTATCGTATTAAAATTCTTTAAAACGACGGAGAGATTATTCTATTTAGCGGGATGATTAGTTGCTGTAAGAATTACTACTTTAAAAAATAGTATTGGAGACCCACGAATTGACCGCAAAACGAATTATCCGCACGCGAATCATTGGGAGTACACTGTATAACAATATCCAATCTACCTGAAAAAAAAAAAAAAAAAAAAAAAAAAAAAAAAAGTAATATGTGTCGATAATAATTGATCACCACGAATGGCCACGAAAGCAAATTCCACACATACGAAGCTTCGAGTAATGCAGTCAGGATGGTGAGAATACCTTAGCTCTGCCCTGGAAGTTGAACGTGAGCACGAACTCGCCCTTCCGCGTTTCGCTCTGCCGGACCAGGAACACTCCATGGCCCGTCGCTCCCTCGTGCAGCACCAGCTGCGCCGCGTCGCATCTCGGCAGCGTCCCGTGAAACCAGGGATACTCGCGCAAGGACGTCGACAGGTCCAGCTCAGGCTCGGCGACTGCAACGCAACCAAGTTTCAGGTTTAATGATGGAGAAATAATACACAAGTTACTTTTACGTAAGGGCAACCACCAATAAAGATTTCAAATCCTGGTCAACTACAGTGGCGGCCGGTAATAATGTTGCAGTTATTTATTTAGCGTATGGCATTACACATGAAACATAATAATAATAACAAAAAATAATAATAATAAAAAGTACATACAAGCACAGATATCTACCTATAACCTTATGTCCCGACTATTGATCCAGTCCAGGTTCGATGGTGTAGCACTGAAAAAAGTTGATAGGGTCACCTAGGTATGCTCTTATTTTGCAGTCTTCAACAATGTGCTTGATGGTCTGATTTGGTGAACCACAATCACAGCAGGGGTCTGGCCGCTTCCCCCAGTTTTGCAGGTTGTATGCACAAACTCCATGTCCTGTACGGATGCGGTTAATGGGTTTCCATATATGTCGCGGTCCTTCAAAGTCCTTGGTTTTCTTTACGGGATCAATGAGGTCACGGACTTCGGGTGGGGCATTCCTAGTCCATGTTTCACGCCATTGAGCTGCAATGTTGAAATTACTACCAGTAAGCTGTTGAGCCAGTCGCAGGGGTGCATTCCTGGACCGGAGCTGGTTTATTGCCGTAGCGGGAATGTCGACATGGGTTGGAAGTGCAGGGTAGTTCATTATTTTCGAATATTCCTTCCTCAGTGCATCTTGTCTTCTTAACACCGGAGGGGTTATGTGGCTGAATGTTGGGAGCCAGTAGAGTGGAGTAGTTCTTATACAACCGGAGATGGTTCTCATGGCTATGTTGAGCTGAGTGTCTACCTTCTTTACGTAGGGGCTGTTCATCCATACCGGCACACAATATTCAGCTGTAGAATATACTAAACTGAGCGCAGAAGTTCGAAGCGTATCTGCTGAAGCTCCCCAACTAGTGCTGCAAAGGTTGCAGTGTTGCACAACGACCAGATATTTCATAGAGAAAAGTATAGAATTCTATTTTTTTTTCCCTCTTACATGGATAAGAGTTGATAATTTTGTTCTTTAATAGTTTAGGAAATCTCAAAATCTCATAGTACTGTGAACCACATTCCCATTCCACTCCAACATGTAACTACATTATTCCGTAGATTCCTTTAATCGACTACCTCTTGTGCCATTAGGCAGAATTCTGTGGTGTGTGTTTGTTGTTTTAGGATTTAATGTGGTGATGGATTTTTTAAAATTTTTAAACCATGTGTACACGTGGGGCTATTATACGTCAGCATCGGGGGGACGTCGCGCCATATTTTCATCTTCTTTTGTTTTTGTAAAAACAA
Source organism: Meconema thalassinum (assembly GCA_946902985.2). Classification (NCBI taxonomy): domain Eukaryota; kingdom Metazoa; phylum Arthropoda; class Insecta; order Orthoptera; family Tettigoniidae; genus Meconema; species Meconema thalassinum. The sequence continues at coordinate 127,907,569 of OX336388.2, forward strand.
TAAGAGTGACTTTGTTTTGGCGAGAGGCCATTGTCGTGTACTGGTGTGGGCTCCAGAAGTATTTGAGGTTTAGGTGAAAGTTAAGCTGTTTGTAGTACCAGTGGAAGTGTGTGTATTACGGGAAAGTAATGTGGTTACTCAATGTAGAGTTTTGTTTGGCTGTGGTGCCAAGTTGCTGTGAAATTGAGTGGGCTAGTGCAACGTGCGTTTGCAAATTGGATTGATGAAGGCTGACGTTTGATTGTGCACATCAGTGGTGATGTGTTAAGTTGTGTGGATTCACAACCTAGGAAGTGTGTGTTCCCTTTAGTGAAGGTGCTGTAAGCCTCATTTGTCGCGACTGCACTCTTGCTAGAATTCTGTTGTATTATTTGGCCCGACAGTTTTCCCTCATGTTGGGCGTCCACGTGTCATCATCATCATCATCATCATCATCATCATCATCTTCTATAGTTTCCAGCCCCTGGCCGGGCCTGCTTGGAACATAAGCCTCTCCATCGTTTTCTATCCTCCCACCACCTTTCACTCCTCACTCTGTCCCACTCCTCTCCTCCTTCCTTCACACCCACAATCCACCTATCTCTTGGCCTCTTGCCCTCCATTTCCATCTCATGCATCCTCCTTGGTATCCTACATTCTCCTAACATGTCCGTACCAACCCATTCTTGACTTCTCTCTGATCTCTTGTAAGGGATTCTCCTCCACCTTCTCTCTTACTCTCTCATTTCTTGCTCTATCCCTTCTAGTTATTCCTAATCTGCTATCTGAAATTTCATTTCGCAAGCCTGGATCCTGCTCACCTGTCTCTTCTTCATAACCCACATTTCTGATGCGTACGTGAGTATTGGGACATAATATGTTCGATAAAATACCCGTTTGCTCTTCTGGGGTACGTCCCTGCTCCATACCAGACCTCTCACGCTCGGCAGGAATCCATGGGCTTGCCTTCCTCTCTCACTGAGCTCCTTGTCATTTCTACCACTTACTTCTATTACACTTTCTTTCTCTGACAACATTCATAGAGACGAATTTCCAGAAGCACCAAAAGACTTCAGTTGCCTTCTTTGACTGAACGGCAGCATATGATACTGTCTGGAGACAAAGTCGGATTCTCAAACTTCTTCGGACTATTCCACGCTTAAGACTTGTGAATCTTATCAATAATATGCTCAACAACAGAAGATTCCAGGTTGTACTGGGAAACAAGAAGAGCTCAAATAGGAAGTTGAATAATGGTCTTCCTCAAGGCTCTGTGTTGGCTCCTTTACTGTTCAGCTTATGTATAGACGATATGCCAGACGCCACGTCTAGGAAATTTGGATATGCTGATGATTGGACCCTTGCTATTAACCACACAGATTTTGAAATCACTGAGGGCACACTAACCAGGGATCTATGAATTATGGGCAAGTATTTCCGTGACTGGAGGCTACAGCCTAGTGCTACTAAGACAGAAGTGTCATCTTTCCATCTAACAGACTAGCCAATACAGAACTGAATGTCTATTTTGAAAATAGATTACTCCCAAGCAACAAATATCCCAAATATTTCGGAGTTACTTTAGATAGGACTCAGAGTTTCAGAGAACATCTTAACAGAACAGCTGCTAAGCTCATATCTAGAAATAATATTCTACAGAAACTGTGTGGTAGAACATGGGGTTCATCTGCTTCTACACTTAGGACTCCGCCCTTGGTTTGGTGTACCCAGTAGCTGAATACCGTGCGTCCACCTGTATGAATAGTGCTCATACCAAGCTTGTTGATATTCAGCTCAACCAAACTATGCGCTTCATCTAGGAGACAATTAGATGTACTCCGACATATTGGCTGCCAGTGCTAAGTCACATTCCACCTCCAAGTATGAGACGAGAACATGGACTTATGAAGGTGTACAGGGCCATCTGCAAAAATCCTCATCTTCCCATGCACCATGATTTTCCTGGTATTAGTAGGAACATACTTCGCTCACGCCACCCTCCTCTGACTACTGCCAAAGGCTCGTTGAAAGTGAGTTCAACGTGACTGCCCGTTGGAAGCAGTTCCGGTCGATCTCTGCCTCACCGGAACAACAAACTATGCCATGCATCACAACCAAGCCACCAGGTTTTGAGCTTCCTAGATAAAGTCCACCCTAAATAGAATAAGAACAAATTGTGGCAGATGCGCGGACTCTCTTCACAAGTGGGGGAAAACTCCATCTCCGAAATGTACCTGCAGTGCTGAAAGACAAACTATTCAGCATATCACAAAAGATTGTCCACTAACTGCCTTCTCTGGGGCTTCAATTGAGTTCCTGATGGCTACACAAAAATGTATAGACTACATAAAGGATGTAAATCTGACATTGTAACCCTTATCTGAGTTCAGCCTTGTATATAGTTTTTTTTTTTTCAATGTTGCTTTAATTATCTTTATATTATAATATGTATTGTTATGTGCTTTGTACCATACGCTAAATAAATAAGTTCCAACTTTCGCTACCAGATGTACCTAACAACTAGTGGTGAACGTTGGAACTTGGATAGAGCGTTTCAACGAAATATAACCTAGAAATTTAGCTTCACACAAGTTTAGTTTAGTGGAAGGATCTTTTACATGCCATAAATCTAAGACATGAGACCGTCGGCTTTAATTTCCATCTGAAGGACGACATACTGAACGATTTTAACGCTCTTAAAACATCCGACAATTTCGGCCGGGTTTGAACCCGCGATATTGGGCACAGCAGTTTAGCATGCTACCAACTACGCCACCGAAGCCGCTATAATTGTTAATAAGGCAACACTGAAAAATTGCTTTAAAGCTATCTTTAAAATTGAACTCTCCAAGTCTTCAAGAACCTGATAATAATAACAATATAGCCTTGGGTGCCGGGTGCAAGCTATGTTATTTGACACGCAGAGGGTAGCTTGCATGTCGAATTTTGTCGTTCCTTGAAGCACTATGAAAGTCAAGGAGGTTAGATACCTAAGCACCTTGTCACTATAGCGCTTTCTAGTAGAGAAATGAGGAACTTTGTGTTGGCGGAAAATCCTGAGATTAATTTTGCTATTATGAACATGGCTTCTGAATTCAAATGGGTTCTTTAACATGGCAACAACGTATGACATGCGAGTCTTAATTTTCGCCGCCTTTCAAAAATCACTTACCACGGCCAGGAGCGAACCTGCACAAAGAACGTGATGATATTGGTATTAGTAATGATTTGGATGATGATGAAGATGATAATGGAGTTGATACCTGAGAGTGGCCTGGATGTCATGAAAGATAAAGATGTCACAAATGCTCGCTCCCAGAGTCAGGGGAACTGATGATATGAATTCAAAATCTTATGATCTGGCCAGGAGTCGAGCATAGGGTCCTAATGACCAAACGCTATTAACCAAGAGCCATAAACACCTACTTTGTTCTAGTTCAGTCCGCGAGGTGCAGAGCTCAAAGTGACTGTTGCTGGAGAGTCTCAGGCCTGGCGTGTCGCGCCCTCCACCTCCCGTCGCCACCGCCGCCTGCAATCTCGGGGGCAGCTCGGGAGGATGTTCCGCCGCACTCGACCCTATGGCTCCGTCCGACTTGTTGCCTGCCGCCTCCCCACTTCCCAGCAGACTTCGACTGACACAGAACACACAAGAATCTTTTGAGATAAACGGCAATAACATTTACCATGCTAGTAGAATTACATTATTTAAATGACTCATGGTGGTTCCGTACTGATATGCTAGAATAGTTCTTAATAAGAATTGTACACCCGAATGAATAAATACTATAAAGAAAATTAATTATTTAACTTTTTTTAGTACATGTTTCGAGGATTAATTACATTTTATCCCCTTCATCAGCTAAAAAACATATTGAAAGAACAAAATAAAACGTAGCACAGTAATAAGATATGTTATTAAACCTAATATGGTGCACCAAAGCATATGCTTTGAACTAACCTCTCTTTACCAAGAGATCACTTTCCTTCACGTCGTGTTACTTGAAGCCGCTTGGATTTGAAAAGGCTTAAAAATGGATCTTTAAGGATACAGGCTCTTCATTAATTATAGACCTACACGGATTGGTGAAGTATTGGTATTCCAAATCTACCATTTCAAGCTTCAACACGGAACTACTATTTGTCATAAGCTCCTGCAAGCTCATCACCGTCACCATCTATTTCATTTCATTTCATTCTGATCTGATAACCTAAATTATATGGCGCACCATATTAGGTTTAATAACGTATCTCATTACCGTACTATGTTTTGTTTTGTTCTTTCAATATGTTTTTTAGCTGATGAAGGGGATAAAATGTAATTAATCCTCGAAACATGTACCAAGATAAAGTTAATAGTTAATTTTCTTTATAGTATTGATTCAGACGGGTGTACAATTCTTATTAAGAACTATGCTAGTAGAATGTAATGATATTTACCATCATCATCATCAACTTTAGTTTTCCAGCCAGGGACGGGTCGGAGAAAATATGACACCCCTCCACTTTATGACGATGATGATGATGATTCTTGATTTAAGGGACCTAACATCTAGGTTATCAGCCCCTAATGAAATGAAATGTTATACAAACAGAAACAAGAACTTTCCATGGGATCCTCGCTTTCTGGCATGGTAGCCAACATATATCTAGACCATCTAGAACACAAGGAAATAGTGGACAAAATTGGGGGCTTGGAAGATTGGGGAAGGCACGTAGATGATGTGTTGGTAGTCATTGATGACAGCCTTGAAAATAGAAGAATTATTAGATAAGTTAAACATGGATAGCAATATACAATTTACCTCCTGAGTCAGCTCTTAATAATGACATCAATTTCCTTGACACTACAGTCTCCAAGATGAACAATAAGTTACTTACTTCGTTGGCCACACGAACCGAAGTCGGTTCATTGCCTCACTCTTTAGCCTCTTTCATTGGTCTCTGTTTCTAGCCATTTTCTCGTCGGCTCCCAGTGTCTCCAGGACCCAGGGGTCTCGTACCTTGTGGCTTCCCTTCTAGCACCGTCTTCACCATTTTCTCTTCTCTTCTCAGGACATGTCCCAGCCATTCAATTCTTCTGCTCTTTATTACAGCTGTCACATCGGGTTCATTCATTAAACAGCGTGTGGATTTCAATATTTTTTCTTCTTCTAAAGATTCTATTTTCAGACACTGGCCCAAAAACTTTTCTTAACACCTTGTTTTCAAAAGTTACAATTTTTCTCTCCATTTTCTTGCTCGGTGTCCATGTTTCCGCCCCATACATTAATACTGGTCACACGATTGTCTTGTAAATGTGGAGTTTTGTTGTTTTCGTTAATAGCCTGCTGGTAAATAGTTTATTCATTGAAAAGAGACATCTCTCTGCAGATTTTAGCCGGTTCATTACTTCCTCCTCCATGTTGTTGTTGGCATTGACTGTACTCCCTAGGTATTTGAAAGACCTAGTCTTCCTAAATTTCATATCTTCTATTGCCAGTACTCCCTCTGTTTCCTCTTCATTGTTTCTGGTTACAATCATACACACTGTCTTATCTACATTGATTCTCAGACCCACTCGAACAATAAGTTAACTTATAGAATATTCAGAAAGCCTGCCCAGACCCATGCACTATAAAAAGGGACTCTAACCACCCGTGCAGCCAAATGAAGGCAGCCTTCTTTAGTATGGTAAAAAGGGACCCCAATCTTCCCCTTTCCAAAGCAGACCTAAACAGAGAAATTAGCACCTTCCACCAAATCGCTAAGGTTAATGGTTTCACATCCTTGTTTGTTAAAAATATAATTAACAAACTTAAAAATAAACCGGTCACTCGCCTAACGCCCGAACGAAAAGAACAATCTAATTATGCTGTCTTTACCTATTTCTACGCCAAAACCTACAGCATATCAAATATTTTCAAAAACTGTGGTTTGAGAATAGCATATAAAACTTCCAACAGTAATGCTAATATTTTGTTTAACACCAGCAAATTGAATCCTAAGAACAAATTCAGCAAGTCGGATATTTACAAGTTGAAATGTACGGAATGCGAGGCTAACTATTTGGGACAAACAGGTAGGTCATTTGCCACAAGATATGGGGAGCACATTAACGCCGTAAAATATAATACATTTTCCGCTACGCCATTACACATGAAAGAAGCGAGACATAGATTCACTATCATCAGCAGCGATATGGAAATCATACATTTCACGAATAAGGGGACTACTATGAATATTCTAGAAGATATTGAAATCAATTTTGCTCAAAGGACATCCCTCCTTATGAACCTCAATGAAATTAATTTTCATGTTAATGTCCTTAACGACACTCTAGCGAATTACATAACCAACAACAAACCACCTCGAGTCCCCTCGCTGTAGATCCAGCCCTTCCCCCCTCCAGCTATCGTGTTCACTTTCTCCTACCACCCCTCCCCTTGCTTCCCAGCTGACTGGCTTACCGTCTCACTCAGTAGTGCCTCGCTCCTGGCCTGGACAGCACGGCTCTGTGGACGCCTTGCCGCATTGAAGATAAGTAAGTTTCCTTACATACGCATTTCAGTATTTTGGGTTCTTTAATATTTTCCTTATTTCTCGGTTCCCCGTTTTTATACTCAGTTTTCCTTTTTCAGTTATGAATTGGGACCTTTCCTGGATACTTTGCCATTAATATGATGGCCGCATCTAACCTGGAAAATATAGACAAACTTCCAAGTTTCGTTCCCACTCCAGTCAATAGCCTACAACAAAAGTGTTCATCCAGATCGACTTATAATTTTTACGACTAAAGAATGTGTTTTAACAACTAAAATAAGTGATTTGTGCAACGAAACGAACATCCTCAAGAATATTATGTTGGACTGATCAAAAACTGGTTTAGCCCCGTTTGAGGCCTTGCTGACTAGTTTTTATAACCGATTGGTTCCTCATGTGTTTTATGTATTTTAGCTGTACTTTTTAACTGTATATATGTTCCTTTTATGTGTGTTTTTATCATCGCAATACCAACTTCATTTTCTTCATGTCAACATGTGTTTTAGTGCTGCTCAATATTGTCTGGCTGATGAAGACACCAATAAGCGTCTTAGGTGTCGAAACATGTACCAGGTATGACGAGTGAATAACTTGTTCAAATAAAAATAAACAGTATTGACTGGGCGGAAAAGATTGTTTATATTGCATAATCACAATTGTCAATACGGTAACATGTGTGACTCACAGAGTTCAATATGTGACTGTTAATCGTGAGATCATAAGCCACGGGACCTCTTTTTTTACGTGGAATCCGAACCACAGGACATGGTATTTCAATTCGAAAATCTCACATGCATTGACGGGAATCGAACCCGGTCTGCCGTGGTGAGAGGCCAACAGCTTGACCACTGCACTCCCCCCCCCCGAAACAAAACACAAGTAAATAACAGATAATGTAAGGAACAAGGTCAGGATGTCAGGAGGAACCATGAAAGATTCAAATCAGTGCAGCACAATAACAATAATAAATGTTATTGGTTCTACGTCCCTTTTAACCATTGCGGCTTTTGGCGACGCCGGAATGTTGTCCCGAAGGGGATCTTTAACGTGCCGGTAAATCTACTGACACGGCTCCCTCGCATCTGCGCACCCTCAAATGCCAACTGGCTGCGCCAGGATTCGATCCTGCAACCTTGGGCTTAGCAAGCGAGAACGTTACCGCTACGCAGCCAGCCCAATGGAGCATAGGGGAGAGTAACGGAAAGGTATTTAAATTCACTTAGTCGTTTAAAACTAATCAAGGATTGTCTTGATCTCCAGCATCTCTAGAAGATCCAACCTGCAACAACTCTTCTTGTTAACATGGGGGCGACTGTGGAAGTGAACGTGTGTTAGCGCGCAAACGTTCCAGTCACCAGTTCCTCTCATGTTCAAGCTGCATTCATATACAGGAGTTCTTCTCACGACAAGGGGCAACTGACCTCATAGTTCCACCCCTTAAAACAACAATAACTAACTACAGGATGTTTACCAAAACAAACAAACAAACAAACAAACAGATTTCCCTGACAATTCCCTGATTTTTCCAGGATAAATCAGAAGATTCCCTGAGTAACAGTAGCAGCCATGATAAATATATAAAACAGAGTTTGAACTTAAAGAGCATTTGAAAAAGCACTCGAACAATAAAGGGAGCATGACAAGGTTGGAAAAGAAAAAAACAGAAAAATATATTTTTCTATATTTTGCCGATTTCTCAATTTTTCATCCAGAAATCTATTGTACTTTGAGTATTAAAAGTAGCTCGTCAATAGTGATGCTCTCAAAAATAATACATCTGCACATTTATATACAAATACACAGTGTGCTCTATTTTGATTTAATGCCACTAAGAACAATCATCACCAGACTATACTTGAATGAGTAATTTCCAATTATTCAAGGTAAAAATAAAATTCCCTGAGTGTTATTAAAATACCCTGATAATTCCCTGAATTTTTCCGGTTTTAAAAATTCCCTGAGAATTCCATGTTTTTCAGAGTAGTAGACTAACTTCTCATGACAACTTTTGTTGGTTGAAATTAAATTGTGAAATAAAATTGAGAGGCTACCGGTCCCTCCACTCACCTGCCATCCTGACTGTCGCTGTTGGGCAAGGCCGATCTCATACAGTACTTGATGGTGGCCAGCCACGACCTCATGTCGTCCGTGTCGTGCGCTTCTATCACGTACTCCATGTTGTTCTCAGCCTGCAACACACAACAATTACCAGACTTTTACTAACGAGGATCTACAGCAGGGTAACTTTATTGGATGATATGGTTGTTTTATACTCTGTAAGCTTGGAGAATGGTATCGACATTTGGCTGGAAATTTCATGTCAGTGATCGCTAGGGCTAGGATTTTTATTAAACAAAATGAAATACCGATAGGTATTCAATAATTTTACTACGCCTTATGTCAATAAATTGAATTAATACACTAAACACCCGATCAACAACTGACAAACTACAGAAGTTTGATCGACAGATTCTTCAATCAGACAATAATCAATAAAAAACACCAGATTGAGGGCCAGTGGAGACTTTTGCCCAATTCAATACTTCACAAGGAAAATGAATCTATCAATGAAACAATGCGAAAATGAAGGATTGCGTTTTTTGGACACAAATCCCGGTTGCCAAATAATAAGACTCCTGAAACAACTTTTTGACTTCTTTTGGAACAGTAAAACAAAAATCACATGGTTTAAAGAAATACAAATGGATTTAGACGAATTGAAAATTACTAAGCATCAAATTGAACATAGAGAAGAGAAACGGCTTCTGAATTACAAATACACTCGAACAACATTCAAAATTTCACAGCGTAAGCAATATTTTATATCAGCAGAAGAACGGGCTGCAAGATCTTCCAGAAAAAAGAAGTATTGGGAAAGAAAACAATTATCAAGTATTAAGAACTGAACTTAGTATTTGAAGACTTTGTATATAAGGTTTGATTTTTGGTGCTCCAATGTGGGTGTAAAAAGTGTAAATAAATAAATAAATATACATTAATTAATTATGCTAGTTTTGGCCATATTATGTTTTTTATGTTCGACCCTGACTATTATGTGTCTGAAAACTGTATTATAATGATGGTCATTATAACACTATTATTCATTATGAAACAGTTTCTCCCACCAATCACAGCTCAAGAAACAGTTGTTTGACCAATTAGATAAGGATACCTTCGCGCATGCTCTCAAAATCCAACACGTCTATATAAATTACCGAAAGTGCACCGTGCATATGTTCGCGTAAATAAACTGGTGAATATGAGACAAGAAATAGCACTGTACCTTAATATACCTAAATCCAATTTCTACTCAGCACGTTGATTTCAAACGACTATGGTGACAGTTTTGCTGAATACTGGTTCACGATCTGCACATCTGGCATTGAAGCACACAGAGCGCATGCGTCGGTCGGCCAAAGAGCTTGGAACACGGAGATATGCTACATAGCGCACCACCCGATCACAAAATTCTAGTTACTGAACAGATATTTATGAATATTTATGTTAAAACATGTAATAAATTTATAATTATCGTCGAACATAAACAGACGTATACAACTCGCCTATAATGGTAATTAAGACACTCGTATGGAAATTATAAAACTCGCTAAAGATCGTTTTATAAACATACTCGTGTCTTAATTATAGCCATTATAGGCTCGTTGCATAATGCACTATTTAAAACTAACTACTGTATTATAATTGCGAGCAAAGTTTGAAATAACTTACTTCGATTTTTTTCTTGTGAAAAATTAATAAGAAATATATCAAAATAGTTTAAAAATCAGATCTGTATTTATTGGGGTGTTGGGTATCAAAACAAGACACATCACTTCAACAAAATTTTTCAGGAGACGCGAAAGACTGAATAAGTCCTCTGTTTACTGACAAATAAATATGCCTCTTTTTTTGAAAGAAAAGCAAACGAGTATTGTATCGAACGTATTATGTACCAATATATGCATGCACATATAATAACCACATTACTGTTTTAACGTGAAGCTGCTTTTTATCAAGATTTATATCTTTCATTTTATTAACACATTGTAACAGATCTGGTTTCTTAAAATGTTTAAGTGTTTTTTCAGCCGTTAGACTATTAGCATTTTAAGTAATTATTTTGATAACTTTTGATAAGGACATTTTTGTATGTAAGTCTTGCTTCTTTTAATATTTTACGAAGGCTGTTTTTTAAGTAAGGGCCGTTTATTTTTTTTTAAATTAACCGAACATTTTATTTTGAAACCACATTTATTTCTAGGTTTTACATACCTTCCTCTATTTTTCTACATAGTTGCCTTGTTTATTTAGAAACTTGTGATACCTTAAAACTAAGTTCTAAAATCCCTCTGCATAAAAGTTTGCCACCTGCTCTGACAACCAAGAATTCACGGCAGTCTTCACTGCTTCATTGTCGGCGAAGCGCTTCCCACCAAGATGAGGTTTCAGGGGTGGAAAGGGATACCCATGTTTCATCTCCTGTGATGATTCGACTCAACATGCCACCCCCTTCTTGGACATAATGAGTCAAAAAAGTGAGGGAAATGGCCAATCTCTTTTGTTTGTGGTCTCCTGTGAGGAGTCTTTGTACCCATCGAGAGCACAATTTCCTGAACTTTAGGTTTTCAGACACAATCGTACCTCACACGCGGCGGGCGAATCAATAATCTTGAACATTGTAAAGATGTACAGGTTAGCTACACAGCTGCAACTGACGCCTGCTTGTTCACAAAGGATGCCGAGAGGTAGCGCACATGCTTGTTATGGCATGCGCACTAACTATGGGCTTTAAAAAAAACGTCCCTTACTTAAAAGACAGCCCTCGTATATAACCCTGAAGAAAGTAACAATGTGGTCAAAACCGGATACGGTGATTACAGAACAACTGGATATTGACTTAAGGTTTCAACTTACTGAATATTTAAACTTCATCAATAAGGACAACGGTTGCCAAGGTCATATTCTTGGCTTTTCATTATTATTATCTCGTAAGTCATAGAAACACCCCCAGTCAATCAAATATTTGTCCACCTCAACCTCAGTGGTAAGCACTACACTGTCCCTCGTGAGAGATCATACCGAAACCCTGAGCTGTGTGAGTGACATGACGGAATCTTTTGGTGATTAGACTACAGAGAAAATTATATTATATTTAAACGTCATGGATGAATTTTTGGTTATACATTTTTTGAACTCTTCCTGAACGGAATAAGGATATTTCCGGAAAATTCCTACATCTAAATCTGGCGCAGTTTTCCGTCAAAATAGTTAATGTAAAACCCAGAAGATAGCACCACTATGCAGACACATGTTTGGTAGTCAATTATGCCACCCCTAGAGATCTATTTGACTTCACAAATACCCGCAGGCAGTTGTTGCTTCAGATGAACGCACATGCATAGTTAGTGAAGTGAGTGCATTTTTGTAGTGTTTATTTGGTGATGTGAGCATAATTTCATGGAAAAGGCTATGGAATAATGAAGATATACTGTCTGCTTTGGATTTGAGTGATGGTTTGAAGTGTTTCCACACCTAATTATTAATTAATAATTATAATTCATTAGCTTTACAACCTTCAGATGCTACTCAAACTTCAAGTATCAACAGGTATACGAAATATATGCGAGTTCTAATTAAATTTAGTGCATGGAAAATATAATCTACATATTTTGAATTACTGAAAAACAATTCCGCTCTGAGCCATAAAAGCATAATTAAGCCAAATCGGCTGAGCATCTATCCTGAGACTCATAATTATATTGTTTGAGTTTAACAATAGCTGTTAACAATATTTATAACTTATTTCTGAGTCTGTTCTTCATGAAGTCGCTTTAGCACGAGGTTTCGCCGGTTCATATGTAGCTACGACTTCGCATGACTCGAGTCAGTAGGTTAGTGTGAGTTAGCAGCTTATAGAAGTTTTCATATTTTCCACTTAAACATTTAGGACAGTCATTTCAAATTTCTTTGTAGTTTCTCAGATTTGTTTCGCTGTTTATTCGGGTTAACATCATATTAGGAGATAACACACACCATTTTCAAAATTAATATAATCAGGCATAGAACTACAAGCATTTTTACACTCATATGGGCTTTGGTGTAATTTTACAACATTATATTATTTATTCTTTGGATGTCGCAAACTATCGTACTGTTTCATCTGTGGAATATTTAGAACGTGATTTTGTTTCTTCTTTGGATGTCACAAACTATTGTACTGTTACATCTATGGAATATTTAGAACATGATTTTATTTCTTCTTTGGATGTCACAAACTATTGCATTGTTTTATCTATGGAATATTTTCATTGTATGTATTTGATAAGTGCGTAATATTTGTTTATGTCTTAATGCATACTTGGGCTGAGGAAGCACTAACGTTTGTGCGAAACATGTACCCAATTGTATAAATAGACTATTAATATTGTATTGAAAAGACGGAGAATTGATAGTTTTATTAGTAGTTTTTAGAATACAATCCAAACTTGTTGAATATCATTAACTTACTACGGATGTTTATGACATATATATTTTCCGTTCCATGACAAAGTCTCCTTTTTCTTCAGCGTTTGTCCCGCCTGGTGGCAGGGTCTGCTACATGGATTCGATGTCACCATTTAGTTCTGTCCTGGGCCATGTCAGGGTGGAGATTGACGCTCTTCAGATCTTTGTGAAGGGTATCGGCCCATCGCTGTTTTGGTCGACCTTTTGGTCTATTACCGGCGACTTCCAGCATGTAACCCGTCTTTGCTATATTGTCAGCCCCTGTCCTCAGCACATGTCCAAACCATCTTAAACGACTCTCGCGCATTTTTTTCAGGAATGGGTGCCATGCCAAATCTCTCCCTGATGCATTCATTGGGGATGTGATCCAGTTTAGTAACACCAGCTGTCCACCGCAGCATCTTGGTCTCCATGATTCCCAGTCGACGCTCCTTCTCAGTCGTAGTAGGTCAGCATTCGCAACCATACAGTGCGACAGGTCGGATGACACTACAATAGATTTTAGATTTGAGGTGATCTTTCATCCTCCTGTCGCAAGCGACGCCATTTGTTGTTCGCCGTTTCATCCAAACTGCGGATAACCTTGCACTGACCTCTTCGACAAGTCGACAATCAGCAGCGATCGTGAAGCCAAGATACTTGAATCTCGTTATTCGCGGTAGATCCTCGCTGTCTACCTGAATGGTTCCGATTGCTTGTGTGTCAGATGTCATGTATTTGGTTTTCTTCTTTCCTGTCGCGCACCCATTCTGCACATCGGCTGAAAGTCATGGGCAAAGTACAGCCACCTCTAAAACAAAAACTCGAGTTCCTGATTAGTTTTCAGGTCGAATTATTAATTCATCTTGCTTACAACGGGAGATGTGAATTTTTGAAATTGCTGCAACCTTTTTCGATGACCTTGTATTTTCCACCTAGTCAACACTGAATGAAGTATCAATTGTTGATAAATTTTCTGAAGCACTGAAATCAGCCAAAAACCGATAGCACTAGTCCATGGGGCAAGCTCTCTGTGGACTCGGTAGAAGTGGGTTCGAACCACTCCGTCGGCCGTCCTTGAAATGGTTTTCCGTGGTTTTCCCATTTTTCAACTCCAGGCAAATGCTCGGACGGTACCTTCTGACAGGCCACGGCCGCTTCCTTCCACATCCTTGCCCAGTTTCATTCATTTCATCTCTCATTAACTCCTCTCAGGAGGTTGGCGTCAGGAAGGGCATTCGGCCGTAAAAACCATCCGCCACAAAGACTTTCATGCATCTCACCCCCGACCCCAATGGAAACGGGAATAATAAGGGTTAGACATACATACCGTACACTGAAATTAGCCAAAATATATTTTCTAATGATGATGAAGAAATCAGTAGCACTGAATGAGATACGAACGAGCGATAATCTTCTATAGTGCATGAATTAGCCAAAATACCTTATCAAAGGATGAGAAATAAAACAGGGAATGATGTTGTAAAAGACATTTACTCTTCCGCTGTCTGTAACCCACCCAGCCAACCCAAATATGATCTTGACTTATAGAGGCAAAATTCCAGCTGTGTCGGCCATTGTCCATGTCACTTATCGTCAAGACAGTATTGCCAACCCCACCTTGCGCCTTGTTGAAAGTTGAACGAAATTGAAGCACTGACGGAACATGGCTGCCGTTGTTATAAGAGCAATAAATAAAAACACATATTTATGTAATTTAGCACATATTTCAGGAGCAGTAGAGACCAGGGTTACTAATTTCAAAAGGTAATATCGCCCAGAAGATTAAACAAGAAAACAAGGCAAGTAAAAGCCACATTCATGTCTGATGCAAGTGTATTAAGCCGTTCTCCGGTCTCATTCAGAATTAATAAAGAAATCAGGGAATGATGTAGTAATATATGTTTACTCCTCCACAGTCCATAATCCACCCACTACCCCTTATTTATATTACGACTTATATAGTTATATGGCTGTGTCCGCCATTATGCGTACGAGCTATCGTCAAGTACAGTATAGCCAACCCTGTGCTTACGGTACTAACAGTAAAATTTGTTGAATCCAAACCAATGGTTACAGCCTGACAGGTCTAATCCAATGGTTTTTGACAGTGGTTACAGCCTAAGTATCACTTGTTGATAAAATTTTCTAAAGCACTAAAACTATCAAAAATACCAAAATAGCCAAGGCCACACCACAACCTGACCATTGTAACCTTCATTTTGACCAATCCAATGATTTTTTATGAAGATTTTAGCCTGCAGGCTGCGTTAGCCATATATACGCCCCTGGTTTTAGTCACGCATTGTGGGGTAGTTGTGGTGTATTTTGTATCTTACATGTTGGCAACTAGTGACGTCCATGTGTCCGCCTTGTTGTGTGCGCTTTAGCGGCAGTTTAACATACAAAAATATGCTGTTGAACATGGCTGCCGTTGTTTAAATGAGCAATAAATAAAAACACATATTTAATTTAGCACATATATCCGGTGCAGTCGGTGCCAAAATGACCATGGTTAATAATTACACAATAATTGATAATGTCCTCCCAGAATATGAAATAAGGTATGGAAATCATATATCATCGAAATGAAGGCGAAAAAGAAAAGAGGGATACTTCATTCAGAATTAATGAATTTTTTCCCCCAGGATTTGATCTGCCGGGAGTAGGTCTCCTCCAGAATTAATCATTAATTCTACAGAACAAGAGAACAAGCCTTTTGGTAACTTTCAACAAGGTATATTACTGAAAATATAGTATTTATGATTGACAAACCTTTAACGATTCTAATGGGGTGAGGGGATCTCCGCCCAATCAATACAATTGTATTGATTGGGCGGAGACCCCCTCACACCATTAGAATCGTTATTGTACACGTCAATACGGACCTTGTGAAATGGATAATCCTCCAATTAATCTTGACAAACCTTTCTCGGAGTTGTAGGGAGTCGTTTCACATTCTAAATTGCCACTGCTGCATCGGAAATAATTATTTTTAACGTAAATAAAGCATTATTGTAAGGTTTTGAATATTCCCGGAGGGAATATGATGTAGTTTCCATTTGAGCGGATGAATTATCAATAAATGATAAAAATGGTCCGGTTAGCTCAAACAATGCCAGCGTTTCGCCCCAGTGTGCCGTTGGGCTCGTCAGTTGGTACAGACACACCTACCAAAACGCGTGGCTAGCACATACTGAGAAGGCCATGCAAGACACAAAATACAAGCAGTTGAAACGATTTGCTAGCTCCTAACTGTTGGGTGAGAAATGTAACTGTTTACCTTTGCCTAAGCTATGTTGTTTTAATGGGCGCCAAGACCTCAACGCAATGTTGAAATCTAAATTTGTATTTAACAACGTCTAGCTCTGGCAGAACACCTTCAAGACTCTATTCACTCAGATCGTGGTATGATTTGATCATTAACCCAACAAACAATTGTATCATGAGAAGGAATTGGTCTATATCTAATGCTACCTACTGAAAGCAAAGATTGCATTGTAAAAGAAATGAATTTATTATATAAAACAAGAATAGCAAAATTAATAATAATAAGTATAAAATTTAAATTGGAGCGTTGTGATTTGAATATTACCGATAGAAAATTACGTGAAAACGGAGTCTGATAAATTGATTTTACTCTTATTTCCAAGCTATGAAGTTACTGAAATATGAAATGTAAAACAAAGAAAATGAGAGATTGCGTATTTCTGCGTCATTGGCGCTTACCACTGGAAATTGCCAAAGCATTTCCCTCGTTCTTGATGATGTTGTGAGCTTCCCACTGTCTCCTGGACGTCGTCATCTCCGTCGGAATTTGATGATATTCTGGTAGATTAGATAATTCTATGGTCCGTACCTCGGACCCAAACACTCGTACAACCAAGTTTTACAAAAGTTCGTCGCTAACTCCACTGAACATCGGAGCGACACGCACTTGCGACCGTACTCTGCAAGTTCTACACAGATTGTCCCTAACTCCACTGAACATCGGAGCGACTCGCACGCGCATGCATACTCCTCAAGTATTTCACAGATAGTCGTCGTTCCGCGGCGCGTCGAACGATATATCCACACGCCGGCTCCCCACTCTTCAGCCGACTCCTAGCTTACGTTGTCTCCGCTGATTGGCTGTACCCCACTCGCTATATTCCCCTTCTCTGGGTCAATACACTCGGCGGGAGGGTTCCGTTCCAACAATTCGCCTTTCCTGGACGATGCGACCCAGGATTGCGTCATGCTTCTCGACAGGAATCAGCTTGTATTCGAATTCCCAGTGAGTCATCTCTCTCAAATACCCTAACTGACAAAAACTCCGTAAAATTCCGTAATCAGATAATTTTCTATGATATCGTCGTTCGTAATAATTTGCATGATAGCGGAATTTTAAGACATAGAAAACCTATCTGAATGCTAATAATTTTTATAAAATGCTCCGAAAATACCTTAATAATAATTATAATAAATTAATAATAATAATAAATTACCATGAAAAATTCTCTTGGCTGAACACTTTGCCGCGTAAATAAATATAGAATGGCTTCCTACTGACTTATGCCAGTTGCATAAAACCCCTCGAAAAACACGTTACATATTCGCCTCGGATCATCGGATGATTTACCGTGACGACGGTCCATTGTCCGATTATCCCAGACACGTTAATAAACCCCATCCAAAATACATATTACATAAATGAAATCACCCTAAATTACAGATATATACACTCATATTTTTTCTTCACGCACTTTGCGTCAAAGTTTGTTGTCACAATGGATTGCACTTTGCAACCAGTCCAATGTTTTACATATGGAATAGTGTTCCACGGATATTTCCGCCTCTCAAATTTCTCTATGTTGGAGAAATAGACATAATTAATGTGTGAGCACTATGTATTTATGATGTCATATCACACGCATTGAAGGTGTTCTGATATATTTATATCACCCTAGAACTTCCTAATTTCACTGGAGGTCCCCTCCTTATGGTGACATTTAATTCCACTTATCACTGAGCACACGATCACACTATTGTGGCAGCGCCTCGTGACCATAATACTTAATCTCTCTTTGAATTAGATTAAATTAATATTGACTTCTGAAAAAAAACAGTAAATGCGCATTACATATAACACCAAATATTTCTGTGCCGTAATCGCCCTGTCTTGTTAAGTTCCCGTTAACCATATTCTACTTAATACTAGTTCTCAACACAGACCATTTCTCCTCACACAAATAATACCATTGTACATATTATCTTAAATTACACACTTACAAATCTTACATGGCGAGGCCGTAAACAGAAATCACGTGTGCTGATATGTATGAGTTTCATGAAGGACTGTCTCGCATTCTGATGGCCCATCTTTTACCTCGTGGACGCCTTAAGCAAAAATACCATGTACAAGCGCTCACCCATCTCTTGGAGGCAAATGGGAACCCATCAGCGCTGCCAAAATGGCCTTGGTGCATCGAGACAATTTAGTGCTCAACAGCATCCGACAATCCCGTCATATTTCCCTGTACCTAAAAAACTCTCATTTACTTACATACTACCCCCCTGTGTGACTTCTGATACGCCTGCCTTAAGACCAGATCTTCCACGCACCAGACACCACACTTACTCATTTGATAGGCTGGCTCGCCAGCTAAACACACTCACTTTATGACACATATTTTCGTAGACTATGTATATTATACGTTCCGTATAATCTGTTTCCCTCACTATTCTCCAGCACATATGCTGTTTTGCCAATACGTTTGGAAACTATAAATGTTTCTGCGTCACCTGCTTCCAACCTTGCAAGTGGCTCCCTTAAATGAACGTCATCACGTTGCTCTACCTAGCATATTACTCAGTGTCTGTAACGATGCCCTGTTGCTACTGTCCACACATGCACATATTAAAATACCATCCTCTGCTTTAACCACAGGATAATCCCTACATAAATTAGTGTCCCTCGATAGCATGTCTGCAAGAATGTTATCTTTACCTTTAATATATTTTACTGTGAATTCGTATTCCTGCAGAGCAAGAATCCACCTACTAACTCTGTTAGAACTGAGTTTACAAGTCCTCATATACAGTAATGCATGGTGATCTGTGTGGATCTCAAATTTCCCCCCTACTAAATACATTCTAAATTTCCCTAAACTGAAAACAATACCTAAAAGCTCTAACTCAGTAATCGTGTATCTTTTCTCCGCTGCTGTCAGTCCTCGCGAGGCTAAAGATACAATGCACAGATTACCCTCATCATCTTTCTGACATAATACTCCAGCAATGCCTATATGTGAAGGATCTGTCATAACCACATATTCCTTATCTTTTAACGGATATTTCAGCACTACAGCTTTCTCAAAACCTTCCTTCAGCGCTCTAAAAGCCTGATCATGCTTAGACTCCCATCTCCACCGAGTCCCACTTTTAAGCAATTCCCTGAATGGTTCTACCAACCCTGAGTATTTAAGAACGAACCTCCTGAAAAAGTTGCAAATTCCCAGGTAAGTTTTTAACTGTTTAACATTCTGTGGCACCTCTGCGTTAAGTATCTTATTAACCCTACTTTCTTCTGGTGTTACACCTCTACTCGACACTCTATGACCTAAAAATGTCACTTCTGACTGACAGAATGACGACTTAGACAGCTTCAAAGTGAACCCTGCCTGATCTAACTTCTGAAAAACTATATTTAAATGACGTAGATGCTCCTCAAAACTGCGTGAACTAATTACCATATCATCTATGTAAATGGTTACAAACTCTCCTGTGTCATCCCCTAATGCGATGTTTAAAGCCCTAATTAAAGCTGCTGAACTACTCTTTAACCCATAAGGTGTTCTACAAAATTGATAAAGGTTATATTTATGACTAAAAGCTGTAAATGGTCTATCTTCGTACATAAGTGGCACTTGCCAAAAACTGGAACTCAAATCTACACAAGTGAAATACTTCTTCCCCTCAAATGTTTGCATTAATTCCTCTATTGACATAGATTTCAGCTGATCTGAACTAATTCTACTGTTAACCAAACGAGCGTCTAAACAAATACGAACAGTGCCGTCGGTCTTGGGTACCGTGATCAAAGAATTAACATATGGACTGTTAGAGTGCTCAATAATCCCATCTTCAAGCATCTGATTAATTTGTGCCTCAACTGCACTCTGATAAGCGAAAGGTACAGGATATCTATGTCCTGTGAATACTGACCTATCAATAACGTTCAATGAATGTGTATAGCAATTGGCCATACCAATGCGATCCTCAAAAACTCTCCTATTACACAATAACACATCATAGAGCCGAACACATTGTTCCACCTCTATATTACCCTGAAATGCAGCCTCACGTAACGAGTCCTCTAGACTTCCGTTCGTAATCACACTGCCCACAAAACATGGAGAACCCCGCTCTACGGCTGGCGATATCTCATTTAAAGTACAAATCACACCTACAATACTACTCCTCTGAATATGGTCATTGAACGCTACTTCTACTTCAGAATCTCCCCATTTAAATTTCAAACTCCCTACATCATAACATAAGTTACCAGACACTCTACTTAGCCACTCTGAACCCAAGATAACACTGAATACTAAATTTGGAATTACAAGGCAAATCTGCTTCTCTACATGATTATTAATTTTAATGTCTACTAAAACTTGCTTAGAAATTACTTTAGACCTCTTCCCAACAGCTGTGATAACAAAAGTGCTTTTAATTGGCATCTCCTCAAAATTTACTCCAGTTCCTTTCATTTTATCATAAAATGCACTACTTATGCAACTCTTCATACAACCACTATCAATTAAAACATCTGTGTACGCCTCGGACACGTTAAATTTAACTATGGGGCTCTTACTAACCACTTCCTGAATAATACCTTCATCATTTAGTTCATGTAATAATTCATTTCTTACATTTAGGTCATAGGGTTCCTGTATAATTGTATGGACAGGGCATGCTACAGACTGAGATTCTGACCTTACTTCGCAGCCTGGTTCGCGTTTAAAGAACCGCTACAGCTGGCCGTAGTACTCGTTACTACTGCACTGGTCTGGTTGTTCTGAGTTGTGTTGTCATTGTTTGGCTGTATATTACTACCACTAGGCTGTCCTCTTCCTTGACCCCTATTCTGGTTGTAATTATTGTCATTATAATTTCTCCCTTGATTTCCCCTGAAATCATTGTTTCTCCCTTGATTTCCCCTGTAATCATTGTTCCTCCCTTGATACTGATTACCATAGCCATTTCCTCTGTTCTGATTTAGCTGATTATTATTATTTCTATTTTGAGCATTGGCCCCTTCGCCACCGTTCCCTTGAACTTCCTGATGCCTGGCTTCATTAGGTCTATTATTATTATTACCCTGGTTCCTATTGAAATTGTCCTCATAACCCCCTCTCCCTAGTGCATCAAATGTGCTTAACAAATTTTCTACTTGTGATATAGTCTTTACATTCTGGATACAAGCAGCCTCCTTGATCCTATAGGGAAAGTGCCTAAGTAGCAACCTTACCACATCACTTTCCTCCTTCAAGCCATCCAGATATTTACACACTAATACCTGCCCTAAAAAGTATTCGGTCATGGTGGAGCTTCCTTTAGGGTTATATTTACCACACACTACTCCCTCACGATGCTGCGACTGAATAACCTCATTCCAGAACTTTTCACAGAATTTCATTTTAAAATCATTCATATCAGTAAACTTGTCTCTGTAGACAGCAAACCAATTCCTCGTTTCCCCCACAAACACTTGTTCTAAAATTTCAACTACCTGGCACCACTCAATACTACCATTTTCCAACCTCTCCCCGAATTTATTTTCTATAGTGTTCATGAACTCCATTGGGCACCCCTGTCGATTGCTGAACTTACCCAGTTCTACCTCCCTGTGTGTGCTATTCACAAAAACTGGTCTATTCTGACTATTTTCTTGCCTGATCCTAGCTTTTAATTTTAATTCTAATTCTGCGATTTTCTCCTCAGCCTTCCTCTCAATACTGTTTACTGTTAATTTAATGTTTCCTTCTGATTCTTCTACTTTATCATATAGCTTTGCTTGTTTCTCCTCAATCTTGCTAATGCTCTCTTTATTACTCTCTCTTAAATCATTTACTTCTGCAACTATTTGTGAGTGGACTTTCTCAATTCTACCCCCCAGCTGTTCCTTAACCTCTTTAGTAGCTACCTGAATTTTGTCAATTTCTCCCCCCAATTGCTTTTTGACCTGCTGTGTTTCCAGTTGCACTAGTTCTTTTAAATTTTCAGCCTGTGTACTGATTCTAATTTCCAACTCCTCCTGTACTTTTCCTAATTTTCTGTCTACATCTGCAATAATCTCTTTAGCCTTTTCTTCCATCACCCCCCTGATCTCACCTCTAATCAGTTCGAATTTGTCACTCATTTCCCTACTGTTTTGTTCTAATTTAGCATTTAAAGTTTCAGTACTCTCTCTATTTTCCTTACTGTTTTGTTCTAATCTGGCGTTTAAACTATCGCTCAATTCCCTATTACTCTCTTTATTTTCCCTACTGTTTTGTTCTAGTTTAGCGTTATTCTGTTCTAACTTTGCATTTAAAGCTTCTGTACTTTCTTTATTTTCCCTACTGTTTTGTTCTAATTTAGCATTATTCTGTTCTAACTTTGCATTTAAAGCTTCTGTACTTTCTTTATTTTCCCTACTGTTTTGTTCTAATTTAGCGTTATTCTGTTCTAACTTTGCATTTAAGGCATCACTACTAACTTTGTTCTGATACATAAACTCGAGAAGTAAAGTTTTTAATTCTGGTTGGCCGCCTACACTCCCTGTTTCAGTATCGGGATTTACCTCCGCTACCCCGGTACTACCATCACTCGACATACTGCTCGTATCATCACTCTCCCGTTGATGACCACTACGTAACCTCATCTGTCTTTCTTTCTCATCCCCCATAATGATATACACTGATACAGACAAATAACCCCCAAAATACAGGCACAGAAATATATACCCTTCTCCTTCCACAAATGTTATTAGGTTTTCAGCCCCAAGTTGTCGGCGACAAGTGAAACGATTTGCTAGCTCCTAACTGTTGGGTGAGAAATGTAACTGTTTACCTTTGCCTAAGCTATGTTGTTTTAATGGGCGCCAAGACCTCAACGCAATGTTGAAATCTAAATTTGTATTTAACAACGTCTAGCTCTGGCAGAACACCTTCAAGACTCTATTCACTCAGATCGTGGTATGATTTGATCATTAACCCAACAAACAATTGTATCATGAGAAGGAATTGGTCTATATCTAATGCTACCTACTGAAAGCAAAGATTGCATTGTAAAAGAAATGAATTTATTATATAAAACAAGAATAGCAAAATTAATAATAATAAGTATAAAATTTAAATTGGAGCGTTGTGATTTGAATATTACCGATAGAAAATTACGTGAAAACGGAGTCTGATAAATTGATTTTACTCTTATTTCCAAGCTATGAAGTTACTGAAATATGAAATGTAAAACAAAGAAAATGAGAGATTGCGTATTTCTGCGTCATTGGCGCTTACCACTGGAAATTGCCAAAGCATTTCCCTCGTTCTTGATGATGTTGTGAGCTTCCCACAGTCTCCTGGACGTCGTCATCTCCGTCGGAATTTGATGATATTCTGGTAGATTAGATAATTCTATGGTCCGTACCTCGGACCCAAACACTCGTACAACCAAGTTTTACAAAAGTTCGTCGCTAACTCCACTGAACATCGGAGCGACACGCACTTGCGACCGTACTCTGCAAGTTCTACACAGATTGTCCCTAACTCCACTGAACATCGGAGCGACTCGCACGCGCATCCATACTCCTCAAGTATTTCACAGATAGTCGTCGTTCCACGGCGCGTCGAACGATATATCCACACGCAGGCTCCCCACTCTTCAGCCGACTCCTAGCTTACGTTGTCTCCGCTGATTGGCTGTACCCCACTCGCTATATTCCCCTTCTCTGGGTCAATACACTCGGCGGGAGAGTTCCGTTCCAACAATTCGCCTTTCCTGGACGATGCGACCCAGGATTGCGTCATGCTTCTCGACAGGAATCAGCTTGTATTCGAATTCCCAGTGAGTCATCTCTCTCAAATACCCTAACTGACAAAAACTCCGTAAAATTCCGTAATCAGATAATTTTCTATGATATCGTCGTTCGTAATAATTTGCATGATAGCGGAATTTTAAGACATAGAAAACCTATCTGAATGCTAATAATTTTTATAAAATGCTCCGAAAATACCTTAATAATAATTATAATAAATTAATAATAATAATAAATTACCATGAAAAATTCTCTTGGCTGAACACTTTGCCGCGTAAATAAATATAGAATGGCTTCCTACTGACTTATGCCAGTTGCATAAAACCCCTCGAAAAACACGTTACACAGTATTGACATCACGAGCATGCCAATGTGCTACGGGAGTAAAACTCCCTTTCATAAAAACAAAAGCCTTACCTTGGCAATCCAAATAAGGTTTTGAATATTCCCGAAGGGAATATGATGTAGTTTCCATTTGAGCGGACGAATTATCAATAAATGATAAAAATGGTCTGGTTAGCTCAAACAATGCCAGCGTTTCGCCCCAGTGTGCCGTTGGGCTCGTCAGTTGGTACAGACACACCAACCAATACGCGTCCAATGTGCTACGGGAGTGAAACTCCCTATCATAAAATCAAAAGCCTTACCTTGGCAATCCATATAAGGTTTTGAATATTCCCGAAGGGAATATGATGTAGTTTCCATTTGAGCGGATGAATTATCAATAAATGATAAAAATGGTCCGGTTAGCTCAAACAATGCCAGCGTTTCACCCCAGTGTGCCGTTGGGCTCGTCAGTTGGTACAGACACACCTACCAATACGCGTGGCTAGCACATACTGAGAAGGCCATGCAAGACACAAAATACAAGCAGTATTGACGTCACGAGCATGCCAATGTGCTACGGGAGTAAAACTCCCTTTCATAAAAACAAAAGCCTTACCTTGGCAATCCAAATAAAGTTTTGAATATTCCCGAAGGGAATATGATGTAGTTTCCATTTGAGCGGATAAATTATCAATAAATGATAAAAATGGTCCGGTTAGCTCAAAAATGCCAGCGTTTCGCCCCAGTGTGCCGTTGGGCTCGTCAGTTGGTACAGACACACCTTCCAATACGCGTCCAATGTGCTACGGGAGTAAAACTCCCTTTCATAAAAACAAAAGCCTTACCTTGGCAATCCAAATAAGGCAATCCCAACGGCACACTGGGGCGAAACGCTGGCATTGTTTGAGCTAACCGGACCATTTTTATCATTTATTGATAATTCATCCGCTCAAATGGAAACTACATCATATTCCCTTCGGGAATATTCAAAACCTTATTTGGATTGCCAAGGTAAGGCTTTTGTTTTTATGAAAGGGAGTTTTACTCCCGTAGCACATTGGCATGCTCGTGACGTCAATACTGCTTGTATTTTGTGTCTTGCATGGCCTTCTCAGTATGTGCTAGCCACGCGTATTGGTAGGTGTGTCTGTACCAACTGACGAGCCCAACGGCACACTGGGGCGAAACGCTGGCATTGTTTGAGCTAACCGGACCATTTTTATCATTTATTGATAACTCATCCGCTCAAATGGAAACTACATCATATTCCCTTCGGGAATATTCAAAACCTTATTTGGATTGCCAAGGTAAGGCTTTTGTTTTTATGAAAGGGAGTTTTACTCCCGTAGCACATTGGCATGCTCGTGACGTCAATACTGCTTGTATTTTGTGTCTTGCATGGCCTTCTCAGTATGTGCTACCCACGCGTTTTGGCAGGTGTGTCTGTACCAACTGACGAGCCCAACGGCACACTGGGGCGAAACGCTGGCATTGTTTGAGCTAACCGGACCATTTTTATCATTTATTGATAATTCATCCGCTCAAATGGAAACTACATCATATTCCCTTCGGGAATATTCAAAACCTTATTTGGATTGCCAAGGTAAGGCTTTTGTTTTTATGAAAGGGAGTTTTACTCCCGTAGCACATTGGCATGCTCGTGACGTCAATACTGCTAGTATTTTGTGTCTTGCATGGCCTTCTCAGTATGTGCTAGCCACGCGTATTGGTAGGTGTGTCTGTACCAACTGACGAGCCCAACGGCACACTGGGGCGAAACGCTGGCATTGTTTGAGCTAACCGGACCATTTTTATCATTTATTGATAATTCATCCGCTCAAATGGAAACTACATCATATTCCCTTCGGGAATATTCAAAACCTTATTTGGATTGCCAAGGTAAGGCTTTTGTTTTTATGAAAGGGAGTTTTACTCCCGTAGCACATTGGCATGCTCGTGACGTCAATACTGCTTGTATTTTGTGTCTTGCATGGCCTTCTCAGTATGTGCTAGCCACGCGTATTGGTAGTGTGTCTGTACCAACTGACGAGCCCAACGGCACATTGGGGCGAAACGCTGGCATTGTTTGAGCTAACCGGACCATTTTTATCATTTATTGATAATTCATCCGCTCAAATGGAAACTACATCATATTCCCTTCGGGAATATTCAAAACCTTATTTGGATTGCCAAGGTAAGGCTTTTGTTTTTATGAAAGGGAGTTTTACTCCTGTAGCACATTGGCATGCTCGTGACGTCAATATTGCTTGTATTTTGTGTCTTGCATGGCCTTCTCAGTATGTGCTAGCCACGCGTATTGGTAGGTGTGTCTGTACCAACTGACGAGCCCAACGGCACACTGGGGCGAAACGCTGGCATTGTTTGAGCTAACCGGACCATTTTTATCATTTATTGATAAAGCATTATTGGTCGTGTTCATTTGAACAAGGTCGGCCATTTTACAATTTACTTTATACTACGTCATACCCATGTGACACGTTGCCAACATGAAAAATGAAATAAAAGGCAAAACCATTGGCCTGGATAAAGATTATTGATGCGTGACTTCCCCCACTGTGCGTGACAAATACCAGGGGTGTTATCTATTAGCTACCGCAGAGGGCCGCGCTATCAAACCTCCATTGGTCAGAACAAAAATATTGGTCAAGTCAAAACCATTGGTACTGAATGCGTTGGGTTGGCATTATGGACTCCTTCACAAACATTCACAAAGGTGGACGGCCGAGTAGCAATTTCAGCTATATAAGTCATGCTCCTATTAGGCGGGATGGTGGGTCTACAGCAGCAGACGAGTGAACATCTAATACTATATCATCTCCAGATACCATTACTATACCCTGATTTACAAAAGATGCGGAATTAGTATAGATCGCGAGTCCCGGCGGCACCAAATTCCCCTAAAACAAAATGGCGGTGTCCGTGACGTCACCAATGACGTCACGAAATACTCCTCTAGCAAGCTTACGGGAAAAGCCTGGGGAATAGGGGGTTTTGGGTGGGGAACAACAAATAACGTGAAAAAAAGGGATGGGTATCGCGATCTTTACTTGAGCCCCCCCCCGCTCAAGTAAAGATCGCGTTACCCATCAAAAATTTGCCATTTCACCTCCTTTTCAAACAATCGCAATACACAGAAAAAGACCCACATTTCACCGCATTTTTTATAAAAGCCGGTATCGCGATCTTTACTTGAACTCCCCTGCTCAAGTACAGTTCGCGATACCCATCACAAATTCGCCATTTCAGCTCTTTTCCAAGCAATCGCGTTACGCAGTGAAAAATAAACATCGCGATACCAATCACAAATTCGCCATTTCAGCTCTTTTTCAAGCAATCGCACTACGCAGTGAAAAATAAACATCGCGATACCCATCACAAATTCGCCATTTCAGGTCTTTTTCAACCAATCGCGCTATGCAGGGAAAAATAAAGATCGCGATACCCATCACAAATTCGCCATTTCAGCTCTTTTTCAAGCAATCGCGCTACGCAGTGAAAAATAAACATAGCGATACCCATCACAAATTCGTCATTTCAGCTCTTTTTCAAGCAATCGCGCTACGCAGTGAAAAATAAAGATTGTGATACCAATGACCAATTTGCCATTTCTGCACATTTTCAAGCAACCGAGCTACGCAGAGAAAATAAAGATCGCGATCCCCTTCACAAATTTGCTATTTCTCCTCATTTTCAAGCAATCGCGCTATGCAGAAAGAAATTAAGATCGCGATACCCATCACAAATTTGCCATTTCGGCACATTTTCAAGCAATAACGCTGCGCAGAGAAAAATAAAGATCCCGATACCCATCACAAATTCGCCATTTCTGCACATTTTCAAGCAACTGCGCTACGCAGAGAAAAATAAAGATCGCGATACCCATCACAAATTTGCCATTTTTCCTCATTTTGAAGCAATAACGCTATGCAGAGAAAAATAAGGATCGCGATACCCATCACAAATTTGCTATTTCTCCTCATTTTCAAGCAATTCCGCAATACAGAGAAAAATAAAGATCGCGATACCCATCACAAATTTGCCATTTCGGCACATTTTCAAGCAATAACGCTACGCAGAGAAAAATAAAGATCGCGATACCCATCACAAATTCACCATTTCTGCACATTTTCAAGCGACCGTGCTACGCAGAGAAAAATAAAGATCGCGTTCTCCATCACAAATTTGCCATTTCTCCTCATTTTCAAGCAATCGCGCTACGCAGAAAGAAATTAAGATCGCGATACCCATCACAACTTTGCCATTTCGGCACATTTTCAAGCAATAACGCTACGCAGAGAAAAATAAAGATCGTGATACCCATCACAAATTCGCCATTTCTGCACATTTTCAAGCAACCGCGCTACGCAGAGAAAAATAGAGATCGCGTTCCCCATCAAAAATTTGCCATCTCTCCCCATTTTTAAGCAACCCCGCAATACAGAGAAAAATAAAGATCGCGATACCCATCACAAATTTCCCATTTCTACATATTTTCAAGCAGTCGCACTACTCACACACACACACTCTATCTCTCTCTTTTCTAACCTTCGTTACGTCCTATCCAATGGTTACAGCCTAACCGCCCAGACCAATGGTTTAGTGTGAACAGTGCCCCACTAGCTGTCTCACACCTACCCACAGACTTCTAACCTTCGTTGCATCCTATCCAATGGTTTTGACAATGGTTACAGCCTAACCACCCAGACCAATGGTTTAGTGTGAACAGTGCCCCACTAGCTGCCGCACACCTACCCACAGACTTCTAACCTTCGTTGCGTCCTATCCAATGGTTTTGACAATGGTTACAGCCTAACCACCCAGACCAATGGTTTAGTGTGAACAGTGCCCCACCTAGCTGCCGCACACCTACCCACAGACTTCTAACCTTCGTTGCATCCTATCCAATGGTTTTGACAATGGTTACAGCCTAACCACCCAGACCAATGGTTTAGTGTGAACAGTGCCCCACTAGCTGCCGCACACCTACCCACAGACTTCTAACCTTCGTTGCATCCTATCCAATGGTTTTGACAATGGTTACAGCCTAACCACCCAGACCAATGGTTTAGTGTGAACAGTGCCCCACCTAGCTGCCGCACACCTATCCACAGACTTCTAACCTTCGTTGCATCCTATCCATTGGTTTTGACAATGGTTACAGCCTAACCACCCAGACCAATGGTTTGGTGTGAACAGTGCCCCACTAGCTGCCGCACACCTACCCACAGACTTCGGTTGAACTGTACATTGCGATACAGCGGGGTCTAGGGAGATTTCAGGGAGATCAGTGACGTCACCGTGATCTCACGGCTGACGCATTGCTATCGGTAACGCTATTGGTTGTCAGCTGATTAATACGTCAGTTCCGTGGTCAGTTCGTCGCGGGATTTTGCTGGAGTCGGTTCGCCATATTTGTATTGCCAGGCGTTAGCGTAATATTAAAATAAATATTCCTGTGAATAACCTGTAGAACACGATTTTGATATTAGCTGTGTCGTGTGCTCGATTGTGTTGACGATTTGTATTAAAATTGTTTAAATCCTGAAGTTGTTGCATTAAAATAAAAGCCGTTACTTGTGGTGGAAAATCAGTGCTTCTGCTTGTACATGTGGAATAATACAGCATTTGGAATATATCGGTGAGTTTTTACGTTGTTCATATATATATTTTGGTTGTTGCATTTAATATGAAAGTTGTCTAAACGATAATATTACGTCAGGCACGGTGTTGGGGAATACGCCTGTTAAAATAGTAATGGATGGGTAAAATTTAGACAAATTGGCATTTACATGAACACCTGCAAAATAGATATGACAATGTTTTGTATTAGACCTATCGACCCATAGGTCTTGTTTTTGTGTTTGTAGCCAATATTGGAAAACATAAAAATACCAACCTATCGGAGGGGGGGTGTGGGTGCCCCCCAGCAAAAAGAACATTATTGACCACAATGTATTGATGTCAACCGGCGATTATTACAGACCGTGATCGTTTGTGCATGAATATATTATATAAACAAATTGGTTGTTTTTGTGATGTTATCAACCACTTGACGAAATGCTTCTCTGGCAAGTTTTTGGGAAAAACCTTGGTTATAGGGTATTTTGGGTGGTGACAACTCAATAACAGAAATGAGCATTAAAAAACTTCGAAACCTATTGTGTTTCGTCACATGTAATTTATTTATCGGCCTACATCAATTTGGCACGCCGTGCATACGAAAATATTTTTATTTAGGGTTACATTTATGACATATTTTTAAAATTCCGTTTCGGGATATGTAATTCGCCTATATAGTTGAATTACAGATGACGTTAAGCGTCGTAATTAATTTAATTTTATATTTATAAGACATTGTATCGAAAGCCGTAATTGACCTATATAGCTGAATTAAAGATTTCGATGCAATGTTTTATTAATAGACTATGAAATTATACTAATTACTAATCTGTAATTGATCTACATATGCCAATTGTAGAATTCGATGCGTAAAATTAAAAATATCAACTGAAATTACGATGTGTATCGGAATCTGTAATTGACATATATAGGCCAATTAAAGAATTCGATGCGGAAATTGTAAAGTATAACGTTAAATTGCGAAATTTTATTCAGCATCGGAATCGTTAATTGAGCTATATAGGTAAATTATAGATTTCGATGCAATGTTTTTTATTTACGAAAAGAAAATAATTACCATGTGTATCGGAATCTGTAATTGATCTACTTAGGCCAATTATATATTTCGATACGGAAATTTATAATATATGACGTGAATTTGCGATTTTTTTTAATGTATCGGAATCATTAATTGAACTATATAGCTCAATTATAGATTTCGATTCATTGGTCGATTTGGCAGTTTTTGTGTTTGCCCATCCAAAAAAAAACCTATTACCCAGGCCTTTCCCGGATATATATGACGTGAATTTGCGATTTTTTTAATGTATCGGAATCTTTATTTGAACTATTTAGCTCAATTATAGATTTCGATACGTAAAAAAAACTTGACGGTTTTTGTGTTTTCCCACCCAAAAAAACTCCTATTACGTGAATTTGCGAATTTTTTATATGAATCAGAATCTTTATTTGAACTATTTAGCTCAATTATAGATTTCGATACATAAAAAAATGACGGTTTTTGTGGTTTCCCACCCAAAAACTCCTATTACGTGAATTTGCGAATTTTTTTTAATGTATCGGAATCTTTATTTGAACTATTTAGCTCAATTATAGATTTCGATACATACAAAAATTGACGGTTTTTGTGTTTCCCCACCCAAAAAAACCCTATTACCCAGGCTTTTCCCATTGGCTTGCCTGAGGAGTATTTCGTGACGTCGTTGATGACGTCACGGAAGCCGCCATTTTGTTTTAGGGGAATTTCATACGCGGCCGTATCGCAATGTATAGTAGTCCCCAGACTTCTAACCTTCGTTGCGTCCTATCCAATGGTTTTGACAATGGTTACAGCCTGACCGCCCAGACCAATGGTTTAGTGTGAACAGTGCTCCACTAGCTGCCGCACACCTACCCACAGACTTCTAACCTTTGTTGCGTCCTATCCAATGGTTTTGACAATGGTTACAGCCTAACCGCCCAGACTAATGGTTTAGTGTGAACAGTGCCCCACTAGCTGCCGCACACCTAACCACAGACTTCTAACCTTCGTTGCGTCCTATCCAATGGTTTTGACAATGGTTACAGCCTAACCGCCCAGACCAATGGTTTAGTGTGAACAGTGCCCCACTAGCTTCTTTACTTTTTTTCTGCATAGCGCTATTGCTTGAAAAAGAGCTGAAATTGCAAATTTGTGATGGGTATCGTGATCTTTTTTTTTTCTGTTAGGCGATTGCTTGAAAATTAGCAGAAATGGCAAATTTGTCACGGGTATCGCGATCTTTACTTTTTCTGCATAGGCGAAAATTTTCCATTTCACCTCATTTTCCAACAATTGCGATACACAGCAAAACATCCATGGGATGTTGATCCTTCAACTACCAGAAGCACTCTAATAAGCATATGAAGAAATACAACACTTACCCCATTTGACACCGGAGTCCAACAGCAACTTCATTAGGTGTAATTTACATGCACAGACCCTGCCTTCTTACATACACACTACCAACCATCAAAAATACCACAATCACTATAAATATACCATCCACATCATACCATAACTAAATCTTATTTTAATTTATTTTCGCAACGCATAAGTATCGCAACCGAGCATTTCAAAATCTCCCCGACGACTAAAATCCAAAATGGCGCTGACCAATCACAACGCACATCAGCTGGTCAATCACAATTCAAGGCAATGAATGTCTCCTGACCAATCAGGTCAAGTATCATCGGCAACAAATGAGCGTCAACACAAATACGTCATAGGTGACATCATGGAGGTCACTGTTGTTGTTGTTGTTTGAGTCTTCAGTCTTTTGACTGGTTTGATGCAGCTCTCCATGCCTCCCTGTCCTGAGCTAATCGTTTCATCTCTACATAGCTCCGACACCCTACATCGGAGGCAATCTGTTTAACATATTCTAACCTTGGTCTACCCCTACAGTTTTTGTCCTCGACCCTTCCTTCCATAACTAAGCTTGCTATTCCTGGGTGTCTTAGTATGTGTCCTACCAACCTATCTCTTCTCTTCATTAGCAGTCGCCAGAAACATCTCTCCTCTCCCACTCGTCTTAATACCTCTTTGTTTGTAACCCTATCTACCCATCTGATCTTCATCATTCTCCTGTAACACCACATTTCAAATGCTTCAATTCTCCTCTTTTCTGCTGCACCAATAGTCCAAGTTTCACTTCCATAGAGCGCCACGCTCCAGACAAAGGCTTTCAAAAATGACTTCCTAATACCTAAATCTATATTCGATGTCAGCAGATTCCTTTTTTGTAGAAATGCTTTCTTTGCCTGAGCCAACCTACTTTTAATATCCTCTTTGCTTCGTCCATCACTGGTTATTCTGCTTCCTAAGTAACAGAAGTCTCCTACTTCCTTCAGCTTTTCACCAGCCAATTTGATCTCCATAGAGGTTTCTGATTTATTTCGGCTGCATTCCAGTATTTTTGTTTTACATTTATTAATTTTCATCATGAATTCTTTCTGTAAGACGGAGTCCATACCATTCAAAAACTCATTCAAATCCTCAGGCTTGTCGGCCAAGATGACTATGTCATCAGCAAATCTCAGAGTTGAAATTATTTCTCCTTGAATCTTCACCCCCACTTTAATTTTTTCCCTAATTTCCTTCATTGCTTGTTCAATGTAAAGATTGAAAAGTATGGGTGATAAGTTGCAGCCTTGCCTTACACCTTTCTGAATACCAGCTTCTCTCTCATGTCCTTCAACTCTAATAACTGCTGTCTGGTTTCTGTACAGATTGTATATCACCCTCCTATCCCTGTACTTTATTCCAATTGATTTCAAAATGTCAAACAATTTAGTCCAATCAACGTTATCAAAAGCCTTTTCTAAGTCTACAAAAGCCATGAAAGTTCTCTTATCTTTCCTTATTCTACCTTCCAAAATCAGCCTAAGACTTAGTACAGCTTCCCTTGTTCCTACATTTCTCCTGAAACCAAACTGGTCTTCACCCAACTCCGTTTCTATCTGGCTTTCAATCCTCTTGTAAATTATTCTAGACAGGATCTTTGAAGCATGAGTAATCAAGCTGATTGTACGGTAATCTTCACACCTGTCAGCTCCCACTTTCTTTGGTATAGGGATGATTACATTCTTCTTGAAATCAGGGGGTACCTCACCTGTCTCATAAATCCTACACACCAAGTGAAATAACCTGATCAGACCTTCATCTCCTATGCAGCGTAGCAACTCAATCGGTATATCATCTATGCCTGGTGCTTTGTTCCTGCTTAAGTCTTCCAAAGCTCTATCAAATTCTGATCTCAATATTAAATCTCCTTTCGCATCCTCATCAATTTCCTCCTCCCTTTCCATTACATGATTCTCAATCTCCTTTCCCTTATACAAACTCTCTATGTAAGCTTTCCATCTCTCAACCTTTTCATCCCTATCTGTTAGAGGCTTTCCATTTGTGTCCTTAATATTACAGCACTTAGTCTTCTTTTCCCCAAAAGTATTCTTAATCCTTCGATAAGCTGTGTCTACTTTTCCTAATTTCAGACAATTTTCTATACCTGCACATTTCTCTTTCAACCATTCTTCTTTCGCTTCCTTGCACTTCTTGTTAACCTCATTTCTCAGACGTCTGTATTCTGCTTTCCCCTTTTCATCTCTTAGATTCTTGTGTTTCCGCCTTTCATCCATCAATTCTAGTATATCCTGAGTGATCCACGGTTTTCTACCTATTCTTTCTTTCCTACCAATGTTTTCTTCTGCGGATTTTGTTATGTCATTCTTCAAAAGTGCCCATTCGTCTGCAATTGAAGTTTGTTTAGGGTTTTTCATTAGTCCTTCCTTTATACTCTTCTTGAATCTTTCGTTTACATCCTTCTCTTTCAGTCTGTCTATTGCCCACCTTTTTGGCTTTTGACTTTTCTTCAGTTTCTTCAACTTTAATCTGCATTTCATTACAACCAGATTGTGATCAGAGTTTATGTCAGCACCAGGATATGTTTTACAATCCAAAATCTGGTTTCGAAACCTCTGCTTGACCATAATGAAGTCGATTTGGTAACGCCCTGTATCTCCTGGTCTCATCCATGTGTATATTCTTCTATTGTGGTTATTGAATAAGGTGTTAGCTATGACCAATTCATGCTCGGTGCAGAATTCTACCAGCCTGCTTCCTCGATCATTCCTTTCACCTAATCCGAAATCTCCTACTATCTTCCCTTCTCTCCCTTTTCCTACCACAGCATTCCAATCTCCCATTACTATAACATTTTCATCACCCTTGATATACCTCAGAATTTCGTCTATTTCTTCGTAGACCTTTTCAACATCCTCATCATCAGCTTGACTGGTAGGCATATAGACTTGTACCACTGTAGTGCAGGTAGGTTTTGTATTGATTTTTGCTACAATAATCCGTTCACTATATTGCTCATAATATTCCACCCGCTGTCCAAGTTTCCTACTCAATATGAGGCCAACCCCTGCTTGGCCATTGTTTGATTTAGTGCTAATGACCCTATAGTCTCCTGACCAAAAGTCCTGTTCTTGCTGCCAGCGCATTTCACTAATCCCAACCAAATCCAACCTCAACCTATCCATTTCCCTTTCTAAGTTTTCTAACCTTCCACTTCCTAGCAGACTTCTAACATTCCACGCTCCGATCCGTAGAATGTCAGATTTCCTCTTTGTCACTTCTGTGATGTTAACCCCCTCTCGAGTAGTCCCCACCCGGAGATCCGAACGGGGGACTAGTTTACCTCCGGATTGAAATTTTACAAGGGAGGAGGCCATCATCACATGTAATTATGCATAGAGAGGTGCATATCCTCGGGAATAGCATACGGCTGTAGTTTCCCGTTGCTTTCAGCCGTGCAGCAGGACGCAGTGTAGCCATTATTGGCTTATATTATCAATATCTTAACCGTCTATAAGACTAGTAAAGAATTGATTTATTCTGAAAGGCTGCTACTCCCTTTCAGAATAAGTAAAGAGCAATTCTACTAACAAAAATACTAACCTTCTACCGTACTAACAATTAAATACAAAAACTCTACTAACAAAAAACATAAGTTCCACCAACAACAAATACTACCACTAAAACATTCTGTCATCAGGCACACTCACATGCACCCTCACACAACACAGTCTACTGAAACAATGAACTATAACTAATAAACAATGCAAGTGCTACCAGACACACTCACACACCACAGCATAATAGAACAATGACATATATCTAATAGACAAACTAACTACCTACTTACAACTAAAACTAACTACATACTTACTGTACTTTTATTTGAATTGACAATATTTACAAAATGCAATTTAGATAGAAAATACTTACAAAATGTAAAATATGAAATGCGTTTTCTTTCTGGATTGTCTCTGGCCCTCACATTCCTATACTAAAGTTTGATTGGCCCTCGGGTAACAAAAGGTCACTAACATCCCACTAAACCCCGGGACTCGCGATATATACTACAACCAAAGATGCTCGGTGAAAACTGTCATCCGCTTGATGGGTGAGGTGAGGAGTGGAGACGAGAGGGGTAACGGTCTCCATGGCAACAGTGAGCAATGTTGCAATGTATGCCGACACAGCAGTAAGCACATGGTTTGACTCAGTGTGTCTTCACTCGTCACGGTCATTAGAGCGCCAGGCAGGGGGGCTAACTTACCCAGTATTTGTGTCTTCCTGCAAGCCTCTTGGAATGTTATGAGTCATGATCTGCCTCAGTGGCAACGCAGCATTTCCCCACGTGCTAGCTTTGACAGCTGTCAGCGAGCTTTATTGGTAATTCAGAGTATACAGTTATTTTGGCCAATTTTATTACTTACAATTTTTTAAACACATGTTCTCCTGTTCTGTAGTGCCACCAATTAATCTACGGCCTTCGCAATATGTACTAACCACAATATTGGTGAGGTGTACGATACCAACTGACAAGATCAATGGCGGAATTTGCTAGAGAAATGTAAAAATAATTCATATTACATTTCTTTCAGATAATGAGATGATAAAATAACTTAATTGTCTCTTTCCTCCCAATCTATTTCGACACTCTTGTGTTGGCTGACTGAAGAGCAATTCTGTTGACTTTGAAGTCTGGCAAGTTAGTTAGGCCTATTTATTTGTCCCACACAGTGGCACAGGGATGAGTAGTGCTCACACCTTTATGATGTCCCAGCTGGTCCCCAATAATTTGGTGCTTTTGCCTACCTAGCTTACCAATTGTGGTATTATTAAGAAATAGAATAGTAGTTCCTTACCTTGAGCACAAAGGTGTTTTCATGATCTGGCATTTCTAGAGCGGTGGTCTCCCTTGCTTCAGTGATTAAGAAGCAAAAGACTCCACTCTTGGGCTTAACTGCCTGTAATCAACATTCACATAAATTAGACTACACCACGTTAGGCCTATACCATTGCTTCCAACACACTATATAAGCTACCTTAGCTCACCTTTGGTGGCGAATAGAACTCCAGCA
Source organism: Meconema thalassinum (assembly GCA_946902985.2). NCBI lineage: Eukaryota > Metazoa > Arthropoda > Insecta > Orthoptera > Tettigoniidae > Meconema > Meconema thalassinum. Next base: position 127,945,058 of record OX336388.2, read on the forward strand.
TGTAGCCACCTACTGTTTTCACCAATGCTAACCGACACTTTTCCCACTTCTGAGTACCATCAATATTTTCACCCATTAGATAATTCACTATGCCTTCTTTCCGACATTCTACAACAATTTTTGCTAACTTAGTTTTGGAATGCTTGTCATGTTTAGAATGCTTATCATGATGGGAGAGTTCTACTTCATCAGAATGTTGTTTATGGAAGAAACTTTTACCCTTCTTCAAACCCTTAAATGACAGTCTTCGAAAAAAAGGCTTATGTTGAGTTTTCGGCGATGGCGAGTCAGCTTCATGTTCGGAATAATCACTAAATTCTTCATGACTATTTGCCCTAAGAGCACTACCACCAGCAGATGCTGAAGTAACCACATTGTTTCCATTAACTATTTTTTCCTTGTGGTGATTTGTCAGGCTTTTCTTCGCAAGTTCCTCTTGAAAATGATCTACAAAACAGTCAACAAATTTTCGAACAAAATCATGAGGGGACACTGTCGAACGAGCATTCTCAGGTAAATTGGCAGTAACATAGCTACAAAATGCTTTAGCAAAATCACTGGCTGCGATTTTGGCATGTCTGTCACAAAATTCTATCCAATTCAACCGTTCTTGATTTTCTGGATGCACTCCTGCCATATTTCGCTTCAGTATTTACATTTGAAACAACAACAGCATGTCCATACTGACACTAAGGCGATCCATTTCGTTTGTAAACATTGCCACTCGGTGGAACAACACCTTCACAAACGCAGCCGCCATAATGACATTTTGGACGCAATTAGTCAAAATTACTACTCATTCAATCACGGAGAAGGTAACGAAAAGTGATAAAAAAATGATTTTTAAAACATAAGTTATAGATTTAATCATCGTACTGATTTGTTCATTCGAAATGCACGAAATGGTACATATATTAAACATTTTCACTTGAGACAAAAAGTGGTAATTGCTCAAAATGTGCATCAGTGGGCGGGGCTTGTTGGCGCATTACAGCCAACCTTGGATATTGACATTAACTGTGCCAGTGTGACCAACTGAGCGGTAGTGTGGAAATTCCCTAATAGGGTAGTCCGTGTTCCCAGATTTCCCTACTGAGAGAATATCGTGTATTGCCGTTATATGACATTCAGTGAAACGACTCTTCATAAGCACGGTAGCGTCAAAATCCATACGGCTGCCATTATTGACCCAAGCGTTTTGATTCATTCCAATGATGCTTGAAGGATGGCTGATCGCTGACGAATAGTTCTATCAGTTCTTATTCCAGTCTATTTTACGAGAAACTGAAACACACATTTTTCGCTTTTATGATTATTTTCTGTGGCGTACCGTTTAAGACAAATTTTATAAACGTTACCGTAAAGACGTTCATTTCGGCCGGCCGGCCGGTGCCGCTGCTAAGCAACGCAGGGAAGGTGGAGTGGGGGGAATGAGAGCGCTCCGACGGCGCAGCGGCAGGGATGTCGCTCGGCAACGCGTGGACGGACAGTCCATTCTTAGTTTATTTACATACGAGCGTAGCACAAAAAATTCTTAATTATTAAAATTAAAAGGAAATATTCCTTTCTCTTTATACTTACAATATAAGTAGCTAAGAAAGAGAGTTTTAGAACGAAAAGTTACTGTATTAACAAATTAATTATTGTTTTTTTTTTTTTTTTTTTTTTTTTTTTTTTTTTTCAAGCGAATTGACCACTTAGGATCACGCAACAACTTTATTTCTTTTTCTTATTCTTTGCCTGGAGTTTCCTCTGTCTCCAATATTCCTTCATGCGTTCACTGGCATTTTTCTTTGGTCTTCTGTCCAAGTTCGTCCACTTCTCTTAGGTCTTCCTTCATCTTGAAACCCTTCCAGATTGTTCACTTTGCTCTTAAATACATTTCTTTCTAGCATTTGAGATTCTGTGATGTTTAACTTTTCTAAATCTTTCCTAACTTCCTTAATCCATGTTGTGGTGGTCTTTTTCTTCCAGAGATAGTCGAATATTTGTTTAGTTAATCTATGGTCGTTCATTCTATAGAGATGTCCGAGGAATGTCAGCCTTCTCTTCCGCATAGACGCGGAGATTCTTTCCACGTTCTGGTAGACTTCTCCGTTGCTTCTCAGTCTCCATCCATCTTCAGTCTGAACTGCACCCATGATTTTTCTAAGAATTCTCCTTTCCATGACTTCTAGCTTTTCGAGGCTATAGTTCATCGAGAGACATTCACTGGCAAAGAGGCACTCTGTTTTTACGACAGTGTTATAATGCCTTATTTTGGCATTCCAGGAGATGCACTTTTTGTTGTAGGTATGTTTTGTTAATCCATACGCTCTTTCCATTTTTATAATTCGATCTCCAACAGCTGCTTTTTCTAACCCATTCTCCTGTATAGTCTGCCCTAGGTACTTGAACTTTTTTACCCTTTCAATCCGTCCTATCTCCGTGTCAAGGAACTTTGGTCCATGTTTGTCATTTGTCATAAATTTTGTATTTTCAACTGATATCCTTAGTCCTGTTTGGCTAGCGATCTTTTCCAAGAGGTTGATTTGTATGACTGCTTCTTCCGTGGTTTCCGATAGTACTGCAAAATCATCTGCAAACGCCAGGCAGTTGACTTTAATTCCTACCGACTTCCTCCCGAGGCAGATTGGGTTTATTCCTCGACTCTCCAATTCCGAGTTCCAAATTCTCACAACCTTCTCTAGGACACAGTTGAAAAGGATTGGTGATAGGCCATCCCCTTGCCTGACTCCTGTCTTAATTTCGAACGGCCGAGAAAGCTCTCCCATGAACTTCACCCTGGAAGTTGTGTTTGTTAGGGTCTCTTTGACTATATTTGCTAGTTTGGTATTGATTCCAAATTCCCTTAGGATCCTGTCTAAGGTCTCTCTGTCCACTGAATCAAATGCCTTTTTAAAGTCTATGAAGGATACCACAATTTTCTTATTACTCAGCAGTCTGTGACGGATTATTGATTTCAAGTTGAAGATCTGCTCAACACAGGAGCGTCCTTTCCTAAACCCTCCTTGGTACTCGCCTAGTTGTTTGTCCAGCGTATCTTCTATTCTGTTTAGAAGAATCTTGGAGAGAATTTTATAAGCAATTGAAAGGAGGGACACACCTCTGTAGTTGTTCACGTCTTGCTTATCCCCTTTCTTGTGGAGCGGATGGATCAGCGCTGTTTTCCATTCTTCTGGAATTTTCTCGGTTTCCCAGACTGCACCAAGGATTCTGTGAAGGTCGTCTAGAATTTCTGGCTCAGCCCATTTAATCATTTCTGCTGTTATCGAATCTTCTCCACTTGCTTTGTTGTTCTTTAGGTTCTTGATGACATCCCTGATCTCTTCTCTTGTTGGTGGTGCATTCTGGTGAGTCTGCTATTTCTAATCTAGAAGTGGGGGTTGGACAGTTCAAAAGATCTTGAAAGTATCCAGCTAGTATTTCGCAGTTTTCATGGTTGTTCAGTCCAATTTTTCCCTGCTCATTTCTAAAACTCATACTTGGGGCTTGGTAACCCTTAAGTTTGTTTTTGAATGTCTGGTAAAAGTCTCTGGAGTTGTGTTTAACGAAGTTGCTCTGAAGATTTTCTAACTGTGCTGCTTCAAAAGATCGCTTGGTCCTACGGAAAATTCTGGATGTTTCTTTCCTCTGTTGTCTGAATTGTTTCAAGTGTTCCCTTTTTCCAGAAGATTTCCATCTTCTCCATTCCTCAGACCTCTTACTGAGAGCTACATCGCAGTGTTCGTTCCACCAGATTTCTCTTTTCTTCTTTGCCAACCCCAGTGTCTTCTTTGCGGCGTCATTGATTCCTGTACAGAGTTGTTGCCAACTTTCCTTTTTGGTGCTGCGGATTTCTTCCCTAAAGGTCTTAACAATGTCGTGGGAAATATTCAATTTGCTCATGTTATATTTGGTTATTCTAGGTGGGTCTCTCTTTTATCGTAGCGGAAGGAAGCGGATTTTGGCTTTGGAAAGGTAGTGGTCTGAATCGAAGTCACCGTTTCTAATCACCTTGACATTCATTACCTCTTTTGCGTTTTTCCTTGATATTGCTACATGGTCCAGTTGGAATTCCCCTAAATTTGGATTTGGGGATACCCAGGTTTTCGCTTTTCTTGGGAGTTTCCTGAAATTTGTTGACATTATTCTAAACTGGAATGCTCTGCAGAGTCTTATGAGCCTTTCCCCATTTCTGTTTGTCCTCCTATGCGCTGGGTAATCTCCCACGATGTCCCTGTATTTTCTCTCTTTTCCTATTTGTGCATTAAAATCTCCCAGGAGAATTTTTATGTTTTTCTCGGGTATCTGCAAGATTTCAGTGTCTAAGAGATCCCAGAAATCGTCCACCTTCTGTGGATTCTTTTTGTTGTCTTCATTAATGGGAGCATGGCAGTTGATAAGCGTGTACTTCTTGTTTTTACACTTGAATGTAAGTAGCGATAGCCTTTCTGATTTCGATGTGAATTCTGTGACACTAGTCACTATCTTTTTGTTTACGTAAAAGGCAGTCCCTAGTAGAGGCATGTTTCCCATTATTTTTATTGCTGGCTTTCCTTTAAATACTCTGTAGTGTTCAGTGTCCGCAACATTCTTGTCTAAGAATCTGGTCTCTTGCACAGCTAGGATCTGGATTTGATTCTTGTCTAAAAGCTTTTCAAGTTCTTTTTGCTTTCCTACTTTGAGGAGCGAGTTAACATTTATGGTCCCAATGAAGTACTTATGTTTAAATCTCAGCTTGGAAGGTATTTCAAGACGCTCCGACTCGTCTTTGTTGCAGTTGTTGGGACTCCCCAGAACCCTAGGTCCCGATGCATTGCATAACGCAATGGTGGATTTCTCTTTCGAACTACCACCTGGGGTAGTGCTTTCTTTCAGTGGACTTTCCATTCTGCAAATAAAGTTGTGATTTGTTAGGGGAGGAATTATCTTCCAAAGTATTATTATTTATTAGGTTTTAAGATGCTATCCTTCTATATAAAAGTGTCAAATTTTACTTATCATTAAAAAAGGGGCTTAGTTGCGCCTACAGAATATGTTTACTTCACCAGTTGCACCGGCTTTGAGAAGCCCCCCTCCGCGGCGCGCCGCTCCTCGATTTGCATGCGCATGTTTGACAACTTCTCACACCCGTAATGTTTGGTTTACGAAAGTGTTGATTACATATTTTTGTGCGTTTTGATGTGCTTTACAACATTTATTTCAGTACATTTTTCAATCCCATGACTGTAAAAGGTGAAAATTCGACATTGAACATCAAGATGGCTTTTAACGCTACCCTATGAGAGTTTGTTTAAGTTATTTATAATAACTATTTCGATTGTTATCTAGGTTAAGTAGTGTCAAAATGATAGCCTGCATTCTGGTAAGTTATCCTGACCAAACCACATGTCCCTATCACCCTTAGGTACCGAGTTATGACGTTCAATGCGATGCTGGATACTAAATCCAACATGCTGGCAATTTTTCCAAGATGGCGGCATGTTCCCAAAGAGGGATTTTTTGGGATTTTTGTATTTTGATCCAGGCTATTCAAGGAACCTCTCCACCAATTTTTAGCTTGATAAACTAATTTTCCTCACTTTGACCATATTCTGTCTAATATTCTTGCACTAATCAGGAAAAAACTTGTAGTTTAACGTGACCGTTAGTCTCATGATCATAAGCCACGGGACCTCCTTTTTACATGGAATCCGAACTTCAGGACATGGCATTTCACTTCGAAAATATCACATGCATTGACCGGGAATTAAACCCGGTCCACCTTGAAGTGAGATGCAAAGAGCTTGTAACCGAAACTTTAGTAGGTTACAGAGCTTGCTTTTAGTTTCTTTCTGTTGGTGGTTGGTGGTATTAGGTAGATTTCATTAGAAAGCTAACTATTGCAATGGGTCCCATGTTTCGACTTCCGAAAAATTTCGACATATCTTCGCGTTTCTCATCCCCCAGACCCCAAAACCACCGTCAGTTCAAAAGTTTATATATAATTTATGTATGTATATATATATATGTATTGTACCCGATTTGGAGTATGACCACTAAGCTACGGTGCTGCGTGAACGGCCGGGGGCCGCAAATATTACGTCACGGTGGTTTGATCTTGCCCGGATGACCGGTGGAGGTCAGTGCACTTGTGTGATGATGTCACGGCCGGGAGTAAGGAGAGGTATGTGCGAGCTACCCCCACCCCTTACGGCGGGGAGGATAGCGGGACCGCTTGGCAGGTGATCGCGAGACGAGCTTGCTCATTCTCATGTTTGATTCTGTTAGTGCGGACTGGTATCGCTGTGTGAGTTGCATTCTTACGGTCGTAAGAGCGAGCTATTAGATGCAAGTTTGTCACTTGCAAATCGCAAGCAAACGGCAGTGTGAAAGTGATGGTTCATATTCGTAAGTATTGGGATCTGCACTGACATACAAAAGAAGTTGGAGCCACGTAAGTTGAAAAATCATATAAACATTACCAGCATAAAGCAGCAGTGATACAAAGTCTGAGGGCTGGATATTTCTCATCCTGTGCTACAAGCTTACACACTATTCAATGGAAATCAGTTGGGACATCTTTGCGACAGAACATTGCACATTTAATCAAAGCCGTGATGGCAAGTGAACATGGCTTTAGGCATCAATGGAACTCTGTAATAGTTCACATAGTTCATTGAACATTGCTTCACGCCGGACTTCTGGAACAGTCTTTGCCAATTACACTGAACACAATCTCACGTCTGAACATTCTAGATCGAATTGGAACTGTGGCGGCGTGTTACTCTAAAATAATGGGGCAACATATTAATGAAGTAAATGTCTTCGAGAGGAAGGAGAGACATACAGTGTTGAATATTTCTAATTACACCATGGCACATTAAAACACGCAGAAGGCGTGATGGAGGGATCGAACTTTGATCCAGGAGGCGTCGCGACGATCTTCGCAAGCAGACGCCTGCCGCCAACACGACATCAGGGAACACTTATCAGGGATCTTTACACTCTATTAAATTTGCATAAGAGGTTTGTCTCTGCCTAACGAAAATGCCAGGAGGTAAAAATGTGTCGCCAGCCCACATGAATTGAATCTTCCCATAATGAGTTGCACTCCAGAGCACATGATCATATTTAGGCTTTGCATAATTCCACGGTATGGCAAGAGCATTATCTGATTGTACACATCGGAGTCTAATGAATTTTGTTGGGATTAATGATGATAATGATTGTTGTTTTTTTACGATTGTTATTATTATTATTATTTTCTCTTGCATAATTGCGATGGCAATTATTTCAATGTTTTTTTCTTCTGCGTTTCTTTCATGATGCATTCTTTTTCGATTTATGGTTTTATCCAAGGATTTTAAGATAGTGTGCATCAGATACACAATTTTTTTTTTTTTGGTCCACATTTTCTTTGGGGATTTGATGAGCCTTAGGATGACTTTGCCGTCTGTGCGATGTTTTTTTTTTGAACTCCAGATCTTTTCTAGGACGATCTTTAGGGGTCTCATTTGAGGACTTTGTGAGTTTTGCCTTGAGCCGTTCACATTTCGATTGAATTATTAGTATTTTGGATGCATATGTGCTCAGATCCGACTGTTCGATTTATGCATTCTGGTTGCCACATTTTGAGTGTGAAGATAGCCAATATTAAATATTATATTTGCCACTTGGATATTATATGTGTGATAGGAATTATTGAAGTTATGTACAGAAATGCTCAGATGATGATCTGATTTCTGGTTTTGAATGATAGTTTGATGGGACATGATCTTTTGTGACATGTTGCTCGAGTTATTTAGAGGGCTATTGCCTTAGTGCAACGATTTGTTGGCAAATGATATGACATGTTTTATCATGAATTATTATAATCCTATCATGATGTTTAAATGTTTTGATCCAATTATTTGGTCTCTCTTAGAGAATTTATGGCTCATTTTGACAACGGCTCATTGCTTTGGTGAGGCAAAATTTAATCTTTCTTTCTCTGTCCTCTTTACTAATTATTTTGATCAGCAATTGCCTGAGCAATTTAACGAAATCATCGAGTATGGTTGCACTGATACTTCAATGGTCATTTGATGGAGTTGGATTCTGGATTATTCTTGAATCTAGTTGTGGATTCGAGACCACGAGACCATGTAAGGATTATTATAATAATTGCGGGCATTAGGGATGATTATTGAATTGACAGAAGATTATCGAATTTTGAACAAGATTAAGTTTTGGATTCACTAAAAGATTTTGAATTGAGCATGAGATATTGAATTAAGGATTTCGATTTGATTTATTTTTGAACTCATCCGGATAATCAGTGGACTGATGTGGACAATTTTTGATTTTAGGAACTGAATTAGAGGAGTTCATATTATATTATTGTCAGTTATAATTGTAAATAAGTTTGGACAATTGGATAGACTGTTTTGTGTGCAATTACGGTAGTACAATGCCGATATCTATTCATTAGCAAGCAGTTTCACATCACAGGGCGCATTAGCTTGATTATTTGATGGTGTATTTTTTTTCTTTCATATAATTGAAGTTAGGTCGCTCAGGGATGAGTGTTAATAATTTTTCGTGTCGTGTGCGCCGAAAAATCCCTGCAGCGACAGAAGAGACTTTTAGTTGGCTTTCGTTTCAGTCCTGTGATGTAATTTTTTTTTATTGATCCGATTTGGCAAGATTCAGAAAGACATTACACCATATCTTAGGGATTCTCTAGCCGTCGAGATCATAGGTAGGGTGTGGAATTTTAATGCAAGCTGAATCCATGAATAAATAAGGATCATTTTCCTTTACCTTCTTAAATTTCTTTTATCTGTGTCATTTCTATTTTCCTTCTTTTAACTCTGGCCTCTCCAGGAATGTGTTCTTGCGAACTCTAGTTTGATGGCGCCCTCTTTCCCATCCCGTAACGACCCGGAGATACTCTGTCTCGTGCCACCCGAGCCGTTTTTCTTATATTATCAAACTAGAATTCAGGCACATTCTTTTTTTCCTGCTTTTTTTTATTGCACTCCCCTGTTCTTTCTCGGAAATTGTGGGGTGTAATTTTTGGCCGGGTCATCGCACATATTTCCGGGACGGGCAGAGTATATATGTATATATGTATATCAGTTTTTTGTGGACACGATAACTGCCGTAATTTTTCACCTATCACATTTAATTTTTTACCGAATATGTATACCTATAACATCTCGGTCGAGTTCGTTACTGGGCTAAATCGGTCTAAGGGGGTGAAAATGGGGGGCTTTTTTTTTCGAAAAAGTGAAATATTGCTATAACTCTCTTAATATGTGAAATATCGAATCCGTTCAACGTTCATACTATGTGTCGGATAAAGCCCAAAAATTTATGTTTGAAGAGTTTTTTTTATAGCACCAACCATTGACCAAAGGGGTGGGAAAAAGTGGGTATTTCGGGAAACATTAATCATATCTCTCTTAATAGGCACAATATCAAAACCGTACAAAATGGACAATATTCCCCTAATAATTACCTAAAACTTTTGTCTGAAAGAATTTTTGATATGACCCACCATTACGCCAAGGGATGAGAAAAATGATTTCGGAATTATAAGAAAATGCCAAGAGCTATCAGAGGTTGCCATGGCAACACTAATTAATTGATGAGGGATGAGCCATCAGACGTTGCCATGACAATGCACTTGCACGAGATCAGATTCAGTATTTCCATCTGACTAAGTGTGAAGCGGCTTCGGTGACGTAACTCGTAGCATACTGAACTTCTATGCCCAAGGTCGCGGGTTCAAAGCCGGCCGAAGTCGTCGGATTTTCTAAGAGCGCTAAAATCCCTCAGTATGCTTTCCTTTGGAGGGGAAGTTCCAACGTTCGTTGCGAGTTGCTGGTTGGGGTGGCATCTAGTAGCCAAGTTCACAGCTAGGTGTCGTTGGCGGTAGTTTTTTTGTCGTGTAGCCTCCTGAGAGGCCGAGTGCAGGTCTTTCTAGTCGACGCCCGTGGGCGACCTGAAGATGAATGAAACTGGGCAAGGATGTGGAAGGAAGCGGCCGTGGCCTGTCAGAAGGTACTGTCCCAGCATTTGCCTGGTGTTGAAAATGGAAAACCACGGAAAACCATTTCAAGGACAGCCGATGGTGGGGCTCGAACCCACGCGTCTACCGAGTCAGCAGAGAGCTTGGCCCCTTGACTTAACGCAGCGCTTTAGCCCGCGTAGCCACTACTGTCGGTGTTGGCGGTAGTACCTGGTAGCAACATTAGGAACTACTGCTTGAAATTGACCGTCTGCAGTCCTTACCTGAATTAAGACTAATACAGCCATTAGAATTCACACCGTTTATCAGACAGATTCTACACTCACCCAAAGTACACGGGGTTAGATGACCGCGTTGTCGCAGCCCCTAAACTGAGGAACCAACCAGAGGTAGATTTCTTTAGAAAGCTAACTATTGCATTGGGTACCATGTATCGACTTCCGGAAAATTTCGACATATCTTCGCGTTTCACATCCCCCAGACCCCAAAACCACCGTCAGTTCAAAAGTTTATATATAATTTATGTATATATATATGTATATCAGTTTCTTGTGGACACGATAACTACCGCAATTTTGCACCAATCACTTTGAATTTTTTACCGAATATGTATACCTATAAAATCTCAGTCGAGTTCGTTACTGGGCTAAATCGGTCGAAGGGCGTGAAAATGGGGGTCTTTTTTTTTCTTCAAAAAAGTGAAATATTGCTATAACTCACTTAATAAGTGAAATATCGAATCCGTTCAACGTTCATACCATGTGTCGGATAAAGCCCACAAATTTATGTTTGAAGAGTTTTTTATAGCACCAACCATTGACCAAAGGGGTGGGAAAAAGTGGGTTTTTCGGGAAACATTAATCATATCTCTCTTAATAGGCACAATATCAAAACAGTACAAAATGGACAATATTCCCCTAATAATTACCTAAATCTTTTGTCTGAAAGAATTTTTATATGACCCACCATTATGCCAAGGGATGAGAAAAATGATTTCGGAATTATAAGAAAATGCCAAGAGCTATCAGAGGTTGCCATGGCAACACTACTAAATTGATGAGGGATGAGCCATCAGACGTTGCCATGACAACGCACTTGCTCGAGATCAGATTCAGATTTCCATCCGACTAAGGGCCGTATTCACCAACGCCAGTAATTTGATTATCTTGGTTTATAGCTGCCAGAATCTCAGATAATAGCTATATCGTTATTCACCACCACAATTATCTCGGTTAATAGGGATTATCCTGGTTAATCACTTTACTGGAGGAAGGTTGACCGGTAAAATGCCAAAAACTAAGATAATCAACAGAACAAAATGGCGCACAGACGAATGGAATACTTAATAAATGCTAGAGAAAACGATAGTGACGAAGAATATCAGCAAGAATATACAGGGAAACGGCCTAGGTGGATTAAAGAACGTTCCTCATATTTTGAGGATTACGATAATGTTGATTTTATCACACGTTTTAGGTTATTTAAATCTTCTACGTTGTCAGTATTGTCCATCATAGAACCTAACCTTGAGTTTGCAACGGACAGATAAGATGAATACTATAACTCCAATAGTGAGTGCGGTATATAGAAAGCATTCACTGTAAATTTAACAACTTAATAGTTATATTTGTGGTCTTTCAGGAACCATTCTGTGTCGCCAATAAATCAATTGCTGCTTGCATTAAAGTTGTATGCTACTAAATTTGTGGTCTTTCAGGAACCATTCTGTGTCGCCAATAAATCAATTGCTGCTTGCATTAAAGTTGTATGCTACTGGTAGTAATCAGCTGAGCGTAACGGATTTTGCAGGGGTGAGTCAACCAACAGCTTGCCGAATCGTGCATCGTGTGAGTGCTGCCATAGCCGCTTTACGACCTCGCTACATCAGTCTTCAGCAAACACCTGAGGCTATAAAGCAAACACAGATGGGTTTTTATAACATTGCCAGATTTCCAAAAGCAGTAGGGGCAATGGACTGTACCCATATTCGAATACGTTCTCCTGGAGGTAATCATGCCGAATTATTCCGAAACAGAAAGGGTTATTTTTCGCTGAATGTGCAAGCAATATGTAATTGTAATATGGAATTTACTAACCTCGTGGCTAGATGGCCTGGAAGTAGGCCTAGTCATGATAGTACGATTTTCAACAACTGTGTACAACGAGCCAGGTTCGAACAAGGTGTGTACGGGGATTCAGTATTATTAGTAGATGCTGGCTACCCTTGTAGATCGTACCTAATGCCTCCTCTGGATGCGGTTCGCACACCCGAAGAGAATCTTAATAACGAGTCACAAATAAGAACTAGAAATGTGATAGAGCGAGTGTTTGGCATATGGAAGTGAAGATTCCCGGTTCTTGCTTTAGGTATGAATTTAGCGTTAGAGCACACGTTTCCAGTGATAACTGCTACAGCCGTTCTACATAACATTGTGCGACAAGCAGGAGAAGAGCTACCTCAGGACGATCCACAGCTAGAACTACCAGTACCATGGGCTGAACTTTTAAGGGACGGTCAAACGGATGGACAGGCTGATCGATATAATGTGGCTCGTCGGGACAATTTGGGGAGAAGAACACTAATTGATACGTACTACAGAAGTATTTTATTGGGAATGTAACACTTGTATAATGAGAAGGTAACTATTGAATTACAAAGATTTTAATTGTTTTTCCATTATTTGAGTTTTTAATTGGTCTTGCTTAAGAAGCTCCTTCTCTCTTTCAAGCCTTATTTCATCTGCCGCCAGCTTTATTTTCTCCTGCTCCATTCGAAGGAAGTGTAGCTCCTTTTTCCATAAATGTTCCTGTGTTGTTTCTTCAGTACTCTTCATTATTGCCTCAGCCTTCAACCTATGAATTTTTGCCAAAGGCTCTCCTGACTTGCTTACCATTGGTCTTCGGCGCGCAGTCCAACTTGAAGAGGTCAGGTTTGAAGCTAATGGAGTTCTAACTGACTCTGAGGAGTGATCAGGCTTATCAACTTCATTGACCTACTCGACTTGGACGCTGGTAACACTCTTGTTGTTTTTATTGGGCTGTAGTGTTGGATGTATCGGAGACTTGAGCATATTTGATGTGTACTTGCTCCAAGTCACCTCAAAATTGGTAGTTGTAGGCCTAGATCCCTCCGCTAATACTACAGCATCATCACTGTCAATAACTGGTGTCTTCAATAGTTGTGATAACTCACTGTCGTTGTCGTAAGGGTTTCTCAGTCCTTCTACGGAAGGTTTAATAAGTTCAATAGCTCTTTCTAGAATAGGATCTTTTCTGATGTTACTAGAGCCTCCACCTGTCTTCAGCACTTCAATCTTGCCCTCCGAGGATGCTTTCCTGGCAGCTTTCTTGATGTTATCCTAAACTGTTCTTAAATTTACTGCATCTCGAGCAGGCCCGTGCCCGTGTGTATTGAATTCTGTAGCCATTTTTTCCCATCGCTCGTTTTTAATTAATGTTGTAACACCGTCTGTTTTCTTATTCTCTATGATGCTGATATTATCAGCCACTAAATCTATCCGTAATTGCTTCTCTTGAGGTGTCATAATAGGCCTCTTCCTACGTTTCAATTCAAAACTTGACATTATTTACGAATATATACTGCACTAGGTCTCACACCTAACCTATAAAGCTACAGAACAGAACATTGTTTTGACAATAAACATATGATTTGCGTGGCGCTATTCAACTGTTTCCAGTGCTTCTATATTAAAATTTCAGCGATGCAGTACACATTGAAACGAAAACCGAGATTTGGAAAACCAAGATAATAAAGGCAATGGTGAATACCGATGTTTATGTTATCTGAGATAATAGTATTAACCGAGTTTTCGAAATCTTAGATAATGGAAGAGTTTACCGGCGATGGTGAATACGGCCCTAAGTGTGAAGCGGCTTCGGTCACGTAACTGGTAGCATGCTGAATTTCTATGGAAACCTGGCGCAGTCAGCTGGCATTTGAGGGTGCGCAAATGCGAGGGAGCCGTGTCAGTACATTTACTGGCACGTTAAAGATCCCCTTCGGGGCAAAATTCCGGCACCCCGGCGTCTCTAAAAGCCAGGGTAGTTAAAAGGGACGTAAAACCAATAACATTATACACGAATTTCTATGCCCAAGGTCGCGAGTTCAAAGCCGACCGAAATCGTCGGATATTCTAGGAGCGTTAAAAATCCTTCAGTATGTTTTCCTTTGGAGGGGAAGTTCCAACGTTCGTTGCGAGTTGCTGGTTGGGGTGGCATCTAGTAGCCAAGTTCACAGCTAGGTGTCGTTGACGGTAGTACCTGGTAGCAACATTAGGAACTACAGCTTGAAATTGACCGTCTGCAGTCCTTTCCTGAATTACAGACTAATACAGCCATCCCAAAGTACACGGGGTTACATGACCACGTTGTCGCAGCCCCTAAACTGAGGAACCAACCAAAATATCTGCGGGAGATATAATTTTGCGAGAAGAAGTAACAGACCGTTACATAGTTACACATCAGTGTCGAAACTTTGCATAAGGACAGTGTGACCACAAGTATAAAAATGGACTCCAAATGACAAGAAGATTACCGTCATCATAAGACAATAAAATGTTTAAAATATGCATAAAATGACGAAAAACAAAGTTAATTAATCTCCAATTATAAAATACTTTCTCGCAATAAATGAGGTCTGATGCTTCTTCGAAAACCTGCATATTCTGCCTATTTTCGCCTATCCCCAAGTTTGTCCGGTGAAATCTACATCCGCCTTCCGGCGTGCCGAGAGGACTTTTTAATTTTTGTTTTGAGGTTACTAACCATGGCCACCTATTGCTGGGGCACCATGGAGAGTCCCTGCTTTGATTGATAGAGATTCTTTGTGGGTCCAGCAGTGGGTGGCAGGTGGCTTTGATCTAAGGGCAAAGTAACCATGGGATGTGTTATTGGAGATTGATAGTTTATGCCATGCGGAATGGAGGTGATCTATGAAAAAAATGGCATGTTTTTGAAGGTCTGGCAATTGGTTTTGGGAGAAAAGAATGATAGTTGTGGTGGACACTTTACAAGAAATGCAGGTAATGGAAAACCTGCTTATATGTTGACAAACAGGTATTGTTAGTTTTGACTGCCAGAGATCAACCTGAAAAGAAGAATTATTAATAATAAATAGTGTATTTTTATAAAGTCGGTATACTGTCTTTGTGATTCATTTACCCGGAGGTGGCTGGCTCGGATTATCATATTTATTACAATGACGCACCAACGTGTGGCTAGATGAAGGAAGTACCAATATCGATAACAACGTAAAATACCAGTATTATTATTATTATTATTATTATTATTATTATTATATTTATTAAAATAATAATTATGATAATATCCAGGTGGTCTAAGTCAACCAACAACAACATTCCCCACCGTTGGGCGATCATCTTATTGTATGCTCGAAGGTGGCTCCAATACATGGAGGAAAGAACGGAATCACACGTAAACCAAACACCATTACCAGGGCCGCCGAGAGGGAGGGGCAAGGGGGGCAAATGAATAGGGTCCTGTAAGCAATGAGGGACCGTTAGTTTCAGTTTACTGTATTATGTTGTCTAGAACTCACCAGGGCCGGATTTAAGAGTATGCCGCCTATAGGCTAAAGTCCATCTGCCACCCCCTCTATAGCTCATATTTGCTTAATACATTTGTTTTATACAACAAAAGGATAGATTTCATTGGCGTTTTCATCTTTCTTAAACATAAAGTTCATTTAGTTTAGATAAAAATACAATTTTAATAGCTTACATAATAAATGTTATACTGAAATTAGTTATCTACTTGTCTTGTTTTACTTACTTCTTTTAAGATTCGTTAAAAAATGAAATGGGTTTCGAACTTAATTAATCAGTTCGTTCTTGGAGATCAGTGATCACTATTTTACACATTTTTTTATATTTTAATGCTAATTAATGACTATTTTTTGCGTGATTGAAGAACTGTGTTCAATTTGAATTAAGTTGTCCTACTCGGTGAAATGAAATTACACAAAATGTAGTTAATTACTGGTTTATTTGTTGGAAAATATACAATCTTCTCTAAAACAACTCACCCCACGTAATCTTGATCTTCAAATTTACATAGCTTTCTTGCAAGATATCTTAGTGGCAAACTCGTTAATAATTTCCTCATATGAAAGGGTTTTTGTTGTATTTGCCTCAATGCAAAGTAATGAAAGTGAGTTTATCCGTATTGTTGTACCCCTAGGGTACGCCACCCTCATCCCCTAAATAAAATCCCCGACAAATCCAAATTTCAAGCAATTACTTTAGAAACCTACAAATACAATTACAAAATTATACAGAAACCAGACAGCAGTCATTCGAACTGAAGGACATGAGAGAGAAGCTGGTATTCAGAAAGGTGTAAGACAAGGCTGCAACTTATCACCCATACTTTTCAATATTTACATTGAACAAGCAATGAGGGAAATTGGAGAAAAATTTAAAGTGGGAGTGAAGATTCAAGGAGAAATAATTTCAACTCTGAGATTTGCTGATGACAGCGTCATCTTGGCCGACAAGCCTGAGGATTTAAATGAGTTTTTGACTGGTATGGACTCCGTCTTACGGAAAGAATTTATGATGAAAATTAATAAATGTAAAACAAAAATACTGGAATGCAGCCGAAATAAATCAGAAACCTCTATGGAGATTAAATTGGCAGGTGAAAAGCTGAAGGAAGTAGGATCTGTTACTTAGGAAGCAGAATAACCAGTGATGGACGAAGCAAAGAGGATATAAAAAGTAGGTTGGCTCAGGCAAGGAAAGCATTTCTACAAAAAAGGAATCTGTTGATATCGAATATAGATTTAGGTATTAGGAAGTCATTTTTGAAAGCCTTTGTCTGGAGCGTGGCGCTCTATGGAAGTGAAACTTGGACTATTGGTGCAGCAGAAAAGAGGAGAATTGAAGCATTTGAAATGTGGTGTTACAGGAGAATGATGAAGACCAGATGGGTAGATAGGGTTACAAACGAAGAGATATTAAGACGAGTGGGAGAGGAGAGATGTTTCTGGCGACTGCTAATGAAGAGAAGAGATAGGTTAGTAGGACACATACTAAGACACCCAGGAATAGCAAGCTTAGTTATGGAAGGAAGGGTCGAGGACAAGAACTGTAGGGGTAGACCAAGGTTAGAATATGTTAAACAGATTGCCTCGGATGTAGGGTGTGGTAGCTATGTAGAGATGAAACGATTAGCTCAGGACAGGGAGGCATGGAAAGCTGCATCAAACCAGTCAAAAGACTGAAGACTCAATCATCATCAAGACTAATAAGTTAGCACCTACATGAACTCAAGTAGCTTCGTGTCCCAGGCAACGACCCTAGAAAGGACTACGACTTAGGAGGAATGTACGGATTCAGCAGACGTAGCACGAGAAGCCTATAAGAACTCCAGGAGGTCATGCCCTCGGGATCAGTCTGTCTAAGTGCTACCGACGTGACGAACCGCTGCTGTTAGCTGAAGGGTAAGTGACTCAAGCGATCACTACACGCACACTCACACTACACTCCCATCCCCCTGTGCTTGGACTGTAATAATTATTAATTTCTATCATTTGAACTGCTATCTGCAAGCGTACCTCAAAATCGAGGTACACATTAAATTTAAAAGTAAGAGAAGCCACTGGTCTTATCCTTTATTTAATTAGCTGATAAGATCCTACCCTCTCAGCTTCCCCATTAGGTAGGATCTAGAATTAGGTTTACTGTTTAATTGCTTCGTGACGTCAGCCGAGCGCTACCGCACAGCGCTGACACAAGCAGGTTCCTCGTTAGCTCGCCTGCTCACGACTTGCAGCAGACCGCGTGGTGCAGCTGTCGCGCACAGAGTAATAATTAAATTACCTTTTCAAACACCCCCTCACCCGGAACTACCCCGTCAAGCAGTACAATGGGGAGTTCTCCTTGCTGATCGTACTGACGATCGCAATTCGCTAAATAATCCATACCTCTTACAGCAATTACTAAGCTCGCCCCCTAATCTACACTAATTTCATCCCTTAGGTTAATTCTTTGTACAGGCAACCCTCACAGGTACCTTACAGTATTTCAGAAATACTAGTTTGCAGAGAGTTCTTAACTCTTCTAAGGCAGGAAAATCTGTAGAAGGACTAAAACATAGTTTTAAGTAACATGTATTCTTAAATTCGTACGGAAAATATCATTAACGTCTGAAATCCTTGATCCAAGCTTTTGAATGAATTGCCAAACTGCCCCCCCCCCCCCCTGAAAATTTGCCGCTTTAGGCTGCAGCCTATTTAGCCTATTTAGAAATACAGCCCAGGCAACTCACAACAAATTGTATTGTGCACTTTGCAAAATATATTTCATAAAAAATACTAAAATGTTTTCTATGAAATAAGATATGTAAGTTTCTTTTATAAATTCTGAATGTAGCCTACATCTGATGCTTTTCTCAAAATGACATTGCCTTTCCAGAATCGCCAGTAGTGGATAGTAATAATGAAACGTATTTTAAGAGGGGCCCGAGGAGATAATTGCATAGGGGCCCTTAAATCCTCTCGGTGACCCTGACCAGCAGCCACTATGGACTCCCATGATCTCAATATAGGAACAAACAAGTAGACCATCACACTATACAACCTGAAATGAATCACATAACTCACCATGCTTTTAAGGTTCACCATTCACTGGAACTTCACTCCAAAGAGCAACAGAATAGCTGGGATTGGAACCTTACTTCAAATAAAACATAGCCAACCCGCAGTCGGGCTAATTACAATTTAGCGGCAGGGCAAATAAATGACGACAAACGTAAACTGTGGCATAACTTCTCACTGAAATGATTACTGGCTAAAAACTTACCCTTCAAAGAATATGGACTGAGAGTCTTAAAAAGAAGTAGAGCCATGAAAGGCGGATAAGAAACTGGGGAAGATCTCCTTAAAAAAATGGAAAAGGGGGAGACTGGACCCAGCTGAGAAATCCTTCCAGATCTTCAATTCCCGAGCTCAAACCCGCGGGTGTTAAACGCTGTAGCATAATTCTGGGTGAACCATATAGCCCAGGCATTTTAGTCTAAAAATCGTCAAAACCTAGAAAAAAATCATGTAAAGCTAATTTTCTCAGAATTTGATAATTTGACCCTGGGGAACAACATACTAAAATTTTCCAAGCTTCCGATGACGGCTTCCTTGTTTTCCAGGCCTGGAAACCTGGAATTTCAGGATATTCCTGGAGCGCCCACAAAAACCGAATCGTTTATCCAAAATTGACAAAGTATGGTATTAAATGAAAGAGGAAAACATGCAGGTTCTAAAAAAACGTAAGAAAAGCAACATTCGGTCACTTCCGGTCGATAAAAGAAACGAAAAAAAAACGCGCAAAATTCAATTTTATAAATTTTGTTTTCAATCAACGCGGTTTTAAGTGACCAAAACATGGGGTAAAGGAAAATAAGCTAAACAGAACGAAAGAGCATGTTTTTAGCTTTCCAGAAGTGTATTTTTTGTTCGTACGTCTAATAATGCACGAGCTACTGCCAGAATAAGTTGAACGCCACGTTGAGTTGGTTACGCGACGCCCATGTAAAAATCATAAAACGACGCAAGATTTGCTAAATGAATAACAAAGGCCGACAAAAAAACACACTCACATGTACAGTTGATAACATGCATTTTAATGAACATTTGGTTAGTGGATTTAACAGCGACAATTAAAAAACAAAAACAATTGTGAAATTTAAAAAATATTTGGTGCAATATTGTACATGTAGGGTCGACTAATGTCCTACGTCGGTGCACTGCCGGCAGTGGTCGGTGTCTATGGCTGGCACGGCCTCCTCTTGGAAAGTAAAAGAAAATTAACAGCTCTTTTTCGTGAAATCGTTCGAATGATTACAATGACAGAAATATGTATAAAAATATAAATAAGTCCTAGGCTTATAGACACACAAAAGCATGTGAAACATGAAATCTATAAACTAAATGTTACAGCAGCAGCTGATATATTTCGTTGACGTGGTACTGCTTTCCGAGGTAAAGTAGGGCCTGGTGTAGACGTCATAACACCACCCATGTTGTGAAACGTCCCGTGTCTGGTCTGCGTGCGCACATTCAAGTCAGTGTTATCAAAGGAATATTGAACAAATTCTTTGTTCGGCTCTGCTTCGCCAAGCTGTTCTTCGCCTGTGTCATTTTCACTCTCGTGAAAGCTATTACGTTATTCTCATAACAAAGAACCTCGTTGTAGGACACGGAGAAACCCATGTTATGAAGAAGATCTACAAGCTGCCGCGACCCGTAGTGTCGGTGGACATACACGCCAACTGCCAACAAGATAGGAGATAAAAAGGACTTCGGACGACAAGCTGAAATAATTGCCTGCCCAATGGCTTTTTTCTTGGCGGATTTGCCGGGTGCGCCCTCTAACTTGGTCGTGATTATCCGATCAAGAAATAGAGCTAGAGTATTCGGTAGAACGTCGGCATCTAACGACTGCTCTTCTGCGGACGGATATTCCTCCAGATTATATGCACGCGTCCGATTATCTTCTTTTATAATTTGAGCGGCCTTTTCTACGATTCGCCGACGTTCATCGGCCTCGGACTTCCCACGTTCCTCGTACCATTTGTCTTGCAAGATGTTTTTGCCGTTTCTTTCATATTTTAACGCAGTTTCGACCTGGCAGCTCGGTGATGAAGATTCGCTGTCCATAGTGGCTAAGTAGTTTTTCTTTGAAATACTTTTGCACGTATGGGTCACATTCCATTTGTTTACATCCTTTCTCAAGGTAGTCATGAAGATCACCAAGCGCGAACTGGCAATCTTCATTGGTCTCCAAGAACGTACAGAGCTTTTCAAAGGCGTCGTGTTTTTCGGGGTCCGCAGAACGGCCTCCAAAACGCCTCCAGATACAAATCGGAGGTGACATTCTCGATGATATTTGGTATGCAAAGTTTAGAGCTGTTGACTTGCATATATTCTGATTTATAGATATTAGGGTAAAACGATGGAGAGAGCATTTATTTACAGTTGGCAGCTCTGCTGGCTCTTAAGATACGCATATTCATATGAGTTATGGTACAAAAGTCACATACGAAATTTGGTTGAAATCCATCTGTTAGTATAGAAGTTACATGCATTTAAAATTTGGACCTATCAACAAGCTTAGAATCATGCTGGCAGCACTGACGTATACTAGGTACTCCAAATTAATGTAGAAGGTCATGTACTATACGTGTGCAAAGATTCGAGCTCTTGGTTTGCATACTATCTGATATATTGGTATTAGGATTTAAAAAAATAGAGAGAGTATTTATTAACAGTTGGCAGCACTGGTTGCTCTTAAGAATACGCATAGTCATATCTGTTATTGTTCACATAGTACTTACGAAATTTGGTTGAAATCCAATTGATAGTGTAGAAATTCCATGCATTTAAAAATTGGACTTATCAGCTGGCTTAGAATTATATTGGCAACACTGGAAATTAAACTGAAATATTATTATCTATATGTGTGACAACTTTGGAATAGCTCTCATGCATATCTTCCAGAATATCCAACATGGAGCTCAAATTGCAATGCGATTTTTCAGCAGTCGGTAGCACTGACGTCATTTTCAATATAGCCTTGAGATATTCCGGCATAGATCTTTACTCTTACCAAATTTGGTTTCGATAGCTGCAGCCGTTTAGGAGTTGATAAGGGGAGACACACTCACAGACAGACAGACAGACAGACAGACAGAAGGACAGACAGACAGACACACATTTTCCCGAATCGATCTCAAAATGAGAAAAATAGGCTAAAAATATCAGGGTCCATAGCTTGATAATAATTTTAACTAATTTCTAACAGTATTTACTAACTAATGTGCATGTTGGCTACAAACATGGTTCTCTGATGTCGTCAAGGCATGAATTCTACAATTCTCAAATTCTGTTCGATGAGAGTTATTGGACGTTCAATTTGTCCTGGTGAACAATTTATTTTATTTGACCCTGGAATTTTTCCCCGGCAACCTTCAAATGGGTTAAGACGAATAATGTTTATAAATAAAAGATTCAAACCAATTTTCGTTTACGAAATTGATTTGGAACATGTTTTATTGCTATTCGCGTTTCACATCCGCCAGACCCCAAAACCACCGTCAGATCAAAAATGTATAATAATGTATATATCTACTGTATGTATCACGTCTATCACGTCCTTGGGGATCCGATAATTACCGCAATGTTGTACCAATTACTTTCAAATTTGTACATAATATATACGGTAACCCTTTAAAATGTCGGTCGAGTTCGTTAATGGGTAAAATCGGACCTAGGGGGTGAAAAGTAAAATATTTCTATAACAGTCTTAATATGTGAAATATCGAATCCATTCAAAGTTCATACTATTCTAGATTAAGGGCCAAAAGCTTATCTCCGTAAAGTTTATCGATAGCACCAACCATTGGGCAAAGAGGTGGGGAAAATGGATTTTTGAGAGGGGAAAAAATCATACCTCCCTTCTTCTTCTTCTTCTTAGTGTCATCACGGGGTCCGCTTTTTGGTTCAATGCACGCCATTTCTTGCGATCTAATGCTTCGCGCGATTTCAAGTTTCTTGATCGTAAATCTGTGTTAATAGTGTCCAGCCACCGCAATTTTGGTCTCCCACGCTGTCTCTGGCCGTCGACCGTTAGATGGTAGGCCGAGCCAATGACTGAACTTGTTCATACCAACGGAGTCTCCATTCCTACATTTTCTCATTGATTGGAGCCACGCCAGCTATATGTCGAAACGTTGTGTTGGGGATATGGTCGAGCAGAGAAATGTCTAAAGATCTTCGCAGCATCCGCATTTCCATGACATGAAGTGAGTGCTCAGCACTTCTAGGTGCTGGCCAATACTCGGTACCATATAATGCAACTGGTCTCACCATTGTGCGGTGTATCTTTGATGTCAGGTGGATAGGCATCTTCTTATCACAAAGAACACCGGTGACATCTCTGAATCGCATTGATTCCTGCTCGCACATCTTCATTCACAGTGCTGTCGCTATTCAATCGTGAGCTTAGGTATCGGAATGTATTTACCTTGGTAAGAGGAGCTCCATTAATACCTACCCTCCAGGGAATGGAATCGTTCCGAGGTATTCAGTCTTGTGGATGTTCAAACGAAGACCAAATCCTTGCAGACGATCATGCCATGTCTGCACTTGGGTTTCAAAATCCTTCCTGGAGTCTGCCGCAAGCATCACATCATCAGCGTATAGCAATGTCCATGGGACACACTTCTGCAGGTCTCGCGTTATGGAATTCATGACGATAACAAAGAGCAGGGGAGACAGAGCTGAGCCTTGATGAACCCCAACTGTCACAGGGAAGCTGTCAGTCAGTCCTGCAGGGCATCGCACGTGGCTTTTGGTTTTGTTGTACAGTATTTTTTACCCAGTTTATATACATTTCTGGAACTTGATGATCTCGGAGAGCGTACCAAATCATCTGGTGTGGTACTCGATCAAATGCCTTCTCGAGGTCAAGGAAAGCAAGATGTAGTGGCCTCCTCTTCTCGCGGAATTTCTCCATCAGCTGGTGCACAGCAAAGATTGAGTCTATCGTGCCACATCCTTTCACAGACCCACATTGATTTGCTGAGAGCTGTACTATGTTTCTCAGCCTATTGTCTAGGATACGTTCGAATAGTTTCATAGTGTGGGAGAGAAGTCTAATTGGACGGTAATTGGTACATTCAGCTGGGTCACCCTTACCCTTAAAGATAGGTACTGTGATACTACCGGTAGTTGACCAATCTGTAGGTATTTGACCACAGAGAATAATTGAATTGAAGAACTCTGTCAGCCAGGTGGTCGCGTTGTCAGTAAGTTCCTCAATTTTCCAGATGTCTGCAGGAAGGTCATCTACCCCTGGGGCCTTTCCATTTTTCATGCTACGAATGGCAACTTTGACTTCATCTTCAGTGATACGAGGTTCTGGTCCAGCCGTAACATTCTTGTCTGGTATTTGTGGGTGGGGGAATTCAGTGTTGAATACTTCACTAAAATACTCTCGCCAACGGTGCAGCATCATCTTGCTATCGTGAAGTCGTCGACCATTCTTATCCTTCACACACATATAGTGTTCTATATCCTGACCTGCTCTACACCGTGCTCGGGCAAGTCGGTAGATAATTTTGTCTCCGTCTTTAGTTGTCAGTTGATCATATAAATGTTTGTAGTGATCTACTTGAGCCTCAGCAACTGCTCTTTTTGCCTCCTTCTTGGTGGCTTTGTATTTCCGAAGATTCTCCTCAGACGGGAATGTTCGCAACTGTTTAAAAGCTTCTTTTTTCATGCACCATTTCCTGTACCTTGTCTGTCCACAACCACGTCTGTTTATCAATTCTGCTTGTACCTGGCTGTGTTACACCAAGCTCATTGATCTATACTAGTTACGCAGTTGTTGAATGATGCTCAAGTATAATCCGTATTAACAGAATCAACTGGAGGGAACAAAATCTTCTCACTGAATGCCACTTTATGGTCTTGTAGCTTCCACCATTTGATTTTGGCATGACCTTTTACATAGGGTTTTCTTATGTAACCTTTCATTCTAAGATCGGTAACTAGCAGTTTATGCTGGGGGGCTAAGTATTCAGATGGTATGACCTTAGTGTCTATGACAATTGGGAAATCTCGCCTGCGAAGTAAAACATAGTCAATCTGAGTATTGTGTCCTCCACTAGTGTAGGTGATCAGGTGTGATTTGCGTTTCTTAAAGAAGGTGTTAGTGATAATTAGATCATTTGCTTCAGCAAATCCAAGGATCCTGTTCCCGTCTTCATTTCTGAGATCGTGGCCAAAATTTCCATGGCATTCATACCCCTCGCTGGTACTGCCAACATGTCCATTAAGATTTCCACAAAGTAGAAATAGGTCTTCTTCATTGCACGTCGTAACGGCATCTTGAAGTTCGTTCCAGAATGTGTATTTATCTGTCTCATCACAGCCTGTCTGAGGGGCATACGCTGAAAAGATGTATACGGCGAGTTGGGGTGTCGATAACTGCTGACATGAGACGATCGGAGTAGCGATGGCAGCTGATACTTGGTTGCGAAGTTTTTCATTCACTACAATAGCGACTCCCTGGCTATTAGTCGTACCATGATAGATCATCTTATACCCTTCTCCAATGTCTCTAGATTTCTCCCCTTTCCACCGTGCCTCTTGCAGACAAGCCAGATCCACGCAACTATTTTAAAAGGGACCAATAGTCCTGTCGCCTCCGTAGCGTAGCGGTCAGCATGGTTAGCTGCCGCCCCGGGGGTCCTGGGTTCGATTCCCGGCTCTGCCACGAAATTTGAAAAGTGGTACGAGGACTGGAACGGGGTCTACTCAGCCTCGGGTGGCCCAAATGAGTAGAGGGGGTTCGATTCCCCCTCAGCCATCCTCGAAGTGGTTTTCCGTGGTTTCCCACTTCGTCTTCGGGCAAATGCAGGGATGGTACCTTCTTCAAGGCCACGGCCGCCTCCTTCCCTCTTCCTTGCCTATCCATCCTCACCAGTTGTATCCCTTCCGATTCGATGTTCCCAGCTCTAGGACACTGCCCGTAGAGGCGGTAGTGGTGAGTTCCCTCGCTGAGTCCGTGGGTTCCACCAACCTGGAGGGTAAACGACTAAAAAAAACAACAAAAAAAGCAATAGTCCTCTAAAGTTTGCCATGGTGGGTGAGTGGTTAACGTGTCGGACTACCAACCCCCAAGCTTGCAGGTTCGCTCCTGGCCGTGGTAAGTGTTTTTTTTTTTTTTTAAGGCGCATGTTAAAGAACCCATTTGAATTTAGTAAGCCGTGTTCATAATGGCAAAATTAAACTCGGGATTTTCCGACAGCACAAAGTTCCTCTATTCTCTACTAGAAAGCGCTCTAGTGTCAAGGAGCTTAGATATCTAACATCCTTGACTTTCATAGCGTTCCAAGGAACGTCGAAATTCGACATGCAAGCTGCCCACTGGGTGTCAAATAACAACGCTTGCACCCGGCATCCGAGGCCATACGATATTATTATTATTAGTCCTCTATAAAGTACCGTACCTAAACCTGTGTCTGAAAGAATTGATGATACGGTATGACCCACCCTTAGACCTACGCCAAGGGCAAAAAGTTTTCGGAATTATTATAAGAAGTTGGGGCTTCTCGTATGCTCAACATGTAGAACATTTTTTTTGTAGTTATACGGCAATTGATAAATTTGTGATTTCGATATATTTTTCTTTGTCCGGTAAAATCTATCTCCGCCTTTCAGCAGCGTGCCTTGGGTGTTGACACACGTAGGTAGAAAACAGTTGACGGAACAATGAGCTATCCTAAAAACAATAAACACATGGCGGGTGTTAATTGATCGTGCGTGCAAGGACAATGATGTGTGGGCAGTGCCGGTACAGACATTCACCGCACACCGTGATTTATCTGCGAATTGCAGATTCCAGACGTTCCAGGAGAATAAATCGACCAATTGTGTCAAGAACGTCCAAGGGACAACAGTTAAAAGGAGAGAGTCGTGTTGCCATAGTCAGGTATAGATCTACTTGTATAATAATAAACAATCGCTGTTTAGTCAGTCAACCATTAATGTGCCCAAATACATTTGTCGGGGAATAACAAGCACTTACACTAAAGTCCGGATTATCCGAAAATGATGGACCAAGGGTCATTCGGCTATTCCAAACTTCGGACAAGCCGAAATAATTATATTTCCGCGATAAAGCGAGCATAGGGCGCCTACGATAGTTCGCTCATTCACCCCATCTATAAATCAATCTTAAAATGGGGATTTTAAAACTGTAAAATAACGAATTTCATGATTGAGCTCGGTAAGTACAGACCCTCTAATGAAATAACATCTTTTTTCTTTCTCGATTCGGTTAATTGGGACTGACTGGCCTGGAAAAATTAATGTGAATTAATTATACACTGGTGCATTTTTCTAACTAACGGTGGGAAGCAACCGTTTGTGGTTGGCAATGTTACTGTTTTTAGAGCTATTTTGTCTTGTATATTTGGACTATAACTCTAAACATAACTATTGAACATAACTATTCATCGATAGAGGACATTTTACCCCTTAAACCATATCTACCAATGACACAGTTGAAAATAGGTCGTACACAGTTTAAAATCTATCAGGGTCCATCACTTCATGTACCGGTAAGAATTTTAACTCATTTCCAACAATGCTTACTAAAAAGTAGTAAAAGTAATGTGCATGTTGGCAACAAACATGGTTCTTTGATGTTATTCTACAGTTTTGATATATGGCGCGATGAGAGTCTTCGAACGTTCGATTTGCTCTCCTGAACAATTTGTTTTACGTGTCCCTGGGCTTTTCCCCTGCTTACCTACAAATGGTATAACCCGAAGAATGTTTAAAATTAGAAGATTCAAACCAATTTTCTTTTACAAAATTGATTTGGAATATGTCTTAGTGCTCATGTGTCAGTTATAGTGCGATTCTTTTATCAATGTGTGGCTTCTTTAAACCTTGACAATTAATATTGCAACTTTTCATTCGGTCAACACAATGTAATCCCAATTATCCGGGAATGCGAAAAGATTACATGAAATAAATTGTATTTGATTTGATATAATAATACCGTATATTGGTATATTATAAATACAGGGTTTTCATTTTTGCTTGGCAAGGCGATTCCGCTTGACCTTGTCCGCCGCCTCCCGGCCAATAGTCGGCTGTTACAGGTTGGCACGTGCGGTTTCCGGCCGTATTCCCACGCTCTTGCTGCGGTAGACGTGTGAGCTACGAGCTAATTGGGTGTTTTATAAAACTACTGTATAGTGTTTTATTGTGATTGTGTATAGTGCTGTAATGCCTTATGTGAAATATTCGTTACGTGGACGTGTATATCTGCCCAATATGTAGTTATGTACATAAAGTGCAGGAAATCGTGCAATAGGACAAGACAAAAGTTTCGGGTGAAATTTCCAGGGAGACTCATTCCTATAAATCAGAAAATAAAAACTGGCTAAAAGAGATTCAAAAGTACAGGTTCAGTAAACAATAAAAATAAACGTAAAGGTCGTTACTTCCTTACTGAAGCTAAATTAACCGCAGTAACTGGAAACTTCATAAGGAGATGCCGATTATGTTTGGCAGTGTATGGGGAACATTTTCAGCATCTACTGTAAGCATGGTGAGTAAAAATGCATGATACTAATTTTAAGCACCGTATTCTGCCGTACATATGCACGCGCGGCCGCCGGCAGCTGAGCCGTCACTGCCGGAATGCGTGAGTGAGAATGTCCTTCCCAAGCAAATATAAAGACCCTGTATAATACATTAAATCAAATACTTTTTTTTTCATATTATATACAGGCCTACATATATTTAGTTTTTATGGACTACAGAAGAAGGAGACAACTCTAGGTAGAGCCCTGCGCGGATAAAGAAAACGTTATCCACATCCGGCCCGCTTCCGCACCTGCACGTTTGTTGTCCGAATTTATTAGCATTACAATGAAAATAAAAATCCACAGCCTGCTTCCAGTCGACCGACTGCGTCGAAGCCGCACTCCCCTGGGGCAATGATTAAATGAATGACAGATGAAATTAAAAAGAAATGATAGTGGAGAGTATTGCTGGAATTAAATTGTGCCAGGAAAAACCGAAGTACCCAGAGAAAAACCTGTCTGCCTCTGCTTTGCCCAACACAAATCTCACATGAAGTGACCGGGATTTGAACCACGGACCCAGCGGTGAGAGGGTGGCATGCTGCCGCCTTAGCCACGAATAAAATATTCAAGCAACACATTTAGTTTTGATGAGAAAGTCGTTTCCTTACGCTATGTATGTCAAGTTCTATGTTTAAAATGAATGTTATACAGCCAGAATTGCAACCCTTTTCTGTTCGGAGTGTTAATTGTGCTTATTGACATAATTTGAATGAGATTAGAGTAAACCATCCTACATTTGTCATGAAAAAAAAAAAAACGGAAAAATATGTCATACACATCTGGGGGTCATAGTAATGATATTCAACAAGTTCGGATAGTATTCTAAAAACTATCCGCAAATGTACTCCAAACATTATCCGCAGCTTACCCGCTATCCGCACAGCAATGCAAACTATATCCACATGGCAAAAAATGTTGCGGATATCCGCGGGTTTAACTATAGGATGGCATGTTTCGCTCGTCAAGCGAGCATCATCAGTAACAAATATACTAGACAAAATAGCTCTACAAAACACTATGATACCCACAAAGGATCTCTGCCCTCCAAAACCAGAAAGCACAGTGACAAATTACAAAGTGTGACAGCTATTACTGATAAATACCAAATAATTAAGCACCTGGAAAAAAACCTATTTATTTTAATATTTACAATGTTGCAAGACTGTCAAATGATGATCCCATCTACAAACAGTCTCCCTTCACCAACTAAGCTACTATTGCTGTGATACAATAATAAGCAATGAGCCCTAAACTAGAAATGTGAACTAATATGCAGAAATGAGGTATGCGTACTCTGTCGAAATGTTGGTGGTAATGATACAAAGAGAGTGTTTGTCTACAAATAATGTGTTGAAACATTGTATGTAGTCCATGACTTATATTAGTTATATTTAATCACATGTAGGCTATTTCTTTTCAGTTCATTTCTTCACATGTCCCGGTAATTGGGATTATACAGTATAGTGAATGTATTTATTTTATTAATTAATTTATGTATTTATTTATTTTATTTATTCATATTATATTATTTTATTTATTTTATCATTTTTTCATTTATTTATTTATTTTATTTATCTATTAATGTATTTAATTAATTTAATCAATAGCCTATATTTTATTTGTTTATTTTATTTATGTATGTTTTATTTATTTACTTAATTTAATTAATATATTTTATTTATTTATCTGCCTATTTCTTTATCCATTTATTTATTAATTAATTAATTTTATTCATTCATCTATGTATTTATTTAATTTATTTATCTATTAATTAATTAATTAATTTAATTGATTTATTTTACAGTATTTATTTATTTTATTTATTTACTCAATTTATTTATTTAAATTATTTATGTAATTTATTTATCTTTCTATTTATTTATTTATCTTTCTATTTATTTATTTATTTATTTACAGTAAAGGCCTGTTGTTACGCTATCCCTTTTATTACGCTCTTTTTGTTAGGACTCTGGACGGTTCGTATATAATACTGTATACTTTTACCCTATTATAACACTCCTAAATCCCACATACAGTGCTTTTCTCATATCCAAAAATTAGGGAAAGTTCCCTATAAATTGTGGGGGAAAAAGTATTTGAGATGGCTTATTAATAATAATACTGTAAATTAAATACCAATGGCATTAAAGGTAATCTACCAAAAGTCAATTAGTATTTAATTTAATTAGTTGTCAATAAGGACCGAATTAAATATGATTAATTTCGTATTAATATAAAATAATACAGTAATAATAATAATTATACAGTTAGATAAAATACAGCAATAATAAAATACTTAACAATACTGAATTGTTATTTCCAAATTGTTTACCCACCTCACAAATAATTTCCCATCTATAGCGCTGTCCCGCTTACGGTATTACGCGTTTCAACCACAGTCCCTTGAAGAACGTATTAGCGGGGTTTTACTGTATTTATTGTCTTTCTGTTTTTAATTTATTTTTTATTTATCTATTTATTTACTTAATTTAATTCATTATTTTTTATCTATTTATTTATTATTTATCTATTTATTTATCTTATTATTATTCATTTATTTATTTATTTACTTATTCTTATTTATTTATTTATCTATTGATTTATTTATTATTTATCTATCTATTTATTTATCATTTATCTATCTATTTATTTATTATTTCTCTATTTATTTATTTATCTATTTACTATTTATTTATCTATTTATTTATCTATTTATTATTTATCTATTTATTATTTATCTATTTATTTATTCTTTATTTATTATTTATTTATTAATCTATTTATTTATTTATTTATCTATCTATTTATTTATTTATTATTTATCTATTTATTTATTTATTATTTATCTATTTATTTATTTATTTATCATGCCATTTTGTTGTAGATATCTCCATCTACCTCTGTCACAGTTGCTATTGGATTTTATCCATGACACCACTCAGTATATGGACCCAGGTGGGATTAGCACTTTGCATGTACACCCTCAAAATGGGGCACACTGCAAGTGTGGTATGTATATTTTCTTTATTGTCAGACAAAAATACACGTGACAATATATTAAAATCAAAATATAAAATTCAAAAATATATTCAAATAAAAAACAAAAGGAGAGTACACATATTGAAGACACTAGTATGCGGGTGTGGATATTCGCGGTTAAGTGCAACATTTGACACCCGGCGGATGTAAACTATTTGGTGGAGTGGACAGTGAGCACTTTCACGCAATACCGTATCACTGCAGTCTTCTTCTTCATTTCCCGTTTCCAGTTCCCTGGGTCAGGTTGCGAATCAAGGACCTCCACAGTTGTCTATCCCTCCACCATTCATTTCCTTCTTTCAATACTTCTTTTTATTTTACTCCTCTTTTCTCTATGCTTTCCTTCACCGTATCTATCCACCTCTTTCTGGGCCTTCCTCGTGGTCTTCTTCCTGGTATTTTCTCCATAAATATTCTTTTTGGTACTCTATATTCTTCCATTCTCATCATATGTCCGTACCACTTCAGCTTACTGGTCTTTATCTTGTCTTGCAGTTTTGAGAACCCAGTTCTCTCCCTAATGTCCACATTTCTGATTTTATCCCTCCGTGTCTTCCCAATTATTTCTCTAAGGAACTTCATCTCTGCTGCTTGGATTCGGCTTACATCACGTTTTTTTTTTGTGGTCCAAGTACCTGCTGCATATGTCAAATTGGTGTGTAATTCATTGAGAATAGAACTTCCTTGCATTTCTCTGGGACTTCCTGGTTCCATACTAAACCTCTCAAACACTGGTAAAACCCATTATCTTGTTGGATTCTCTTTCCAATTTCTTCATTTATTGTACCATCTTCTTATATAAGGTACGTTCAAAAAGTAACGAGCCGGAGGCATAATTACAGAAGCCAGTACCTGTATGTTAGAGGTATTGGCCCTAGCTGTTGAGGCACTTGTCCCACTATGACACGCGGCGGTAAATGGCTGTCTCATAAAATTCCCTGGGATGCGATGTGAATCAGTTCTGCACGTACAGCTGGACGTCGGTGTCCGAGGTGAATCGTTGGCCCCGCAGAGCCCTCTTCAGGGGATCAAACATGGCGTAATCACAGGGAGAGAGGTCTCGACTGTATGGAGGGTGGCCGAGGACCTCCCATTTGAATTTCTGCAGGAGTGCCGCGACTGTGTTGGCCGTATGATGTCATGCATTGTCGTGGAGCGACCACGGCAGCCATGGCGTTCACTGTCACCGGCGGTCCTGGGTGATGAGTGCATCAACCAGCTGGACGTTGTCATCGGTAATGCAGGGGGGTGCCCCAGACCGGGCATCATCGGCTAATGACACCCGTCCTTCCCTGAAGCGGTTGTGCCACGCCTTGACCCTTGCAAGAAACATGCAGTGTTCGCCGTACACTTGTCACATTCGGCGATGAATGTCTGTTTCCCCTACTCCTTCCACTGTCAGAAACCGAAAAACACCTCTTTGCTCTTCGGCTGACGCCTCCATGTCACTGTTTGCAATGCGACTGGCAGCGTTGGACGATTGATGCATGCTGCTGCTCGCTTTGTATCGTCACGTGACGTGCACGCGTGCCCTGTAGCGACGGGCTGTGACGCTCCAGGCTCTGGTCGGAACCACACCTCGTTACACACGCCACGATTAGCCGATGTAGTCACCGGTTTGCACATTCCAGCCTCCGGCTCGTTACTTTTTGAACGCACCTTATATATTTCAGTATCGTATATAATTTCCAAATTCATTGAAAATTGTTCAGATAGTTAAATTCTTTGAGCATTACTGTGGTTCTTTTTTTCCTGATAGTCTTACTGTTTACATTGTTTTTACTTGAGGGACTTGGACACCGTGGCCATTTAGCCCCGTGTATTTGGGTGTGTGTACATAGAATTTGTATTAGTGTGTGTATTTGTAATTCAGATAAGGGGTGGGAAGGAGACGGCCGTGGCCTTAGATGAAGGGCTATCCCAGCATTTACCTGGAGTAGATATGGGGTGAAACCACTTCCAAGATAGCCGAGACTGTAATAGAGCTCTCTCTTCTCAGGTTTGCCTCACAAGGCTGAGCGTATCCCGTTCCAGCCCTGAGACTAGAACTAAATTTCTTGTCAGATCCAGGAATCGAATGCAGATCGACTGACTGCTGTGTCCATGGTTTCAAGATCGAATCCTGGCTCAGTCAGTTGGCATTTGAGGGTGCACAAATGCGAGGAAACCGTGTCAGGAAATTTACTGGCATGTAATCAAAATTCTGGCTCCTCGGTGTCTCTGAAAGCCACGGTAGTTAAAAGGGACATAAAACCAATAACATATTACTTTTACTATAATGGCTTTCACGGCCAGTAAATTAAAACTCAGCTGGCTCATCAGGGGGCTCTTGGTGTCTGTTCTATATGTCCGTGCCCGGACCCGGACCCCACAGGAGTAGCGCACTGCGCGCTACCTCCCTATGAAGGTCTTCATAAATACAAATTACGGTACTATAAATCTTCACAAAATCAACAATATCTTTAATAAATTCGAGCTGCTTGAACAAAATGGACAGCAGTTTTGGAATCAGCATCGCAAATATATCCAGAATCAGTTTTAAAATGCAGACATCACACACAAATATATTTCTTTTATTCTCCTGTGTAATAATGTAAATATGATTACTGCTTCTCTTGCATAGAGACAGCCAGATGACCCATTTTTGGATCGCAAGAACTTGAGGTACCTCTTCGAGCGTCCGGGGGAACCCATCTTCCGACCACGTGGACTGCAGCAAAATGTTTTCTTTGATGTTCCTATGGAGTATTTGGTATGTATACCGCATGGTCCATCCATATTACAAATCTTTATCTGGATATGTCAAGTTGGGAAAGAGTACCATTTTCATTCATTTCTTTCTCCAAGGTATCCATGTACATAATGGAGTCATCAAATCATAAAACACATAATTATAGAGATACAGGTAAATGCCTACACAAAAACAAACACTCGTGATACCTCTGTGCACATTGACTCAAATTCTTCTATGGATTACATTGCCTCGTCTGTGAGCTTTTTTTATTTTAATTTTTACATTTTGATTTAAATGTGCTTCGGACATTTCTAAGAGTTGGGGACAACAAGTTAGAATACTGTCTTTTATTTTCTGAAAGGTCTTCTATAAAATTGACAGTGTACATTCATGTTATTTCTAGTGTTGTACGAATGTACATCAGAATTTTTAACAATATTACAGTAGTTTTTCCACTTAGAATTTTTCTCTTAACATACAAAGAAGTTGGTTGGTTCCTCAGTTTAGGGGCTGCGACAACACGGTCATGTAGCCCCATGTACTTTGGGTGTATGTAGAATCTGTCTGATAACCGGTGTTAATTGTAATGACTGTATAAGTGTGTGTAATCTGTTCTTGGACTGCAGACGATAATTTCAAGTAGTTCCTACTTTCGCTACCAAATGCTACCATCCATGACACCTAGCTGTGAACTTGGCTACTACTAGATTCCATCGCAACTAGCGCCTGGTGACGAACGTTGGAACTTAAGAGCATTAATCAAACCTAACCTACAAATTTTGCTTCGCACACGTTTAGTTAGTGGAAGGTTCTTTTAAATGCCGTCCTTTGTATTTAGGAACGTAGCGATCCAATTTGGATCTGTATCAGACTGTTAGTTATTCTGAAGGTTGTAAGTAAACAGTTCGCCTAGTCAATACCTTTCTTTTATTACATTAAAACAATATTTAAAAAGATATCAGAAAAAGCAGCAAAAACCCTGTTTCCCTTACCAAATAGATGATGGAAATTATGTTAACAATTTTATGAATAGCCTAACTCAATCATTAAATAAGATGAATTTTTAGTATTCATCATCATCATCATCATTTCCCCTTACCCAGCTCCTGCCGGGTCGGGGTATTTATGGCACTTCTCCACTTTCCTCTTTCCTTCCACAATTCTTCTTCCACGATCTTGTCCCAGTCCAGACTTCTTTTTCTCATGCTGTTCTTCACTGAATCGATCCACCTTGTTTTAGGTCTTCCCGTTGCTCTCTTACCCTTGCACTTGGCCTCCAGCATCTGTCTTGGTATTCTATTTTCCTCCATCCTCTTTACATGTCCAAACCACCTTAGTTTATTCTTCTCAATTCTCTCATTTAGTTTTCCCATCCCAACTTCCTTCCTAACATCTTCATTCCTCACTCTGTCTTTCCTTGTCTTACCTATCATACTTCTTAGGAATTTCATTTCACTGGCTTGGATTCTACTCTCTTGCCTGCTTGTCAGGGTCCAAGTCTCAGCTGCATAAGTTAATATGGGTACATAGTACATTTTATACATTACCTCCTTGCTTTTCCTTGGTACTTCCTTATCCCAAACAAGTTTTCTTACACTTTGATAGAATGCATTGCTCTGCTGTACCCTCCTGCCACTCTCCATGTCCAACCTACCAGTTTGTATCAATTCACTTCCTAGGTATTTGAACGTGTCCACAATTTCCAAACTCTGACTTCCAATTTTCACAGTGCCCTTTCCTTGTCTTTCCCCTCTTGTCATCACCATGGTCTTGCTTTTCTCTATACTGATTTTCAGGCCATGCTTCTGAATATTTTCATTCAGTGCATCTAGTTGTTTTTGCACTTCTTCGGTGTTCCTTCCCCAGTCCACAATATCGTCTGCAAATAATAGTAACTTCATTTCTTTATGTCCATATGCTTCCTTTGTTTCCTTTACAATTTCATCCATTACCATTATGAATAAAAGAGGTGACAGCACACTCCCCTGTCTTAGTCCAGTCTTGTTCCTAAACCAATCTGTCTTTCCAACTGGGGTCAGTACCCTGCTAATACAGTTGTTGTACATTGCATGCACCATTTCCAACATTTCTCTTCCCAGTCTCTTCTTAACCATAGTTTCCCATACCTTCTCTCTGGGGACACTATCATATGCCTTTTCTAGATCTATGAAAGTCATGATCAAATCCTCTCCATATTCCCAGTTCTTTTCCATCACCTGCCTCAAGCTAAAGATTGGGTCCACTGTGGATCTTCCACTCCTGAAGCCATACTGTTCCTCTTGCAACTCTCCTTCCACCTTTATTCTCATTCTTCTTTCTAATATCCTTTCCAGTATTTTTACTATCTGTGATATGAGGGTGATCCCTCTATAGTTATCACACACTTTCTTGTCCCCTTTCTTAAACACTGGTATTATTAGCCCTTTCTCCCAGTCTTCTGGTACACATTTCCGTTTCCACACACACTTTAGCAGTCGATACAGCCATTGCATACCTACAGGTCCAGCAGCCTTTATCATTTCTACACTGATTTCATCCACCCCTGTTGCTTTTCCCATCTTCATTTTCTGTACTGCTAATTCCACCTCCAGCATTGCTATATCATCTTCTATTATAGAGTCGTCAGGCTGTGTCACTTCGATCTCACCAGTACAATTGCTCACATTCAATAGCTTATCGAAATACTCCTTCCATCGTCCCTTTATCTCTTCTGGGTGTGTTAACAACTCTCCATCTTCCTTTTTCACCAGCTTTGTAGTAACTCTTTCTTTCCTCTTACTTCTTAGAAGCCCATACAGCATCCTTTTACTGCCACTTACATCTGTTTCCATTCTTCGTGTAAATTCTTCCCAACTTTTCTTCTTTTCTTCTCCTACCACTTTCTTACACCTCCGTTTGCTGTCGTGATACTTCCTTTTGCTTTCTTCTGTTTGATCTCGGTTCCATTCTTTCCACGCAGACTTCTTTTCTTTCACTGCTTTCCTCACTTCCTCATTCCACCACGGTGTCTCCTTCTCTTTCACTCTTGTTGACGTCCTACCACAAGCACTCTCTGCTGCACCAGCAAATGCCTTTTTAAAGTGGGACCATTCCTCTTCTACATTTCCCACTTCAGTAACTGGGATTTGTTGCTTCAATCTCTCCTGAAAATCTTCCTGTACAGCTTTGTCTTTCAATTTCCATACTTTTATTTTACTTTCTCTGATCTCCTTTAGGTTTTCCAATTTTCCCCATCTAAATTTTGCCACCACAGCTCTATGGTCCCCATCAAATGCTTCTCCTGGTAAAGCTGTCACATCCATCAGCTTTCTGCGATTTGTCCTTTCCACCAGGAAGTAGTCAATTACTGATTTTGTTCTTCTATCACCCCACCCATATCTCGTAATTTTCCTGCTGTTTTTCTTCCGAAACCATGAATTACCCACTATCAGTCCATTCCTTTCACAAAAGTTTACAAGTTCCTCTCCTTCCAGTTCTTTTTCCCATATCCATATGGTCCAACGACTTCTTCCTTTCCTTGTCTCTCATTTCCGACTTGTGCATTCATGTCTCCCATGATCACCACTTCTACATCTGAGATTACTCTTTCTACATCCTACAGGAATACTTCAATATCTTCTTCTCTGTTTCCAGTCTGTGGTGCATACACTTGTATGAAGTCCATCACGTCATTCTTCATCTTCATTCTAATTTTCATTATTCTGTCACTCACACACTCTACCACTTCAACATACTCCTCCAGTTGTTTCGAGGTTATCAGTCCCACGCCATTTTTTGCCTCTTGGCCACCACTCCAGTATAATGTATATCCTTTCCTCAATTTCTTCCTTCCTTTACCTTTCCATTTCACTTCACTCAGCCCCATCAATCCAACCTTCTCCCTCTCCATGAAGTCTACCACCTCCTCCACCTTGCCTGTCAGGGTCATGACATTCATGATTCCCACTTTCATTTCGGTTACTGGTCGCGTCGCCTGCAGGGTACGCCCTAACCTTCTCCGAATCATTGGAAGTGCCATTTCCATTTTAGGCTATTATTACGATGGGGTCGCCACTCCCAAAGGCATTTTATGAAGCTACTGCCAGCTATTATTCAGGCCGCCCCTAACATGGAGAACAGACGCCCTTGCAGCCGCCCCTAACATGGGAAACAGACGCTGCCGATTGATGCTGTACTCATACTATTCCCTGAGTACTAGGTTGCCACTTCCGCAATCTCCACCGTTCTGAAGTCCATCTTCTCCGCTGCAGATTCCGTTGAGGTCTTCGCACGTAACCCTGTGCACGGGGCCTATGTTATACCCCATAGGACTGGGTCCTCACCAGAACTTAGCCGGTACTGTAGTTCCATGGTATATTACAGTACCATTGCCCACCCCCGCGACGTGGACGCGCCTGGCAAGAATTATCCATGTAGCCAATTAGGATTGACTCATGGACCGGGTTAAGGAGCTGTCTAAATCCAGCCTCCAAGGCTGGATTTTTAGTATTATGCAATATAATTTATACATGTATTGTATGTCTACCCCTTATTAATCCCATTTCCAACAGGATCAAGGATGAGATGCGATGAAATTCTGTATGGCGGATGCTTTTTATGGCCGGAAACCCTTCCTGACGCCAACCTCATGAGAGGAGTTAATGAGAGATGAAATGAATGAAACTGGGCAAGGATGTGGAAAGAAGCGGCCATGGCCTATCAGAAGGTACCGTCCCAGCATTTTCCTGGAGTTGAAAATGGGGAAACCACGGAACACCATTTCAAAGACGGCCGACGATGGGGATGTAATGGGCGGAGGAGCGCAGAAAGAGCCATAGCGAGAAGATGAAGAGGTTTTGGGAGAACAAGAAAGCAAAATCAGCTTCAATCCTGATCCTTACAAGGGCATTACGATGTAAAAAATAAGAAGAAGAAGAGGAAGAAAAGGAAGAAAAGAGGAAGAAAAGGAAGAAGAAGAGGAAGAAGAGGAAGAAGAGAAAGAAAAAGAGGAGGAAGAAGAAGAGGAAGAAGAGGAGGAAGAAAAAGAAGAGGAAGGGGAGGAAGAAGAGGAAGAAGAAGTGGAAGAAGAGAAAGAGGGTGAAGAAGAGGAGGACGAAGAAGCAGAGGAAGAGGAGGAAGAAGAAGAGGAAGAGAAAGGAGAGGAAGAAGAGGAAGAAGTTAGTTAGTTAGTTATTGTTGTTTTAAGGGGCAGAACTACGAGATCATCTGCCCCTAAGAGGAAGAAGAAGAAGAGGATGAAGAGGAAGAAGAGGAGAATGAAGAGGAAGAAGAGGATAGGAGGAGGGAGAAGAAGAAGAAGGAGATGAAGAAGAGGAGGATCAGCTAATCGCGCTCCTTTGACGGCCATAACGTTGTAAAATAATACTCACTCGGAAGGCTTCTATGGGACACGAAGATCCCGCGG
The DNA here is from genome assembly GCA_946902985.2 of Meconema thalassinum. Lineage (NCBI taxonomy): Eukaryota > Metazoa > Arthropoda > Insecta > Orthoptera > Tettigoniidae > Meconema > Meconema thalassinum. The sequence continues at coordinate 127,984,418 of OX336388.2, forward strand.
CAACCTCACAAAATGCCTCCACTGAACTCTGTCTTGGGCGAATTCTTGCCAGTTGTCCTCATTCAGATGTCTACAATGTTTGGAAATTTCATTTTTCCAGGAACTTCGTGGTCTTCCTACTGGCCTTTTTCCTCTGGGTTCTTCTTTAAAGATTTGTAAGACCATCCTATCATCTCCCATACTTAGTAAATGACCAGCCCATTGAAGTCTTCTGGAGTTAATGATGTTGAGTATTGGTGCTTGCTGTGGTAGTGAGTGTATGTCTCTATTTGATCTTATTTTCCAACTTTGAGACGCGGGATCAAAAATTGATCCAAAAATCTTCCTATACACTTTATTTTCGAAAACCTGCAACTGGTGTTCTTCCTGTTTAGTTAAACTCCATGATTCTGCACCATAAGTTAGAACTGGCCTAATGATGGTGGTGTATATTTTCAGTTTTGTATTTCTCGTCAATTATTTGGTTCCCAATAAAAACTGCAGAGAGTAGTACACTTGGTTAGCATTCTGAATTCTAACTTTAATTTCCACTTCTGTATGATTGTGAATAATAATTTTGATTTATTATTCATACAAGATCCACCCACTCGTTCCTAATGAGAAGGAAAGACCCCCCCCCCTGTGGAGCAGTTTTCACCGTGGCCCACATTTTAACTGAGTGTGTGGATCTTGCTGACTTACGAAGAAACCTTGGTTCGCAGATGACACTCAAACTTATATTAGCCAATGACGTGGTGGCTGCTGATCTCGTCATCCGCTTTATAAGTGAGAATGGGTTAGGGCCAGCAATATAAATTTTCCAGTACACATTGACTCAAAGACTTGTTCTTTTTCGAATTCAGAATTTTTGTTTTGTTTTTCCGCTATTTGTGTTTATTATTATAAATATTAGTTGCTTACCATGGTGGGTGAGTGGTTATCGTGACGGACTACCAACCCCAAGCTTGCAGGTTCGCTTCTGGCCGTGGCAAGTGATTTTTTAAAGGAGACAAAAATCATGACACGCATGTTGACATGCTAAAGAACTATTTGAATTCAGTAGGCCATGTTCATAATGGCAAAATTAATCTCGGGAGTTTCCGCCAACAGAAAGTTTCTCCCTTCTCTATTAGAAAGCGCTATAGTGTCAAGAAGCTTAGATAAAATTCAATAAGGGAGCTGCCCTCTGGGCGTCAAATAACAAAGCTTGCACCCGGCATCTGAGGCCATACGATATTTTAAAAAATAAAAAAAAATAGTTTTATTTAAATTATGTTTTATTAATTTTCGATCCTTTCATATTTAGGTGTCCACCTCTAAATTCTCAATATCATTCTAAATTTGTATACTTTAATCTGTGTTAAGAGGGGCAGATGACCTCAGTTCCTACCCTTAAAACAGTAATAACTAACTAACTTTCTTATTTATTATTTTAATTTTATGTATCATGTTCTGCCTCACTATGTATGTGGAGTTAAATTAAAGAAATTTTCGTCTAAAAAATAAATAAAATTGACCCATAAATAAACCCTAATCAAAATTTTGTTTTACAAAAATAGCTATCCCCATCTAAGAAACGTAGCAGTATTTTTTTTTTATCACAATCAATTTGCCCATCTCTGAAAAAAGGTACATTAAGTATATACATGTAATTTAAAATATCTTATAAGGGATGGTCTTATTTCCAAGTTGAAATCTGTGAAACTAACAGCATCTATGTATAATTATGTAAAAAATTTCAACATTGTATCTTGAAAAATATACTAATCATATACCGTAACTTTGTTCCTCGGCGTGCGTTTTGTCCTACATCTCCCCTTAATCACCAGCAGTGGGGATCTGAGTTTGATATCACTAATGAAAAGTACTATGGTATGTTTTTTTACAGCCTGCCAGGTACAAATCTATGTCCAAGGATATCGCCAAAAAGTTCAATGCATCAAATGTATTTAATCCTAAAGTCATCAAGGTACCACACATTCATCTACCAGACCTGTCCATACCCAAACAGCTGGGTCGCCATGAGAGATTCTCACATTTCCTACCACATCATCGTCAAATGGCTCGCAGACTGGTGGAAGTCTTCATGGGTGAGATATTTTTAAAAATCATGGATATGTATTTGGCTGGGGGTCTATTTGGAATTGGTGTTATCAATTTCCTGACACCATTATAACCATGACAACCAACATTCATACTAGATCAGTAGCATCACCTTTACGTTGCTATAAGATGCAAGCTCTCAGTTACGTGTTGCTTGGTCATCTATTGGGCCGGATTTTGATGAAAAGTCATTATCCTACTTTCGATTTTTGCAGAAAATGAAAGTAGACGTATGAGATCAACACAGGGCGAAAAAACAGTGTGTCTGTCTGTGTGTGTGAGTCTGTGTGTGTGTGTGTGTGTGAGTGTGTGTACTCTGAATGTCTGTCCCCCCTATCAATTCGAACACGGTGAACGCAAATTGAACGAAATTTGGTACAAAGGTAGCACTAGCAAAGGACACCTCTGTGTCATGTTTTATATCGCCGCCATCTTGACGGAAACGTAATGGCGGTCACAGAAATGTTCAAAGCTTAAATCAAATTACGACTAACCTAATCATCCGATCTCTACCAAATTTTGCAACAACATACCTTTATGGGGGGAGCATCCTTTGACCAAACTAATAGGTAATCAGCCTAATAGTTTGCGGATGGCGGCCATCTTTGTGTGAAAATCGATTCCCCCTATTAATTCGAACTTGGTGAAACCGAATGGAACGAAATTTGGTACAGAGGTAGTACTAGCAAAGGGCACCTCAGGGTCATGTTTTATATCACCGCCATCTTGACGGAAACGTAATGGCGGCCACACATCTTGTTTGTGTCAAAATTGATTCCCCCTATTAATTCAAACACGGTGAAACCGAATGGAACGAAATTTGGTACAGAGGTAGCACTAGCAAAGGGCACCTCAGTGTCATGTTTTATATCACCACCATCTTGACAGAAACGTAATGGCGGCCACACAAATGTTCAAAGCTTAAATCAAATTACGACTAACATAATCATCCGATATCTACCAAATTTTGCAACAACATACCTTTTCAAGGAGTATAATTGAATGTTGGTTGTAGTAGCTTGTTGAAATACAACATGCTATAGGGATATTATAGTTTGCGGATGGCGGCCATCTTTGTGTCAAAATCGATTCCCCCCATTAATTCGAACACGGTGAAACCGAATGGAACAAAATTTGGTACAGAGGTAGCACTAGCAAAGGGCACCTCAGTGTCATGTTTTATATTGCCGCCATCTTGACGGAAACGTAATGGCGGCCACACAAATGTTCAAAGCTTAAATCAAATTACGATTAACCTAATCATTCGATCTCCACCAAATTTTGCAACAATATACCTTTGTGGAGGGAGCATCCTTTGACCAAACTAATGGGTCATTAGCCTAATATTTTGTGGATGGCGGCCATCTTTGTGTGAAAATCGATTCCCCCTATTAATTCGAACACGGTGAAACCGAATGGAACGAAATTTGGTACAGAGGTAGCACTAGCAAAGGGCACCTCAGTGTCATGTTTTATATTGCTGCCATTTTGACGGAAACGTAATCGCGGCCACCCAAATGTTAAAAGCTAAAATGTAATTACGACCAACCTAATAATCTAGTCTCTACCAAATTTTGCAACAACATATCTTTATGTGGGAAGCATATTCTGACCAAACTGCAAGATCATCAGCCCAATATTTTTCAGATGGTGGCCAGTATGTGTGCAAATCGATTCCCCCTATCAATTCAAACACGGTGAAACCGAATTGAACGAAATTTGGTATAGAGGTAGCACTAGCAAAGGGCACCTCAGTGTCATGTTTTATAACGCCGCCATCTTGACGGAAACGGTGTGATGGCCACCCAAATGTTAAAAGCTTAAATCAAATTACGACCATCCTAATAATTTGATCTCTACCAGATTTTGCAACGACATGCCTTTTTGTGGAAAGCAGCTTATGACTGACTACAAGGTCATCAGCCCAATAGTTTGCAAATAGCGGCCATGCATGTGTGAAAATCCATTCCCCATATCAATTCAAACACGGTAAGACCGAATTGAATGAAATTTTTTACAGAGGTAGCACTAGCAAAGGGCACCTCATATTCATGTTTAATACAGTGGAACGTGGCTAATTCGAACTTCTACAATTCGAAATCTTCTTTAATTCGAATTTTTTTCTTGGTCCCTAGCATTTTATATAGAATCAATGCTAAAAATCGTGGTTAATTCGAATTATATTTTGGATAATTCGAAGTTTTTACGTGTAAAAACAAGATGGTTCCCGAAAAAACTGTTCCGAGTGCAACAAACCACATCACAGAACTTAGGCGTTTTTTTTAGTAGAAATGACGTAGGCTTAAGTGATTCCTTTTCCTCTTCTTAAATTTGTTAGATTCTTTTGTGATGGCCGAGAGACTTAATTGTAGGAAACAGGTAAAAATCTCAAACTTTTTTGAAAAACAGTATTCTTCTAAGACTTAGCTAGATTGCGGGATTACTACTGTCGTTAAATAGGTGAATAGTATATTTTGGTTTTATTCTATCATTTGAAAGTTTTGAGGTTATTCACGATAGAGTCATTATACAGTGCCGTTGCATGTTAATCTTCTTTGTTGAACGTACATCGTTATGTAAACGTAATAAAGGACAATATGTTTTCTCTACCCTTTTCAAAGAACTTGCTTAATTCGAATTTTTGGATAATTCGAATTTTCTTACTGGTCCCTTGAGGTTCGAATTATAAAAGTTCCACTGTATCCCTATATCACGTTGTATTTCAACAAGCTACTACAACCAACATTTAATTATACTGCTTGAAAAGGACAAAGAGTTATAACAATACCCATGCATTTAGGAGAAAGTAGGCTATATGTTCTTTATTGAACATCTGTTTTTTTTTTTTTCTGAGTACATGCAGATGATGCTTAGTGGTAATTAAGTGTATTCAGCAATAAATATGTTAGATATATGGGGTTTTTGAAGTTCATAAAAATGCATATTTCCTACATTTTCCAGAATAAAGTTATTTTCTAACATTTAGGTGCATTTTAGGTCATTTTTCATGTGTTATACTGCTATAGGTCATTTTTTAAATCGAATATCGTTAAATGCTCATTTTAAAGTTTTTTTTTTTTTTTTTTTACATTCGAATTGAGCCACTATGGACTACGGAGTAACAATCAAAATCAATGTTTCGTTCTAGTTCGTCTGCCAGCTTTGATGTCCTGCCAGTATCTCTTGAGCCCATCACTCAGCGCCTTCTTCCGATCTTCTGAAAGAGGTCCCCTCCGTCTTTTGGGTTCTGCCCCTACCTTAAATCCCTGGTAATTTTTGATTAGGTGTCTGAATTCACACCTGTTCATAATTTTTCAGTCCGGAATACCAATTTCTAGAAGGTCTTTGTTACATTCTTCAAACCATGCCAATTTTTTCTTCTTTGGTTTCACGAAATTCCAAATTTTCTTTGTTATTTTTTAGTATTTTAGTATTTTTAAACCTGTCGGCGTTAACATTCTTGGACTAACTCATATAACTTCAGAATGACGATGGTGGTTTATTGCAACGCTAACTAAAGTACCGTATGTTAAGTTAACAATATATTTTTTCACACTGTAGCAGAAATGAAAATGACGTAGTGATAATTGTTAATCTATTTGTAATGTAATAGGTATTATGTGTGTATATATGATATGTATAAATTGTAAGTGTAGTGAACAATGGCGGTATGCTCCGTATTGTAGGGAATCAGCTGAAGCTATTGTTAGCGGCGACGGACGATCAGAACACACGTGTGATAGGCCTAAACAGAAGCAATGTGAGGAAAGTATTCTGGACTATGACGTGAGTAGCGATTATGATCAATTAGTCATAAACAGAGTAAATAATGGGGATGTAATAGAAGAGACATGTGAGTGGGAACTATCATTTAATGAGGAGAAAGAAGCAAGGGAAATGTGTAGGCTAGTAGATGAGGACATGTGTGTAGAAGAAGAAGGAATAGGATTTAAACAAAACGACACTGAGGATAGTAATAAAAACAGAAATAATGAGGTAATTCGAGATACTGGGAACTATGTGAATGGAGTGGAGGTAAACCTTGTTACACATAATACCTATTACATTACACTATTGATAATAGTTTAGTAGTAATTCTACTAAGAATGTTTGTTATTTGAACCATTATTTGTACAAGACAATCACTGTTGTTGTTGTTTGAGTCTTCATTCTTTTGACTGGTTTGATGCAGCTTACCGTGCCTCCCTGTCCTGAGCTAATCGTTTCATCTCTACATAGCTACCACACCCTACATCCGAGGCAATCTGTTTAACATATTCTAACTATGAAATTGATAATTTTTAGACCATTTTCTTTAAAATGAGGTCATTTTAAGAGGGCATTTTATAGGTCATCAACATCCGGGCCCTAGTCATCTAAGTACGAGGGAAGTACCGAAAGTACTGTAAGTTTCATCATTTTATTGCACGAGCAGATGGTATACCAGATGACACAATCGCCATAAGAATCCACACCTGTGGCTGGTTCAATCAGAGCGCCGACGAAGAGAGAGAAGCAGCAGACCGTCGTGCCTGATATCATTTGGTCGGTTGCTGGTGTTGCATGTCCGGTGAAGGACGGCAGAGTGTGGAGGTTCAAGATCGAAGTGGGCGTCCCTCCACATCCACGAATGAAAACAATATTACTCGAGTACTGTTCATCCTGTAAAGGTGTCCATAAAATTTTAGTCTTCTCTTCTTAATTGAAACTGTAATTTCTTCTATATGTCGGTAAAGGTTTTCATTTCTACTCTTCATCCACCAATTTTCTTTATTCTTTTGGGGACCCAATATTTTTCGAAGTATTTTTCTTTCTTTTTTCTCTAGTTCAAATAAATAATGAACAACTAACTGACACTCCTGGAAAGAATTACGTGTACTAATTATGGTCAAAATTAAAATGGGGCAATTTTATGATTATGCATTTCGACCTTCAAGCGTGCTATTTTGTGATAAATATCTCATGTAACAGTTCTTTCAGGTTAGGGTGTTTAAATACTTGTTTTCCCACCTAATGTTATTGGGAGCAATCATTTTCCTATGTCCATCAGTAGAGAGAAATAACCCGAAGTGAATTATTCGATTAGAATGTATTGGGGCGTTATTAGCATTAAGGGACAGAATGGAATTGAACGACATAGTCACATACCGTAGTGGATTTTGTAGGTGTGGTGACGATATATTCTTTTCAATTCCATTGGAATTGGCCTTCGTCTCCCCTTGGGATCCATGTCCAATGGGATAACAAGCACTTAAAGGATTGTAAGAACTTATTTTGTTTAGTGAGGGGATACACTAGCAGACTTCTTACAAGGGGAGGATACGATGCATGAGTCACCGATTCGAACAATCTTTAGTACACGTGTAGGACATGACCAGGCGTATATCAGGTGCAAGTAGTAAGGTGCGCTTCTCAGTCGTTTCCGAGAAATTAATTAATTGCAATAAATGCTGTGCGGCTTCTACTGTATGTGCGTTGTACGCTAGCAAGAATCCAATGAACGCGTGGTGTAGGCGTAAGAGCCCTGCTTCGTAAGCGCGGGATCGCTGGATCGAATCCCACTGGTGAGCCTTTGCGTTGTGTTTTTTTTTTGTGAACATTGGCAATTCGTACAACTGTAGGTGCTGTGAATACTGTTTATTTTGCAGTCAATTGTAATAACGTGTTATATGAGCCGGAAAAGGGATTCTGAGATCATCGTATCCGGGTCAATGTTTGTGACATTACATAATGTATAGTATTGGCATTGCAAATACATTGGTATTATAAACGGTCAGGTGTATTCTAGTATATGTATATGGCCTTTTTGCCATCTCTTGATGAATACAGTAAATTTGCATTTGTCAGTTGGCACAGGCTCGAGTAAAAGGTGGCTTTTCACCGATGTCTCAGTCTCACTCATGGCTGTGATTATATGGAAGCTACTGAGGTATGGGTGGTGCATGGCATTCGGGGCACAGTCAGTGCCTGTGAATGCTGTGAAAGGTTCTACTCATAGGGTTAGGACTACTGTTCTGACTCAGTGAGGAAAGCAATGGCAAACTACCTCACTCCTCTTCTTGCCTAGAACGCCTCAATATAGCACTGCCTTGGGTTTTTGTGGGTATCTACTCACATAACGTAACGGTGGTGCTTTTTGAGGATCCAACCAGCCTTCGGGCTGACTACCTAACAGACAGTATATATTTATACACTGAAGGGCCAGTCTGTTCCGTTCATTGCATGTCTGTCAACCATCAGATCACCCCGTACCCCGCAAGCAGTGACTCATGCTATGGGTAGTGGTTGGAAATAGCCAATGGTTACAAAAAAAAAAAGGAGAAACAACATTCGGCAAAGGCTCACCGGTGGGATTCGATCCAGTGATCCAGCGCTTACAGAGCAGGGCTCTTACCGCTACACCATGCGCTCGTTGGGTTCTTGCTAGCGTACAACGCACATGGACGCTGCACTCTAATTGCAATTGATTCGTTTCTCGAAAATGGCTGAGAAGCGCACCTTACTACTTGCACCTGATATACGCCTGGCCATGTCCTACACGAGTACTAAAGATCGATCGAATCGGTGACCCATGCATCGTATCCTCCCCTTGTTAGTATGATTAGCCAAAATAATTTTTGTTTACATTGTTCTTCAATACTTGCTGTGTTTTGACTGTATTACAGGAGATCTATTCAGGAGGCCATGATTTGGTTCCAAATGTCTTGACTCTTTACTATAGTCACTCCATTCAGGAGGCCATGATCTGGTTCCATATGTCTTGACTCTCTACTATAGTCACTCTATTTAGGAGGCCATGATTTGGTTCAATATGTCCTAACTCTGTATTATGGTGACTTATCCATAGCCTGTTCCACTCCACCATGTCTGTTATAAGATTTCATCTGTTTTCCAGGCTTCAAGAAGTATTCAGAGTTTGTGTCTGCACTGGTCTATTGTCACAGTCAAATAAATCCCTCCTTGTTCCACTACGCCATGTCAGTGGCTATTCAGCATAGAAGCGACACGGAGACTCTGTTTATACCCAACATCATCCAGAGTTTCCCGGACCGATTCTTGGAGGGTTCCGTGTTCCCCCAACTCAGAGAGGAGGCAGCTTGTGTAAGGCCATCTCAAAGGGTGAGTATTGTACCTACATAGAAAAAGAAGATTTATTAGCCAACAATAAAACATTCAATTCCAAGTTAAGTACAATTTAGTTGGTTGGTTCCTCAGTTTAGGGACTGCGACAACTCGATCATGTAGTCCCGTGTACTTTGGGTGTGTGTAGAATTTGTCTGATAATCGGTGTTAATTGTGATGGCTGTATTAGTGTGTGTTATCTGTTTTTAATTCAAATGAAAGAAATATCGTATGGCCTCCAAAGAGGCCGAGTGCAAGTGTTTCTAGTTGACGTCCTTGGGCACCCTGCGCGTCTTAATTCAAGTAAGGACTGCCGACATTGAATTTTCGAGTAGTTCCTACTTTTGCCGCCAAATGCCACAGTCATCAACTACTAGTTCAGACCTTGGTTACTAGACGCCACCGCAGTCGGCTCCTGGCGACGAACGTTGGAACCTAAGAGTGTTATTCAAATTTTTAACCTATAATTTAGCTTCTTCTTCTTCTTTCCTAGTGTTTATCCCAGTACGGAGTCCACTGCTCTGCAACGTCTTCTCCACTTTTTCCTGTCGTTGACATCTGCAGGTTATAAGCCAACATCGTGCATATCTCTCTTAATGTTGTCGATCCAATGCTTTGCAAGTCGTCCGCGTGGTCGCATTCCACCTGGGTCCAGGTTGAAAGCTACTTTGGCGACAGAGTCGCCCGCCACTCTCATAACATGACCATGCCAACGGAGACGAGCTCCCCCCACTTTCTCCGTAATTGGTGTGCCACCTAATTGTTGTTGAACATCTGTATTTCTGGCATGGTCATACCTAGTCTGTCCAAGTGTCCAACGGAGCATCTTCATCTCCATCGTGTGCAGAGCCTGTTCATGTTTTCTTGTCATTGGGCGGGATTCTGCCCCATAAATTTAGCTTTACACAGGTGTAATTAGTGGAAGGTTCTTTAACATGCCATAAATCTATGGCATGGGACTGCCGGCTTTACTTCCTCTCCGAAGGAAGGCATACTGAGGGATTTTTAACGCTCTTAAAAACTCCGACGACTTTGACCGGGTTTGAACCCGCGATTTTGGGCATAAAAGCTCAGCATGCTATCAATTACACCACCGAAGCCGCCTCAAGTACAATTTAGATAAAGGCCTTATACACATGAAGCTACTCGTTAGAAGCTGATTGGTAACTCGTGTTTCTTGCCGATCACTTAGAATCCACTTCCTATCTAATTCAATGGAGACCCGCGCACGACACTACCTATTAGGCTGTGTCCCAAAACTCAAGTTGATAACAAGCTGCTGGCAACTACTCACTATGTGCTACGCACTACGAAGCTTTGGGACATGTGTGCTTGGAGCATGGCCTCCTTCATAGACTTGTGTTCTGAAACGCACAAGGTTTACATTCCGGTGCCAAACATCTATAAATTCTTTGTACAAGTCGACAATCAAGCAAGCCCTTTCATATGTAAAGTAACGGTTAATAGTAATGTTGTTATCATAAAGTAACGGTTACTAGTAACGTTGTTTTCATAAATTAACGGTTACTAGTAATGTTGTTATCATAAAAACGGTTACTAGTAACGTTGTTATCGTAAAGTAATGGTTACTAGTAACGTTGTTATCATAAAGTAACGGTTACTAGTAACGTTGTTATCATAAAGTAACGGTTACTAGTAACGTTGTTATCATAAAGTAACGGTTATTAGTAACGTTGTTATCATAAAGTAACGGTTACTAGTAACGTTGTTATCGTAAAGTAAGGGTTACTAGTAACGTTGTTATCGTAAAGTAACAGTTACTAGTAAATGTTGTTATCGTAAAGTAACGGTTACTAGTAATGCTGTTATCATAAAGTAACGGTTACTAGTAATGTTGTTATCATAAAGTAACGGTTACTAGTAATATTGTTATCATAAAGTAACGGTTACTAGTAATGTTGTTATCATAAAGTAATGGTTACTAGTAATGTTGTTATCATAAAGTAACGGTTACTAGTAATGTTGTTATAATAAAGTAATGGTTACTAGTAACGTTGTTATCGTAAAGTAACGGTTACTAGTAATGTTGTTATTGTAAAGTAACGGTTACTAGTAAATGTTGTTATCATAAAGTAACAGTTACTAGTAATGTTGTTATCATAAAGTAACGGTTACTAGTAATGTTGTTATCATAAAGTAACGGTTACTAGTAACATTGTTATCGTAAAGTAACGGTTACTAATGACGTCGTTATCATAAAGTCATCATCATCATCATCATCTTGTACAGTTTCCAGCCCCAGGCTGGGTCTGTTTGGAACATAAGCCTCGCCACTTAGTTCTTTCTTCCCACCACCTCTCCACTGTCACTCTGGTCCTGTCCTCGCCTCTCTTCTTGACACATTCCTCCACTTCTTTCAGCCATCTATCTCTTGGTCTTCCCCTTGGTCGTTTCTTCTGCATCTGCATCTCATGTATCCTCTTGGCAATCTTCTTCTCATCCATTCTCTTTAAGTGTCCATACCACCTCAGTCTTGATGTCTCAATCCTACCTTGCAGGGGCTCCTCTTTCACCATTTCCCTGACCTTTTCATTCCTCACCCTGTCTCTTCTTGTTACTCCGATCCTACTTCGCAGGAACTTCATTTCACCTGCCTGTATTCTGCTTATGTCTCATTTCTTCATTGTCCACGTTTCTGAAGCATAGGTCAGTATCGGGATATAGTAGCTTCTGTATAACACTTCCTTGCTTTTTTGTGGGACATCTTTATTCCACACTAAGCTCCTAATGCTTCTCAGAAATGCTTCTGCCTGTCTGCCACGTTCCGTAATCTCTTTGTCATTTCTCCCATTTTCCTCCACTATACTTCCCAAGTACTTGAGTCTTTCCACCTTCTTCAGCTGTCCACCTCCAAGTGTTATCCCACTCATTGGTCTGTCCTTTTTCCTGGTCATTAACAGGATCTCTCATTTACTGATGTTGAACTTCCATCCGTACTCTGCCACTGTTTCTTCCCAAGCCTTCAGTTGCTCCTGAATTTCCTCCTCCTTGTTTCCCCAGACCATGAGATCATCTGCAAACACCATTGCTTTCATCTTATCTTCTCCTATCTTTCCTGCTATCCGTGTCATTACCTCGTCCATAACCACAATAAAGAGAAGGGGTGACAGCGCACTACTCTGTTTCAGGCCACTCATTTGTCTAAACCAGTCTGTTCTTTCCCCTTCAACTTTCACACAACTCACACTTCCACAATACATCTCCTTCACTCTGCCTACAGTCTCTTTTTCCACTCCCATGTTTTCCATTGCTTTCCAAACCGTCTCCCTACACACACTATCATAGGCCTTTTCGAAGTCCAGGAAGGCCATCAGCAGATCCTCTCCAAATTCGTAGTGGTGTTCCTGGAGTTGTCTCACTGAAAATATGAGATCCACTGTTGATCTCCCAGGTCTGAATCCATACTGCTCCTCTCTCAATTTTCTCTCCACTTTGGCTCGTATTCTACTTTCTAATATCTTTTCATATATCTTGGCACAGTGTGGTATGAGTGTGACTCCCCTGTAATTTCTGCACTCCTTTCTGCTTCCCTTCTTAAATATTGGGACAATTAATCCTTTCTTCCAATCTTCTGGGGTCTTTTTCTCCTTCCATATCACCCTCATCACACGGTACAGTCACTGTTTCCCAACCTCCCCTGCTGCCTTCACCATTTCAACACTCACTTCATCCACACCTGGTGCCCTTCCTCCTTTCATCTTGTCTATAGCCATTTCCAGTTCTCTCCAAGTCAGGTCTTTTTCCATTCCGGTGTTGTCTTCTCCATCTTCTAATACATTGTCTTCCTCCCTATGACCATTTGGATTCAGCAAATCCTCAAAGTACTCTTTCCACACTGTCTTGAGTGCCTCATTGTTGTGTACCTCATTTCCGTTTTTGTCCATCATTACCACATCCTCTCGCAGACCTCTTCTCTTACTTTTGACCTTTGTAATTGTTTCTTTATGTGATATACGTTTCCGGGAGGGCGCCAATTCATAGATAGAATACTATGAATGAATATAATCTTAATACAGACACAAGAACTCATTCATCTCAAGGTGTGGTATGTCTCCGACATCAACCAAGACACTTCAGTATATAAGGGCAATAATGTTTTACCGTAACATACATATATTTCATACGGTTGCTACTTACTTTTATGATGAATAGGGAATGTATAAAGATTGTGACATTAATCCAGTCACTATAAAATATAACTTCCAAATCACGTAGCACCATTCACCATTATTCGTTAAAAGAATCGGAAGAGCTTTTTTTGAAATATCTGCCATATAACCATAGAGATGCTGCGAAGAATATAGAATAAATTTACTGTTACTTTCTTTAACAAATATTATACATTCAGTATATCATATGTGTTCATTAATTTTGTTTCGATACTTCATGTATCATCTATAACCTCTAAGAATCCAATGTCCCACTTTCATACTCTCTGTTGTCATTCTTGTCCATACCATCTTTGCTATTCCTAGAGTTGTCACTTCATATCTAAGTTCATGTTCTCACCACTCTAGCGCTCCATCACCACCAAAGAACACAAAACAATCCATAGATAAATACTTCATGGTAACTCAAGACCCTATAACTATTACATCGCCCCCAGAAATCCTGATAATAGTATTGCATTAGAGGGATTTATGAAACACATTCAACACAAAACATATTAAATCTTGTTCCATTGGGACCTGGTCTCCCATCCAAGCTTTCCTAACGTATTCTAATCCACCATGGGTTACATAAATTTGCAGCTTTTTCTGGAGTCATAAAGTTCATAGGTACCAAGGCCTCCTCATCATCACGTTATTCCAGAATATTCTTTGTTGTCTCCATGAATTCACAGAGAATAAATTTACCCTCTAGATTTGGCTCAAATGTAAAAACAACTATACAGTACGTTCCATGGAAATGTAGAATCTGTCCACACATTTTTATGCACACATCACCTTGTATGGCTGGCTCAATCAAGCTGTAGCGATACAACGACTTGCACTCATGTACACAAATAATTCCTACAACCATCTGCTGACGATCTCATAACTCACTCTTCTTTAAACATTTTTTTTTTTAACACTTTCGATATCTTCTTCCATCATGTTCGGACAAGTACAGATCTCAAGACATCGAACAAATTAAAGGTATTTAAGGAACCTATGACTTGAAGATCGAACATTCAGAATGCATTCCTCCAATATCTAATGACTTCCCATAGATCCAAGACCTCTTCTCTTCCAAGCAGTCATAATCTTTTAGCGGAAACCTCAGATAGCACACTTCAAATTCCCAATGACAATCAGCTGAATGTAAATATTGCTCCTCCATCATAAACTTGACAAAGCTCACCACATTAGAATGCAATGTAGGGCATTCCTCGAAGTATTCTGTACAATGTTCCAACTTTAATTCGATGACTTAGAAAACTTGGAAATTATATTTTAATTGTTCAGAATTACTACACAAAATGAAGTAAAAAAAACAAAAGCTGCTATAATATGAATGGACAAAAGGTTAAATAGAAGATAACGAAAAATATCCACAGCATAACTCAAAATTAAGAAAGATACTAGGTAACACACACAATGAAAAACATATACATTACAGCATACAAACGAATACATATACATTGTGCAACTGTATCAAAAATTAAGAAAATAGACATATACTGTATATGCCTCCAATACTGAATTCATAACTAGAACAACAAATAGCGGCACGCGCCCCCAACACATTAATTTTACGTCCAGATAAGAAATGATCTTGACAACTTCCTTTAACCAAATCTAAGTAATATTCTTCCATTTCTTCTTTGTCTCTTAATTCAGTGTCTCTATGGATTTTCTTCTCAGCTTTAACTTCCAACGTAACTCTTTTCTTGACATCAAATTTATCAACATTGCCAATACATTTAGGCTCATTATCATCATCATCATTAGATTCATTACAGCATTGGGCTGTATGTCTTGTCCATGCTCTAATACAGCGAACTCCTACTGCTCTTCTAGACCTATCTGTATCATTTATTCTAAAATGAGACGTATCCCCAGTACCATTTTCATCATTATCACGCCTACAATATCCATCCCCTCTATTTCCATTAAAGCGTCCTCCTCTGCTGTGTCGGCGGCGACCTCTACGTCTACCTCCACCACTTTTCTTTCTTCTTTGCCTATAATGGCCTATCCCACGTCTACCTCTATAACCTAAGCGATTTCGACCTATACAACCGCGGCGTCTACCTCCAAATCTAATTCCTCTTTGATACCTACTACGTCCTCTCCTATATATGCCTTTACAACATCGCCTTATCTTATATCGTAACTTTACTTCAAGCACAACTATCTTCCTCTCATCTACTCTATTCTCCTCTACAATTTCCTCTAACTCTATGCTACTTTCGCGTAACGTCTCCTCTAACAAATTCTTCCTCTCCTCTACTCCATTCTCACTTACATTTTCCTCTAACTCTATGCTACTTTCATCTACCATCTCCTTTAACTCCAAACTACTTTCACCTACAGTCTTTTCTTCCTTTATAATACTTTTAGCCTCTTCTTCTAACATATTCTTAATTTCACATCTGATCTCCTGTTTCACCTCCTGAATACTCTCCTGCAGAGTCCCATACTTCCTATTTAATTCTTCATTTTCCTTGACCACATTGTCTAACCTTTGATGATGAATTTCCTTATTATTTTTATCTATCGTCTCTCTCATCTTCTGATTTTGCCTACTTATTTCCTCTATCATATCCTGATTTTGCCTACTTATTTCCTCTCGCATCTCCTGATTTTGCCTACTTATTTCCTGATTTTGCCTACTTATTTCCTCTTTCATATCTTGATTTTGCCTACTTACTTCCTCTTGCATCTCCTGATTTTGCCTACTTACTTCCTCTCGCATCTCCTGATTTTGCCTACTTATTTCCTGATTTTGCCTACTTATTTCCTCTCGCATCTCCTGATTATCTTTCTTACTTTCATCAAATCTTTCACTCAGCATTCTCATGATCGCAGCTAATGAATCTTCCGAAATTCCTTTCTCTTTACTAGTATTCGGGTTACTCTCTGACATCATAGTATTCTCATCTACGCTCTCTTCACTATCAAGACCACTTCTTAGCTTCATATCTTTCTCCGACATACTGAATTGCACTTCTAAACACAAGCCCCAAAATCACTCGCACAATTTATAAGCATTCCTACCCCTACACTGATGTGTCCTGGTTCTCGTGCCCCACGTTGAGGTGTCATTTGTAATTGTTTCTTTATGTGATATACGTTTCCGGGAGGGCGCCAATTCATAGATAGAATACTACGAATGAATATAATCTTAATACAGACACAAGAACTCATTCATCTCAAGGTGTGGTATGTCTCCGACATCAACCAAGACACTTCAGTATATAAGGGCAATAATGTTTTACCGTAACATACATATATTTCATACGGTTGCTACTTACTTTTATGATGAATAGGGAATGTATAAAGATTGTGACATTAATCCAGTCACTATAAAATATAACTTCCAAATCACGTAGCACCATTCACCATTATTCGTTAAAAGAATCGGAAGAGCTTTTTTTGAAATATCTGCCATATAACCATAGAGATGCTGCGAAGAATATAGAATAAATTTACTGTTACTTTCTTTAACAAATATTATACATTCAGTATATCATATGTGTTCATTAATTTTGTTTCGATACTTCATGTATCATCTATAACCTCTAAGAATCCAATGTCCCACTTTCATACTCTCTGTTGTCATTCTTGTCCATACCATCTTTGCTATTCCTAGAGTTGTCACTTCATATCTAAGTTCATGTTCTCACCACTCTAGCGCTCCATCACCACCAAAGAACACAAAACAATCCATAGATAAATACTTCATGGTAACTCAAGACCCTATAACTATTACAAAGTCAGGTCTTTTTCCATTCCGGTGTTGTCTTCTCCATCTTCTAATACATTGTCTTCCTCCCTATGACCATTTGGATTCAGCAAATCCTCAAAGTACTCTTTCCACACTGTCTTGAGTGCCTCATTGTTGTGTACCTCATTTCCGTTTTTGTCCATCATTACCACATCCTCTCGCAGACCTCTTCTCTTACTTTTGACCATCCCATAAAGTACTTTCTTATTTCCTCTGCTGTCTTCCTCCATCATCTCTGTCCACTTTACCATCCACTTCTTCCTCTCCTCTGCGACAATCTTCTTTGCTTCTTTCTTCTTTATCTTATAATCTTCCCTTGTCAGATCAGTTCTTTCCTGGAACCACACTCTGAAAGCCTTGTTCTTCCTTCCCACAGCTTCTTTTACTCTCTCATTCCACCATGGTGTCTCTTTACACCGCTTTCTGTTGCTTGTTCTTCCACATACTGCCACTGCAGCTTCCACCATTGTGTTTTTGAATTGCTTCCATTCCTCTTCCCCTGTTTTAGGATTGTCTGTTGGCATCCTTTCCCTTACTATCTTCTGGAATCCTCGACTTCCTTTTCCTTGAGTTTCCATACTTTGATTCTCCTTTCCTGGTACTCTGTCCTCTTGCTATCCTTAACAACTCCCAGGTTTATTACAAGTATTCTGTGGTCGCTATCTAAGGCCTCTGATGGTATTACCTTTATATCTCTGACACTTCTCTTCATTTCCCAGTCGTACAGCATGTAATCTACCAAAGATTTCTTTGTTAAATCACTGCTGTACCACGTTACTTTGTGGCTTTCTTTCTTCCGGAACCAGGAGTTGCCTACCACTAAACCGTTTTTCTTGCAAAAATCCAGCAACTTTCTCCCTTCTTCATTCCTGCTACCCCATCCTTCTGCACCCAATACATTTTCATATCCTTGCCTTTCACTTCCTACATGTGCATTCAAATCTCCCATGACAATGATGCTCTGCCCATTCAACTGCTGTTGTAGCTCCTCCTCAAAGTCTTCCTTCTCTTGAGCTGTACATCCAACTTGAGGGGCATATACCTGGGCTATCTCCAGGCTTCTTCCCTTTACATTTACTCTGATCTTCATGATCCTGTCACTTATTCCCTTTACCTCTTCCTTCATTCCATCTCTCACAACTACTCCTACTCCGCTGCTCCTTCCTTCACTGTTCCCCCTCCAGTACAACCGGTACCCTTTCCTCAGTTCTCTGCGACCTTCTCCTTTCCATCTTGTTTCTGCCAAGCCCAGTACATCCAGTTTTCTTCTCTCCATCACATCTACAATCTCCTCCACTTTTCCTGTCAGTGTCTGTATGTTTAATGTCCCAACTCGTAGTCCATTAGCATATCCGGGTCGTCGTCGTTTGCATCCGTCCTTTCCGAGGCCTGTTCCTGGTTTGAAAGCAAATATAATATCCACTACTGGCTTGCTAGGCCTATCGTAGCTTCACCAGAGCCCCGTCAGCCGTCACTTTTCAGGGTTCCCATAGAGCCTTCACAGCTACCGTAGCGGTCCCGGGGCACACAAAGTCCCCACTGTACTTCACCCCTACAGGCAATCCCCTACTTCATGCCGTTGCCCGTCTCCCACCACGTGGAGGAGGGGTTGGACTTGTAAAGTAATGGTGACTAATAACGTTGTTATCGTTATCAACTCTTCAACTGTGACGTTCTTTGTTTTAGCTACCTACAGCTGTCCCCCTGAACAACTCAAGCCTTGATGTGGATGTTGAACAACGTGTGGCCTACTTCAGAGAGGACATTGGAGTGAATCACTTTTACTGGACATGGCATGTGGAGTATCCAATCGTGGACTCTTCAGTTGTGAACAGTGACAAGAATCGCCAAGGTGAACTCTTCTACTACATGCATGAGCAAATGCTTGCCAGGTGAGCGGCTGAGTCCACTCGTTATTGTTAAATCATTTTGGATTCTTACGATATATTGGTCATCGACGGACCAGGTTTGGTTGCCAGTCAATGTATGTGGGATTTTCGATGAAAAATATCGTATCAGGGGGTTTGGATTCCACACAAAAAGGTGGCCCAATGGCTTATGATTGCAAGATTAACACTTGCTGTTTACATTTTCTTTTATAAAAATACCAGGGAAATTTTTATTTTCATAAAAATTTTCACGGAAAGAGGATACCTAACACGAGGGGTGGTTCTGGGGGTAGTGCCACCGTGCCATGGCACTACCCACTAAGACAAAAGGAAATTATTCATAATCCTGAATGAATAATCGTCGAATTAATGTCTAATTAATTTCAAATTAGTTATTGTTGTTTTAAGAGGTGGAACTACGAGGTCATCTGTCCCTTAATTTCAAATTACTTGGTACTTGAAACATTCCATCCGCAGAGAATAATCATAGATTCTATCCAACACGGTTAACTCATGCGCAGAGTGCAAATTACATTCTCTTTAGCAGACTCGTCCATCACTGGCAATGCAGAAATAAGCCAGTACTTGTGCCAGAGTCAGTGTGACCCAAGAAAGTACAAGAAGGGAATGAAGTGCAATGCTATCTATCGGTCACTAAGAGGTACTGTTTCACGCACCGAGGTTAACTCGCAATAGAGAGTGAGTTAATTTCTGTCCCTATAACAGTCAACAACACAATGTTTTCCACCCCAAATACTGCCCATTCCCAACATTGAATGAATTTAGAAATTCTATACATGGAAATAAAACCCTTGGTGAGAAGTGAGCTAGTAGACTGCTCTGCTATCATGTTATACACTCTCTCACTCACTCCGTAGGCTCCTGAGGGACGTGAAGTTCCCGTGCCGATCTCACAATCCTCTGCCATCTAGAGCCCGCTCTTCCCAGTTATCAATTTGGAGGGTCCGGCATTGCTATCATGTTATACAATCTCTCACTCACTCCGTAGGCTCCTGAGGGACGTGAAGTTCCCGTGCCGATTTCACAATCCTCTGCCATCTAGAGCCCGCTCTTCCCAGTTATCAATTTGGAGGGTCCGGCATACCTTGTTGATCTCCTTCTTCCAGGTGCTTCGGGGTCTTCCTGAAGGTGTTTTCCCATTAAGAGATCCCTTGTATAGATCTACTGGTGCTCTGATATCCTGCATCCTCAGTACATGTCCAGCCCAGCGCAGTCTGTTGGACACACCCATTATAGTGTGTTGTTAGAAGAAGGTGTAAATCTCATAATTAGATCTCTTCTGCCAGCTTTGAGATATAGGATTGAACCATGGGCCAAATATTTTCCTATAATATATATATTATTTCAGTAGTATAGATCCCTCCTGCGGCGCTCTCAAGCGACAGATCGTGACAAATGAGCATTCGAATGAAAGAGAATAGACATTAGCAGTGACGAATTGCACTCTTATTTCAAAAATATCTATAATTTCTTTTAAAAATGTACGAAGTATGCGATTTGCAGATATTGTTGCTGTAGGAAAATATGCTCCATAATTGCTGTCCACTTTACATTTTGTTCACTGTGACTCCTGTTTCATGTCATTTTAACATTCTGAGGTCTTTCTTTCCTTTATCATTTTGCATGGATTTCAGGAACAGTAAATCAAAGGAATGAGTACTCAAATCGTATAATTTCATAAATATCTGAAAACCGGTGAGTGTTATGAAGATCCAATTTTCAGTGATTGCCTTCTTAAGTTAGGGAACGTAGAACTTGGAATTCTAACTGAAATGTAAATAGTGTTCTATAAAATCATTTGATTGAAATAAAAACATAACAACCTTTCTCCCCAAGTCTGTCTTTATAGACCTATTGGAGAAAGTGTGGTTTATGAAATTGCGAGATTTCTCGCACGGGTCCGCTAGTAAACTTTATTCTCAAAGACTTGTAACTGCTGCCGTTCTTTCTTGGTTATACTCCATGTCTCAGAACCATACACAAGTACTGGTCGGATGATTGTATTGTAGATGATCAATTTTGTATTCCTTGTTAAAATCTTGGAGCCTAATATAGGGCTCATTGAGTAAAATGCCTTATTTGCACTCTTAATTCTAGCTTGTTACTATCCATAATGGTCCGAATTGAATTGAAATTCCACTAAATAACCTATTCTGAGTTCCGTCTTGACCAAAATGAGCAAGTGCAATAACATGTTTTGTTTTAAAATATATAGTACAATAGGACTATCACTACATTGGCAAATTCAAACAATTTAAAAAAAAATCAAAGATGAACAATTTTTATCACAATAAGCATGGTACAAAGAATTACGATATTGAACATTTATCGATAAACTAACCACAATTAACCATTAAAGTTACCATGTTTTAACCAGATTGTAGAATAGGACAATTTTTCAAATTTATAGACACTATAATATTTTGGTCTATACAAATGACTATGTTTAATGAACTGATGCATTTGAGTGTACAAAAGTTTGGTGCTTTTCAGTCGGTCAATACCGATGTACCCAAAAAGAGCGGGGTTATGCCCTAATCCTGAAATAAATTACATGAGATTAACAAATACTCTAGGATGACCAGTTTCGATCGTCAAGCGATCATCATCAGATCCATTACTCTTAGGCTATAACATCTATGTTTGAGAATACAGGTGAAAAATACTTACAATATGTACAATTATTTAGTTGCAGTATTGGTTATGCAACTGTCGGAGTATGCTAAATGTAGTATATCTGATGTTAGGTGAAATGCTAAAATGGTGGTAGAAATCTGGAGTTTGTCTGTTTGGGATGACTATATGGTTGTAAAAAGTCAACTATGGTTATACTGTAATATTACAGGCTACTACTTATCTAGTTGTCTTCCTGGCTGGAGCTTCGAGAAGTTTCGTGTTCACTATTGCGCCAGTTGTGGTCAACAGAACCGGGGTGTTAGCTGGACGAAACTGGTTTTTCCTTTCTGCCCCCTCCTTGTTCCTATGTGCTGTCTGAGGTCAGTACAATGTGTATTTGTGTGACGTTGCCAAATCTAGATAAGATGTATGTTATTGAATACAGGAAGGTCTAAAACTATTAAAGACCGTGGAACTGTCTTCGCCACGGGTGGACTAAAAAGCCATTCGTACTAAGCGCTGCCCAGTCTCTTGAAGACGTCCCGGCACCTTTAATACTGCCGCGAATACCGGCCTTTGTTTATTGCAGAAAAAAGTACATAATACACCTGATCCAGGTAACATTTACCTCTTAACCACCGCTATTTCCCCCCCTTTATCTAGCTTGGTTGTATCTTGTTTCCGATAGGGTGTGTTTTTTAGTAGAGTGAAAAGGGGGGATCTCTCCATAAAAACATTTGAGTATATTTTATGCCAATGATTATTTTATGATGTGTATTCTGGCTGAAGAAGAACATAATTTTGTTTGAAACATGTACCAGTGTTAATAATATTAAACACAATACGGTAAGTACCGGTATTGAAAAGACGGAACTGAGAATAGGTTATTTAGTGTAATTCTAGCTTGGTGTTCCTGTTGCCTGCGGGTTTGATGATCCATTAATACACCAAGGAATTTACACTCCTCTACGCTTTTAAATATATATGTTATGTAAATATTATTATTATTATTATGTGCGAATGGACCCAGATGGGTCACGCAGTACTTTATGATTCGCCTTTCTGATCTTCCATATAACTCTCATTCTCTCTCCCCGTGGGCCATCTTCCTTTCCTCAGTCCACTTGGTTCCTGGTCTCTTTGGAGCGTCATTCTCTGGTGTTACATTCCATCCATTTACCCTAAATCGGAATAGGTTCCTGTCAAAGGCTTCCACTGTTCTTACTTGGGCCTTCTCCAAATCCTGTTTGACTTGCTGAATCCACGGTATGTTCTTCAGTCTTTCTGTGTAGGTCAGGATCTTGTATGTGAGCCTAATCGGTGGAAGTCTTTGAACATGTCCATAAAACTTCAATCTTCGTTTTCTGATGTCCGCCGCAAGATTAGATAATTTCTCAGGTGCTTTACGAGATTTCAACCTGTATCCAGCTTCTGTTCTTTTTGGGCCAGGAATGTTCCTCAAGATCTTTCGTTCTTCCTTAGGGATGTTTTCCAAGTCACCCTTCCTGTTAAGTATTAGAGTTTCACTTGCAAACAGAGCTTCCAGTTTGATCACCGTGTTGTAGTATCTGATCTTTGTATGTGTGGACATGCTCTTTTTGTCGTAGATGTTGCGCGTTCTCCCATACGCTCTCTTCAGTTTCTGTAGCCAAACTCTTTGTGCTTCCTTTTCTAAACCTGTTGGTTCCAAGATCTCCCCAAGGTATTTGAAGTGTGAGACCCGATTGGTTTTTCCATATTTGCTGTTTAATATCTGAATTTTGAACCCAGTAGAGATAAACCAGTTTTCTTGTTATGTAAATATATTTTCAGTGTCCTTTTTACTTGGCACTACCCATTGTAAGGGCATGGAGCCGCCACTGCCCAACACCGACCCTCTTGGAGCAGGCTCGTTTGTATGCACCAATTGTTATCATTACTGGCTTCATGTGCATTTGTAGCAGATTGCTTTAAAATCCCTTTACTGAAGGCTCACATTAAATGTTTATGGCTCATAGGTATTTCTTTATCAGAGTCCAAAACACATACAAATTTACATATAAATTGCACTAAATTTCATTTCTTCAGTGTTCAACTGTTAGAATGGCACAGTCATTAGCTTCTATCAAGTCCTGCATAGAACAATGGTCCTTGTAACATGCTGCAATTCAGAAGGTGCTCAGGGTCTTGTTTTCCACCACATCTACAAAGTTCTTCAGTACTGTATTCCCACTTCTTCAAATTGCTTTTGCACCGACTCACACCAGTTCTCAGTCGGTTTAGCGTCTTCCTAGATCCGTATTGTAAATGGTAGCCTGCTGCCGGCTTCTCCTTCATTTCCCACGATCCTCCCGGTGATTTTGTTTTCCAAAGTTCAATTCGGCGAGCTTCAGCTGAGGAAGGAATGGATATCATTGTTTGGAGGAAGCTTTTTCTTGACTTTAGCCTAGGTGAATGGACATAAAGTCCATACATTGGGTGTCTTGGATCTGTTTCTTGCTTTTTCTTCTCAACTTCTGCCGCTACTTGTCTTCTAACTTCTGGAGGTGCTACCCCCATGAGTGGAAAGATCTTATCGACAGAAGTTGGGCATAGACAGCCTGTCTCATGGAGGGCAACATCTACTTGGTTGGCATGAGCAGAGTTCCTCCAGACTGGGGCAGCATATTCTGCAGCAGAAACACTCAGAACAAGGGCAGTTGTACACAGGACACTAGGCTGCACTCCCCATGTGGTGTTTGGGAGTTTCCGAATGATGTTGTTCTTGGTGCACACCTTCTGTTTGGTGTCCATAGGTTAAAGGCACCTGATTTAGAAGGTACACCCCAAAGTCACTGGACCAAGAGTAAGCAGATCCAGGTCAGATATTCCAATGAATCCCAAATCACCATATGTGAATCCTTTATCTTGGTCATCAAGACTTGGGTGTGTATTGAGAGCACTAAGGAGAAAGTTGATATTGTAACTTTCAGCTGTCAGCAGCTTCGGCACGAATTTTGTGTTGAAGTCTCACAAGAGATGCTGGACTCCACAAACAGTGACCCCCTGGGTGTACGGGTACGACCTGGAAACAAAACCCAGTCCTTGCAATGAAAAACCGATGAGAGCACTACACACTAACTCACTCAAATGCTGTTCGCCAGCAACAGACGCTATCGACAGGAGGGAAATATTCACGCATGTGCCACAAAGATTCAAAGTTGGCTCATGCAAGCGCGCTTGATTCAAATCCATCAGGTTTTCACAAAAAAAAAAAAGGTCGAATACTTTTCTAACAGACCTCGTACATACATTTTCATTCGAGACTGATTTGCCTTTCAGCATCCAGTCCGGTCTGCAAGCCTCTGTTTGTCAACAACTCGCCACCATGATCCCCTATTAGCAGTTAATGTGTACCTATGACAAAGCATCTCCCTGAACAAAGACACAGAGAGTGAAATCAAACGCCGTATAGGACTGGTGTGGAACAAATTTTGGTCGCTTAAGTTCTTACTCACAGACAAGAGACTAAAAGTAAGCACAAAAGCAGAAATCCTAGACAGATGTGTTATGCCAACACTACTTTATGGTTGTCAAACATGGTCCTTGACAGAAAAACTCAAAAAGCAGCTACAGGTATTTCAAAGAAGAATGGAGTGTAATATCCTAAACGTTTCTTTAACCTATTAACCGGGGAGTTCCACCGACAAAGTAACATTCGTAGTGGGGTATATATTTTGACTGAAAACGAGTTAATTCGTCACGCCCATTATAAAGATGTGGGTGACGAGTTATCTCGTCATGTCCATTACACTTCCGCGGATGACGAAGGTACTCGTCCCACCCATTATGAGTGCAAGCATGAAAATTTATCTAGTCCTTCCTGATTTTATTTGTTAATTCAAACCATAATTAATGTTTGATTAGACTTCTTGGAACTACATTACAATGAGACTTCGTCTGACGCAACCAAGAAAACGATGTCACTGTTGTAATAAAGTACATTATTATAACACAAGGTACATGACTGTGTTCTACAACAATATAGCTTGAAAAGCAGCACATAATGAAAGTAAAGGACTGTACTGTACATTGTTACAAAAAGAAATGTAAGACAATAATCTACCAAATAATTTTTCTTCATAGAGTCTATTTACAATGGTACGCCTTGAAGCATGGAACTAAGTCTAACCTTGCAATCTGGGCACCAAAATCGACTTTCTTTTCTAAGACCTTTGTCGTAACACACTTTGCACCTCCTTGTCACACACTTCTTTCGGTCACTGGACGGAATGAAGTCTGGGAAATGCCTCTCTGTGAATCGTGTTGGTGCAGGTTTCAATGGTGGCCTTCCGACTTGTGGGCTTCTCACTCCATTAGCTGCTTCTCCAAGATTCTCTTCAACTAGCTGTTCGCCCAGCTCAACCAGAAAATGCAACCTGTCTTGTTTTCCTCCATTTTTCATGTACAGCTGATAAGCGTTGAAACAAACAATGTCTAGGAAATGCATAAAGAGTTTGAAGTAGTACTTCTTTACTCTTTCTCGCGCAATAGCATATGCCTCCATTTGCCCGTCGCTCTTATCCACTCCACCCATATTCGTATTGTAGTCCACTGCTAGCTTAGATTTCCGTTCAGTTTTGTTCCTTTTCTCAACATCTATAAAAGTATCGTCGTGAATTGTACTAATCATAGTAACTTCCCTCTTATCTTTCCAGCGCAATGTGCTCACCTTTCTTCAACTTTTTACTCTTGAGAACATCAGGTACCCCACGGCGATTTATACGCATTGTTCCCACCATATCAGTGTTCATGCTACACAGAGTTTCAGTTAACTGGACACTGGAATACCAGTTATCTAGATACAATGTGTATCCTTTGTTCAGTAAATCATGTGACAGTTTGAGGACTACTCTACTTGATATAGGAGTATTGGGATACAAGTTCCCAAAGTCTGTATCCTTCCCAGTATATACAATAAAATTCCAAATGTACCCTGAACCACTCTCACAAAGAACAAACAATTTGAAACCAAAGCGACTCCTCTTCGATGGTATGAATGGCTTCCATTGCAGCCTTCCTTTCCACAACACTAGCGATTCATCCACAAAAATGTTTTCCTGTGGTGTGTACAGTTCTTGGCACTTCCTGCGAATTGGATTCAAAATAGGCGAGAGTTTGAACAACTTTCCTCTCATGTTGGCATCAGTCTTATTGTCAGCAAAGTGACAAAATTTCAACAATAATAAAAACCTTTTCTCACTCATCACTTTGCTGAAGAATGGTGTTGAGATGGAATCCCTGCGAGTAAAGTACATTTCGTAAGAAGGCTTCTTTATTATTCCTTGAAAAATGAGAAGAGATAGGAATAATTTTATCTCTCCTGTGGTAGTCGGAGTCCAATCCCGAGCTCTCAACCTTTGTTTTAACACTGTATGAGCTTCGAAAAACTGTTCTGCATATTTATTTGTCTGCTCACATATTAGATTGATAAGATCCTCATCTATAAACTGGCTAAAATAGAACAATGGGCTACCTTTGTTTGCATCACTTATGTCCATATTTATTCTACTGTCCGATACAAACGTAAACGGAGCACAAGGATTACCTTGGCTAAGCCAGGGCGAAGTGGCTGCATCACTTGTAAGCAAGCTAGTAGTATCTTCTCCCTCCTCTTCATTCTCAGAAGCAACCTCACTGTCACTTTCACCACTTGTGTCGATAACGTCACTATCCAAATATCTAATTCATCATCTGAGTCAATGAGATGAAGAATACTTTCATCATCCAAACGAGCACGTTTCGCCATTACTGCACAGAAGACAATGTTTATGTGTATTGAGAAATTGGCACGCATTGTGGAGCAGCAAAGCTGAAACCTACTGACATCTACGGAGCAATCATAGAACTACACTCAACAGCGTAAGAGACACGAATACTCGTCCTCCCCCAGCAGATAACAATTTTCAAGTGCTCTAGACGAGTTACCTCGTCATTACCGATTGAGTAGCAACAGGTAGTAGACGAATTAACTCGTCATGCCCGGTTAAGAGACAGAATCAGGAACGAGGAACTAAGAACAAGGACAAACATACGCCACGTGGTAGAAAGGGCAGAAAGCCTAAAATGGAAATGGGGAGGACACGTATCACGCATGGATCACCAGAAATGGACGGATCACATCACAATGTGGGACCCGAGAGAAGGACGAAGAAACATGGGACGCCAAAAAACCAGATGAGCAGACTACTTTAGAGCTAAAGTGGGAAACCAATGGTGGAGAGTGGCAAGAGACAGGGAAGCATGGAGACAGCTGGTCACAAACAGGAATCAACATGCACCAAACAGGACAGAAAGACAATGACAGTGAGTGCAACAAGACAAAAGCTCCTTCGGAGCCTAATCACGAGCACGTCCCTGTGCAAACAGGAGGCCTTTGCCCTTACTGGATGTCTATAGGCTAATTTTATTTATTTATTTATTATTACTGAGGCCTCCTCTGCTTCTACACCTCTCACTTTGAAATCGTTTAACACTGAATCTAACAATCACCTCCTACCCCTGCTTCTCTTACCCTCTACAGCTGAACTCATTAACAGGTAATCTCTCCTCCCTCATTCTCTTCACATGACCCCACCATCTCAGTCTGCACGTACGAGTAGCTTCATCTAGCGTGTACATTTCTAACTTAGTCTTTATCTCTTCATTACAAGTACCTTCCCGCCATTGCTCCCATCTATTTGTCCCAGCAATCATTCGTGCTACCCTCTTAGCAGTTACCTCTAACGTTTGTATCCACACCGTTGCATAGTGGTCAGCACTCTTGGCTGTCACCGCTAGGGCCGGGGTTCGATTCCCAGCTTTGCCAAGAAATTTAAATCTGGTATGAAGTTTGGAACGGGGTACACTCAGCCATCATGGAAGTGGATATCAGTGACTTCCCACTTCTACTCCAGGCGAATGCCAGGATGGATCCTGAATTAAGGCCATGGCAGCCTCCTTTCCATTCCTCATCTGAATTACAAATGCACACTATAGTACAGCCATCACAATGACACAGGTTATCACACAAATTCCACACACACCCAAGTACACGAGGCTACATGACTACGATGTCGCAAAGCCCCTAAATGAATCAACAACAATAAATCTAAAGTTGGTTCACCTTTTTTTTTAGTGAAAATTTTTTTTTAATAAGTTTTAAATATGCTTCTTGTTGTTGCTTATTTTAGGGGCTCCGACATTGCGGTCATATTGCCCCATGTACTTGGGTGTGTGTGTGTGTGTGTGTAATTTGTGTGATAACCTGTGTT
Source organism: Meconema thalassinum (assembly GCA_946902985.2). Lineage (NCBI taxonomy): Eukaryota > Metazoa > Arthropoda > Insecta > Orthoptera > Tettigoniidae > Meconema > Meconema thalassinum. The sequence continues at coordinate 128,013,372 of OX336388.2, forward strand.
ATTGTGATGGCTGTACTAGAGTGTGTATTTGTAATTCAGGTGAGGATTGGGAAGGAGACGGCCCTGGCCTTAATTTAGGAAACATACCTGCATTTGCCATAAAGTCCGAGGCTCATTCCATTCTTGAAAGCATTTGGTTTCATCCACTACTGGCTTGCTGGGCCTATCGTAGCTTCACCAGAGCCCCGTTGGCTGTCACTTTTCAGGGTTCCTGTAGGATCTTCACAGCTACCGTAACGGTCCCGGGGCACACGAAGTCCCCACTGTACTTCGCCCCTACAGGCGATCCCCTACTTTGTGCCGTTGCCCGTCTCCCACGATGTGGACGAGGGGTTGGACTTATGGGAGACAGGCCAGTGAGATGAGGTTCTTGAGAAGCAGTATTGGAGTTACAAAGACGGACAGAATAAGAAATGAGAGGACCAGAGAATTAATGAAGGAGGAACCATTACAGGATGGTATAGAGAAATCTAGACTTAGATGGTATGGACATGTAAAACGAATGGAGGAGAAGAGGATACCCAGGAGGGTACACGAGACGAAGTGGGTAGGAAAGAGACCGAGAGGAAGACCGAGAGACAGGTGGCTGAAGGGGGTGGAAGAAAGCATGAAGAAGAGAGGAGAAGACTGGACAAGGGTGGAGGCTGAGAGATGGTGGGAAGACAGAAGACGTTGGAGAGGCTTGTGTTCCAAACAGACCCGGCCAGTGGCTGGAAACTGTGCAAGATGATGATGATGATGATGACCTGAATTTGCCAGGAGTAGAAGTGGGAAACCACTGATATCCACTTCGAGGATGGCTGATATGGGAATCAAACCCTTCTCTTCTCAGCTTTGCCTCACAAGGCTGAGTGTACCCCTTTCAAGCTCTCACACCAGAATTAAAATTTCTTGGCAAAGCCTTGAATCAAACCCAGACCTCCAGGCCGACAGCTCTGCCAAGAAATATTCTTGTGAATAATCTTTGCTAAATTAAGTGAATCATCATCATATCCTAAAGGCAAGGCCTTGTCGCTGCAACCATATTTGTCACTCCTCTGTTTCAAATCAGCATATTCCTGGATATCCATCACAGAATCCACATACTTCTTTCTTGGTCTTCCTCTTCCCTGAAACCTTTCCTTCCAACACGATCGTTAGGAAATTGTCATGGGGTAGTGTTTGGCCAACGAATTCTGTTTTCTTCTTTTCTATAGTGTTGATCTACTCCCTTGTTTCATCTACTTCCTTAAGGCCCTTTTGGTTTGACTTTTTCTCTATCCAGCTTATTTTCAGCATCCTCCTCCATATCTACATTTACATTGCTTCCAGGCGTTTTATATCTTGTTTTGCTAAGACCCATGTTTCACAGCCATACAACTAAACACTCCACACAAACATTTTGACAAAATCTTTCCTAATTTTAGTGTTTATGTTTTTGTTTGTTAGAAGATGTTTCTTGTTACTGAAAGCCTGTTTAGCTAGAGCAATCCTCCTGATTTCTGTGGTGCACCTAGTGTCGTGTGTGATAATGCTTCCCAAGTAACAGAATTGATTTGTTGTACGCTGTCATCATTTATCTTGATGTTGGTTGATATTTCTTCATTTGATTTAAGTCAGTACGAACTAAAAAAGGATTTGTTTATTTAATCATATGGTGATTACTTATAATATGCAACAGACATAAGACACAATTAAACTTTAAAGTCCATGCTTTCCAGCCAAGTAATTATATTTGAAGTGAGACTGAACAAGTTGTCAGGAAGTCCACAGTATGAATGAAGAGGACAGCGTTGCTCTAGATGTTCTATTGTCTGTTCTTGTAGATTACACTCGCACATTGGTGAGCTGATCCATCCCCCTTATACCTAAAGAAGTTACAGCAGCCATGTTCAGTCTTTAGCATGTTGAGATGGCACCAAAGGTTCCTCGGTAGGTCAAAACCTTTTGGCTTCTTAGAGGGATCCAGTATCCGTCCTGTCCGAAGCTCGTTCCCTTCTTGAAAGCAAACCAAGAAGAAGGAGAGAGTCACAACGGCAATAAAAATTGGTGGGGAAGAATTGAGGAAAGTAAAAAGTTTCAAATATCTGGGGAGCATGATACAAGAAAATGGAAGAAACGACAGAGAAATAAATGAGCGGGGAAGTCAAGCAGAATTATTCAGGAAAAGTGTTAGGAGCCTGATATGGAGTCAGGATGTCCCTTCAGTGTTGAACGATTTCAAAGTGAGAGGTGTAGAAGCAGAAGAGGCCTCAGTACTAACTGCTAATAGGGGATCATGGAGACGACTTGTTGACAGAGGCTTGCAGACCGGACTGGATGCTGAAAGGCAATCCTGATATATGCCTCAGAGACCTGGGTTATGAAAGGAAGTGAGTGAAGCGGAAAACAGTCTAGTTAGATGAAATTCTTGAGAAACAGTATTGAAGGTGGACAGGTTAAGAAATGAGAAGATCAGAGAATTAGTCAACGAGGGAGCATTACAGGATAGGATAGAGAAATCGAGGCTTAAATGGTATGGGCATGTTAGTCGAATGGATGGGAGGAGGATACCCAGGAAGATACACGAGATGAAAAAAGAGGGAAAAAGACCAAGAGGAAGGCCAAGAAATAAGTGGCTGAAGGGTGTGGAGAACTGCGTGCAAAAGAAAGGAGAAGACTGGACCAAGGTGGTGACGGAGCGATGGTGGGAGGACAGAAGACGATGGAGAGGCTTATGTTCCAAACAGACCCGGCCAGTGGCTGGAAACTGTGCAAGATGATAATGAGTGGGATCCAGACGGTGGGTATTTGTTCCCGGTGTTTTTGATGACCATTCTTCCAACTTACGATTAAATCAAAGCCCTCCGCAATGAGTTTCCTTACGGTGGCACTTGCTGACGATAAAGGATAAAACATGGTGTTTATCTTATCTACTTACTTAGTTATTGTTATTTTAAGGGGTGGAATAGTGAATCTTAACACAGATAAGATTATACAAATTTATATTGATTTAACCCTCTCAGTGCCACGCGCCGATCAGATCGGCTCTCACTGCTCGCGCCAAAAGTGCCAAAGCCGATTCAATCGGCGCGCTGTTTATCTTGTATTTGTAGATTTTTGTAGGCTTATGTCCGTGATTATTTCATACTGTTGGAAAGGTGAGGTTTCAAGCTTGCCTGTGCGGTGTTTACTTTTTCCCTTCAAAGTCCGTTACGTGACAGGTTTGAGTTTGTATTCACGCCCTCCCTTTGCGCTCCCCCAATCATGCGCGTTCCCGCCAAAATTGTGGTGCAGTTGTTTTTCTTCTTGTTGAAGTTTTCTGCGTACAGATGTATCTAAGAACTTTCTACAGCTGGAAACGTAGTGTTTCTTCGAATATGACTCTTAGGTGTCCTTAATTTGGGCTCAAAACTGTTTTTTTTTTAATTGAACAATTATCAGAATATCCTCAATTAAAAAGGTTTAGATGCCGTATTTACTTTTATGAACATAATATATGAAAGAATGAGGTATTGGTTATAATGCAAAGCAAAAATAATGATTCTACCGTTGAAAATGTGGTATTTATGATTTTTTTTTTCAAATAGTCTGCATGATCATTGAAAATGGCTTGGCATTCTTAGCAAGTATTTCAGGAAATGGCTTGGCACTAAAAGGGTTAAATGAGGTAGGAGAAATTACCTAAGAGGCTAATGAGTTCGGCTGTAGACCTTTCGTTTGAGATGCCCCCAAAAGTAGAACTTGTATGGCGTTGAAACTTACGAACACATTTACTGTAAGACTTGCTTCTTGAGAAGATAAGTTTCGACGAGAAAAATTTGATTTTTGTTCAATACCTAATGATATGCACGGTATACAAGGTAGGCTACTTCACAACAAGTCTTAATTATCTCAACAAAGGTCGCGTATGTAATAAATACCACGACAGCATCCGGAACTTCCCGGCCCGCTGTTGTAATCAGTACATGCTATAAATCTGGTGGTGACTCATTGGGAACTCAATGTATGTGTTTGCTGAAATATTTCGTGGATATCGTTAAAACCAAAAATCCTGGACTCTAGCTATACTGTATGTTTGATTTGTTTGACTCGGATCTGATGATGTCCGCGTGGCAAACGAAACATGTCATTCTTGTAAATCCCCCAATTGTAATCTGTGCCAATCATTAATCACATGTCACAAGACACGACTGTGTTCCAGGTATAACTTTGAGCGCTTGAGCAACCAACTGCCTCGTGTGAAGAGATTGAACAATTGGGATGAACCTATTGAAGAGAGCTACTACCCTAAACTGCACTCTCTTATAGAAAACAGCAAGTGGGCATCACGACCAGCCAATAGCAAGCTGCATGTAAGTACCATAATTATGTTTACAACAGATAGATTTATTTGCAAATGGGGACATAGTCCATGACGGCAAAATCACCTATAATAATAATAATAATAATATTTTATGGCCTCGGGTGCCGGGTGCAAACTTTGTTATTGACGCCCAAAGGGCAACTTGCATGTCGAATTTTGTTCTTCCTTGGAATGCTATGAAAGTCAAGGAGGTTAGATATCTAAGGTCCTTGACACTATAGCACTTTCTAGTAGAGAATGGAGGAACTTTGTGTTGGCAGAAACTCCCGTGATTAATTTTGCCATTGTGAACATGACCCACTGAATTCAAATGGGTTCTTTAACATGCCAACAATGTATGACATGCGAGTCGTAATTTTTGTCACCTTTCAAAAATCACTTACCATGGCCAGGAGTGAACCTGCAAGTTTGGGGTTGGTAGTCCGACATGATAACCACTCACCCACCGTGGCAATCTAAAAGATTAAGGGGTCCATACACTATAAGCACACATTTCACAAAATATTCAGTAATGCCCGTATCACACGACACTCGCTGGCAAGGAAGCTGTTGTGATAGCTGGTACAAAATCCTTTATACTGTAATTCTGTTCAACCTCATCAGTACACCTGCTAGCGACTTCGGTGGCGTAGTTGGTAGCATGCTGAACTGCTGTGCCCAAGATAGCTTTGGGTGTATGTAGAATCTGTCTGATAACCGGTGTTAATTGTGATGGATGTATTAGTGTGTGGAGGGATCAGGGCTAAGCTAAAGAAGGTTCAGAGATACCGTGTTGAAAAACTAAAAGATGAAGCCATAAAGACAGAATATCAGCTGCAACATAACAACCGCTTTGAAGCACTCAGTGAACTGGACGTGAGCGAAGACCCTGAACAAATTTGGGAAAAGATTCAAAGCTCACTGACTGCTACGGCAAAGGAGACGATCAAGGGAGACACAGTAGGCAAGAAGATCTGGTTTGGAAAGGAATGTGCAGATGCTCTGGAACAGAGAAAGGAAGCCAGGAATAAGTGGCTGCAGGAGACAGATCTGGCGCAGGGTAAAGAACGATTTGAGGAGGTTCGAAGGGCTACCCAAGCAACTCGGAGAAGGGCAAAGAGGAAATATGTCAAGGACATCATCGTTGCGGCAGAAGCAGACTTCAGAGGAAACAATACCAGGGAAATGTTTCAAAAGGTGAAGTATTTTAGCAAAGGGTACCCTGTCGAGACAGAAATTTGTCAAAGATTCTAGTGACAAAATTCTGACCAACGATTATGATATCGCCAAGAGATGGAAGGACTACTTTGACCAGCTTCTCAATTGCAAAGACCCTGAAATAGTATTTGAATTCCAGTCTCCAATCACAGTCGACTTGGATTATCCGCCACCCACTTTGGATGAGATCAAAACCCAGATCACACGGCTCAAGAAGAATAAAAGTCCGGGTGAAGATAGAATACAGACCGAGATGATCCAGGAAGGAGGAGAGAAACTAGCAGAAAAACTGCACAGGCTGATACAAGCAATCTGGATCAAAGAAGAACTACCGTCAGAATGGAAAACAGCTCTGATTTGTCCAATCTATAAGAAGGGTGACAAATTGAAATGTGATAACTATCGAGGAATCGCCCTGATTAACGTCTGCTATAAGATCTTGTCCAACTGCCTCATAGATAGAATTCAACCAGTGGCAGAATCAGTGCTTGGTGAATACCAGGGAGGCTTTCGGCTGGGGCGTTCCACAGTAGATAATATCTTCGTTCTCCAACAGCTCACTGAAAAACTGGGTGAATATGGCAAAGAACTCCACGTGTTATTCGTAGATTTCAAGAAGGCCTATGATTGCATACACCGAAAGAGCCTACTCAGTTGCCTAAGAGAGTTTGGAATGGCCGAGAAACTCATCAACTTGGTAGTGATCTGCCTGAGCGAAACACGCGGTAAGATAAAAATGGGAAATCGAGTGATGGAGGATTTTCAAATTTTGACGGGTCTAAGGCAAGGAGACGGTTTATCTCCTACACTGTTCAATTTTGCCTTGGAGAAGATCATACGTGAGACCTTTCGAGAGAATTTTGAAGGAATCCAAGTCGAAGGGAAGAACCTAGCATACCTTGCCGATGCAGTTGATATAAGTTTACTCTCCAGCTCTCAGGAAGAGAGCTGCCAACAAATTTGGGCTAATCGTGAATGAAACCAAGACGGAGTACCTCAATATGACTCGCGGGCAAGGCCACTACAGTCACTCCGGGTAGGGGACCAGTCCTACAAGAGGGTCCATGAATTTAAGTAACTAGGATCGCTTTTCACGGAGAACTCATCATGTGAGGCAGAAATCAACGCCAGGATCCAAGCAGGAAACCGAACTCTCTACAGCTTAACACAGCTTCTTCGGTCCAGATGTCTCTCCAGACAGTTCAAAATTCGTCTGTATAAAACTTTGATCCAACCCGTTGTACTATATGGATGTGAGACATGGAGTATCCGAAAACAGGACTTTCATAAACTACTCCATTTTGAGAGAAAAGTTTTTCGGAAGATCTTCGGACCGGTGAGGGATGTGCACACGGATGAATGGAGGATTAGACACAATCATGAAGTACAAGACCTGTACCATGATGCCAACATAGCTGGAACCATCAAAACCAGAAGACTGCAGTGGGCTGGACATGTAGCCCGGATGGAATACCACCGATGGCCACGGAAGCTACTAAATTTCATCCCCACAGGAAGGAGACCACCAGGAAGACCAAGGAAGCGGTGGAGTGATGTACTCCATGAAGATCTGCAGCAGGCAGCGATACGTGTGGACAGTTGGGGGATGGCAGCTATGGATAGGAGACGATGGAGAAGGAAACTTGTAGCAGCGCGCGGTCCACTCGGCCTGATCGCGTAGAAGAGAAGAAGAAGAAGAGTATTAATGTGTGTTATCTGTAATTCAGGTAAGGACTGCAGACGATCAATTTCAACTAGTTCCTACCAAATGCTACCGTCAACGACACCTAGGTGTGAACTTGGATACTAGATGCCATCACAAACAGCACCTGACGGCGAACGTTGGAACTTAAGGAGCGTTAATCAAATCTAACCTACAAAATTGTTGCTAGTGGAAGGTTCTTTTACATGCCATAAATGTATGACTTGGACCACCGGCTCTACTTCTCCTGCGAAGGAAGGCACACTGACGGATTTTTAACGCTCTTAAAAAATCCAACGACTTCAGCCGGGTTTGAACCCGTGATCTTTGGCATAGAAGCTCAGCATGTTACCAACTACGCCTAGTGAGAGTTTACTGTATTTGATGTTGCAGGATATCTACCGTCTACAAGACCAGTACCTTTTAGACATCCAGGTCATGGAGCACCAGCGAGAACTCCTCCTTGAAGGCGTACTGACAGGGAGAGTGAAGAGAGTGAGTAGTAGATCAAACCACAGCCACGGGGGTGTTACTGGGGGTTAGAACCCCCTCTTTTCGATTTCTTTACATAAATTAAACAGGAACTAATTATGAAAAATAACCTAGAACCTAGATGCTTGCTGAGTAATGAATCTATAACTCTTTCTCTATACTGTTGTCGCCTTTTGGCCCAGCTCCCCATTTGAGGCTACACACACCTGCATGACAACGTATAACTCCGTCCTCTCCGGGTTGCCAATCTAGCTTTTTACCTGCTAAAAATACACTGTCCTCCGAAAAAAAGCGTAACACTTCATATTAGTAGAAAGCTTGCTTCAATTCCACATTGTATATAATCACCATAAGTTTTCCAATATTTATTGATTGCCCAGTGTTCTGTGAAAGTTACTGAAGGAGACTCAACACCTGAAGGTTATGTTTAATGCAGGGGTTTATATAAGGGTGGGGGGGTGGACCCCCCCCCCCTGTTTTTTTTTATGAATTAAAACATTAAAAACTAATATAATCATGTACTATTGTTACTAAGCGACGTATGGCAACGTTGGAAAGCAAGGCGAAGGTAGAGCGATGTAAACAGTGTGACAATCAATTTGCTCTGATCTTATGTGTAACACCGTAACCTCGTATTTCTCTCCAGTGCCTTCGCTCTTATGGACGAACCAAGTGCCCTTGAAGTGTGACAAAAGGTTTTTCCCTAACTTTTATACCCTTATCAAACTTTTGGCAAATTTGCCTCTCTCCTGAGCTACTGGACCTGCCGAACGGAGTTTTAGTTGGTTGAAAACATACTTAAGAAATTCTACTTCTGGAAACAGACTCAACGGTCTAGTATTGTCATCTATTCACAGAGACTTACATCTTACTGATGATGACGTTACAAACCGATTTGGTAATGCTTCAAGAAACCTTGACTTTATATTATAGTGTGAGTTGTAAATCAAAACATTAACATTAACCCTCTCAGTGCCACGCGCCGATCAGATCAGCTCTCACTCAAAGAATATAGGTAACCGGCGTATCCACCCCTCATGAGCTTCAACCAATAGCAATCGAGTTGGACAGCAGCGCTACGGGTGCTCAGGCAGTGAACCTGTCAGTTGGCCGAGAGGTTTTGGAAGCGAAGGATCTATAGTAGTTTCATCCCCCTGCTCTCACTGCTCGCGCCAAAAGTGCCAAAGCCGATTCAATCGGCGCGCTGTTTATCTTATATTTGTAGATTTCTGTAGGCATATGTCCGTGATTATCTCATACTGTTGGAAAGGTGAGGTTTCAAGCTTGCCTGTGCGGTGTTTACATTTTTCCTTCAAAGTCCGTTACGCGATTGGTTTGAGTTTGTATTCACGCCCTCCCTTAGCGCATCCCCAATCACGCGCGTTCCCACCAAAATTGCGGTGCTTTTTTTTTTCTTGTTGAAGTTTTCTGCCTACAGATGTATCTAAGAACTATCTACAGCTGGAAACGTAGCTTTTTTTCGAATATGACTCTTAGGTGTCCTTAATTTAGGCTCAAAACTGATTTTTTTTTAAATTGAACAATTACCAAAATAACCTCAATTAAAAAGGTTTAGATGCCGTATTTTCTTTTATGAACATAGTGTATGAAAGAATCAAGTATTGGTTATAATGCAAAGCAAAAATAATGATTCTATCGTTGAAAATGTGGTATTTATGATTTTTTTCCGAATAGTCTGCATGACCATTAAAAATGGTTTGGCATTCTTGGCAAGTATTTCAGGAAATGGCTTGGCACTAAGAGGGTTAATTCTTTCCATGTAAATACTATCAAGTTATTTATTTATTTATTTATCGTATGGCTTTTAGTGCCGGGAGTGTCCGAGGACATGTTCTGCTCACCTGAGTCTGTAGCTGCTTCCAGCGGATACCCTAAAGGGTGAGCTACAAGTTCCGTTCAATTTCAAGTAGTTCAAACTTTCGCCACCACATATCAATGCTACCTAGTGGTGAACGTTGGAACTTTGATAGAGCGTTCTGACGAAATCTAACCTAACAAATTTTGCTTTACACAAGTTTAGTCTGTGAAAGGATCTTTTACATGCCACAAATCTATGACATGGGACCGCCGGCTTTACTTCCCCTCCGAAGGAAGGCATACTGAAGGATTTTTGACGCTCTTAAAAAATCCGACGACTTCGGCCGGGTTTGAACCCGCTATCTTGGGCATAGCAGTTCAGCATGCTACCGACTACGCCACCGAAGTGAGAAAGATGATTGTATTAATAAAAAGTATCATAAAATGGTCTTAGTTGTGTTTGACATTAACCAGACATAAAACATTACAACAAATTGGTTGAAAAAGTGATGCCAGATAGCCTTAAAATTCATCATTTTGCACCAAATTATGCAAAAGTTTCCTGGGGAGAACCCAGGACCCCCTATTCTTTGGGCCTATACCATGCCCCCTAACCCCCGGTTGGGCACCCCCCGAAATAAAACTCTATATTCGCCCCTGGTTTAACGTAATTGTAATCCGCTGAAACAATGGTGAACGCTCCCGCGCATTTCTTATTCATTTCACGCCAATAACGAAAACCCTAATTTTGGATTTTAAGTCACCTTTGACGCTAACTGATGAATATTTGAGGATTGCCTGAGAGGTTTCTCAGCCATAAGCAACTCCTCAATGTGCCTTTAAGTCCCGTGGACTATGCAAAAGCAATAGCATTGGAGAACGGTGGCCGTAGAGAGCATTGAATATGTCTCCCACAAGCGTTTATCAGGCTGGGAAACGTTTTCAGAATCACCATACCATGTTTTTGGAATTTGCTTAGAAATATTTTTTCTCTTATTCTGTAATGAAATTTTGAAAATGAAACTAAATTCTGCTTCCTTAAACTGAGATTAGTTTAAAAATATCAAATGTTACGCTTTTTTTGGAGGGCAGTGTAGCTTATTTCAAACAGAGCCCAGCACCAAATAATTTTATATCTCGCCTAGCGGGATAATTGCCTTTTTTTCTTTTCTTAGCAGGAGGGAAATTGTTAAAATTAATCCAGTTTTAATTAAAAATAAAATGTTTCAATGGATATCTGGAAAATTCTATGAGTTAGTTAACACTAATTTTAACGATTGTTGCTTTACGGGGTGAAACAGCGAGGCTGTTTGGAGATTGTTGTTAACTTTTTTTAATGTGAGATAGTCAAGTTGCTTCATATTACAGATAGTCGAATGGGTTTGTAAAATATTCCTTTTCCGTAAATAAGTACTGGTACTGCTAAACTCATAATTTTCTGTTAAATCAACTGTCATATGTTTCAGTTTCCGCGTTAGGCAGGTTCCGCTACATACAGGTAAATTAACAGGAATAATAGGCCATAATTCATGGGACCAGTGATTTTATCCATTGTGGACAGGATTCTGCCTATTAAAGGTTCCGTTAAAAGACAGTTACGCCTACAAGTTCTGGCATTTTGGGAGAGTCAGTGGCTAGCTGACCCACTGCCCAGTAAACTGAGAGCAATCAAGGGAACTACTCGCGTGTGGAGGAGCTCTTTCCGGTCACGGAGAGAGTCCGTCATTTTGTGTAGGCTAAGGATAGGTCATACAAGATCCACCCACTCGTACCTAATGAGAAGTGAAGACCCCCCACTTTGTACCTGTGGAGCCGTTTTCACCGTGGCCCACATTTTAACCGAGTGTGTGGATCTTGCTGACTTACGAAGAAACCTTGGTTTGCAGATGACAGTCAAACTTATATTAGCCGATGACGTGGTGGCTGCTGATCGCGTTATTCGCTTTATAAGTGAGAGTGGGTTAGGGCCAGCAATCTAAATTTTCCAGTATAAATTGAATCAACGACTTGTTCATTTTTGAATGGTATTTTTTTTGTTTTTCCATAATTTTTGTTTATTTTTATAATTTTTATATTTATTTAATTTTTTATTTTATTATTTTTTGGACTTTTTAAATGTAGGTGTCCACCACAAAATTTTAAATTCAATTCCAAATTTGTATTCTTGAATCTGTGTTAAGAGGGGCAGATGACCTCGTAGTTCTGCCCCTTAAAACAACAATAACTAACTAACTAAAAGACAGGTTTTACTGTATTTTGTTTCCCCCTCTCCCCCAAACAAGAATTCTGGTTCATTACCCTCCCCCTCCGATTGTAAGCTCTGCTTTGGAGGAAGATAAATATTGAATGAAAGCTGTTTCTTTGTTTGCCAATAGACAAATGGCAGCACAATCTCCGTGATGGGGCAAGACGGTATCAACATACTCGGCAACATTGTAGAAGGGAACAGTTTATTTCCCTCCTCAAAGCTGTACGGTAACTTGAATAGCGAGGGTCATGCTGCACTAGCTCTGATAACTGATCCTACTGGCCAACTCAAGGTAAGTTCCACTCTTCCACCAGGAGTTTCAAATGATGATGATGATAATGTTTTTTTATAATCGTTTCGGTCGTCTATGAACCACGTTATTTCAACTGCCTTTCCCTCTTTCTTTCACATTGGCCCAGTATTCGCGCATTCTTCTTCGGTGAGCTTCCTTCCGTTCTTCGGTCCACTTCTTGCCGGTTTTCAATATAGGTTTTGGCTGAAAACTCTGTATCTCCCCAAGTTTCTTCTTCAAAGAGTCACGTTCCAAGATGTCCTCATGTGATATCCCCAGTTCTTGTAGGTCTTTTTCCACCTCTGTAAACCAGATCCCTTTGGTTTTCTTTCCCACAAAGTAGGCACAGATTCGATTGGACAATCTTCCAGAGTTCATTCATGTTAAGTGGCCATAAAAGGAGAGTCTTCTTTTGCGAATGGTGTCTGTTATTTTCTCCACATGTAGATAAAGTTCATCGTTGTGTCGTCTTCTATACTCTCCTCGTTCCTTGACCGGGCCCAAGATCTTTCTCAGAATCTTCCTCTCTTTGGTTTCGAGTTGTTCTGCCAGGCCTTTCTTATTCATCGCCAGGCATTCTGATGCATATAACGCCTCCGGGCGAATAACGGTAACGTAGTGCCTCAGTTTGGCCTTGATATTATTATTATTATTATTATTCTCGTATCAGAAACATGTTACACAATACAAAACATTTCATTAAATACAATTAGACCAGAATTTGGCACTTGCAGTGCATTCTCTGAGGCTAGGTGTAGCTCTTCCGTTGTGCAGGTGGTTGGACACATACGACATTGAATCATGTGGTTGACAGTCTGATCTTCTCCGCAATCATACTTGATGTTTCCGTATTTAGCATAGTTCCATCTTACCATATTAGCCCTTGATTTGCCAACTCCTGATCTCAACCTATTTAGGAATTTCCACGTCATCCATGCCTCGTTATGACCCGATGGTAAAGTTTCAGATGGTGTTGTACAGCCACCAGGAAGAAGACCTTTAGCATTCCATGATTGTAGTTTAGCATTTTTCTCGGTGGTTGTGAGTTCTTTTCATGTTTCTAGGAAACTCTGCCTAGATTTCAGTCTTGGTGTGTGTAATTCGTACCCATATAACGGATGAGTTCTTTCATGCTCCACCTTCTTCCTTTCCTTGTTCGCTGTTATTTCTCTTCGAACAGAACCTGATGATGATAGATCATGGTAGAGTGACCAACTCTCCCGTTTTTCCCGGGATCTCCTGTATTTGACCCTATTTTTCCTCGATCTCCTGGCTCATGTATTTTCTGTCTCTTTGGGTGAATGTCTACCGTATTTTTTTCGTCAAGTAAAATCATTCAGTTTCAATCATTTAAATAGCTTGCCACGGTGGGTGAGTGGTTAGCGTGTCGGTCTACTAACCCCAGGATTGCAGGTTCGCTCCTGGCCGTGGTAAGTGATTTTCGAAAGGCGGCAAAAATATGATACGCATGTCATACGATGTTGGCATGTCAAAGAACCCATTTGAATTCAGTAGGCCGAGTTCATAATGGCAAAATTAATCTCGGGAGTTTCCGCCAACACAAAGTTCCTCGTTTCTCTACTAGAAAGCGCTATAGTGTTCAAAGAGATTAGATATCTAACATCTAACCTCCTTGACTTTCATAGTCAAGGAACAACGAATTTCGACATGCAAGCTACCCTCTGGGAGTCAAATAACGAAGCTTGCACCCCGCACCCGAGGCCATACGATATTATTATTATTATTATTATCATTTAAATTTTGCGCATACAGTCAAAATTCGTTTAAACGTTTGAGAGCAAACACAATTGATTCTAATATTGAGATTTTTCCATTGATTATCTCGTTTAGAAATGACCCCCCAATGAGTTTAAATCTCCTTGTCTTTAGTTTTAGTGGTTTTTGGTTTTACTCTTCGTCACCTGTGAGCCATAATGGGGCAAGAGTTTATAATACAATAATGGGCAGTGATGACGAAGCTAAAACGCCACCAAAAATTTATTACAAAATATATTTAGGTCTTCTTAAAGTATGAAATAAAGATCTTTTTAATTATTTTTTGACAAACACTGCATTGCTTTTTTCTTCTTTTTTTTTTGTGAAATTTTGCCGTGTTCTTAATCTTCCTTATTTTCTTCAAAAATAGTTGGTGACCCTAGATCATGGTGTAGTCTTGTTTTAGCTCGTGAACCATGGGCAACGGCTGAGTGGCCTAGTAAGTGGTCCTGACAGTCGGGAAAACAGTTACTATGGAATAGGAATGGGCATCTTGGGGATATTCTGAGTCGTGGCCTTCCTTGTGCTCAGGCGGTTAGGACTACCCAACTCTCTTGTTTGTTCCGGGAGGTGAAACTCATGGCTAGCAACCTGCTTCACAGCTAAACCTGCAAAATAAGGCATGAGCAAGCCATGGAGTCCCACTCCAATCTGACAGATCAAGGACTCCTTGGAAACGAACAGGCATTCGATGGGGTGCAATTAATATCAAGGGTGGTTATGTAAGGAAGAAAGTAGAGCTAGCCGAGTCAGCAAGTAGGATTAGATTGGATATTCTAGGGATTAGTGATGTTCAGATAAAGGGGAATAGAGAGGAAGAAGTAGGAGATTACAAGGAATACATGTAGGGTGTAAAACGAGGCAGGGCAAAGTGGGGAGTAGGGCTGTATGTCAAGAGAACCTTAGAGCGTAACATAGTTTCTGTGAAGTACCTATATGAATGATTAATGCGGATAGATTTAGAAATGTCAGAAAATCGGGTCAGGATTGTTTCATGTGAAGGGGCAGATCAGGGGGAAATCGACAGATTTTGTGAGGCACTGAGTGATGCGGTAGTGCGAGTTAACAATAAGGATAGTGCAGTACTGATGGGGGATTTCAATGCAAGGATAGGAAATCACCTCCCTTCCTTTCCTTTGCTCTCCTCCCTTCCTTTCCTTCACTCTCCTCTCTCCTCCCTTTCCTTCACTCTCCTCCCTCCTTCCTTTCCTTCGCTCTCCTCCCTCCTTCGTTTCCTTCGCTCTCCTCTCTCCTCCCTTTCCTTCTCTCTCCTCCCTTTCCTTCGCTCTCCTCTCTCCTCCCTTTCCTTCTCTCTCCTCCCTCCTTCCTTTCCTTCGCTCTCCTCCCTCCTTCCTTTCCTTCACTCTCCTCCCTCCTCCCTTTCCTTCGCTCTCCTCCCTCCTTCCTTTCCTTCACTCTCCTCCCTCCTTCCTTTCCTTCGCTCTCCTCTCTCCTTCCTTTCCTTCGCTCTCCTCCCTCCTTCCTTTCCTTCGCTCCCCTCTCTCCTCCCTTTCTTTCACTCTCCTCCCTCCTCCCTTTCCTTCACTCTCCTCCCTCCTTCCTTTCCTTCGCTCTCCTCTCTCCTCCCTTTCCTTCACTCTCCTCCCTCCTTCCTTTCCTTCACTCGCCTCTCTCCTCCCTTTCCTTCCCTCTCCTCCCTCCTTCCTTTCCTTCACTCTCCTCCCTCCTCCCTTTCCTTCACTCTCCTCTCTCCTCCCTTCCTTTCCTTCGCTCTCCTCCCTTCCTTTCCTTCACTCTCCTCCCTCCTTCCTTTCCTTCCCTCTCCTCCCTCCTTCCTTTCCTTCGCTCTCCTCCCTCCTTCGTTTCCTTCGCTCTCCTCCCTCCTCCCTTTCCTTCACTCTCCTCCCTCCTCCCTTTCCTTCGCTCTGCTCTCTCCTCCCTTTCCTTCCCTCTCTTCCCTCCTTCCTTTCCTTCGCTCTCCTCTCTCCTACCTTTCCTTCGCTCTCCTCTCTCCTCCCTTTCCTTCACTCTCCTCCCTCCTTCACTCTCCTCCCTTTCCTTCCCTCCTTCCTTTCCTTCCCTCTCCTCCCTCCTCCCTTTCCTTCGCTCTCCTCTCTCCTCCCTTTCCTTCACTCTCCTCCCTCCTTCCTTTCCTTCACTCTCCTCCTCCCTTCCTTTCCTTCGCTCTCCTCCCTTCCTTTCCTTCGCTCTCCTCCCTCCTTCGTTTCCTTCGCTCTCCTCCCTCCTTCCTTTCCTTCGCTCCCCTCCCTCCTCCCTTTCCTTCACTCTCCTCCCTCCTTCCTTTCCTTCAATCTCCTCCCTCCTTCCTTTCCTTCGCCCTCCTCCCTCCTTTCCTTCGCTCTCCTCCCTCCTCCCTTTCCTTCACTCTCCTCCCTCCTTCCTTTCCTTCACTCTCCTCCCTCCTCCCTTTCCTTCGCTCTCCTCCCTCCTTCGTTTCCTTCGCTCTCCTCCCTTCCTTTCCTTCACTCTCCTCCCTTCCTTTGCTTCATTCTCCTCCCTCCTCCCTTTCCTTCACTCTCCTCCCTTCCTTTCCTTCACTCTCCTCCCTCCTTCCTTTCCTTCACTCTCCTCCCTCCTCCCTTTCCTTCACTCTCCTCCCTCCTCCCTTTCCTTCGCTCTCCTCTCTCCTCCCTTTCCTTCACTCTCCTCCCTCCTCCCTTTCCTTCGCTCTCCTCCCTCCTTCCTTTCCTTCCCTCTCCTCCCTCCTTCCTTTCCTTCGCTCTCCTCCCTCCTTCGTTTCCTTCGCTCTCCTCTCTCCTCCCTTTCCTTCGCTCTCCTCTCTCCTCCCTTTCCTTCACTCTCCTCCCTCCTTCCTCTCCTTCACTCTCCTCCCTTTCCTTCCCTCTCCTTCCTCCTTCCTTTCCTTCCCTCTCCTCCCTCCTTCCTTTCCTTCACTCCCCTCCCTCCTTCCTTTCCTTCACTCTCCTCCCTCCTTCCTTTCCTTCGCTCTCCTCTCTCCTCCCTTTCCTTCACTCTCCTCCCTCCTTCCTTTCCTTCACTCGCCGCTCTCCTCCCTTTCCTTCCCTCTCCTCCCTCCTTCCTTTCCTTCACTCTCCTCCCTCCTCCCTTTCCTTCACTCTCCTCTCTCCTCCCTTCCTTTCCTTCGCTCTCCTCCCTTCCTTTCCTTCACTCTCCTCCCTCCTTCCTTTCCTTCCCTCTCCTCCCTCCTTCCTTTCCTTCGCTCTCCTCCCTCCTTCGTTTCCTTCGCTCTCCTCCCTCCTCCCTTTCCTTCACTCTCCTCCCTCCTCCCTTTCCTTCACTCTCCTCTCTCCTCCCTTTCCTTCCCTCTCCTCCCTCCTTCCTTTCCTTCGCTCTCCTCTCTCCTCCCTTTCCTTCGCTCTCCTCTCTCCTCCCTTTCCTTCGCTCTCCTCCCTTTCCTTCCCTCTCCTCCCTCCTTCCTTTCCTTCGCTCTCCTCCCTCCTTCGTTTCCTTCGCTCTCCTCTCTCCTCCCTTCCTTTCCTTCGCTCTCCGCCCTCCTCCCTTTCCTTCACTCTCCGCCCTCCTCCCTTTCCTTCACTCTCCTCCCTCCTCCCTTTCCTTCACTCTCCTCCCTCCTTCCTTTCCTTCACTCTCCTCCCTCCTCCCTTTCCTTCACTCTCCTCCCTTCCTTTCCTTCGCTCTCCTCTCTCCTCCCTTTCCTTCGCTCTCCTCTCTCCTCCCTTTCCTTCACTCTCCTCCCTTCATTTCCTTCGCTCTCCTCCCTCCTTTCCTTCCCTCTCCTCCCTCCTTCCTTTCCTTCGCTCT
The DNA here is from genome assembly GCA_946902985.2 of Meconema thalassinum. Taxonomy (NCBI): domain Eukaryota; kingdom Metazoa; phylum Arthropoda; class Insecta; order Orthoptera; family Tettigoniidae; genus Meconema; species Meconema thalassinum. The sequence continues at coordinate 128,030,947 of OX336388.2, forward strand.
CCTCTCTCCTCCCTTTCATTCGCTCTCCTCTCTCCTCCCTTTCCTTCACTCTCCTCCCTCCTTCCTTTCCTTCACTCTCCTCTCTCCTCCCTTTCCTTCCCTCTCATCCCTCCTTCCTTTCCTTCCCTCTCCTCCCTTTCCTTCGCTCTCCTCTCTCCTCCCTTTCCTTCACTCTCCTCCCTCCTTCCTTTCCTTCCCTCTCCTCTCTCCTTCCTTTCCTTCGCTCTCCTCCCTCCTCCCTTTCCTTCGCTCTCCTCCCTCCTTCCTTTCCTTCGCTCTCCTCCCTCCTTCGTTTCCTTCGCTCTCCTCCCTCCTCCCTTTCCTTCACTCTCCTCCCTCCTCCCTTTCCTTCGCTCTCCTCTCTCCTCCCTTTCCTTCACTCTCCTCCCTCCTCCCTTTCCTTCGCTCTCCTCCCTCCTTCCTTTCCTTCACTCTCCTCCCTCCTTCCTTTCCTTCACTCTCCTTCTCCCTTCCTTTCATTCGCTCTCCTCCCTCCTTCGCTCTCCTCCCTCCTTCCTTTCCTTCGCTCTCCTCCCTCCTCCCTTTCCTTCGCTCTCCTCCCTCCTTCCTTTCCTTCACTCTCCTCCCTCCTCCCATTCCTTCGCTCTCCTCCCTCCTCCCATTCCTTCGCTCTCCTCTCTCCTCCCTTTCCTTCACTCTCCTCCCTCCTTCCTTTCCTTCACTCTCCTCCCTTCCTTTCCTTCACTCTCCTCCCACCTTCCTTTCCTTCGCTCTCCTCCCTCCTTCGTTTCCTTCGTTTTCCTCCCTCCTCCCTTTCCTTCACTCTCCTCCCTTCCTTTCCTTCACTCTCCTCCCTCCTTCCTTTCCTTCGCCCTCCTCCCTCCTTTCCTTCACTCTCCTCCCTCCTTCCTTTCCTTCACTCTCCTCCTTCCTTCCTTTCCTTTGCCTTCCTCCCTCCTTTCCTTTGCCCTCCTCCCTTTCCTTCACTCTCCTCCCTCCTTCCTTTCCTTCGCTCTCCTCCCTCCTTCGTTTCCTTCGCTCTCCTCCCTCCTTCCTTTCCTTCGCTCTCCTCCCTCCTCCCTTTCCTTCACTCTCCTCCCTTCCTTTCCTTCACTCTCCTCCCTCCTCCCTTTCCTTCACTCTCCTCCCTCCTTCCTTTCCTTCACTCTCCTCCCTCCTTCGCTCTCCTCCCTCCTCCCTTTCCTTCACTCTCCTCCCTTTCCTTTGCTCTCCTCCCTCCTCCCTTTCCTTCACTCTCCTCCCTCGTCCCTTCCCTCCCTACTTCCTTCCTTCCAACTCCTTGCCATGTGTCATTCAATTTCATTTTGTTGCTGTTGTTTGATTTATGGTCATGAGAAGGTAATGGGTGTGGGGTGAGGAAGGAGAAGTGAACACCAATGGGAAATGGGATAAAATAAGCTCTTCTTTGTTTATGTCTGTATTTATCTATGAGCACTTGTTCCTAGTTTCAACTAGTGCTATTATAGTGTTGTGTTTCACAGGAGGATATTGGCGTGATGGGAGATGTTGCTACAGCCATGAGAGACCCAGTCTTCTACCGGTGGCATGCATTCATCAACGATATCTTCCAACAACACAAAGCTCTCATGCCGACATATTCTAAACAGGTATGAACCACTTTCAGTTGTACATCAGCGGTGACATGGCCTCGCGGTAACAACACTGTGAAAGCACCCCACATACAACCTGGGGTGCTTCTGCAACTACCTTGAAATGTTCTGCTCTTGGTTTAGTTTTCTCTGCGGCAGAGTATTGTGCTCCTGTGTGGATCAACAGCTGTCATATAAAACTTGTGGACACTCAGCTCAACAAAACAATGAGGATTATTTCAGGTGTAATAAGATTAAACCCTATCCACTGGCTTCCTGTCCTGAGCAACATCATACCTACTTCATTCCGTAGAGCACAAGCACTGCTAAGAGAATACTCCAAGATACATGAGAACCCTGACTTGCCCATCTACTCCAAAATTCCTGACCTTCAGAGGAACCGATTGAAATCCAGACATCCGCCAGTTAAGTTCGCTCAGAAGCTCACAGAAGATAATTTCGATCTCTATGCCCAATGGAAGGAAGAATGGATCTTAAAAACAGATGAACATCTCTGGTCTTTATTCACATCTAATTCAAGGTTTGATCTCCCAAGAAGAACTTGGACCTACGGTACCTCAGCAGGATATGTTGTGGTCATGGAGTCTGTGCTGCATATCTCTACAAATGGGGACAGATACAATCCCCCAAGTATGACTGTGGTGCCCCTCTTCAAACCATCGAGCACATTGTAAGGGAGTGTAGTAGAGGAGCCTACCCTGGAGATTGGTTTGATTTTCCAGAGGCCACTACAGAGGCTCTGAATTGGAGAAGAACACTGGACATTAAAATATAATGTACCGGTACTTGCTTTCCTGTTTTTGTGTATAAATAAATAACCCCACGTACAAACAATTCTATACTGACTACATCTATAGATATCATCCTCATCATCATCCTTCCTTATCCAGTTTAAGGCGTTTATGGTACTCCTCCACTCTTCTTCTTCCAGAAGTCTGTTCCAGTCCATATTCCGTCTACTTATACTAGACTTAATCAAGTTGGAGTCTTCCTCTTGCTCTCTTTCCTTCCCATGTATCCTCTAACATGTGTTTCAGTATTCTTCCACCTTCCATCTTCTGGAAAGAGAAGAAGAAGAAGAAGAAGAAGAAGAAGAAGAAGAAGAAGAAGAAGAAGAGTGGAGGTACAAGAGAAGGTGGAGGAGTACCATAAATGCCTTAAACTACTCAATGGAAATATCTCTAGAGAAAAATAAGATAATGGCATTCTGTGGCACGGAACCAGCAAGAAGTAAGATCTGCTTGGATAACATTTTGGAAAGAATTAACGATTTTAAATACCTTGGTTACAAACTGTCTTTTCAAGAAAATCTTTAAATTCAACAGATGTTTAGGAATCATCAATAAAGTTTTAGACCATCATTAGTACAGAAACAAACCCGAACAAGAATCTACAAAACCTTAGCAAGACCAGTACTTGCTATGGTATCAAAGCGTGGACCCTGAGGAAATGCGATGAGAGACGAATAACTACCGTCGAAATGAAATATATGTGACGAACGGCTGGAGTCACTAAGTGGGATCACAAACAAAACACAGAAGTGCTGAATGGTCTCAACAGCAGACCTCTATTGGAATACCAAAGAAATTGGCTAAAGCTGTCGTCAACTACTGCCCCGGTGGGAAGAGATCTCTAGGTCGCCCCAGGAAAAGATGGCGTGAAAATTCAAATCTTTTGTGTAGACCGTAACAGTTCTTCTAGGACTAACACATGAAAGGAAGATGATGATGAACTGGATAAGGGGGAAGGAGAATGATGATGATAAAAATCCTAGCCCTAGTAATGATAATAAACCAGACTTCTAAAATCAAAGTGGCACATGCAACAACAACCAACATCAATATACGAAGAGGAGTCCGTCAAGGATGCATACTATCTCCCATGTTGTTCAACTTATACTCGGATAGGATTTTCAAGAAAGCCTTAGATAAACACCATTTTGGAGTTTGAGTGAATGGTGTTGTCCTAAATACAATTCGATATGCTGATGACACACTGATCTTTTGTAATAATCTTAGAGGCCTTCAACAATAAATTACTAACCAACATCAGCAAAACATCTAAAGAATTTGGACTTCAAATCAATGAAAATAAGACAAAATTTATGGTTTTAAATCGTCAAACTCATGACCAGGCTGCTTTAAACATCAGAGGTCTTCCAGTCGAGCGTGTTCACCATTTTAAATATCTAGGGATTATCATCACTAACGATTTAAATTCCGACGTTGAAATCAGAAGTCGCATTGAAATGGCACACAGTGTATATAGCATAAATAAGAGTGAGATGGTGATCACAACAAGGAAGAAGGAAAGAACCACAATGGAAATAACAATTGGTGGGGGACAGCTGAAGAAAGTGGAGAGTTTCAAGTATCTGGGAAGCCTGATACAAGATAATAGAAGAAACGATAGAGAAATAAATGAGCGGGGGAGACAGGCAGAAGCATTCCGGAGGAGTGTGAGAAGCATGTTATGGAGCAAGGATGTCTCTCAGAACAGCAAAAAGATCATATATCGGACGTACTATGTCCCTATCGTGACGTATGCCTCGGAGACCTGGGTTATGAAAGGAAGGGAGAAGAGCAAAATACAGGCCAGTGAGATGAGGTTCTTGAGAAGAAGTATTGGAACTACAAAGATGGACAGAATAAGAAATGACAGGACCAAAGAATTAATGAAGGAGGAACCATTACAGGATGGTATAGAGAAATCTAGACTTAGATGGTATGGACATGTAAAACGAATGGAGGAGCAGAGGATACCCAGGAGGATACACGAGACGAAGTGGGAAGGAAAGATACCGAGAGGAAGACCGAGAGACAGGTGGCTGAAGGGGGTGGAAGAAAGCATGAAGAGAGGAGAAGACTGGACAAGGGTGGAGGCTGAGAGATGGTGGGAAGACAGAAGACATTGGAGAGGCTTGTGTTCCAAACAGACCCAGCCAGTGGCTGGAAACTGTGCAAGATTATGATGATGATGTATATAGGAAAATGTCCTAGTGCTTCAACAATGACCACTTAAATCTGAAGCTCCGACAAAGATTGGCTCGAACCTATGTCTGGTCGACACTCTTGTATAGTATGGAGGTTTGGACTTTGAAGGTCAACACCATGAAATGATTAGAGGCCTTCAGAATGTGGATTCATAGACGAATGCTTAAAATGCCTTGGACTGATAAGAGTTACTAACAGAGATGTCCTCAGAAGAGCAAAATGTGATCTTCAGCTTTTGTCTACCATTAAGTATCGAAAAACTGCCTATTTGGGTCATGTACTTAGAGGCCAAAAAATCAGTTGCTTCAACTAATACTACAAGGCAAAATAGATGGCAAACGAGGTCGTGGCAGAAGACGGATGTCCTGGCTTCAGAATATCAAGGAGTGGTCACGGATTCGATCTGTTGAAGAATTGTTCCCGCTTGCGAAGGATAGAGGCGCCTTTAAAATAATGATCGCCAACGTTCGGGGAACCGAACACGGTAGTTGAAGAAGAAGAAGTTGCAATCTAATTATTTTATAAATCTGAAGGTCAGAAGTAAGTCTAAACGGAAGTCTCTTGCAGGAATAACGTCCCGAAGTAATTTATTCATTACCTTGAATTTCTTTGTAATTATTAATATGATCCACCTGTCGATGTTGTCTTAGTCCAACAACAACATGCCCCACAGTTGGGCGTTATTGTAACTATTTATATAACCTCCAAGCTAGCCACCTCAGGTAGTGGGGCAATATGCTTGCTTTAATGACGTCCACACGAAGACCAGGACACCAACTTCTCTATATTCATACCCTATTTATTTATAAAAGGCAAACTTTCAATACCTGGCATTCCAACAAAATCAACATCATCACCATCTTCATTCCAAAACTATCTTTCAGGCCAAAGAACCTCATCATCTCATAATAATCTCAGACATCACATTACCATAGCACAGAACATAATCTCCTTCAGAATAACTATCAAAACCAATATCTTCATATCATGTAAGATCACTTTTTTTTTTTAAATCCTCACTAACATAGCACAGAGCATATCATCAGCTCCATCCCAATGGCATCAACTATCAACATTTTTCTTAAGCTAGCTCTCATACTATCATCACAACACTAACAGGAATTCAATCCCCTTCACAAAAAAAAAAAAAAAAAAAAAAAAACTAGGTACCATCTAACATGGCAGCATCCATCTTGCCAGCCACAACCTATAAAACAGCAGATTCCATGGCAACCTGCCCTAAGATCAAGGCACCTATCAATCAGCCAAGGCCACCTAATCACACTCTGGCTGCCCACCATCAAAGAGTCTCAAGGCAGAGCACACACGATTTTTCATGGCGGCCTACCAACAAGTGGCCATGACTGGCAACCCGATAAAACAAAACAAACTAAAATACCTAAAAGAAACTAGAAGGAGTCTCTGTAACCTAGAAATGTTAGGTTACATCTTTATCGCGTCAACCTTTGTCTCATCAATTTCAAGTTCTCGGTCTGACAAAATGTGATCTAACGTAACAGATACAGTATTTGATTATTGATGCAGTATGTTGTTGCGTTCACAGATTGGAATTAGCAGCATCCGCGTGAAGAGTGCCAAGGTGGAATCTATTGACGGAGAGGAGAACGTACTGCGAACCTACTGGGAGGAGAGTGACATCGACTTATCCACAGGCTTGGACTTCATGGAGCATGGTCCCATCTATCTCCGAGTAACTCACTTGCAACACACCGCGTTCACCTACTATCTCGAGGTGAGCATTCATACTGTAGTTAGTTAGTCCTTGTTGTTTTAACGGGCGGAACAGCTAGGTCATTTGCCCCTATTGATACATATAAATTGATACAAATTTAGATTGAATTAAAGTTTAGAGGTGAACACCTAATATACACTGACTGGCCAAAAATGCCGATCACTTGAAAAATTCAACATTACTTTCATTAAAATATTCACCCTTACCCCTCGTCAGTTGGGCGAGCCCTCTCATCATAATTCTGTCCTCTACAGCTCAGAGTTCAGAAATTAACCCTCTACTGCAAGAATTATTTTTCATTTGCGTTTGGTGTACAAAATTTCAAGCTTGAATATTCAATTGGCGTTTAGTGTCTTAGATTTACCAACAATTTTTAATTGGCGCTAATACCTTAACACTCGTATGTGATGTGGAATGCCATAATGGAATATATATATGATCTTTTGTGATTCCTACGCTAAGCTTTTAACTCTCGAAGACCGAACATTACTGCCTACTGGCCATGGGTACGTAATTGCAATGCGCAAGTGAGCTAAAGGTGCTCCAGAAGCCTGTGGTAACTGGATGGGGAGGGCCCACGGAAAAAAATAAACGGTGGTTGGTACGCGTGGATGTTGACGGGGTGGAAGGAGTACCTTTGGTGGTCGGGCTTTTTTGTCGTATGTTATGTAAAAAAAAGAAAAAAGCATCACTGGTATGTGTGTTTGAATGAGTGCATGCAGTAAAGGGTAAAGGGTTAAATACGAGCTGTAGGGAGAGCCAAGAGAATTTTAAATCAAGGGGTAAGGGTTAAATATGAACGCTCTAGGCCTCGTACATAAGTTACTGTTTATAGCATGGAAGTAAGGTTTCCTGGATGTATTCTGCATGTCATTGTTTCACTTAACAATTGCGATTCATTGACATGATGCTGTTTCCTGCGGAAAGACGTGTGCTCCACATCCCGACAAATTCAATCAGAAGGGAGAAATCGAACGTGTGCGTAACACATGGATGTCCCTTAGGAACAGCAAGGCCAAAATATCACGCACACATCAACCTGAAGAACCTTCCCGCCACAGCCCGGCAGTCGCCCAGGGAACACCCAGCCCTCACGAGTTTTGGCCACCACAGTTGGAGCGCTTGCCGTGCCCCGCAGCATGTACAGGCTCTTTCATATCAAATAAGAGTGCCAAGCGGCGGCTTTGTTAACCGCAGCTGCGGTCACCTTGGCCGAGCTTGTGGCGCGCCACGGCCCCCTGCTGTAGTATTGAAAGCGCGCGCATAGTACATACGAGGGCTGGTTTATTTTTTTCAAGTTCCGATGGACTGTATAAAAATAACAGATTGACATTACCAAACTTGACCTTGCAATAAGCGTGCAGGTGCTCAGTCGCCAGTCTAAACCTCAAGTGCTAACATGGTGAGACAGTTATCATTGCAACATAGTATTTTTTTATGTAAAACTTATTTTAAGTACGAGTCGGCTCGGCGGGTACGTGATGCATTTATTCAGCAATTTCCTGATGAAGTGCCACCTTCACTAGCACAGATTCACGTAATTGCAAATAAGTTTGACAATACTTTTTCAGTACTCAATAAAAAACATGCCCGCACACCAACAGTTTTAACAGAGGATGAGCTAGATGACATTGGCGAGAATCTTGAACGGTCTCCGAATAAATCACTCACAAAATTAGCAAAGTAAGGGTTTCGGTTTCATCAACAATAACTAACTAACTAAAGTAAGATTTCAGCATTGCACACTCGCTAGCAAGGCCGCTGCATCATATAGGATTGTACACACGCTTAAAGCAGGGGCCTTGGCGCGCCACAAGCTTGGCCAAGGTGACCGCAGCTGCGGTTAACAAAGCCGCCGCTTGGCGCCCTTATTTTATATGAAAGACCCTGTATGTGAGGCCAGACTGCGTAGAGAATGCTCGGCTTTCATGGTATATATACAGCGGGCAGTGGAGGTGGTCCTTATTCCACTGCTGACTAATGAAAGAGCGGAACCCTTGAAAATGCCGGACGCAATTTCCAGTGAAACGTCGGGAGATATCCGGCCTGGACCCCAGTCTACAAGCCTGGAAAACTTGTACCTAGTTGTGAACATCGGTTGTGAAGCTAGTAATTTAAATTTCCACTGAATGGAGATTGTTGGAAGAAATGAAAATGTAAAAATTATAGTGGGCGATGTATTAAAGATAGAGATATGCTGTCGCTGACTTTCTTGTAGAACGTCTTATGCTGAACAATTCTTACACTCGAGAGTATATGGATATGTTTAACACTTTACCGAGCGTAAGCTTAAAAAGCGCACGGACTCCAGGTTCTTTCCACTGAAATCTTTTCTGCTTGGCTTTCTTTGATCACAAATAAATCATTTTCTACTAAAACCTTCCTCGAGAAATCCTTTACAAAATGGTGAAAACCGCATCAAAATCCATCCAGTGGTTTTCGAGGTTACCCGCTACATCCAAGATTGGGGACTTTGTTTTATATAAGGTGGTTCAAAAAGTAACGAGCCGGAGGCTGGAATGGGCAAACCGGTGACGACATCGGGTAATCGTGGCGTGTGTAATGAGGTGTGGTTCCGACCAGAGAGTGGAAGGTCACAGCCCATCGCTAGAGGGCACGCATGCACGTCACGTGACGATACAAAGCGAGCAGCAGCATGTATCAATCGTCCAACGCTGCCAGTCGCATTGCAAACAGTGACATGGAGGCGTCAAACGAAGAGCAAAGAGGTGTTGTTTGGTTTCTGACAGCGAAAGGAGTAGGGGGAACGGACATTCATCGGCGAATGTCACAAGTGTTCGGCGAACACTGTATGCCCCTTGCAAGGGTCAAGGCGTGACACAAGCGCTTCAGGGAAGGACGGGTGTCGTTAGCCGATGATGCCCTGTCCGGGGCAACCCCCTGCATTACCGATGACAACGTCCAGCTGGTTGATGCACTCATTACCCAGGACCGCCGAGTGACAGTGAACGCCATAGCCGCCGTGGTTGGATTGAGCATCGGAAGTGTACACACCATCATGAAGGAACGACTGCACTTGCGGAAAGTGTGTGCCCAATGGGTGCCCCACAGTCTTGAACCACACCAGGAAGCATGTCGAATGGCCTACTGTCTTGGTCTTGGTTGGACGATTAATGCAAGCTGCTGCTCGCTTTGTATCGTCACGTGACGTGCACGCGTGCCCTCTAGCGACGGGCTGTGACCATCCAAGCCAGGGGGTGTCAACCAGATAGGGATTATTTGGTACCATCGGTGTAGTAGCGCGGCCAGACGTAAGGAGCGGATTAAGCGCTGTATATCGTCTTGCCAACATATGCATGATACACGTTTTAATTGAATTGCAAATATATCCCTATATTTAGTCAATAAATATACACATAATTCCTAATTGACATTTCCTTGCAATTATCTTGCTCACAGACGGTAATTATAGCACATGTCATTAAGTGAACATTATTTCTACTGGGTTGGTGGCATTGTCTATATTCCCAACAACTTGGCGACTTAAGTACTCACCTGTAAATTGCCTCGTGGTATTTTGGTTGATTGTAAACCAGTATCGGTATTTCAGTTTCTCTGGTAAGTACCAATAATGCATTATATATTATTCAAATGATTTCTTGATCGATAGGATTCTCATGAGAGCCATGCAGTATTTTTTGGTGAATTTTCTTAGTAGTAGAAAGCTAGGTTAATGACTTGAATTCAATTTATTTTCTATTACATTTTGTATTTCATGCTTTCTGTTTCTGTACCTCATTCTGTATATTTGATATTGGGAAAATATCACTCGGAATGTTCTGTTGTTGGCTGCAAAGTAGAGGTTGGAAATACACTCCTGAGGATGGAAGAGCCCTATCACTTCATCGCTTCCCCTTTGATGAATCAAGGTATGTATCAATAATTGGGCTATTCTCTAATTATTTAATCACGTTCCTTTGATGGCATTTTTAAATGAAATTAAAGTGAGTAGTAGGCTACTTGGTGGGTGGGTTGTAACGTATATTAACATTGGCCTCTAATTTTGGGAACATTTAGCCTAAATGACCATGATGCGACTAACATAACCTAATCAATGTGCAAGTGACTTCAAGTGTTTAAGTATTTCATAGTAACATGCAAATTACAAAATTACAAATCTGCTAATCATGGTGGTAACTTCTAATCGGCAGGTTATTACAGGTTTCAACATTGTTTGAATAACATTGCTGGTTCAAGTATATACCGGGATTCCTACGTGTCTAGGTTTATTTTATTTTATTGTAGGCAATGCCTTCACGGATGTACGGAGGTTTGGTTTACGTGCCTTGAATTGCTGCCATGTTACCCCGCTGTAGGAGGTTTCAAATAGTGCATCGTTACATGCAGATGCAGTCACTTGTGTTCAAGAGTGAGGCTTGGTCGTGAGTTACAAATGTTCGTAAATTACTTGCAGTTCAGGTTAATTGAAAATTTGCACTACACTCTTCTAAAGACAAAACCATTGGTCTCTATTAGGTTAGACGACTGTCTGGACAAAACCTTTGACTGCTCCTAGGTTAGGGCTCTGTCTGGATGAAATTTACATTACATTACTAGTTGAAGCGAGAACATGCCTTTGACACTTACAACTTCATTAATACGGATAATCTATGATTTTGAGTCGTTTCTAGGAGACAATATCAATTGAAATTGCCGTCTATTATCACATGTGGTAAATTACATAAATATGTGTTTGTTTCTTGCTCATTGAACGACTGCAGCCATGTTCCTCAAGCGCTGAGCATTCATCAACTGTTACATGGGCGGAGACACTGACGAGACATGACACATTCATGTCATGGTAGTGTTGCCAAAATTTAAGATATAAAATACATCACCATATGAGGTATGGGTGACTAAAGCCATTGGTCGAGAGAAAGATTATGCTTGTCAAATACCTGGGGTGCATATATGGCTAACGCGGCCCACAGGCTAAAACCGTTGTGAAAATCCATTGTATTGGACAAAACGAAGGTTAGAATGGTTGGGTTGAGGGGCACTGTTGACATGTTAGGCTGTAACCATTGCCAAAACCACTGTTCCTTTTATTTTATAACCCCTAGACTGCCTATACGATTTAGTACCAGCCTATGGGTGGGGTTGGCAATACTGTTCTTGTACATAATTAACACTGATAATGACTGACACAGTTGGAATTTTACTCTATAAGTCGTGATATGATTTGGGATGGCAGCTGGGTTATAGACAGTGGAGGAGTGAACTACATCCTTTCCACATGTATTTTGAATCATTACAGAAAGTATTTATGGCCTATATCAGTAGTTTGGTAACTTTTCCATATGTTCTCTTCTCCTCAACTGTTACCTCCTTATTAACACACAGAATGTAACAAGTATGGATCTTTTAAGCCTTTAGTGTCGTTCTTAAAGTCATGGGTGCCGCTATTTTTTGTCTAGGGGATTTTTTTGTTTACGGAATCGCGATCTTCCAGTTTGCTGAGGTAAGTTCCAGGTAGGGACAGTTCACTGGCTCTTGACAGATGAAGGTTAGGTTCCATTTATGTCTGTATGCATTTTAATTCATTACTTGCTGAGAAAGTGTAATCGATTTAACATTACTTTTCCTGGGGAAAATAAATGAGACCAGAACGTTGCTTTTACATACCTTCATCTACTGGGCGACATTACTTATTGAAATTAATAACTTTGCGCACTACTGTACCTGAAATGTGTTATATATTGCATGAATATGTGTTTTTTTATTTATTAACGGCAGTCATGTTCTGACAGCGTTTGAACCCGTTCAACTGTGAACAAGGCGCGCTCAAGGGCACACATTGTTGCCAACATGTGGGATACAAAGTCACTGTTGACCAAAATACATTGATCTGGTCGCGTTAGTCTGTAACCATTGGCTTGGATGTGTTCGGCTGTAACTAGTGTAAAAAACCATAACTTATTTTGGCTAATTCATGTACTATAGAAAATTGTATCGTCTGTTCGTATTTCATTCAGTGCTACCGTGTAGTTTGCCTTCATTGAAGTGATTTTCCCATACGAATTCTGTTAGTGTTCCTATCTTTAATAGATACAATACTGAAATGGTATTAAGATTCCGAAATGGATGGTTAACATTTTATCATGTGTGAGAGGAAATTGAATGAAGCACACCAAACAGTAACACTTACAGGACTGTAACATAACCTGGAGGGGCAGATAACGTAGACGTTCCAACTACTACCAAGTACTACCCCCCACCCCATAAGGGTAGGGTAATCTGTCACATATGGTCCATGTAAACGAACCAATTCAAGTTTCTTAAGTATATCAATGCACTCCTCCCTCAGTACGGTATCTTGGTGAAATGTGACTGGATGCCGAAACCCGCAAGCATATCAGATTCTTGGGGGCGTTGTGGCGCAGCGGTCAAGCTGCTGGCCTCTCACCAAGGTGGACCGGGTTCGATTTAGTGTATGTAGTAGTAATGAACGTCATAACCATCCTCTTTTGTAGTAATCATAAATATTGCTATTCTTCTATGAGCATTTTCTAATTGTAACTTCGTTTTTTTTTCAGGTCCAGAGTGTGGATTGAGCTAGTTGATCCATCACTTTCATCCAAGTCGAAAGAACAGCTAAGACGGCTGCGAGTTTGTGGACTTCATTTCACTGAAGACCAGTTCCTCAATCGTTTAAAAAGAACATTGGTTCATAATGCTGTACCTAATATCTCATCTCTTTCAGGATTGACCGAGGAAGGGAGACAGCCCCAAGGAGTTACTCCAAGACCGTCAAATGACTTTGTTGAATCGTCTGCCTTTTTGTCTATTTCAGGATCAACCGAAGAAGAAACTGGTGTTGCAGAGTGTAGCCAAGAACTTCCGCTTCCAGCTGGTACGCACAGGCCATCTTTAGACCATTCAAGACCTATTAGGTCTGAACCTCTTTTTCAGGCAACTCCTGTTCTTGATGCCAAGGAAAGGAGAGCAAAACAAAGAAGGTGTTTATTGCAGGAAATGGAACTGGCTCAGAAGGACATCACACCTAAGAAAAAGAAGATTTTGAACCTGACTCGACAAACCCTGAGAAATTACACGCGTCTCCGGAAACGTATCCAGGACTCCCGTGGCAAGATGAAGTCACTTATGAAAGTAGCTTCTTGTAGGAACATGAATTTTTTTTTGCAGCAAGATATCTCACCTGCAGCAGCAGCTTTAGCTTGTGGAGATGCAAGGAATAAGCTGGTGAGACCCAAGCATCGTCGTTGGACAAAGAAGGAGAAGCTGTTAGCGCTTGCACTGTACAAGCGAAGTCCTAAGGCGTATCGGTTCCTTGGCTCATTGATTGTTCTTCCTTCCAGGTCCACTATTCAGAATATTTTGAGTTCTATTAAATTTGATGTAGGTATTAATGAGCCCATTGTCAAGCACCTGGGAGAGCAAGTTAGGAAAATGAACGAGAGGCAGAAAGGAGGTGGAAATGAATTTTGTTCCCTATATTTTGATGAAGTTTCTCTTAAAAGTGGTTTGTATTACAGGCAAAATGGTGATATAGTGGAGGGATTCGAAGACTATGGCGAATTCGGTAGAACGAGACGACAGTTTCATGAAAATACATTGTATTCCTTATACCTGTAATTTTTTTTATGGTGCTTTTGTTTTTATCTTGCTGCTTAGGAAACAAACTTATCAGGTTAGTTACAACTTCTATGAACAGATACGATCGCAAATATGTTCCGGCAGATGCACGCTGTACCGAGGGGTAAAGGTCGAAAATGTGTAGTCCTAAATTGTACATTATTTAATGGTGTTTATAACTAATACATGTCTTTTTTTTTCATGAGTATTTATTTACTAATTTTTATATTATTACTAGCATTACCAGTCGCGGCTTCGCTTGCAAAAGTCATATCATCACTACACTTCCAATTTAGCGAGGACTCGCTGATGAATACCATGATTTATTTGTATTTAAATTTTGAAACGGCCCAATTTGCGATACGCTTGGTAAGGCACCATGGTGGGTATTCTATTCTCTCTTTATATAAAGAACAGTTTCAGGCCAATTTGCTCGAATTTTGTCTTCGTAAAGTTCTAAACATGATCAATATAGGAGGTATTATCTTATTCACATCAAAGTAAAGATATATTTTAAATGTAGCTTTTGTTGTGTTGAAAGTAATACATTCCTTATCACCATAGACAAACATCAACAATAAGCTACAGCATTTCACCACTGCAACAGAGTAACTCCTGCTTTCACATTGCCTCTATGTAAAACACAAACAAGAAATGTCAAAAAGCCACAAGCTTAGTGGCTATAGAGAAAGAAAGAAAACTCTAAAAACCATTCACCATGAAGATCGCATCACTAGAATTACGAAAGTATCCTAGTGTCGTGCTGATGGTAGGTCTATCAATTTGTCCGTGGCAACAGTATGCCAATTCATACTTGTTGAATGACTCTGGTGCCACATATTACAAGGTTATTTTTTTAACCTACTTGCGTGCCAACACTACTACTTAAAATGCCATGTTTTCTGCCTACGTTCATACAGTAGCTTTAGTCACCCGTATGGAACTTCCCAGTTTTTTTTGTAAGCTCATTGACACACAATTTGAGTACATTGTTTCGTTCTATTGAAAAAGTTCAGAAACCTTCTTGGGAGTGTCCATTTTTATTATGTATATTAGATGTACCCCTGCCCAGTCATTTGGGCAAACTTGTGTTGACTGAAGTTGCTACTAACAATGCTAGTACTGCAGTTCCTTCTCTTGTTGGGATCTAATTTTCTTATGATGCTTGAGACATATGTGCCCAAGATGTGTATAATATGCACTATTTACTGTCCCTTTTAACCATGCATCGACAAGCAGAGCCTTCATTAATGCTCAATGCTGCACACTCGCTGCTTCTGTCACTGAAACCTTTCGAGAGGTGTCACAATGTACCACTAATCAACATAACAAAGGAGTTCAACATTTTTTTAAAAACTCTATTGAACTATAATTTGATCAATCATTAATCAAGACGCATCATATTACTGAAGATAGGGTATGTCATAAAGAAATGTTAAAAGTTATATAAATAAAAACAATAAGATAGCTTTGAAGCCATTTTTCAGTGTTGCTTTATTGACAACATGGTAGTTTCACCGACTGAAAAATGACAAGATCAATAGTCGATGATTAATAACAAAATGAAAGGGTTTACGTCCCATTTTACAATTGCGGCTTTTAGAGATGCTTAGGTGGTGGTATTTTGTCCTGAAGGGGGATCTTGAGCGTGCCGGTAAATCTACTGACATGGCTTTCTGATATTTAAGCATCCTCAAATGCCAACCGACTGTGCCAGGATACAATCCCGCTCTTTTGGGCACAGCAGGCGAGATCTTTACCGCCGAACCATGCAGCCTGTCATTGACAATTGACTGACTGCGTGACTCAGTGGTTCTCGCCAGCTTTGCCCAAGGTTGCAGTTTCGAATCCTGGCGCAGCTGATTGGCAATTGAGGGCGCGCAAACGTGAGGGAGCAATGTCATTAGATTTACTGGCACGTTAATGATACCCTTCTGGGCAAAATTCCGGCATCCCGGCGTCTCTAAAAACCCCAATAGGGCAGTAAGACCAATAACATTATTATTAATCATTGACAATTGATCTTGTCAATTTTTCAGTCGGTGAACACATGATTCCAATTACTGGAACAGCAAAAGCAACCTGGTATTATATTGTGTTGACCAACTAAATAAATAACCAATCTCTTAATGGCAGCAAGAACAGATCACAAAGGCCTTGGTAATAATGGCAACATTGTTCGTGTTACCATAGCAATGGTCCAGCGACAGTGGCACCTTGTCACAGATCCGTTCTCTTGTTTAAAATAGTATACAGTAGTTTGTTGCAGATTAAGGCTACACATCAGTTTCTGTTTTAGGAAAGAGTACATTATTTTCATAATTTACAGGTTTATTTTTTACTTCAAGTATCACATTGTGAATATCAAGGAAAACCATGAATGAATTCTTGAAAGAAATATTTCTTTAAATGTTTTTCCTCTGTTGCAGGAATTTGCTAACAATCATCATTGACCCTTTCCAAGAAGCTTCCCAATTATGTACTAAATGTATTGTGATTTTTTAATATAGGCTTATTATTACCTGATTGAGGTTTTTCCATGGTTTTCCCTCTTTCTGATAGGCAAATGCCAGGTAATAGGATGGTGTGACCATGGATTTAATTACACCATCTGTTTTCTTACATTCTCTTTTAAAAATAAATTTACTGATTTTTACCCAATAGCACTGTTTTTTATCTTAATAAAAATTGACCCTCTCCTTTTCCTTTCTTGTGCCCTAATTTAAACTACCTGAAAATAATTTAAATGGATAGATTGAATCCTGTGTGTTTCCATTGTTCATTTCAGTGTTCTGAACTCCACAATTTTGCAGCATTATTTGTGTGATTATTTAGGTATATATTTGCTATCAATATATTCTAAGTGTGGATTTTGGAACGAAGTGGACAAAGCATTTGAGGGGTATAGATGCAAAACCGGCAATCTCCACATTTTGGTGACAATGAGTGGAGAACCATTCTCTGAGGTGTTTGTTATCTGTTTATAAACTTGTTTGGTTGAAAATCCGGCCTGAGGCCAAACAAGTTCATAAACAGATCACAAACACCTCAGAGAATGGTTCTCCAACTTTAACTCATTGTCATAAAAAACAAAGTGGAAATCGCCGGTTTTGCATCTAGACCCCTCATTTAGCGAAACTAGGGTGTGGCGGGAGGAACGAGGGGAGGGGTGGGAGGGGTAGTGTTTACAAGTTCTGCTCATAGGTGGCGCTACGGGCTACACGTAGTAGTACCGCGGTCATACACCAGACAGCGCTGAAGTCTTAGGTGCCAAGAATTAGCATGGCTGTCGGCTATCTGTAGTAGTAGGTAATCTGTGATCCAAGCTCTGATCGGAACCACACCTCGTTACACACGCCACGATTAGCCGACGTCGTCACCGGTTTGCGCATTACAGCCTCTGGCTCATTACTTATTGAACGCACCTTATACTATGTAGAGATTTCTGAATTGTAGTCATAGCAAATTATTGCTGTTTGTAATCAGTAATTTGTAGATTTGACACAACGATAATTAAACAACAATTGAATAGTTGTTTGTTAATTACCCAGCATCGATAAATTATTCCACATCGCAGTTCATAAACAAAAGATGCATCATGTGGTCGCTACCATCCATTAATGGATAGGCATCCGAAGAAGAAGAAGTATTTGTATTGTTAAATTATTCTATTGTACAGGCCCCCAGGGGGCTGCACCCCCTGGAAGCCACCCTCCATCATCTATTAAAACCACCCCTAACTGGCAAATCTCATAAGTCCAGAACAACATCTTTCACACAGCAAGGGCAGCTAACCAGCCTGGAAGGCTTGCCAAACACTTGCATCACACCATAAACAGCTACACTATAACTAACTGGGGCAGCTATGCCAATGGAATGCTGACGGTACAACACCAAAGCCTATAAGAGGAAGGCCTTAATGAGGACACGCTCTATCGATTATCAGTCATACAGTGTGTCAGCCGGAGGCCCTAGCTGTTATCATCAGGTGAGTCAGCAGTGTTCAGAGATCCTATATTTTGTAACCTACCCCACAAACTTGTACACTTAAACTTATAACATTTATTACATTCCCCTAAAAGGGACTTACAATTTCATATTCACTGACCAATAAATACTTGGTCAGTACACTACACTTGTCTTACTAATTACACGCCTCTTTACGCCCTAACGCCCTTCCTAATTCCCGTCACGACTCACCGTGACAATAGTAGCCAATTAGTTGCTAGCTCAAGCTTCATTGTACTTCCCGCAGCGGCCCGACTGCCTAAGCAGCGAGCCACCCACGTAGCTGACGCACGCACGTCGGTTATATAACTCTCTCCAACCAGCTGAGAGGCTAGTACATTAACCTGTACACAGAGGTCTTTATAGGAGCATCCCCTAGCATCCTAACACTAAACAACACTCTACACTGGTCAGCTTACCCAGCTACGGGAAGCTACCCCCTCCTAGGCATCACCTTATAAATTAGTACATTAACACATCCGTTTTAGATCTAACTACCCCCAACTAAGGGATCTAAAACAGATTGGTGGAGGCCGGGTACCACGCACAGTAAACAAAGGGCTCATACAACGAGTTCTCGTGGTCAAAACGGCCCGTACCGCATACAGCCAAGCGAGACTGATTTTTTTTTTCTCAGACGGAAAGCATCATTTTTGCCCCGCACTACCTACACAGGGGAAATTCTTGTTAAACCAACCCCCCAGCCCCCAGAAAGAATCAGAGAGACACAAGATACACTGCCAAACACGCACAGTTTTTTTTTAATATTAGAAGACGCATACACTTCTTTCAGCATGGCCCCCCTATACCGCCTAGCTGTGCTGAGGAGCATTGGGGAGTACCAGGAATTAATTGCCTGGCACAAAGTCTTTGAAACTAGGCAGGACTACCTCAGAAGGTTTCAGCAGCTCCTGCACGCCCAGTATATGCGGATCATAAGAGCACTTGTCCGGCCACTCCGCAGCGCTAAGAATCGCAAGATTCGGGCGAAAATCCCCACCCTCCGTACACAAATCATTAAGGCACACTGGAAATTACACTGCCGACATGAGTTCATGTTCCAGCAATGGGAAACACTCATCAGGGAACACCAACGCATAGGGACTAATGGCACAAAAGTCGCTGAGCAGGCCATGAGCCTCAACAGGCAGTACACCCAAATTTGGGACGAGTACCGCGAGCTCCAGGATAACAAGGCCATTTTTGAGTTCATGGCAGGGCCACCAGCCCAGCCGAGAGAGGACATAAGCGTAGATACGCTAACTCGGCAATTTGCGAGGATGTCCCTCTCGCCATGTACTGCCACGCCAGGGAAGGAGTTCACCGTGGCCACAGTCCAGAAGACGGCCAGGTTAGACTCCAATACACTGCGGGGACAAAGTTACACCATTACACATCCCTTAGCTCCGGTTCGGAAGGCAATTTTGCCAAACCGAGGAGCAGAACCTACGCCAACCCCCTCGGAACGGACGAACGAGAGGGAGTTGACGCCAGGACTCTCGGTCACACATGACATAACAGGGAGTAAACGGGAGGTAACCACGTCATGGGCTGAGGACGTAGAGCCCGCCCTACAGCACATTAAGCCTACACACACCTACACAAATAGGCAAACACAAGGGCAGGAGTCTACCGTGGCCATAGGCCAGAAATCGGCCAGACTACGCTCAAATACATTGTTAGGGCAAAAACAGGCAATTAAACGGCCTTTACCGCTAGTCCAAAGGGCAATTTTGCCAGGACGAAAGCGGGCACCGGCATTCGTGCCCCAGGGGCGAATGCATAAGAGGGTGTTGCCTTCAGGCTCTCAGGGTGCACAACGCACACCCGCACACTCTGACCAGGCGCAAACACACAGTACGCGGGGTATAAGAAAGGTCCTATTACCTACCCCACGAGACCGGTCAGTCAAAAATACACACACCCCCGTAAAATCTACTAGGGTAGCGCAGAGCGCAATTAGTCCCTCGAATACAGGCACACTCAGACCAACAGCCAGACGCTACGGTGAAAGTAGGCCCAGGCTTACTTTGCTACAAACTCCTCCGAAAAATAGCGAAGGAGCGCCTCAATGGGTTTCAGGGGCCTATGCCCTAGTAACAGGGCGAAAGTATTCACCTTTCAGACCAAGGACGCTCGGACGGGAATAACGACTTGCACCAAGAGTACAAAATAAACCAATATCACTTGCACCACTATTATAGATACATGTAGGCTCGTTTACACGTGAGAAATACGATAACAGACACACCGAGACTCACAAACATAAACTACACATTTTTTTTTCATGTATATACAGTGGAACATGGCTAAATCAAAAGTGTATCATTCAAAATTCTTCTTGGTTTTTTTTCCTTGGCCCCTAGCATTTTTATTTTAGGCCATCAATGGTTCACAATCATGATTAAGTAAAGACATATTTAGGGCAATGCAAAGTCTTAATATGCAAAGCCGACCGGAAGCCAATTAGGCGAGCCACGCGGTTTAAGGCCGGAAAGAGCTATTCCGAACACAACCTAAGCAACAAACCACTGCATAGAGCTTAGGCGGGTCTTTCTAAGTAGAAATGACTAAAGGTTCTATGGTCCGGTCCCACAGTTTGATAGATTCTCTTGTGACGGGCGAGAGCCCTAATTGTAGCAAGAATTAAGAATCTCAAACTATTTTTCAAAAATGGTAGATTTTCCCTGAGACGTAACTAGATTACCGTCGTACTAACGTCGCCAAGTAGGCGCATAGTACACTCAGGTCCTACCTTTCATTTTTCAACATTTTGACATTATTTACGACCGCTGCCTGGCAACCCGCTTTGATAAGCATAAAGCATTGCGCAGACGGGATATAATATATTTTCTCTACTCTTTTCAAAGTGCTCTCTTAATTCGGAGCGTGGCATAACTCATTTTTTTTTGCCTCATTCATTAATCCCGAGAAAGGAAAATTAGCCAAGTTGAACTGTATGTATTTAATCCATAGGCATACGTGACACATTGCACTGCCTATAACATGACTTTTTCTCACCTCCATAACAACACGCAAGCTAAAACACAAACACCATAGGGTGAAAATCCCAGACTTTGGGAAAGCCTACATATTTTTGGACGGCACACAGCCAATTCACATTGCCACATAACAAGTTAATACGCTAACACAACTGGCCCGGAGACAGAGCCTAAAAAGGCAACAGGAATAATTATCCTGGTTAAAGACGGTCTCAAACCCGCAACCTTCTGAATACCAGGAATGTAAGGTCGGGTAGCTATCCAGTTGCAGGATAGGAAAGTAAGGGACTGTTACACTGACAGATATTCATACGCGGACGACAATAAAATCACATCCGACACCTAGTCACCAAACACGCGACTAGCGGCCCGGAGACAATCGTGCATAACGACATTTAGTACCATTAATAGGGATATATTCGACCCACGCTACATTAACACAAAGCTAGGGGACACGAATGTATTGAGTGGAGAGTTCTTTTACATTGCGGAAAGCCCTACTCGCAACTACACAGATAGCACTCAGGCCCAGACACACACACGTGCCGGACACGGAGCATTGTCAAACAAGTAACAAGTGAGTGCGCACGCCATTGTAATTCAATACTATCGCCGTCAGCGATAAGACACTCGTGGCTGGGCGACCTTCACACATACAGACAGACTAAGACCACTCCAGGTTGAACTGGGACATACACACTCATTCACGCCAAGTCCAGAACCCCATAACTTCCAAAATTACACTACGAGGAGAATTCAAGAAGATCCAAACTTCTCATGCCAAGGCGTATTTTTATCCGCATGCCTTAAATACACGATGCGTGTGCCATAGTACATACGGCACAGATATCGTAATACCAGGTCCTTACAGCAAGCCGGGTCCGAACTCATAACCACACAACACACTCGTACCAAAAACTAACTAACCAATGGTATTTTTGGTACGAAAAACACAATCAAAATACATACAAGGGGCGCTCAAAACCAACAGACAACGCAGACATAGAACACAGAGAATTACATGAGATTGCGGGTCCAAATGCCCAAGTAAAAATCGGACACAGTGGGAAACAATTATACAGACTCCCAATTAGACCGAAATTGGCCCATACAAGTACATAAACAGGTAATACCACATTTCCTCCGGCCAAACACCGTGCAAAAAATTCGATTACACCTGACATAGGAAATAGATTTCCCAGACACAGGTATAGCAATTTCATAAGGCAAAAAGTCTTATGGAATAGTGTCCACACAACAGTACTAGCAAAAATAGGACGAATTGACACATTGGCCCGCCCGGAATCCCAACCAGTGACAATACTCACATACTGGCAAGAAGTCACGTTCCGACAGCCGACATACGCAATGTCAGAGACTTCATGTACACAAACAAATGAAAACATAACATGACGAAATACTGACTTGCAGAGTCCACCGCATTGCAACACTGCTGCCGACATACACTATTGTTATATCGGCAGTGACCATGAAATCACAAACACAAACCAATGATAATGCCATACATTTTTCAGCACTGTTACAACAGTTGGGACATTTAGCAATATGCGGATACTGTGAGCCACATTATCTCAGGACCATAGGAGCATATCTACAAAGATGTTGACAAGTTACACGCGCCATCTGACACTCAGACACGCGACACACGATAGGACTTAGCCTATAACAGCCCACCCGCCCGCGTGGTATAACGGAACATAGTCACACACACACGCGCTCACTAATCAGGGGCGAATAAAGACAGGGACTCTGAGGGAACAGACCTCCCCAATAAACACTTCTCTTCTTACTTTTAAATCCTAACACCATCATAGACGGTCAGGACATGACCAGTCGCACTACGACCACTGGCTGCATTAACACTACAAATGGGAGACCAGATTAGGCCGTGACGTCACAGCGTCACCACACTTTACTATCCCAAGAAGCGGATAGAAAGCAGACATGGACCAAGGGAGGGTGACAGGAGCATAGGTGGACAATCCCAGTGGGATTACCAATATGCCACCCACAGGCTACCATCTTACTACACTACTCCCCTTCCATAACCTTCCCAATTACAACATTAACCAACACAGACATACAGACACGATAAAAACAGCTACACTACATGACAAAATATACATCGGGGTTGATAGACTTCATGCGTTTAAAGAGAGGGCTTACTACGCCCTCGATCTCAATGCTAACACCTGAATATTAGGGGTGTGTCGGAAAACGACAATTAAGCGTAATGCGCATCTCCAAGTAAGAGATGAGGCCAAAATCATATACTAACCATTTTTTTTAAATTAAATAATCCCACATGAAAGGGACATAATATTATTATACACTGACCGATACCCATCCTTCGATGAGTGCGGATACGCCTCATATCCAGATACATGCATGGAATATCCCACCCACACACCTGGGTTATCATTAGTATTACTCCTGCATGGAATTTTTATATTTTTGCAATCCCGGGAAATACCTACCCCCGTCCACTCATTGTAGAAGCATCCTGGTAGCATCACCGGCTCTAGGCCACCATTTACAGGAAGCCCAAAGATGCGCAACCCCCTCCTACCTTGCTTCCAACCTATTCAACGAATAATACCCCCGGATCATAATAACAGGGAACCTAACGCCATAAACCCTACTAACGCCTCTATGAAAGTTAACATAGCATTACAGCTGGAAATCCGACGTAGCAACAGTAGACCTGAAGTAGTCTATGCACTTAGAAGTTTCTACAACCCCAGAACACTTGAAAAAATTTTACATTTTATACACAGCAAATTATTTACAGGTTACACTATATTTTTATATATATATAACACAAAAGGAATCTGATAACACGCTGATTGGTGATGACGACATAAGCAGAAGGCCAGAGGCACCACACTGGAGCAGAGCTGGGTAAGGCGATGATGAGCCTTACCCTAGTTAACTTAACGACTAGACAAAAAAAAAAAACGAACTACGTAAGGTCGAGGCATTCAAGGCCCGGCACGGGCAAACTTCGGAATCCTAGGTGTGCCTAGCCTGCCCCTAGGACGAAGAGATGTTACACCCACTATGTGCCACGGTCGTCGAAGCCAAGACCTGCAGGGGAGACTTTCTGAGGATGGTGGGAGAAATAGCCAGCTCCACGCCGGACTCAGGAGTTGACCCTAGGGACGACCAAACTAGGACTAGACTTGTAGTTAAATATAAATAAGTAGAAATTCCAGGGCGGGGAGTTAGACTCCTATGCGCAGGAGTGAAGTATTATTGCGGCCAACATTGGCGAAGAGGACCCGGACGCTCAATTCCCGGATGATACTATGCCATTGGACGATGTCCAATGCCCACATAAATGGTGACGCAGCGGGCAGCCAAGGGCATTAAATGAGGAGCATGGCGAGCCCTCAAAGGGGTCAAAGTGGGCAGACCCAACAACGACAACATATGCAAACACAGCGGCTTATAAATAGCAACCATTTTTTTACTTAGCATAATTAAGGCATTTTTTTTTAGATTAAGATAAAATCTTTCGGCACCTGAAGACTCAAATTCATTGCCAGGGTAAGCCCGATAATACATTAAGTTAGATTAACTAGGTTAACTAAGACTAATATAAACACTTTGAGAGTAAGAAAAAACATTACGGCACCGTGTAGGGTAAGCCCGATCATACACCAAGTAAAACAATCATGTGTAAAGGGAACATGACATTAATAGTGGCCACAGGTTAACACTAATCATGCTATTTTTTTTTTTTCAGGGGAAAAAGAGCCTCAGCCAGTGAACACACTGACACAGTAGCCGATATGCAATATTCATATGTTTTCTTAACCTCTCCATTTTTCAGGCGTCATCACCAGGAATATGGCACTGGTGACTATTATTTCACTGCCATACAGCAGCAGCATGTTATTTGTGCCATGATATTATTGTGTACCACCTTTACGCACTAATTTGTATTTGCAATTCGTATTCATCCTCACACACAACCCAACACATACACCTCCATTTTTTTTTACAGCTACACTCCAGAAATCTGAACAGCAGGGTTGATACCTGTGGGGTATCAGGCTTGCTGACAGATCAACATAAAACATAAGGCGTCAAAGATGCGACGCAAAATACGGCAATGAGGGCGCAACCGATATGTGGTGGCGACTCTCACTGTCAAGTGTGAAGGCATTCGCCCACAGAGAATGGTTCACAAAGTAAGGGTATATATCAGCGGCACGACCACTAAGCTACACCGGGAAACGGCCGGACAGGATTAGCCGTGGGACGGCACTTAAATACAAAAGGTAGCGTGCACGCAAGTTACAATAGACACGGCCGTCTAGGTATAGCATAATTAATAATTAACATAGATAGATATAAGTATATAATGTAATATAATGTAATACAAAATACGGCAATATTGTTCAAAGGCACTACACACAAAATTATGATGCCACACATTGTGAACACACATATTCTTGTCAAACACATGTACACCATGATTATGATTTGTTTCTTTCATTTTCCTTCTTCTAACGTCCCAATTTGTAAAGGTGTTCCGTTTTATCCCAACACAATAAACATATTTTAAATATTTCCTTTAACTTATACCCTGGAACTCCTATTTTTTCTACTTCTTCCATCTTTCACATTGCAGGGAGCAATTTTTTTTTCCCAAGACAGAGGCGGACGGCACAATCACCCGTCCAGCCCTGGGTTTTTTCCTCCCTGCACAACAATATATTACATAATGTTTAAAACCATGTATTTTTTTTGTGGAACTTTTTATATATTGCAAATGCCAATTTTTTTTTCCTCATGCACTGTTTTAAAATGTCAAATGTATATGTATATCCCAAAACCCACCCCTCTGAACACGAACTGATCTCACATCTACACGACATCCCAACATCAACACGACATCACCACCTCTACACGGAACAGAAGAAACGAAGATCAGACACAAGGAAGATTCCACTACGACCTACTATGACGACACCCCAACTCCACGTTCCGTTCCCGTTCGCGGGGACGCGAACTAAACAGAGGAAGAGGCTTGTACAGGCCCCCAGGGGGCTGCACCCCCTGGAAGCCACCCTCCATCATCTATTAAAACCACCCCTAACTGGCAAATCTCATAAGTCCAGAACAACATCTTTCACACAGCAAGGGCAGCTAACCAGCCTGGAAGGCTTGCCAAACACTTGCATCACACCATAAACCGCTACACTATAACTAACTGGGGCAGCTATGCCAATGGAATGCTGACGGTACAACACCAAAGCCTATAAGAGGAAGGCCTTAATGAGGACACGCCCTCTCGATTATCAGTCATACAGTGTGTCAGCCGGAGGCCCTAGCTGTTATCATCAGGTGAGTCAGCAGTGTTCAGAGATCCTATATTTTGTAACCTACCCCACAAACTTGTACACTTAAACTTATAACATTTATTACATTCCCCTAAAAGGGACTTACAATTTCATATTCACTGACCAATAAATACTTGGTCAGTACACTACACTTGTCTTACTAATTACACGCCTCTTTACGCCCTAACGCCCTTCCTAATTCCCGTCACGACTCACCGTGACAATAGTAGCCAATTAGTTGCTAACTCAAGCTTCATTGTACTTCCCGCAGCGGCCCGACTGCCTAAGCAGCGAGCCGCCCACGTAGCTGACGCACGCACGTCGGTTATATAACTCTCTCCAACCAGCTGAGAGGCTAGTACATTAACCTGTACACAGAGGTTCATCCCCCGAGTTACACTTACGTCTTTATAGGAGCATCCCCTAGCATCCTAACACTAAACAACACTCTACACTGGTCAGCTTACCCAGCTACGGGAAGCTACCCCCTCCTAGGCATCACCTTATAAATTAGTACATTAACATATCCGTTTTAGATCTAACTACCCCCAACTAAGGGATCTAAAACACTATCAATACAGATTTACACAATTTGCTATTATGGCAAATATTTTCGCTTATTAATTTGTATTATGTTAGGAAGGAAGTTGGGATGGGAAAACTAAATGAGAGAATTGAGAAGAATAAACTAAGGTGGTTTGGACATGTAAAGGGGATGGAGGAAAATAGAATACCAAGACTGATGCTGGAGGTAAAGTGCAAGGTTAAGAGAGCAAGGGGAAGACGTAGAACAAGGTGGACCGATTCAGTGAAGAACAGCGTAAGAAAAAGAAATCTGGACTGGGACAAGATCGTGGAAGAAGAATGTAGAAGGAAGGAGGAAAGTGGATACGTGCCATAAATACCCCGACCTGGCAGGAGCTGGATAAGGGGAAATGATGATGATGATGGAGATGAATTTGTATTGATTGACCTAGAATTATTAAGAATGAAGAGTTAAAACTGTCAGTTGATAGTTAAGAAAATAATAATCTCTTTGTAAATATCAATAATAAGGATGTGATTGTTTTCTGAACAGTTGGAGAACACGGGGAAGCCCCGAACGGGATTGATACGCATCTTCCTGGCCCCCAAGTTTGATGAGCGTGGCATGCCTTTCGATTTCAAAGATCAGAGGCAGTTCTTCATTGAACTTGACAAGTTCGACATTACCCGTAAGTAGTGATACCAGGTTATTCATATTTAATAGATTGATGTTACTATCCATAATGGTCCCTATTGAATTGAAATAAGTATTGAAAAGACGGAACTGAGAATAGGTTATTTAGTGTAATACACACATCAAAAAAAGTTTTGCATCACCTCGGTTCCAAGAGTTCCGGAACCGTTAAATACAAAGGGAATAGAGATCAACACAAACAACATTTCAGCTCGTTTTATTGCTCATGAGACCCACACATTGCATGTTGTACCATCATACAGCCAGACTTTCAGCATTTGTGGTCCAGATTGCAGTACACACCACTACCTCTAATACCCAGTAGCACGTCCTCTTGCATTGATGCATGCCTGTATTCGCCGTGGCATACTATCCACAAGTTCATCAAGACACTGTTGGTCCAAATTGTCCCACTCCTCAACGACAATTCGGCGTAAATCTCTCAGAGTGGTTGGTGGGTCAAGACGTCCATAAACAGCCCTTTTCAACATATCCCAGGCATGTTCGATAGGGTTCATGTCTGGCGAACATGCTGGCCACTGTAGTCGAGCGATGTCGTTATCTTGAAGGAATGCATTCACAAGATGTGCACGATGAGGTCGAGAATTGTCGTCCATGAAGACAAATGCCTCTCCAATATTCTGCCGATATGGTTGCACTATGGGTCGGAGGATGTCATTCAGGTATCGTAAAGCCGTTTCGGAGCCTTCCATGACCACCAGTGGCGTACGTCGGCCCCACATAATGCCACCCCAAAACATCAGGGAACCACCACCTTGCTGCACTCGCTGGACAGTGTGTCTAAGACGTTCAGCCTGACCAGGGTGCCTCCAAACACGTCTCCGACGATTGTCTGGTTGAAGGCATATGCGACACTCATCGGTGAAGAGAACGTGATGCCAATTCCGTGGGGTCCATTCAGCATGTTGTTGGGCCCATCTGTACCGCGCTGCATGGTGTCGGGGTTGCAAAGCTGGACCTCGCCATGGACGTCGGGAGTGAAGTTGCGCAACATGCAGCCTATTGCGCACAGTTTGAGTTGAAACACGACGTCCTGTGGCTGAACGAAACGCATTATTCAACATGGTGGCATTGCTGTCAGAGTTCCTCCGAGCGGCAATCCGTAAGTAGCGGTCATCCACTACAGTAGTAGCCCTTGGGCGGCCTGAGCGAGGCCTGTCATCGACAGTTCCTGTATCTCTGTACCTCCTCCATGTCCGAACAACATCGCTTTGGTTCACTCTGAGACGCCTGGAAACTTCCCTTGTTGAGAGCCCTTCTTGACACAAAGTAACAATGCGGACGCGATCGAACTGCGGTATTGACCTTCTAGGCATGGTAGAACTACAGACAACATGAGCAGCGTACCTTCGTCCTGGTGGAATGACTGGAACTGATCGGCTGTCGTACCCCCTCCGTCTAATAGGCCCTGCTCATGCATGGTTGTTTACATCTTTGAGCAGTTTTAGTGACATCTATGAACAGTCAAAGGGACTGTATCTTGGATACAATATACACAGTCAACGTCTATATGCCGGAGATCTGGGAACCGAGGTGATGCAAAACTTTTTTTGATGTGTGTAGATTTATTGCACACAATGTGCATAATATACAACACCAGCCGAGAACTCAACCTTCAGCTCAGAGTTCGAATGTTACATTGCTATGTTTTTCCTGTCCTTTTGTATGGTTTCGAAGGATGGACGCTCAGCCCATTACTGGAGAAGCAGATTGAATCTTTTGAGATGTACTTACACAGAAGAATACTCCGAATATCTTGGGTAGAAAGGAAAACAAATGAAGAAGTCCTCAACATCTTGAACAAGAAAAAAGGGCTTCTCACAACCATTAAGGAGCATAAGCTCAGTTACCTTGGGCACATCATGAGAGGTGAACGATATGAACTTCTCTGGCTGATCATTCAAGGGAAGATTGATGGGAAAAGATCAGTGGGAAGATGAAGAAATTCCTGGATGGAAGACTTGCGGCGGTGGTATGGACATACGTCGATAGAAATCTTCCGTGCTGCCGTTTCGCGTGTAATGATAATCAATTGGATCGCCAACCTTCGGAGGTAGATGGCGTCATAAGAAGAAGATCACTAATACAAATGAACGGACAAAGTTACGTACTTCCATATGTTAGGAGTACTTGAAAGCTGTTCTCGGCTTGTCAAAATATAGTCTATCATGACTCTCCCATAAACTTGGTTGATTGGTTGGATCCTCAGTTTAGGGGCTGAGACTATGCGGTCATGTAGCCCCATGTACATTGGGTGTGTGTAGAATCAGTCTGATAACCAGTGTTAATTGTGATGGCTGTATTAGTGTGTGTTATCTGTTTTTAATTCAAGTAAGGACTGCAGACATTAGATTTTCAAGTAGTTCCAACTTTTGCTACCAAACGCCACCGTCAACGACCAACTAGTTCTGAACGTTATTACTAGATGCCACCGCAGTCAGCTTCTGGCGACGAACGTTGGAACCTAAGACTGTTAGTTAAATATAACCTATAATTTAGCTTCACACAAGTGTAATTAGTGGAAGGTTCGTTAACGTGCCATAAATCTATGACATGGGAACGCCGGCTTTACTTCCCCTCCAAAGGAAACCATACTGAAGGATTTTAACGCCCTTAAAAAAATCCGACGACTTCGGCGGGGTTTGAACCCGCGTCCTTGGGCATAGAAGCTCAGCATGCTACTAACTATGCCACCGAAGCCGCCTCCCATGAACTTACTGGAAAATCATTCTTCATAGAAGACTTAAGAATAAAACACGGCCTGCCATCTATTCAGAGAAAATAATCAAAGACAGACAAAGAAAAAGACCAGTGACTGGAAGCAAACCAACTTCAACTCCAGACACACCCTGAAAAGACTCGCTACCCATGGATCCCATCACAAGATTCCATGACCCAAGACAGGACCGTGCGCACGAAAGATGCAAACATCAATGTGACTGACATCACGCTATGTAGGCTACTGCGAACTCAGAGCAGAATCTCTGACAAAACTCTGTTCTTCTATGTAAACTTTTGAACATTACATGCATTTTCTAATTAAATATGTTAGGAGTTCCTTTGTGCGCAGTTCCTTTATTATATGTTAGGAGTCCAGCTCGGTATCAAATTAATCTAAATGAATACCAATGGGTATTTAATAAATTTATTACACCTTAGTGTAATACTGATGGCCTTCCTGGAATATTGAGAAAGCATATGACAGTGTATGCAGAAACAAAGTATGGAAGTCCCTGGAGGACAGGGAGTAGAAAAATGGACTATACGGAGGATAAAGGAGATGTACAAGGGAAGCGTCAGCTGTGTGAAAGTGGGAGGAGAGAGATCGGACTGGTTGGAACAGAGAAACGGCCTGAAACAAGGAAGTGCACTGTCACCGTTACTTTTCATTGAGGTGATGGATGACCTAATGACCTGAGTGGCACAAGTAATTGGGGACGGAAAGATGAAAGCAATGGTGTTTGCAGATGATTTGATGATTTGGGGAAATAAGGAGGAGGAGGTACAGGAGCAGTTGGACGTGTGGGAAGGAATAATACAAGGATATGGGATGAAATTTAGCATAAATAAGAGTGAGATGGTGATCACAACAAGGAAGAAGGAAAGAACCACAACGGGAATAACGATTGGTGGGGAACAGCTAAAGAAAGTGGAGAGTTTCAAGTATCTGGGAAGCCTGATACAAGATAATGGAAGAAACGATAGAGAAATGACTGAGCGGGGGAGACAAGCAGAAGCATTCCGGAGGAGTGTGAGAAGCATGTTGGGAGCAAGGATGTCCCTCAAAACAGCAAAAAGATCATATATCAGACATAGTATGTCCCTATCCTGACGAATGCCTCGGAGACCTGGGTTATGAAAGAAGGGAGAACAGCAAAATACAGGCCAGTGAGATGAGGTTCTTGAGAAGCAGTATTGGAGCTACAAAGATGGACAGAATAAGAAATGAGAGGACCAGAGAATTAATGAAGGAGGAACCATTACAGGATGGTATAGAGAAATCTAGACTTCGATGGTATGGATATGTAAAACGAATGGAGGAGAAGAGGATACCCAGGAGGATACACGAGACGAAGTGGGAAGGAAAAAGGCCGAGAGGAAGACCGAGAGACAGGTGGCTGAAGGGGGTGGAAGAAAGCGTGAAGAAGAGAAGACTGGACAAGGGTGGAGGCTGAGAGATGGTGGGAAGACAGAAGACGTTGGAGGGGCTTGTGCTCCAAACAGATCCGGCCAGTGGCTGGAAACTGTGCAAGATGATGATGATGATGATTACACCTTAGTGAATAATAATAATTTCATCATTTTCCAGCTCCAGTTTCCCGGGTGTGGTACACAAGCACTCGCCATTTCTTTCGGTCGGAGTAGAGTTGCTGTTATTCTATGTCTTCCCTTTTCACATTCCGTTTGTTGACCTCAGACTTCACTGTGTCTATCAACCGATATCTTGGCCTTCCTACCGGTCTCCTCCCACTCAGTTTTCTGTCAAAATAATTTCTTGGTGTTCTATTTCTGTCCATTCTCATGACGTGTCCAAACCACTGTAATCTGCGTCTTCTTAGGAGTTCAGTGACAGGTATTTTGATACCAACTTCCTGCCTGTTAATTTCATACCTAATCTTATCTTTCCTGGTCCTTTGTGTAACCGAAATTTAGTAGGTTACAGAGACCGCTTGTAGTTTGTTTTGTTAGTAGTAATTATTTTTGTTTTATCAGATTGCCAGCCATGGCCGCCGGTTGGTGGAGCACCATGGAGAATCTTGTGTGTTCAGTGCCCATTGGATTATTTTGTGGTGGTCTACCAATAGGTGGCTTTGCTATTGGCAAGGTTTGCTTTGACTTGACTAGGTTTCTATGGTGATGATATTGATAGTTTGGATGCCATGCGGAATGGAAACTGGCTTTGATGAAAAAATGTTATATGTTGACAATGTGGAGAAATATAACTAATATCTAGTAAGATTAAGGACACATAGAAACGTTTATAAAACTCAAGTAGAAAAGGAGCAGAAGAATATACAGCAAGGAGCCCCTTTTTCCTCATGGAAATTGTGGTGAACACTACAAGAGATGCAGGTAGTGGAAACCTGCTTATATGTTTGACAGGATTATGATTGCCAGAGAATGACCAGAAATGAAGTACTTGTAAGTGGAGAAGAATGGGAGTTGTTGTGAATACTGGGTGAGAGATCCAGGTAATGGAACCTTGCCTTTTATTAATAAATAGTCTATTTTAATGAAGTTGGTGTACTGTGTCTTTGTGTGATGTCATTTAAGCAAGTATATCGCCCTACTACCCTGAGGTGGCTAGTTCGGATTATCATATTAATTATTACAATGGCGACCTTGGAGGATTTTATATTTATTAAAATGACACACCAGCGTGTGGCTAGATGAAGGGCGTACCGATAAGAAAGAAGATAAGTTTAACGATTTAAATATCAACATATGAATAGAATAGTTACAATGGACGCCCAACTGTGGGGCATGTTGTTGGTTGACTCAGACCACTACAGGGAAAGTATCATATTTATTACATTTGGTTCATTGTTCTGATGAATTTCATTTCTGTTGCCTGGATTTTACTATTAGCCTTGTTGAGTAGGGTACATGTTTCAAGTCCATAGGTGAGAATTGGAATGAAGTAGGTTTGAAACATGCTAAATTTTGCTTTCTGGTGTATTTTGTCATCCCATGGTATATTTCTTCCTTGACAATAAAAAAGAGGAGCTCTTTGGGTCCTGTTAAGTATCTCTTGCTTTATAGAGTTGTCCTGTGAGTCAGAACTTCTAAGGTAGTTGAAGGTAGAAACAAATTGCAGCCGAGTTCCCTCCAGAAAGATGTGTGAACATGAGCCATTCCTGTTGATAGCCATTTAAACTGTTTTTGTTTGACTGATGGAAACGTATTAGTTTCGTTGAGGAACTTTTGAAGTTCATCATCATTCCGTATTGACACTTTATAAATTTGGAATAACGTTTAAATTATAACAAGAAAAAGCATTCCACCTAGTCAATACTTTATTGTAGCCTATATTGCAATCAAAGGAACACAGATTGGATTGGGACATGTTTTGGGTCCTATAGCATTTGGCTCCCTCATCAGCCATCGTAAAAAGTGACAGTCAGTCTGAAAGACTAGACTTTGTATCATTTTAAATGCTACAAATGCTGAAAAATGCTAGAAAGGCTGGAGGCTTCTCGCTTCGCTCGAAGCCAAAGACTCTTGACATGTTAGAAAATTATCTGCATAATACTTATCTTGTTTCAAATTACTCGCGAACGGCAAGTGCAAACCAAGGGCAAAGCAAGGTCAAGTGCGCGGGATGCCGCACGCTCACCAGAGAGCGCAGGGACGTGCCCCTTCCATCCAGTGTAAAAACACTTATAGTGGGCGATGTATTGAAGATAGAGATATGCTCTCACGGACTTTTTTGTAGAACTTTTCAAGCTGACCAATTCTTACGCTCATAGTATATCGATATTTTTAACGGTTTGCCAGCATAAGCTTAAGGAGCGCACGGACGCCAAGTTTGTTTTCGACTTTTTCACTGAAATCGATACTGCTTGGCTTCCTTTGATAATATATAAATTATTTTCTACAGAATCTTTCCTCGAGATATCCTTTATAGTATGGTGAAAACCGTATCAAAATCCATCCAGTGGTTCTCGAGATTACCCGTGACATCCAAGAATCAGGGAGTTTTGTCTTATACTAACAAAGTAGAGATTGTCGGGGAACACATGCACCAAGCAGTAGCCTACTATGACGTCACACACCTCAGTGCATCTGGGTACATTTCATCCCGTCACCGTAACGTAACGCCAGACCCCAGCGTAACGATGAAGTCGACAAGATCATTTAAAATGATAAAATCTGTGTTGACAAATGACGTCTTATAAAATACACACAAAAACGATGATACGGTATGTTACAATGAGTGAATGAAGCATATGATGAAATGAGAAAGAAAGTCAATGTACAGAAGCTGAATGATAAGCTGGAGCAGAAGAGATTGAGATGGTAATAATAATAATAACAACGTATGGCCTCGGGTGCAAGCTTTGTTATTTAACGCCCAGAGGGCAGCTTGCATGTAGAATTTTGTCGTTCCTTGGAACGCTAAGAAAGTCAAGGAGGTTAGATATCTAAGCTCCTTGACACTATAGCGCTTGCTAGTAGAGAATGGAGGAACTTTGTGTTGGCGGAAAATCCTGATAATTATTTTGCCATTATGAACACGGCCTACTGATTTCAAATGGTTCTTTAACATGCCAACAACGTATGAAATGCATGCCGTGATTTTTGTCGCCTTTCAGAAATACTTATTACGGCCAGGAGCGAACCTACAAGCTTGGGGATGGCAGTCCCACACGATAACCACTCACCCATCGTGGCAAGCTGTTGAGATGGTATGGACATGTGAAAAGGATGAATGATTAAAGAATGCCGAAACAAGTGATGGAGAGACGGATGACTGGAAAGAGGGGACAAGGAAGACCTAGAGTACGGTGGATGGATTTGGTGAAGGACAGTGCGAGAGTGGAGTGGAGTTCAGAGGTTGAGGAAGGATGATGGACAAGATTAAAGTGGAGAGGTGTCATACTTGCTCCGACCCGGCATAGGCTGGAAAATGGAAATTGATGATGATGATCATGTGTGGCATCTTCCGGTTTTAAGCCAACACTGTGCATGTCGACCTTGATGATGTCTGTCCACTGCTATGCTTGCCTTCCAAATGATCGCATTCCATCTGGATCGATTTGTATTAATGACTAAGTTATCTTGTATTTTCATTACACCAATTGAACATCTCCCTCCAGGACATGAGGAACACTGGTCTACGTGGAAGTCATTGAACAGGCTTCGCACTGCTGTTGGGAGATCAAGAACCAATGTGTTAAGGTGGGGTTTTCCTGGCACATCCAGGCTATGTGATTGTGGTGAAGTCCAAACCACAGTCCATTTCTTGAACTGCATTAAGTGTCCTTTAAGTTGCACAATGGAGGACTTGATGGCAGCGACACCTAATGCCCATGACTTGGCAAAATTTTGGACAGAAACGGTTTGATATGTGCATTGTTAAGTACCATAATTTAAATGTAAAATGTATACTTCTGATACGAATAAAAAAATAAATTACACGACCATACCAGCAGAGCCAAGCTTCCCTCACTTTCTTCACAATCGGAGAAATGCCTAATCTTCGTCGAACATCTGTAGTCTGTACATAGTCACAGTCAGTCCTAGGGTCCATCGAAGAATCTTCATTTCCATTGTATGCAGGGTCTACTTATGATGTCTGAGCATTGGGCGACGTTCTGCCCCATAGATTGCCGATGGACATACCGCGGTCTTGTCAACTTTTGCTTGTAAATGCAGAGGCATTTTTTTATCACAGAGAACTCCGGTAACTTGTCTCCACTTGAGCCAAGCTGCGTTTACCCTCGCTCAGGTACCAGAAGTGACATGCAGCTTTAGGTAACAATGGATCCTAGGTAGTTAGTTAGTTATTGTTGTTTTAAGGGGCGGAACTACGAGGTCATCTGCCCCTGATCCTAGGTACTTCTGCAGGTCTTGATCATTGATTCTGATGGTACTCCTAGTTTGCGGGCTACATTCTAGATATTGTGTCCCCTGGATATTGAGGCGCAGTCAATTTTCAGCCAGTCTGCCATTCCAATTTTACTTCTGATGTTAGAATGCAAAGCATATTCCTTGGGCAAGTACCACATGATCCATATAAAGAAGAGTCCAGGGGTGTGATGTCTGTATGTTAGCGGTCGTTGTATCCAAGCAGGGGATGAATAGAAATGGTGATAAATCGGATCCTCGTGTACACCCACAGTGAGATCAAAAGGCGGAGCAATTCCGGCTGTACATTAGATACAGAATTTTTACCCAGCTTACATAAGTCTCGGGGACACCACGACAACGAAGAGCTCGCCAAATGAGGCTGTGTGGGACTGGATCAAATGGTTTTTCAACGTTTAAAAATACCAGGTGTTATTATTATTAAATACCAACTCTCCTCCCAAAGGTAGTGCAACACCCAGGGCACAAGCCACTGGGTCCATGATACATTACGCTCATTACAGGGCTATTAGATTTCCTCCTTTCCCTGCCCAGAACCTCATGTATAGAAACTAGTCTTTATTTTGGGAAATCATACAATATTTTCTTTTGCTTTCAGTGAAAAGTGCACGCAACTTCATTCACCGCAATTCTACAGAATCTTCCGTGACCATTCCGGACGAGTGCATCTTCAAAAATAACAGCGTTGCGGATACTAATACCTCCTCAGGAATAAAAAAGCACTGCGGCTGTGGATGGCCTCAGTATATGCTCATCCCTAAAGGCTCGCCAGATGGATTGTTAGCTGTTCTGTTCGTCATGTTCTCCGAGGAGAAGTTTGATACGGTGAGTTAATGTGTCGACCTCCAGGAACTGGGGTCTGAATTACTGTGTGTATTTGTAATTCAGGAAAGCCTCCGTGGCTTAGGCAGCAGCACGCCGGACTCTCACCGCTGGATCCGTGGTTCAAATCCCGGTCACTCCATGTGATATCTGTGCTGGACAGATTTTTCTCTGGGTACTCCAGTTTTCCCTGTCAAAATTTCATTCCAGCAACACTCTCCACTATCATTTCATTTAATCATTGCCCCAGAGGAGTGCGTCAGACCTCGGCAGCCGGCACAGTTCATATCCTCACCGCTAGATGGGGACTTGATTCATTCCATTCCTGACCCGGTCGGAGACTGGAAGCAGGCTGTGGAT
This sequence comes from Meconema thalassinum, assembly GCA_946902985.2. Taxonomy (NCBI): domain Eukaryota; kingdom Metazoa; phylum Arthropoda; class Insecta; order Orthoptera; family Tettigoniidae; genus Meconema; species Meconema thalassinum. The sequence goes on from OX336388.2 coordinate 128,068,298, forward strand.
TTTCATTTTCATTTGTAATTCAGGTGAAGATTAGGAAGGAGGTGGCCAGAGCCTTAAGTTAGGAACCATCCCAGCATTTGCCTGGAGTAAGTGGTTGTTTGGGGGACGCATCCTCATATCTTAAGAACTTCAGCTATAGCCCTTTGTTATTCAGCTGCAGAATACGCCTGCCCTGTTTGGTGTCGATCTAGCCATGCTAATCAAGTGGAAGTCGCCTTAAATGAGACCTGTAGACTAATTACAGGCTGCTTGAGATCTACACCACTTAGCAAACTCTACTGTGTAGCAGGAATACCTCCTCCAGATATTCATCGTGAGTGTGCATCCAGACTGGAGAAATCTAAAGCACTGAACCTGATAACCCATACTTTATATGGGTATCAACCAGCAACACGAAGGCTCAAGTCAAGGAAAAGCTTTCTCCATTCAACAGAAAGTCTTAGTGAATCACCGATGAACTTCAGAGTGGACTCATGGCGTTCCAAATCCAGTCACCTCGCAGGATGGATGATACCCTCTGAGAGCCTCCCTCCAGGTCACCAAGAAAGTTGGCCTACATGGAAGACACAGAACAAGTTGCGCTCAGGAGTCGGAAGAACAAAGAGCAACATGCAAAAGAGGGGAGTTGCCTGTGACTCCACACTCTGTAATTGCGGCGAAGAACAGACAATGAGCCATCTTCTTGTCTGCAGGTCGTGTCCAACTACATGCTCTCCCCAGAATGTAATTGATGCTACCACAGAAGCATGTGAACTTGCCGCATACTGGTCAGGCCAAATATAATTAAATTAAATTTTGTGTGTGGCACAACTTAAAGTTTATCAGAAATGACAATGTTTATAGCAGCAGTTCGTGATTTTACCTTTTTTTTGTTGTTGTAATTTTAGTTGTCTTGCTTCTCCTCTATCTGTTATCCTTTGTTGTTTGTAATTTATGTTTCCGACACGAGTAAATAAATAAATTTGTCGTTTGAGTAGTGGCTTCAGTGGTGTAGTTGGTAGCGTGCTGAGCTTCTATGCCGACGATCTTGGGTTCAAACCCAGCCGAAGTCATCGGATTTTTTAAGAGTGTTAAACAACCCTCAGTATGCCTTCCTTCGGAGGGGAAGTAAAGCCCGTGGGCCAATGTCATAGATTTATTGCGTGATAAAGAACCTTCCACTAACTACACTTGAGTGAAGCCAAATTATAGGTTAGATGGCTTGCCACGGTGGGTGAGTGGTTAACGTGTTGGTCTACTAACCCAAGCTCGCATCTTCGCTCTTGGCCGTGGTAAGTGATTTTTGAAAGGCGGCAAAAATTACGATACGCATGTCATACGATGTTGGCATGTCAAAGAACCCATTTGAATTCAGTAGGCCGTGTTCCTAATGGCAAAATTAATCTCGGGAGTTTCCGCCAACACAAAGTTCCTCATTTCTCTACTAGAAAGCGCTATAGTGTTCAAGGAGCTTAGATATCTTAACCTCCTTGACTTTCATAGTGCTTCAAGGAACAACGAAATTCGACATGCAAGGTACCCTCAGGGTGTCAAATAACAAAGCTTCCACCAGGCACCGAGGCCATACGATATTATTATTATTATTATAGGTTAGATTTGACAAACACTCTTCGGTTCCAACGTTTGTCGCCAGGAACCGACTGTGGTGGCATCTAGTAACAAAGTTCAGAACTAGTTAGTCGTTGACAAAGGCACTTGGTAGCAAAAGTTGGAACTACTTGAAAATCTAATGTTGGCAGTCCTTACTAGAATTAAAAACAGATAACACACACTAATACAGCCATCACAATTAACACCGGTTATCAGACAGATTCTACACACACCCAAAGTACACAGGGTTTCATGACCACGTTGTCGCAGCCCCTAAACTGTGGAACCAACCGTTGTTTGAGTCTTCAATCTTTTGACTGGTTTGATGCAGCTGTCCATGCCTCCCAGTTCTGAGCTAATCGTTTCATCTCTACATACTTATCACACCATACATCCAAGGAAATCTGTTTAACATATTCTAACCTTGGTCTATCCCTACGGTTCTTGTCCTTAACCCTTCCTTGGTTGGTTGGTTCCTCAGTTTAGGGGCTGTGACAACGCGGTCATGTAGCCCCGTGTACTTTGGGTGTGTGTAGAATCTGTCTGATAACCGGTGTTAATTGTGATGGCTGTATTAGTGTGTGTTATCTGTCTTTAATTCAAGTAAGGACTGCAGGCATTGAATTTTCAGTAGTTCCTACTTTTGCCGCCAAACGCCACCTCCAAAGACTACTAGTTCAGAACTAGAACTAGACGCCACTGCAGTCGGCTCTTGGCGATGAGCGTTGTTCAAATTTTTAACCTGTAATTTAACTTAACAAAGGTGTAATTAGTGGAAGGTTCTTTAACAAGCCATAAATCTATGACATGGGACCGACAGCTTTACTTCCCCTTCAAAGGAAGGCATACCGAGGGACTTTTAAAGGTCTTAAAAAAAAAACGACGACTTCGGAGGGATTGAACCCGCGATCTTGGGCATATAAGCTCAGCATGCTACCAACTACGCCACCGAAGCCGCCTCAACCCTTCCATAACTAAGTTGGAGACTTAATACCCGTCCTACCAACCTATCTCTTCTCTTCTTTAGCAGTCGCCATAAATTTCTCTGCTTGCCCACTCGTCTTAATACCTATTCATTTGTAACCCTATCTACCCATCTGATCTTCATCATTCTCGTGTAACACCACATCTCAAACGCTTCTATTCTCCTCATTTCTGCTGCCCCAACAGTCTAAGTTTCACTTTCATAAAGCGCAACGCTCCAGACAAAGGCTTTCAAAGGAGTAAGTGGAAACCATGCACAACCATTTCTAGGATGGTCGAGAGGTCAATAACCTAGATGATAAACCCCTTAATACAACAATATCATCATCAGCCTTTATTGGTTTTCCTTATTTTAGGGCAGCTCTCTATTCTCGCTTCTCTGCTTCCCTTCTCAGTTTGTAGTAGGAATCATATCTCATGTCTTCTGATATTTGCGTCATGTACTCTTGTCTCTATAATTTCTGTTCTCTATGGAACCCTCATTTATAATCCGCAACAATCCATCATTTCCTATTGGATGATCCCACCGTCTTTTTATTTGTCCCCCCAGGGGCTCACATCTAGTGGAACGTGGGTTGGCAACCACGGGACCTCAGTTGAGTTCTCCATTGCTTCCACTTACTTATGCCGGGCTCCTCTCCTTCTTCTTTCCTATCGACCTCTCTGGGTCAACTCTTGTTCTCTTCCGACCCCGACGGTATTCGAGGCCTAGGGAGTTTCTTCCTTTCCCGCCTTAATTGGCCCATCTCTAATCTTTCCTGATCCCTCATTTCTCTAGGGATCAGCCCTCTTTTTCTTTTCATTATATTTCCTTTTCCCTTTAAGATTTCCGCACTGTTTTTGTTAATTGGCTCCCGTGTATCTAAATTCCATTTTGTGAATATTTTGAATCTACACTACATTTTGTAGGTATTTTCAATCCAAGTTGCATTTTGTTAGTATTTTTGATCTAAATTGTATTTTGCTGGTATTTTCAACCTCAATTGCATTTTGTAAGCATTGACAATCTAAATTGCTTTTTATTAAGTCTTTGAATGTGTGGTACCATTTTTATGAGTTCTGAATTTCAATTGCATTTTGTAGGTATTTTCCAGCTAAACCGCATTGTTTCAATCTAAAGTGCATTTTATAAGTATTTTGATCCTCAATTGCATTTTGTGTGTATTTTGAATCTAAATTACATTTTGTAAATATTTTGAATTTCAATTGCAATTTGTGAGTATTTTGAATCTGATATGGCATTTTCAATCTAAATTGCATTATGTATTTTCAATTTGAACCTCAATTACATCTTGTACATATTTTCAATTTCAATTGCATTTTGTAAGAATTTTGAATTTCAATTGCATTTTGAGAGTATTTTGAATCTACTTTGCATTTTTGTAAGTATTTTGAACCTAAACTGCATTTTGTGTATATTTTTCTGTTCTCTTTGTAAGTATTTCCACTCTACATTTTGTGAGTCATTTCAATCTGAGTTCCATTTTGTATGTATTTTCAGTTCAACTTAATTTTCGTTCCGGTTTCCATTTCATTGTCATTTTCACTATCAGCCGATAACCTAGATGTTAGGCCCCTTAAAACAACAACTATCATCATCATCATCTTTTATTTGTGTCATAAAACATCTCCTATGTCTGGAGAAGAGGCGGATTCGATTCCCAACTCAGCCATCTTGGAGGTGGTTTTCCATGGTTTCTCCACTTCTACTCCAGGCGAATGCCGGGATGGTTCCTAACTTAAGGCCATGGCTCTCCAATCCTCACCTGAATTACAAGTGCACACACTAATACAGCCATCACTATAACACAGGTTATCAGACCAATTCCACACACATACACACACCCCTCCAAAGTACATAGGACTACATAACCACGATGTTGCAAAGCCCATAAAATGAATCAACAACAACAACTGTTATTGTAAAAAGCAAAAACATTTACCATTTAATGAAAATGTAAGAAAATTCCCGTATTGATTAATGGATAATTCATTAAAATACTCCGCCAATCAATACAAATTATATTCAAATTAGTGCATGTTTCGGTCCAACAATGGGAATTTCTTCAGCGTTTATACAATATTAAATGAGTGGCTTCGGTGGTGTAGCTGGTAGCATGCTGAACTGCTGTTCCCGAGATCACGGGTTCAAACCAGCAGAAGTCGTCTGATTATTTAAGAACGTTAAAATCCTTCAGTATGCCTTCCTTCGGAGGGGAAGTAAAGCCGGCGGTCCCATGTCATGTAAAAGATCCTTCCACAGACTAAACTTGAGAGAAGGTACATTTCTAGGTTAGATTTCATTGGAACACTCTTATCAAAGTTCCAACATTCATCACTAGGTATCAGTGACATCTGGTAGTGAAAGTTGGAACTACCTGAAATTGAACGGAACTTGTTGCTCACCCTATGGGTGTCCACTTGAAGCAGTTACAGCCTCCGGTGATCCGAACATGTCCTCGGACACTCCCGGCACTAAAAGCCACACGATAGATAGATAAATACATAAATAACAATATTGAATTTAAATTAAATGGGTGTCCTTACAAATAATTTGATTAAATAAAGGTTCTAAATATTTACAGTAGGTATAATTTTCAAACACACTCTGGAGATGCTGTTTCCTTTATTTACGAGGGGAGTACAGAAATAAGGTTACAAAGCCTGCGGTGAAACGTGTACATTGTATTTCATACAACCAATTCAGCCAACTGATAGTACATGCATTAGGTTCTTTTTTGACATAGTCTCCACATCGGTTTAGGCTCCTGTCGCTTTGTGGGATGGGTTTGAGTATTCCATTGTAAAATCCTGTCCTTGCGTGTTCAGTCACATTGTCGCCAAGTGTTTTACCTCCTCGTCTGAAGCGAATCGTTGACCTCCTAGGTCAGGCTGTTCCAGCCGAGTTGCTCGCCTGTGAGCAGTGGAGTACTCGCTGCCTTGCGCGAGTAAACCTGCAAACTGCAATACAGCTCTGCTGTGGGGGCTGCTGTCACTGCGCGGTGGATACATCAAGACTGGCAGGAAAAGCGTGGACTTGTGTTATGACCTTCGCCCAGTGACGTATTGGCTATCACCCCCAGTCCATTTCTAACAGTACTCCGAGCATCACTGCTGAGTACTCGCGTGTACGCTTACTCAAACTCGTGGATTTGGAATAGCCTGTCCTAGGTGCTCCTTCAAGTGAAGAAACAAGTGAAAGTCGCTCGGAGCGAGGTCCGGGTTGTAGGGGGATTGGTCAGTTATGTCTCAGCAAAACCGCTTCTACAGTAGTGGTCTTCTGGACTGTATGAGGTCGTGAGTTGACATGAAGTAAGATGATTCCCTCGGTAAGAAGTCCTGGCCGTGGTTACATGTTTTGCCCACAGAAATCTAATAACTGAGCAGATCTCTTCGCCAGACCAGTTTTCCAAACGAGTCGCCATTAGTTGTTTACCTACAACTAGAGCTGTAGGTGGTGAGTGGCTGAAACTCTCTACAGTTATCAACCATATGTATGTATTTGAATTACCCCACACTACTAATTTCTCTATAACAGACACTACTCCAGGAATATCGACCTAGTAACCTTAGTTTCGATCACCCCTCGTATTTTAATCTCTACTTAGTATAAAACTAAGTCCCCAATTCTTGGATGTAGCGGGTAATCTCGAGAATCACTGGATGGATTTTGATGAGGTTTTTACCATTCTGTAAAGGATTTCTCAAGGAAGGTTTCTGTAGAAAAACATTCATTTATGACCAAAGGAAGCCGAGCAGGAACGATTTCAGTGAATTGAGTCGAAGAAAAACCTGCTGTCCATGCGCCTTATAAGCTTACGCTGGGTAAACCGTTAAAATATCTAAGATTGTAAGAATTGTTCAGCATGAAAAGTTCTACAAAAAAAGTCCGGGACAGCATATCTCTATCTTCAATACATCGCCCACTATAAGTATTTTTAAGTTTTCATTTCTTTCAACAATCTCCATTCAGTGGAGATTTAAATTACTAGCTTCAGAGCGAGCCTATCACCCCAGCTTCGGCCAGCATCAAACTGTCAAGTCTTGCCATGTTAAGACTTCAGAGAAGAGCATATGTGTTTGGAGTTTCTCTGTTCACCTCGGCTTTTCTAAATTGCGTCTGGGACCTGTCGTCCGTGCGAGTTTTAAGTTTATGCTCGGTAAACCGTTAAAGATACCAGGCAAAGCCGGGGCAGGTTGCTAGTAATTGTATAAACACTGAAGAAGATATTGTAATCGAAATATGTACCAACATTTGTATAGAATTTGTATTGATTGGCGGAGCATTTAACTGTTATTATCGTTCTCTTTTTTTTTACAGGCAGAAAAAAAAACATTGGCATCAGCAGGCTTCTATGCGCACAGCTACTTTGGTATCCACAGACACCCGTACCCAGACAAACGCCCAATGGGATACCCGTTTGATCGGCCATCTTCTAAGAGTGACTTTGTTACATCCAACGTGTATTCAACAGATATATTAATTTATTTTAATGAGATACCTCTAAACATATCCATGCCTTTGTAAAACAGTACTGGACCCAGGATTTCCTTCTGTGTGGGTTGCACTGTATAAATATTAGAAACTTCATCCATATTAAATTGCAGAGGCGGCTGGTTCAGAAAATCAGTTGTGTGCTGTAACCCATCCCCCATCCAAAGAATAAAAATATTTAGAAACCCAATTTACTGTATAGAAACACTCTCTCAGTAACACTTAAGGGACTCTTCACTGAGTTTTCCATACTGAACACACTATAGTTCATCGATTAACAAAATGTGGCTATAGGATAGGTAAGTTGGGAATGTTAAAAGACCTTCTGGCGGGAATAGCTGATGGCTTCCTCTATTTTTTCCACCATTTGCTTTGAGCGATTTCCTCTAAAATGCTGCCGCAGAGTCTAGAAGGAGTCACCTGCTACGTTCTCATTTCAGTGACCAGTGCTGCCGCTGTGTGCTCGAACGAAGAATTGCTGTGATGTCTTGGCCTATGGACTTGGCTGTTGTCCCAACAGCACAACGGAAAAGGTGGGCACGCATGCGCAAAAGTCAGAGTTCATGTTTACTGGCAATAAACGTAGAAATTCGCGTGAGCTGCGATCTACACAGCCAGTGCCGGATGTGGAATGGAGTGCACGACTAGATAGGCCTACCTAGTTGTGAGGGGAGTTGATATATTTCCAATTATTTTACTGACATCTTTTTAATGCACTGTACTTCACTGCTGATAATATTACTTAAGTAATTAATTTTCAAATAAAACAATGTGCTGCAGCATTTCAGCCACCCCTGTTAAATTGATTACCGAATAAAGTTGTTTAGTCCTTTTAACATGAGTTTAAATCCTCACCTAATCAATCCTTTTGCCACCAAAATATTCATCATCATCATCATCAAAGTCCCACTCCAGTCACCCGGGTGTGGTTTACAAGCCTCCTTCACTCCTTTCTGTCCTTCCTTTTTTTCTGTTCCATGACCTCTGCCACATTCTAATGTCCTTCAAAATTTGGCCCAACCACATTCTTCTCGGTCTTCTAACTGGACTCTTTCCCTTGACTTCTCTTTCTAATTCCCTTCTTGCTACTCTTTCCTTACCCATCCTTTTTACATGTCCGAACCAACGTAACCTTCCTTTCTGTATCTTCTGATTTAACAGTTCCATATTTAACTCTTCTCTGATTTTAATATTTTGAATTCTATCCCTTCTTGTCTTTTTAAATGAAGTTCTTGAAAATTTCATTTCTACTGCTTGTATCTTAATATTTTGCCTTTTATTCGTTACCAGTGTTTCCAGTCCATATGTTACAATTAGTATGAAATACTGTTTATATAATGTTAATTCCGTTCTCTTGGTTACTTTGTCATCCCATAAAAGTTCTCAGACTTGATGATAAAATGTGGTACCTTTACTTAGTATGTTATTAATTTCAATGTTGATGTCATTACTTCCATTTATAGTAAACTGTTCTACATTCTCTAACCGTATGTCATCTATGTTCACTTGACTTTTCTTTTTCTCTTTTCCACAGTACATGACTACAGTTTTCTTTTTACTAATTACCATTCCAAACTCCATCAGATTTTCATTCCAAATGTCCAGTCTCTTTTGTACTTCCTTTTCTCCCTTTCCCCAAATCACCACATCATCTTCAAATACCAAAGCATTCACTTCATCATTAGTGATACTCTGTTTTACACGTTTTATAATTTCATCCATCAGTATAATAAATAATAATGGTGATAATGCACTTCCTTGCTTGAGGCCTTTTTTTGTATAAAATGTTTCAGAGTCACCACTTCCGACTTGTACACTGCTTTTACTCTCATAATACAACAATTTTATCTTATTAATTAATGATTTCGATCCATTCCTTTTCAGTAATACTCCCATACATGTTTTCTCTTAACTGTATCAAAGGCCTTTTCCAAATCTAAAAAAAAAAAATACTCAAATGATTTCCTTGTTTCTTTCCAGATTTTTTCTAATATCATACGTACTGTAAATATCAAATCTATTGTTATCCTATTCGGTCTAAAGCCATATTGTTCTTCCTCGAACTGTGTTTCTATTATATCCCTCAGTCCTTTGTCTTAAGACTTTCTCCAAAATATTAACTAATTAAATTCGCTTCGAATTGCATGATGTTTGAGTTCTGTAGCACCATCATGTCATAGAGAAAACACTGGACAGTGGAGGGCAGCCTTTGACAGAGGACTCGGGATTAGCAAGAAGAAAACGGAATATATGAGGTTCAATACAGATCAAGACTGTCAGATCAGAATGCAAGGGTTAACATTGAATAGAGTGGATGAGAGGTGCAGATGACCCCGTAGTTCCGCCCCTTAAAACAACAATATAATAATATCGTATGGCAAGCTTTGTTAATTGACGACCTGAGGGCAGCTTGCATGTCGAATTTTATATCTCCTTGGAGCGCTATGAAAGTCAAGGAAGTTAGATATCTAAGATCCTTGACACTATAGCAATTTCTAGTAGAGAAAGGAGGAACTTTTTGTGTTGGGGGAAAATCCCGAGATTAATTTTGCCCATTATGAACACGGCCTACTGAATTCAAATGGGTTCTTTAAAATGCCAACATGCGTACAGTGATTTTTGTCGCCTTTCAAAAATCACTTACCACAGCCAGGAGCGAACCTGCAAGCTTGTGGTTGGTAGTCCGACACGATAACCACTCACCCACCGTGGCAAGCAACACAACAATAACTAACTAGAGTGGATGAGTTTAAATAGCTGGGTTCGATCCGAGGGGACCAGATTCGCTGATCACATATCACCTCTAATACCTGCAAGACAATTGGCTGGGCAGCGGTCGCTTGGTAGGCCTAGGCCCTTAATGGGCTGTAGGGCCAGGGGTTATTATATTGTAACAGCCTTCGCATTATGTAGTCTCGGGGATCGCATTGAGACTGTGGATCCAAAGGTCCTGGGTTTGATTTCTGGCTCTGCCAAGGAATTTAATTCTGGTCTGAGGATTGGAACGGGGCATGCACAGTCTTGTGAGGCTAAACTGAGAAGAGACGGTTCGAGTCCCACCATATCTGTCATTGAAGTGGTTTTCTGTGTTTTCCCACTTCTACTCCAGGCAAATGCCATGAGGGGCAGATGACCTCACTGTTTTGCCCCTCAAAACAATAACTAACAAATGTCGAGATGGTTCGTAGCTAAATACTACGGCCACCTTTTTCAAAATCCTAGCTTCAATTACAAATATACAACCTGCTACAGCTATAGGTTATCAGACCGAGTCCACACACACCTATGTACAAGGGACAACATGACCACGATGTCGCAAAGGCCTTAAATGAATCAACATCCATGCAACAATCTATGACATATGACAGTTATCAATGAAACTCCTTATGATCTCCAGAAATGGAAGATTTGTGTCATTTGAGCCATAGATTGGACTGACATACACATTGCGAAGCGGCTTCGGTGGCGTAGTCGGTAGCATGCTGAGCTTCTATGCCCAAGATAGCGGGTTCAAACCCGGCCGAAGCGTTAAAAATCCCTCAGTATGCCTTCCTTCGGAGGGGAAGTAAAGCCAGCGGTCCCATGTCATAGATTTATGGCATGTTAAAGAACCTTCCACTAATTGCACCTGTGTGAAGCTAAATTTGATAGGAAGAATGTAAACAACGCTCTTAGGTTTCTACGTTCGTTGCCAAGAGCCGACTGCGGTGGTGTCTGGTAGCTAAGTTCTGAACTTGGCCTAGTAGTCGTTGACGGTGGCGCTTGGTGGCAAAAGTAGGAACTATTTGAAAAATTCTAAGTTGCAGTACTTAAATTAAAAAACAGATAACACACACTAATACAGTCATCACAATTAACACCGGTTATCAGACAGATTCTACACACACCCAAAGTACACGGGGTTACATGACCGCATTGTCGCAGCCCCATTGTGAAGAAATTTAATTCTGAAGTGCACTCAGCCTAATGAGGCAACTGAGTAGAGGAGGGTTCTATGCCCACATCAGCCATCCTGGAAGTGGTTTTTGGTGGTTTCCCACCTCTACTGCAGGCAACTGCTGGGATGATACGGCTGCTTCCTAATCAAATCCTGGAAGAGGTTTTCCGTGCTTTCCCCACTTCTAGTCCAGGCAAATGGCAGGATGGTTCCTAACTTAAGGCCATGGGCTTCTCCTTCCCAATCCAATCCCCAATGTTCAAGCACACTAGTTCAGCCATAACAATAACACGGGTTATCACACAAATACATAGGGTTATAAGTAAAGCCCTGCGCGGATGCGGATATCTGCAACATTTTTCGCCATGCGGATATACATGGCATGTCTTTGCGGAAAATGTTTGGAGTAAATTTGCGGATAGTTTTTAGAATACAATCCGAACTTGTTGAATATCATGGGGAAAGTTGGGTAATTATGCACAGCGGGTAATCGTGCGCACCTATGTTTTTCGAGTTGGTAGTACAACTAGCAACTCAGTTCAATGCTACCCTCAAGCTGTCATCGTACCTATCAGATAGGGACAGTCAGCATGATGCCAGTCGCTATGTGATAACCGGAGGCTTGGATGAAGAAACTTAACACATTGCATGTTATTTTCTGTAGCCAGCAAATAAAAAGGCAAGCTACAGTTGTGATTCAATTATTTAAAATTAAATGTAGTTTTAAATGCCAGTGTGTACAGTGGTTTTGCATGTATTATTTTTTCAATATAATAGATTAGTTTACCGGGATTCAGTGCGTTACGTTTTAAAAGCAGAGTGGGGTAATGGTGCGCAGAGCATATATGATACAAGTAAATACAATGCGAGATTAATGGCAAAATATTTCGTGTTTGTTCTCCAGATGCCAAGAAATTATACGCGGAAAACAGAGAAAAACTCCTACCCAGCAGAAATCTCCACGTGCAATTAGGGATGATGTGAGGAAAATAAGGGAAGAATAAGATTCCCCATAATTTCCATAAAGTTAAAAGTCTAGCAGGCAAATATTGGTTGTAGAGTTCTTGAAGAGATATCCTGCATTAACGTTGAGACAACCTGAAAGAACAAGCCTAAATTGGATTGTCTCCTTTAATGCTGACGAAACGAAGATATTTTATTCTAATATCCAAAACTGCAGAATTTTAGTTCATTGCATTGTTATGCTTTTGTAAAAAGCATTGGAATATTCTAATGCTAATGCACAGTGCAAGTTTCTGCCAATTCACATTGTATTAGTATGGCTTTCCAACATTCATCCCATGAGCACAATTTCCCAACCCATGCGCATGATTACCCTGCAGGGTGGTTAATCGTGTGCAAATGCATATTTGCAAGATTTCGAATTAAAGTCCACCAAATTTATTTTTGAATTAAATTTGTTTCTGTACATCGAATATAGAGTTACTAAGGTTCCCTTATTCATAACTGCAGTTGTGTTATCTATTATTTCATCATCACATGACTGATTCTTGCTTAAGGGCGCACAATTCCCCCACTCTCCCTTATTAGGGCCCGGATGTTTATGGCATATCATATTTTTCCGTTATGGTTTTTCATGACAAATATAAGATGATGAATTACGCTAATCCCATTCAAATTATGTCATTAAGAATAATTAACCTCCGAACTAAAAAGGGTTGCAATTCTGGCTGTGTAACATTCATTTTAGACATAGCACATGACATATTGTACAGTACATAGCCTAAGGGTTCGACTTGCTGCTCAAATGTCTAAAAGATAAAGTATAAAGCAACACATTGAAAATATTATTGTAATGCCAGGAGATTCGGATAACAAACGTGTGTGTAAAAGTTGCGTGGATGCGGGGCGGATGTGGACAACGTTTTGTCTATCCGCGCAGGGCTCGAGTTATAAGACCACGATGTCTTAGCCCCTAATATAAGCAGCAACAACAACAACAACAAGAATTTCTATTTGCATTCTTGTAGCTCCATTTACCGGTATTTGCATTTTTTTAATACTGTATTTGTCTTATCTTTGCTTCATTTGTGTCTGTACTTTTAGCTACTGTCAGTTCACGTTGCTTGTAAGGAAGTACGTCAGGGTTTCATATTGAATTTGTGCCTTATTACATAAAATCCTGAAATTTCTGGTGGAATTTAATTAATTATGCGAATGCTTGTCTTCGAATTTGCCGCTATTTTGATGGCGCCATGCCCGCCCATCTCAACAACGGTTCCCCTATGATTGCCACCATCTTTGTTTTGATGTTACAGTCTGAGATATTGTAGTCGGTCTTGGTTTTAAGTAAGAAACTGATAGCATTTGAAATGTGGACGTATCGCAGGATTTTAAGGATATCATGGACAGCTAAAGTCACAAATGTGGAAGTACTGCGGCGTATGAACAAAGACTTGGAAATTCTCAGTATCATCAAAAGGAGAAAACTAGAATACTTTGGTCATTTCATGCGCAACAACTAATACCACCGGTCCCATGTCATAGATTTATGGCATGTTAAAGAACTTTCCACTAATTACACCTGTGTGAAACTAAATTGTATAGGTTAAGAATGTAAACAATGCTCTTAGGTTGCTACGTTCGTTGCCAAGAGCCGACTGCGGTGGTGTCTAGTAGCTAAGTTCTGAGCTAGGCCTAGTAGTCGTTGACGGTGGCATTTGGGGGCTAAAGTAAGAACTATTTGAAAAATTCAAAGTTGCAGTCCTTACTTGAATTTAAAAAAACAGATACAGACACTAATGCAGCCATCACAATTAACACCGGTTATCAGACAGATTCTACACACACCCAAAGAACACGGGGCTACATGACCGCATTGTCACAGCCCCTAAACTAAGGAACCAACCAACCAAACAAATACCACCTCTTGCAATTAATTAACCAAGGGAAGATTGATGGCATTAGGGGTCCAGGATGCAGACGAATATCCTGGCAAAGGAACTTAAGCCAGTGGTTTGGACTTAATACAGTGTCACTGTTTAGAAAGGCTATGGATAAATAGCAGATCATGCTACTGATCGCCAATGTTCTTGGAGTACGAGATACTTGAAGGAGAAGAAGAATGAAGAATAAAACTTACAATTTTCCGCCTAGTCAATACTATAATTTGTTAAAACATTTCATGAAATGCTCTTAGGTTGCTACGTTCGTTGCCAAGAGCCGACTGCGGTGGTGTCTAGTAGCTAAGTTCTGAGCTAGGCCTAGTAGTCGTTGACGGTGGCATTTGGGGGCTAAAGTAAAGTTAAAACATTTCATGAAATGTTTTAACAAATTATAGTATTGACTAGGTGGAAAATTGTAAGTTTTATTCTTCATGATTACTGTCAATACGGAACCTGAAATGAATAATATTTCTAATAATGAAGAAGAAGAATGTATAAGGCCAAGAGATTCAACTATCAGCATCTTAGAGAATATAAATTGTGCTTATAGTTGGTGGAAAGTATACAGATCACTGACCTACAATAAAAAGGGTTAAGTCAATGTAAGATTAACTAAACATACACTGACTGAGCAAATGTCATGGTAGAGTGGAGCACTGATGCACACCACATGCGCCCTGTCCCAGCAGCAGTTGTATAGGACACCTTGTGAGAAGAGGTTGTGCACCTGATAGGTGTAACATGCAACCTCGTCGTGAGCGGACATTGTTCGACCGGGATATGGTGCTAGGTGCCAGACAGATGGGAAGTGCGATTTCGACTTCACATGGTCAGCTGTCACCGTCCAGCCAACCTCGATGACCGTGACCGTCGACATCCGAGGCAGATTGTCAATACTGTTAGAAGGGCAACAGGCTGTGCTAGACACGTCTACCAGTGGACCCAGCACCGCACACGCTATTAGGTGACTATCTCAAGACATTTGCTAAGTCAGTGGATATTGGAGTTTTATATTAAGAAATCGTTATTTTGCTTAACAGTATTACTTTATAGCAGTAGCGGCTGGCCCGTAAGGACTCCAGGACGGCGTCCTTCCTAGAGAACGAAAAGGGATTTTCATTTTCTCTTGATATTTTAAGTCAAAAATTAAACTCTAATAATGCTAAGAAAATTACATGTCAATGTAAAACTGTAGCTCTATCCATCAGGAAGACTGTGTTTGGTGGTATCACGCTCAGCGCGCAGCTCACTGGTTAGTATGGAGTTACGGACTCGGGGCTTTCCGCCCTAAGATTGTGACCGGGCAAGGGGATTGAGACGTAAGGGGAATACGGAGACTGGCGCACTTGTCGGCTGCCAGAGAGGTAATCTGTGGACGCGGTGTGCGGGCAGTTGTCTTTAAGTCGGGCGGAGTCCGTACAGCTGTGCAGCACCGGTAAATATCTCATCTCCCCTGGATCCTCTACGAGCATGCGCCCAGCCGGGGAATCACCCCATTAGCAAATAAAGTAAATGAATGAATAAATCAAATCTCCATGGTTGCATATAATAAAAAGTAAATTTAAATAACAATAATCCATGAGCAGCTTGCCCTTTGTTTATCTTTGAAGACAAAAATATATAATTATATTTAAGTGTAGCATCTTGCGAGTCTCCGTGGCTTAGGTGGCAGCACACTGGCCTCTCACCACTGGGCCCGTGGCTCAAATCCCGGTCACTCCATGTGAGATCTGTGCTGGACAAAACGGAGGCAGACAGTTTTTTCTCCGGATACTCCGGTTTTCCCTGTGAAAATATCATTCCAGCAACACTCTCCGCTATCATTTCATTTGTCATTCATTTAATCAATGCCCCAGAGGAGAGCGACAGGCTTCGGCAGCCGGCACAATTCCTATCCTCGCCGTTAGCTGGGGGCTTCATTCATTCCATTCCTGACCCGGTCGGAGACTGGAAGTGGGCTGTGGTTTTTCATTTAAGTGTAGCATCTGAGATCAGGAATCTCGATTCATATTGCAATGGTTAAGTATAACACGGACCTCTGGCTAGCCTCCTGTGGTTAGTGAAGAGGTTGGCACCAGTGAGCTATTTCGCTTTCGTGCTGAAGAGTCTCGAGTGTGGTGGTAATATTCAGCAGTTTTAATCTCTGTGTTGGTGAGTTAGCCGAGGTCGTTGCGGCATGACTGTTGGCAGTCGCTCACATCCGGGAGGCGAGGAGGTTCGAATCCCCCCCGCCGGCAACCTTGAAGATGGTCTTCTGTGGTTTCCCATCTTCCTTCCAGGCAAATGCCGGGGTTGGTCCCTAACTATAGGCCACAGCCGCTACCTTCCAACTCCTCGACCCTCCCTTCCAACTTTCCTCCCCAACGGTACTTGTAGCTCACCCACTGGGTGTCCGTCTCGAAGCAGCTACAAAACTGGCGAGCCGAACATGTCCTCGGACACTCCCGGCACTAAAAGCCATACGCTAAAAAAAAAAAATCTGTAAATCATTAAGTAATGTTTTTTCAAATTTACCGGTGCGACTGTGGTTTGGAAGTGCTTGTGCCGTAAGTGATATTCTCGTGATGTCTCTATAATAGTAATAATAATAATAATTCTTGTTACGGCTGTGCTCTAGAGATGAAACTCCTTAAGGCTTGACTGTCTTTTTTATGCTTACGTCTCAGTGTGATTAAGTATTTCTGCGTTTCAAAATGAGTTCTGTGGACGCCATTTTAAAAATGGTAGCAGAAAACTTTCTCTTGAGAGTAATTTTCACATAAATTTCTCAGTGTTGCTACCCTATGAAATTATTGTTGTAATACCGGTACCAAATGATAAAAACAAGTATTGAGGGCAGCTTTGGGATCTGACATCAAGAATATTGAGTAGCGATATTTTGGTTCCTTAGTTTAGGGGTTGCGACAACGCGGTCATGCAGCCCCGTGTACTTGTGATAACCGGTGTTAATTGTGATGACTGTATTAGTGTGTGTATCTGTTTTTTTAATTCAAGTAGTACTGCAACTTTGAATTTTTCAAATAGTTCCTACTTTTGCCGCCAAACGCCACAGTCAATGGCTACTAGGCCTAGTTCAGAACTTAACTACTAGATGCCACCACAGTCGGCTCTTGGCAACAAACGTAGCAACCTAAGAGCGTTGTTTACATTCTTAACCTATATAATTTAGTTTCACACAGGTGTAATTAGTGGAAAGTTTTTTAACATGCCATAAATCTATGACATGGGACCACCGGCTTTACTTCCCCTCCGAAGGAAGGCACACTGAGGGATTTTAACGCTCTTAAAAAATCCGCGGCTTCGGCCGGGTTTGAACCCGCTATCTTGGGCATAAGCTCAGCATGCTACCAACTATGCCACCGAGCGATATTTTCATTGCATATAAAAGTAACTTGATTCTAGGCCTACCGGTACTCTTTTTTCCTCTGTTAACTTATAAAAAGGTGTGTGAAAAATACTGTGATCGCCCACCCAGCCTAAGGGCTATTACACACACACCGGTTTTGACCGGCCGTCAATTTACCGGCCGGTATGATTTTACTTTCACACCAACCGGTTGAAGACGGTCAGTCATACGTCTGCCCTCCAAGCAAATGCCAGGATAGTGCGCTCCATATGGATCAAACGCGCATTATTGCCATGTGGCTATTGTACAGGCGGCGCCAGAAAAAGAGGAATAGAAGTCATTGGGTTCATCCCATAAACGCGAAAAGGGACGAAGTAGGTCTCTTTTATACGCTCTTCCAGGATCTACGAAAGGATGAAAAGAAATTCTTTAATTATTTTCGTATGTCCATTTCTACCTTTGATGATTTACATGAGCGATTAAAATATACTCTTGAGCGTCAGAACACCAAGATGAGGAATTGCATTCAACCTGTGCAGATGTTGGCTATTCCAATAAGGCAAGTCACACATTAGCTCTTTGATCAAGAATATTAATTGGGCATAGCCTAATGATGTACAGTAAGAAACTTACATGAGACATTTATTAGCTAATCTCATAGAGAGCTAAAGTCTATTGTTATCATTTGAAGAACTTGCACTTGATAATGCTGGAGATGCTCTGTCTGAGCGGTCTGAGTGACTGATATCTGATGCTGACATTGTTGTAGATTGATGTTGGCCAAAATTAGTGTAATATTGACCTACTGACGGACATTGCAATCCCGATGATCCGTGACTACTGCACGGGTGATTTGTTTGAACTTGAAGCGGCAGCCTGTTATTAAACGTGTTATTATATTGTAATGGTGTTTGCACATGGGATACCGGTGGAGATTGATGAAAGCTTTGTTGTCTTTTTGGACGCTTAATATTTTCTATAAGTTGAAGGACACCTATGTGTAAAATGACTTCATCACCATCAAATGTTTGTAAAGAAGGTATAATGCCGTTGAAGAAGGACAAGTGCCCATTTGGTTGGGTACTACCTTCTAGTGCCTTCAACATTTTTAACTCTAGTTCATCGGGTTTACGTCGCTTTCGGGAACCCATTCCGTTATTGGGCACTTTGAATTCCTCAGGACGTTCAGTAGAATCATTTGCTTCAATTGGGATATTGCCTTCCAAGCTATCCTCAGTACGTCAGCCTTCAGTCAGCTTCGTTAAAAATTTTAACTGGTCGTTGTAGACGTATTTCTTTACCTTGGAGGCTCCTGAACCGGTCCTTTTAAGTTCTTTTGACTTTCTGCATGATTTGACGAATGCATCTCTGATGTCTCCCCATTTCTTCATTATTTCCTTACCTATAAAGAATACACACACGTCACTCTCCTTGTTTCAGATACCTAGCAAGTGGATGCACTTTCACTGACCTTCACTACAGTTACAGAATTGGTATCTCAACAGCTAGTTGTATAGTTAGAGATGTGTTCAAGCATTTGGTCCACCTTACAACAGGAATGTTTACCTACACCTACAAAAGAGAGTTGAGAAGCAGTTGCTGCAGAATTCGAAAAGAGGGCTAATTTTCCGCACTGTCTAGGGTCAGTAGATGGGAAACATATCCGAATAATTTGTCCATCCAACAGTGGTTCGATGTTCTACAATTACAAGGATTACTTTTTTGTGGTTTTGATGGCTGTAGCAAACTCGAAGTATAGATTTTTTTATGTCAATATTTGAAGTTTTGAAAAGACTGTGATTCATCAATCTTCAAACAGTGTTCATTGTGGAAATCAATCTAGACGAAAGCCGCCAGAGAAAAAATGTCTTCCCGGAACAGAAAGCCCAAATGTGCCGTATTTCTTTGTGGGAGACGAAGCATTTGCACTACACAAACACCTACTGCGTCCTTATGGCGGATCCACTCTTACCAGTACATTGAAAAAAAGGATTTTCAATCATCGTCTTTGCAGAGCACGGAGATATGTAGAATGCACATTTGGTATTTTAACCAACAAATGGAGAATTTTCCATAGGCCCATAAATGTTAATCCTCATTTTGCCGTAGATATTGTCAAAGCTTGCGTTGTCCTACATAACTTCGTTCGTGACAGAGATGGTTATGAGACTGAGGAAACAATGACAATAACTGGATTAGAAGATCTACCATCTGAACAAACAGCACGAGGTGGACTGGGAGCAAACAACTTGAGGAATGTTTTAGCTGATAATTTTTTAACTGATATTGGTGCTGTCCAGTGGAAAATGTCAAAGGTGTAAGACCTAGCAGTGTTTGTGTAATATGAAATTAGTTCTGTAGTAAATATAGTACAGTAGTTATATAGGCATTGATTGTAATAAGAGTTACGTACCAAAAAGGTTCCTTTCGTTATCACTCAATTCTACGAAATCCTCCTTCAGTCCTTCACATACTTCTATCCACGCCTTCCGTGTGCCATCACGATCGTTGTAGATATCACTCGACTTATCCCACAGCACAGGTCTGGCCTCAACCAACGATATCAATTGTTCAATATCAATTTCAACGTCCTCCATAGTTTTCACAACTCTACGTTCTGATGAGACCAGGCAGAATTCTGATTGCCGTGCCGGTGTGTGTGAATGCATGCATACCGTCACGTACACCACTACACGGCCGGCGGGTAACCGGGTCTACAGTGAGTGTGTCCGGCTGATACCGGCACGTCACCGGGGACCGGCATTTATGAAAGGTTTAATGCCTTTACATAGTTCACCACTTCGTCCGGCAGGGACCGGCCGGTCGAAACCGGTGTGGGTGTAATAGTCCTAACAGTATGTCGGCCGCCACTGGTTTATAGTCATGTGTAGTTCGCGAACGAACTAGTTCGGAAGAGCGGGTCCCACAGGCGAACTACCGAACTAGTTCCCAGATCCCTCGCTTGTTAGTTCGTTCGATCTTTTTCCGCTGACCTACGTGTAACAGGGCGAGTCCGCCGTAGCTCGTCACGTCACCACTCATTGCACAATCACATGCGCTTTGTTTCGCTCAGTCAGTTCAGTTGATTGAGTGTATGTATTGTTAGTGGCAAGATTGTCAAGTTTTGGCGCGCTGAATGTTCAATGTTGGTTTATAATAATAACAGTATAAAACACTACTAGTGCTAACACGCTAATAGGTAATAACTATCTTATATTTGTAATGTAATACAGTGGCGGTTCATAAATTGAAGTTACATATAGTTAACTGATTTAGATGTGGGGATAATCCTACAGTTTTATTTAACTTTAGGATTATTTGAAAATATGTCAAATTATTAGTCACGATTTTATGGTGAATAAAAACCACAATAGCGGTGTAAAAACTAAGGGCAAAGCGGGATAAAAGCGGTGAATAAATGCCATTGCTTACGGTGTAGAAAAACGGTTTACTAGACTATATACATACTTTTGCCTTATGTTGCAATGAAGGAAACAACAAACACACTAAGTATGGCTGGGTTTACAGTATTCATTTGCTGTTGAAGTAGTAACTCTGTACTGTTTCTTTCTAAGTTATCATTTGACAGGTTGGTACGCTTGTCAGACAAAATATCATTGTAGGCAGAAAGGGCCCTTTCACTGTCAACATTTGAAATGGAAATGTACAGAGATTGAAGACATTTCACAGCTATAGGATATTCCTCTAACATTCCCTTCAATACATCTTCAACTACATTACCATCACTACATGAAAAAGATTTACAGGTGATTTGCAGTTTAATGTAGAACTTCAAAAAGTCATGAGAATTCACTCCAGCAAAAAGGGGGATTTTCTCTATCTTGTTGAAGAGAGATGACTCTATGTTCACAGTTCTTAGCAGAGGCAGATGAAACAGTGAGGAGAGTGAATTAAAAATCTCATAAGCAGAGTCTTTTGCCAGCATAGATCTGAGAGTTTTGTGTGACATGCATTGGCAAGGGCTACAAACCTTTTTTCAGCACTTTTCTTTCTATCGCTTGATAGTTCATTCAATGCCTTCAATGTGTCTGGTTTCATCACTAGTTTTTCGATAACCGTGTACTCAGAAATGAGTTAATTTACCATTGGAACAACTTTATGTGCCAAAGCATAATTAGAACCCTCGAAGCAAGTTATCTTTTCAGAAGTTGAGGCACAGTGTTCTTTCACAAAACTTGATTTTACTTCACTTTCACTTAATTTTTGAAAGTATTTAACACTTTCAGCATCACTCTCCACTGTTTTAAAATACTGAACAAAGTCCATGACATAGTCTGCCAAGTAGGAAACTGATGTGAACCATGTATTCCACCTTGTGATAACTGGTGAGGGAAAGAGCTTTATATCCTTTTCTCCTGCAAGAACCTAATATACCTATGCTTCCGTTTTCTTGTATTAAGAAAAGCTTGCTTTGTTTTGGTAACACACTCATTCACACAATGAAGTTTCTTCGGCCAGATTCCTGCTACTAAAAGCTTGTGTGCCAAACACTCAATGTGAAGAAGGTTGTCCGATATCAAACCTTGTAAAGTTTGCACACACTTTTTCATATATCGTGCACCATCTGTTGAAATACCTATGATATTTTTGTATTCAAGTTTATGTCTCTTAATAACCTCCACTATGGCTTTAGAACATTCCTGCAAGTTAACATTCTGAAGCATTAGGACACCACCTACTAGCACTTTAGGAGTCTCGCTACTACCCTTGGGAAGAGTTCTAAATAGCACAATGAACACGGCTCGACCCATCCTATCTGTGGTTTCATCACAGTGTAGAATAACATGCTGATTCTTTAATTTCTCACTACTTGATTCTTCTTTTCTTGATGTAATAGGGGCAAATATTTCTTTCGTAACCAGTCAGCTGTGGGAAAATTTCCACTTCCTAAAACAGTGTAATGAAAAAAATCTATTAGCAAGCAAATCATTTTAATTTAAAATATTAATAATTCAGACTTATTTGTTGTTTATGATATGAGCTTAAAAAGTATTTAAAAGTAAACTAAGTCATTACTACACTTTCTAGTATCCCACATCACGTTTCCATGGTGGCTGAAAAACTTTCAGCTGTAAATGTCACGGCGGGTTGGTGGATTCTCGGCAATCGTAAAAGAATTACCTTCCCTGATCCCTCCCTTATAAAATTCGTTACATAAAACTACGTCTTTCCACCCATTATTTTTATCGCTACGAAAAGTGGGGCTGCGGGATACTGGTAAGTGTAGCGGCATCCGAAAAAAAATTAACTCGCCTGGTATATGTTTGTTCATCCAATCCTTCATTGTTGGATGATCTAGCTTTTCTAAAGGAATGTTGGCACTCAAAAAGGCCTCCACTGTTGACATTACAAATTCGTCGGAGTGATTTCACACTTTTTTGGCATTCCCGACCGCCTCTTGAACTGATATCTGTCTTTTGGTACCTCCTTCAGTCAAAATCCTTTTCTTCTTTTTGTGATTTTTACTTAAGTTGTGTTTCACACATGAATCGCAACGCTTCCAATCTAGTCTAATGTTGCAGAATTTGCACATAACTATCTTCTGCCGCGCATCGAAAACATGATGGCCTTAGTCTTTAAACTCGTCAGCCCTATCAAAACACGTCGTTATTTTCGGCATTGCGAATTCACATTAGAAATAGAAATTTCAACCAATACAAATCACAGTGCACCCTCGTCATGGAGGAAGGAATAAGAGGAGATGCCCTGAGCTCGTTTGAGTGAAGCCAAGTGCTGCACCCAAAGTGGGCGTAACCTTATCCTGTATTCGGTGTTCCGTGACTTGCATGAGGCATTGTGCATGGTGTTTTCTGAGTTATCCTTGCAGGATATCTTTCCAGCCTTTTCTCACCTTAACTCATGCTGGAACAGTAGTGATAAGTTATAGGCTATATATAAAACTCTTCAATTCTAATCTCAGCATGTTTACCCTTCATACTAAAAAAGCCATTTCTCTGCAAATCCCAAATTATCAAACAGCTGTCGGTCAATAATTACGGTAGGCCTACGTTATGAATCAATTCGAGGCTAATCACCAAGTTTCTACCCCCAAAAACAAAATACCGTACGGTACGGTACGGTACGTACCAAAACGTATAGGCTATAACTTTCCGTATTTTTGTGCAAATATGGGTCCCTTTTTAGGCCCAAGTGTTCTGTTTATTAATTTTAAGGTTCGTATTCTTGAATATCAAAATATGTACGAACAATGAGTGAAAGTGGCTGTGCTCGAAATTAGGCCTAAAAACTGATGAATGCCTCAACACCAAAGAACTTAAAACTAAATTTGGTGTAAATACCGTAATTAGTTCGGCATCATTATTTCCCAAGATGTTCCTTCTTTAGTATAACTCGCACCTGTATTCAATTTAATCAGTGTTTCAGTGTATTATCACGTTTTACCGCGTCTTTCTTACAAAACTAGCCTTGCAAACGTGCTCTCATATTTCTAATTGATTGGCTTTTAAAACGATAACGCAGATTATTTCTGTCAAGTACCGTGATATACAGTGTGTATTCTGCCTATCCAAGAAAAAATCTTGATTTGTCATTGCAGTTTTATGTCACTAAAATCCAAGACTACTTTTTTTTTTGTAGTTGGAGTGCTTTGCGGCTTTAAGCATAGGGACAGCCATTTTCTTGCTCGCCAAAGTGGGCGTGCCGTTTAGCTTCAGCAGCTTGCACTAGGCAGCGCAGTGAAGGCATCTCCTTCCGTTCTTTCCTCCATGACCCTCGTGGTCAGCAATGCGCAGCCCAACTCTCTCACTTGTCTCCCAGTACGACAGGATAGCCAATATTGAAACTGTGTAGTAATTTCCTGCTACGTGATGTTAGGATATGCTTAGGCCCGTATCACACGACACTCGCTAGCATGGAAGCTGTTGTGATCGCTGGTATAAAATCTTGTATGATTCTGTTCATCCTCGCCCGTACACCTGCTATTATGGCTGAAGTGTATCACACGCTAGCATTTCGTGCTCCAAGTTGTAAGAAATAAAACATGGAGGACGGTTGTCGATTGGGGGTAACATTTACAGTCAATTCGCATTATTAACGCAAAGCGGTCGTGAAACTTGCTTTAAGTACATTTGAAAACATGCCTGGTACTGAATGAGTGCATGCCAATCAATATTTAAGATCTAACTGTAATAATTGGTGTATAAACATACGCGCTAATAAGGAGCATAACAAAATATGTTAACGTCTGTTTCAAAAGTGTGCAAATGGTATCGCGCCTGCTTACTGTTTTGAAGATCCCGGGCTCAAGTCTATCCAACGGCGAACATTTTTACTTCTTTTTAATTATTTTATGTCGCCTCCGTAGCGTAGCGGTCAGCATAGTTAGCTGCCACCCCGGAGGTCCTGGGTTCGATTCCCGGCTCTGCCACGAAATTTGAAAAGTGGTATGAGGACTGGAACGGGGTCTACTCAGCCTCGGGTGGTCCAAATGAGTAGAGGGGGTAGAGGGTGGTTTTCCGTGGTTTCCCACTACGTCTTCGGGCAAATGCCGGGATGGTACCTACTGTAAGGCCACGGCCGCCTCCTTCCCTCTTCCTAGCCTATCCATCCCAATCTTCCATCCCTTCCCATCCCTCATGAGGCCCCTGCTCGCTTTGCAGGTGAGGCCGCCTGGGCGAAGTGCTGATCACATCTCCCCAGTTGTATCCCTCACGACCAGATGTTCCAAGCTCCAGGACACTGCCCATAGAGGCGGTAGTGGTGAGTTCCCTCGCTGAGTCCGTGGGAACCACCAACCTAGAGGGTAAATTGACTAAATAATATATATATTTTATTATATCCTCCTCAAATGTAGGAACAAGGGAAGCTGTACTAAGTCTTAGGTTGATTTTGGAAGGTAGAATAAGGAAAAATAAGAGAACGTTCATGGCATTTGTAGACTTAGAAAATGCTTTTGATAACGTTGATTGGACTAAATTGTTTGACATTTTGAAATTGGAATAAAGTACAGGGATAGGAGGGTGATATACAATATATACAGAAACCAGACAGCAGTCATTCGAGCTGAAGAAAATGAGAGAGAAGCTGGTATTCAGAAAGGTGTAAGGCAAGGCTGCAACTTATCACCCATACTTTTCAATCTTTACATTGAACAAGCAATGAAGGAAATTGGAGAAAAATTTAAAGTGGGAGTGAAGATTCAAGGAGAAATAATTTCAACTCTGAGATTTGCTGATGACATCGTCATCTTGGCCGAAACGCCTGAGGATTTGAATGAGTTTTTGAATGGTATGGACTCCGTCTTACGGAATGAATACATGATGAAAATTAATAAATGTAAAACAAAAATACTGGAATGCAGCCGAAATAAATCAGAAACCTGTATGGACATCAAATTGGCAGGTGAAAAGCTGAAGGAAGTAGGAGACTTCTGTTACTTAGGAAGCAAAATAACCAGTGATGGACGAAGCAAAGAGGATATAAAAGTAGGTTGGCTCAGGCAAGGAAAGCCTTTCTACAAAAAAGGAATCTGTTGACATCGAATATAGATTTAGGTATTAGGAAGTCATTTTTGAAAGCCTTTGTCTGGAGCGTGGCGCTTTATATTACGAGTAAAATTCAACCAGTAGCCCTAAATGCAGAAATCAAATCAAATGTCCTAATATACCAAATCCTACACAACAGAATCCACACAAATTTAAACTTCACTAAACAATCTGATTTACACGCTTACAAAACTAGACATGCAGATGACATAACACTTTTCCATATCAATTCCAAACAATATGGCAGTAATAGCATTAAGTATAGTGCCTTTGTAAAATTCAATGGACTACCAGAAAATATAAAAATTGCACCTAGCCTACCAATCTTTAAAAGGAGGCTAAAACAGTTTATGTGGAATTATTATAAAATGTCAGTTTGAAGAAATTTCATAATCTGAGAAGACAAAAGAAGAACACATTGTGTACAAAAACTTATGAAAGCTACAAAATGTTGTATATATTTTCATACTGAAAACTTTGTAAACTAAACATTGTATTGTAATTTGTCGCCAACAAGTTAAAACTGTACAATTTCTTTGTATATGAGTCTTTGGCTCGTTAAGGGATTAATAAAATGCATTATTAAACTTGGACTACTGGTGCAGCAGAAAAGAGGAAAATTGAAGCATTTGAAATGTGGTGTTACAGGAGAATGATGAAGATCAGATGGGTAGATAGGGTGACAAACAAAGAGGTATTAAGACGAGTTGGAGAGGAGAGATGTTTCTGGCGACTGCTAATGAAGAGAAGAGATAGGTTAGTAGGACACATAGCCTACTAAGACACCCAGGAATAGCAAGCTTAGTTATGGAAGGAAGGGTTGAGGACAAGAACTGTAGGGGTAGATCAAGGTTAGAATATGTTAAACAGATTGCTTCGGATGTAGGGTGTGGTAGCTATGTAGAGATGAAATGATTAGCTCAAGACAGGGAGGCATGGAGATCTGCATCAAACCAGTCAAAAGACTGAAGACTCAAACAACAAACAACACGTCGTGCAACAATATTGCAACTTAGTTTTGTCTACATGATCTACAAGGACGATAGTAAACATGTTTTCTCTCATAAAAATCTATTTTCCCTAAATACTGTTTAAAACCATGGCGGATACTATTCGAGATAACTATTAGAATTTAAACAGTTCAAAATTTATCCCAGAATAATAATAATATGACACGTTCTGATATTGGGACCTGTTAAGGAAGGTAATGAATACAGAAGGCGGCCTAATCAAGAGCTCTACACGTACTGTGAAAGAATCACGGATGTTGTTAGAAAACGACGTCTAGCATTTTATGGACACGTCTACAGGATGCATCCTACCAGGTTGACCAATCAGCTCCTCGGCTACTGGCAAAAGCGGAAGACCAAGTCACCATGGTTGTGGGAAGTGAGCAAAGATCTGCAAAAACTTGGAGGGACGGAAAGAGTCTTAAAAGACCGGACATCTCTCAGGAAGAAGCTTCAGCAATTGACGTTCCAGGACAAACCGCCAAGAAAGAAAACAGGTGCCCTCTGGACCCAGGAGAGGAGGGAACAACACAGCCAGAGGCAAGGATGATGTAAGTATAAGGCCAGAGGATGCGTAACTACTGGGCAAACATCAAAGCCCACTCCAAATGTAACAGTTGAACGTCGTGGTCCATAGATGGCCTATTCGAAACAAGAAGAAATATGACACGTTCTGTATTTACTGGACATTCGCGAACTGAATCGAATGTCGGAGGCAGGTCGGTCGCGGCAAGGGTGATAGACTTCATATAGCCTAATGATTGTGTTGAATGTTGTTGGCAATTCTAGGCGGGCTCTTTTTGAAGGACATGCATTTTTAGACGCCAAGCACATAATTATGTGCGGGAAAGTGCTTGGAACAGAAGATTTTATGAGACTTGAAGCTTTATGCTTACAAACTAGTAATTCGAAAGGAGTACCTTATCCGATTCAAAATAAAATCCGGTTACCAGTTGCCTAGTTTTTTTTTTGTTTGTTTTTTTTGTTGTTTTTTTTTCCAGGAAAATGTACGTAGGCCTAATAAGCGTGGAGTCGGTACACTGCTTTACGTACTTAGGTAAGTAGATACATTTAAATTTGAAAGATATACCGGTAGCCTAATACTGTCGAAGTATCAACGACTGTAGCTTAGCCTACAAGTTGACTACCGTATAAAGATTTTTTAAATGTTTAATAGGCGCCTGATTATAAACTTAAAAGACCAGAGCCTCACAGATTTGAAGCAGCAATGGGGCAAGTTAAAGAAAGACGACCACATGTAGGCCTACGATAAAGCGAACCCTAAAAGTAATTTTTGCCACATGGGAAGAACAGCTGTCAAATAGACCTTGCTAAGTCACCTAGTTTGTAGTGCAGGGCAGAATGTAGGGTACTGGTTATTGTATTTATTAATATATAATTCTCCCTTGTAAAATGCCAGCCGCATGCGATCATATCCTTCGAAATCGGCTTTGCGACGCGAAGTAATTGACTCTATTCCGTCAGAAAAGTTTTCTTTTTGTGGAAGTAATGCATTGATATGGCAATTATTGTATGATACACCGGCAGTTCAGTGTTATAAAGGCATGGATTAATTTCGTACCTTTCAATAAGCGAAGAAATAACCTCATTTGCCCAAGGACGTGACATCCTGTGTTTATGAAATACGTTGCCTTCGAGAAAACGATTAACCAAGATTACTTGGAGATGCTACCGCTAGGATCTCTGCAAGGGCAGATTGGCTCAGGTGCTGAACCCTCCATACAATCTTCCAGCGAAAATAGCACCGGACCAGTTACTGAGTTGCCATGAAGGCCGTCATAGAAGGCAGAATTTAGTATAGAATTAGGCTTTAAACGCTTAAAAAATACATTTTAATTGGGTTCTACCAGCTATGCTAACAAGGTGAAAACCACTGAAGGCTCGCGATATCGCACCAAACCGTGTAGACATAATAAACAAACCGATTTCGTGATGTTGCAAATACGGACGTACATCGCAAATAAGGTGGAATTTCGCGTTTAGTCGTGAGGACAAATGCAGTGCTTTATGATCAAACAATATTAAACACACATTTAAAACACCTTTGATGCACTTCTAAACACATTTCACATTTTCGCGATACACCATAAAATCGTGTCTCTACCAATTATTTAGAAAATCGGCGAAATGGATTAACATTTTAATGAACTGGTTGATATTTACTTTTGTCGATATGTGGTGATACAACTACTTTTTACCTGTTTTTAAGAAATGAACATTATGATGATTCGCAAAGAAAAGCGAACTTATATGAACAAAAACTCTGAACTAAAAAAAAAACTATTCCTCCCATTTATAATAACGTTTTATTGCGCACAAGTTGTGCAAAATTACAAATAACATGCAAGGAAAGATGCACTTCAGCCTATGAAGTGATCTATGATGGGTTTCCCTCTATTCCTACAATGAAGAACGTGATAACGTTCACAGATTCCGTCACACCAAGGTAAGTAGACTATAAGGTAGGACACTCCGGTGCCTCTCGCTCCCATTGGCTGATAAGCTGTGACACAGCTCGGATGAAGCAGGCGCTTGCCAGCTGATATTTACAATGCATTCTTACGGGAAACACAGTCATATTTCGCTTCTCTTTTCCGCTCGTGGTATTCAATCACAATAATGGCAATATGCGCATTATAAAGAGAATGGTATAAACAATATATTGCAGTGGTTTATAATGCGAAATATACTTCATAAACACACACAAAAAATATTTTAGATTAACTACGCTACCGCACCTAAGTATCAGCTGAGCTTAAAAGAAGCCTCACAAAACACAATAAAAGACGTGCAAAGGATGGAAATACAAAATTTAGCAATAGCGATAGGCTACATAATCATGCTTTAGCGATCCTGCGGTGTAGCCAAGCGCGTTATATTGCTCACTACGACCGCGATGGGAAGCTGTAGTAAGTCAGGAGTTCAGAGGTTCAAATCCCGGCGCTGACAGCGGCTTTCCACACTCTCTCCAGGCAAATGCCGAGATAGTAGCCTACCTTGTTTCAAGTTCCGGAGCACTTACCCCATTCCCGTCCCTAATAATTACGGTCACACACACATTACAACAGTCACCTTAAAAGCACGGATTACAAATTGAAGACAAGTACACGGAGCTGATGATCAAGATGTCCCAGTCCCAACAACATACATTATTAATGTAACATTGGTATGAAAATGATCAGTTTATAAACACTTACCTTTTATGCGACTTGAGTTTTAGATGACGAAACGACTCAGAGTTTGTTCTTTATTGCTGCATATTTCTCCAGTAATTTGATCTTGATATGCCTATTCAGGTGATGGATTCTGATAAAAGTCCTTGTCCTCACGTATAAACGAATTATCTTCTCATACACTTCCGGAGATTTTGATTTTATTAAGATGGTCAGGTAGGTCATTACATTTTTCTTTTTAATATAGTTCGTCCATGAAAAGAACCGAACAAAACTTCAAATTCAATCATTTTATGGAGCCACTCATGTGTTGGACGAGTAAGTCCCCTTTGAAATGATGGGTATCCAATCATCCCTGCTCTCGTCTGTTACACACAAATTTTCCCCCTTCACACTTAAACTCTCATCAATGAACCTACTCTTGAATGCCACATAACCGGCAAAGTACTTAAGTGCATCTAGCGAAACGTCATCTTCACTGGAGAAGTATTACCGATGCAACTGGTAGCAAGTTTTAATTTTCAGCTTCTGCCGAGCACGTTAGATGACTCAATACCAAGATAAGTAGACTATAACTCAGATGCTCACAATATTACAAAGACATTTTTATCGGTCTAGCAATAAAGCGGGGACCGGCAAAATGCGCACGTAGCCGGGTGACTAACAGCCGAGAGATTACATTAATGCAGCTGCTATATTGCTAGATAATATAATTAATGTTATTGGTTGAACGTCCCTTTTAACTGCTGCTTTTAGAGACGCCGGGGTGCCGGAATTTTGCCTCTAAGGGGATCATTATCGAGCCAGTAAATCTGTTAACACGGCTCCCTCGCATTTGCTTACCCTCAAATGCCAGCCGACTGCACCAGGATTCGATCCAGCAACCTTGGGCATAGCAGGCGAGAACGTTACCGCTGAGCCACGCAGCCAGCCTATATATTACTACACCGATAAGAAAGACCCTATAGTTTCGTAAACGTGAGAGTACTTTTGTAACTGTACCACAACTTCCTGCGAGGGTGTGCTTGATCCTAGAAAAGGTTAAGAACTGAGAACTACGATATTTAACCTATTTAAAAGATGTGCATTTGTATGATCTATGCATATTATGAGAGTCCAGAATACTCTCACGTTTCAAGTTATTTGCACGATACAATGCCAAAGAATTTAAGTGTCCAATGCAATTAGCTTATTGATTATTTAGCATTTTATTATATTCCTTATTTAAAACTACAGTACTTTTCAAGAAGTAGTAAATCAGTTGGGTGCAGCCCAAAATATTCATTTGAGGTGTTTGGACATCGTGGCCATTTAGCCCCGTGCAATTGGGTGTGTGTTAAATTTGTCTGGTAACCTGTGTTATTGTGGTGTCTTCGTGTAGTTGTAAATCAGATGAGGATTGAGAAGAAGGCAGCCGTGGCCTAAGTTAGGAACCAACCCGGCAGTGGCAACCCATGGAAAACCACGTCCAGGCTGGCTGAGGTGGGAATCGAACCCACATCTTCTCAGATTTGCCTCACGAGGCTGAGTGTACCCGGACAGCCACGAATACTAACTGCTACACTACGTGGTGGTCACACAGTAGTCTGACTTGGGACTCCGATAACCGTTTAGCACTTGGTTCAATGTTGTTTACCTCACTCATTAATTTTCAACATTACCATTTTGGAGTTCTGTTTATTAGTTTCACGTAAACGTGAATCTTGGGATTATGAACCACAGGACCTCCTTTTTTACGTGGAATCCGAACCACAGGACATGGCATTTCACTTCGAAAATCTCACATGCATTGACCGGGTTATTTTATCAGTCTCCTGACAGGAGGGTAGCAAGTTTAATGGTACAGACTGTAGTGATACGCCCTTTATAGGGTATTAGTTGACTGCAGAAGGGCATGCGAGGACTACCACATGCATATTTCTCTTCAAAAGCGTCCCTTTTTGTTGCTAGAGACAGCTGAGAACTGTTTGTTATACATGGTCGCCACGACAGTACCCAACCGATGACGTCACACATCAGTCTATGCTCTGGCAAGCCGAAGCGCGGAGCCCGGAGTGGCTCCCCCTGCCGTCACACAGCTCACAGACACAGGCCGGGTCCCTTGGGCCGGGTCCGGATAATGGAATGTCTTTGTCTTGCACATTCTGTGACATTTTTTTTATCATAGTAGCGCTTCGGTGGTTAGATCATGAACTATGCATATTTGAGTGCTAATCTGTGGAATCCATGGAGGAGGATCTAGCGGTAGAGGAAGTGGCTTATCTTAGAAAAGGCAAGAGGATGAGATATATGAACACTGGATGTGTGAGGATATTTTAAAAATCATTATTGTAGGTTTGGAGATTATGATATGTGTATGTGCTTGTATAAGTGAACTGGAAGATTTTGTTACACTGAATGAACGTGTCTGGATTGTTTATCATTGCTGGTCCCGTAATGCTTTTAGTAGAGAAGATTGCTTTTAATAAAGAAAGATCTTGGAAATCATATCCTTTTACTGGAGCAAAACAAATATTTCTCCTCAAACCGTAAATAACATTCCCTGTAACTTAATTGATTGCATATTGCAGAAGATATCTAAACTTGCTTTCCTCACTGATGGTATCTTGGTTGGTATTCAGAAATACCCTACCCCTTGAGATTGTAGAGGACTTGTGTTTCTATTTCATTGAACAAGAGATTGATTGATTACTCATAGATTAAATTTGTATATGAGTTGGCGCCCACCCGGATTTTTCTTCTTATCCATAAAACTTTTTCAGGTGTTACTTTAATGGTGGGATTGGTTGTTGGTTCTTATATTTACCCTTTCAGTAATAATTTTAACATTCCTTTTAATAACAAAAACTTAGGGGACCCATTAGTAAAAACATTACAATTCTATGGTGGAAACCGTGCACAGCCAAAGAGGTCACAAAGTGCCGCAAGTCCTGGTTCGGTTCCATCCATGCTCTGTTGATCATAGCCTCGGTCGAGTAGAATTCTTCCCAGATTTCACTTCTTTTCAACGTTCTTTCTGCTAGAACCCTCTTCCAGCAGGTCGTAGTAGGCAAAGCGAACTTGAATCTGAAAACCTCCATCAAGAAGGATTCCCGAGTGAGCACATACACTAATCTTGATCGCGTGTATTTGGATACTCCAATGACAGCCTTCAAGTATCTAGCCTTTACCTGTTCCAATGTTCGGAGGTCTCCTATGCTTAACTTGTCCCAAATTATCTCTATGCCATACGTGAGGATTGGAACAATTTTTGCATCGAAGAGTGCAATGGCG
Organism: Meconema thalassinum; assembly: GCA_946902985.2. NCBI lineage: Eukaryota > Metazoa > Arthropoda > Insecta > Orthoptera > Tettigoniidae > Meconema > Meconema thalassinum. The sequence continues at coordinate 128,101,558 of OX336388.2, forward strand.
GATCTCAAGGATAATCTTATAATGGCTCTGACGTCACATATAGCCTTGGTAGCTGCTGTCGCTCTTTGTTTTACGTGGATTTTGAACGAGTTCATTGTCGTTTGTAACGTTACGCCCAGATATTTAAAGCTATCGACAGTCTTCAGTGGTGTACTATTGAAAAATATTCTCTGTTCTTGGGAAACACGTCCACCCTTCCTGAAAATCATATGCCCGGTCTTCTCTGTATTAACTTGCAATTCATTCTTATCTGCCCATTTCTCCAGAGCATGGGTTGCAATTTGGAGGCCCCTGATGTTCTGCGACCCCAAAACCATGTCGTCGGCGTAAAGGTATATCTTCGTTTCCTTTGAAACTTCTCTGACTGCATGAACAATATCGTGCGTGGTGACATTGAACAGCAGGGGACTGAGGGGATCTCCCTAAAGTACGCCGTTCGTTTGTATGATCTGTCTGGAAATGGTTACGTTGTCGGAGATTTTTATATTATTGCTCCTTAACATGTTATGAACCAGAATTGTGAGTGCTTTATTTTCTGTCGCTATCGAATTCAGTTTCGTGGAGATGATGGTCCTGCTTAGATTGTCGAAGGCTTTCGAGAAATCAATAAATACTGCATGGAATTTTCCTTGAGGTGTTCTAAGGGTATTCTCTATGTCATCTTTGAGATTTCTAATTGCCTGAAGCGTGTTTCTCCCTCGTCTAAAACCAAATTGCTCTTCTGGTATTTTAACGTCGATTTCTTCAGTGAGTCTGTTCGTCATGAGCTTTGTAAGTATCTTTAATAAATTGCTTTCTAGGGCAATCCCTCTGTAGGAGTTGGGGTCACACACATCTCCTTTTCCTTTGTGTAGTACCTTTATTGTAGAAGTTTTCCATGACAATGGGATGTCTCCTGATTGTAAGCATAGGTTCATTAGGTCTGTAATAGCTGGGAGTAATACCGTAACTGCTGTCTTAATATGCTCATTAAAGATACCGTCCGGTCCGGGGGCTTTTCAGTTTTTCAAAACAGACACAGCATTTCGAACCTCCTCTGTCGTGAACGAGCAGATATTGGAGCCGTCAGGGTAGATTTCTTTCTTATGATAAGCTGTTGTGGATCCATTCTGGTTCAGAATAAGTGTAAAATGTTCCTCCCAGGCTGAGATATCGATTTTTCCTGCAGCTTGTGTTTTCCGGGGTCTGAGAGCTAAGTAAGGGTCTTTCTTTGCTTCCTCCACCATCCTGTATGTTTCGAGTTCGATGAAGTCATTCCGAATTTTCTTGAGTAAATTCTTATATTTCTTTCTCAGGTGACTATACGTTTTTATAGGTCTTCTTGCTAACCTTTGCTTTGTGAAGGGCATGCAATACTCTTTCCTTTTCTAAGTAGCAGGTTTTATTAAACCATTTTTGTGATTTTCGTTCTGTTTTTGTGGCGGTTGAGGATTGAATTAAATTCTCTAGCACAATAGCAGCAGAATCGAGATCGTTCGCTTTTATTCTATCATTAAAGTGGGTGAGTTTGTCTGTACATTGCAGGAGCACACTTTCATTCAACTTTCTGGAGATATTCTTTGTGATACATTTCTTATTCTGAACATTAGCATTACCAGTAATTACGAAGCGTGCCACAACATGACGTTTCTTAAGTGGTGCTTCTGCTCCTGAGGAACGAACTTTGTAGTCCAAAAATTTCATCCCGACTCCTCTGAAGAAAATAAAATCTATTGTACTACTCCCATTGTATGCGAAATACGTTTTGTCATCTTTTTTATTGACGAGGGTAAATCCTTCTTCTTCCATTAACAATAGTAATTCTTTGCTCCTGATGTCAGTATCTAATCTGCAGTTGAAGTCACCAGCAATGATTACATTGGTTTTAGGGTTTGCTTTCGTTAGTGCAGTCAGGACCGTTGTTATGACATCCTCTAAGGATGTTGAAGGTTCTATATAAAGGCCTATGAGTGTTAAGTTCTCTAATTTGATTATTATGGTCTCCTCGTCACTGTAGGCAGCTAGTAACTTTCCAATTGTGGGTTTGAAGTAACAGGAAATACCTCTCATAGGTCTTCCTCTTGGTCCTTGGGTAGAGAGGACATGCTCTGAGTAAAATCCGGTAATATGTATTGCCTTGGTCGCAAAAGTTTCAGTTAAGATGAGAATGTCTTGTTTATCAAAGATATTTCTCGGGGATAGGTCGATGATGCTCTTTAATCCTTCCACATTAGTAGATTAATCCGCAAATCTTGCTCCTTGCCATTTGGAGCGAAAAAGACGATATCTTCTAATAAGAGCTCCTGTTGGCCAGAGTTCAGGGATGACAACTTTGTTGAGATCTGTAATGGGGATTCCAACTTTGAAGGATTTGAGTGTACCTTTGGATTGAAGTTCTTCACAATCATATATCTCGTCTACTTGCAGCTTCTTTAGATGGCTCACTATTTTGTCAGTGGTCGCACTCGGAAGTAGTCGTCCAATGTACAGCCATGCTCGATGTGATACTGCTTGGAGTTCATCATATTGTCTTTCCTTTTCTTTTTCTACAGGATTATGTTTAGTCCCTATGATTGTTGGGGTATGAATTAACTGAAGGTTGCCCCTACGTCGTCGACCTACGGCCTCAGACCATTTTGTTTCGTCAGATGGTTGTTCTGGACTGGAAGGGAATCCTTCATCTCGTGAGGGATGGGCATCCGTTAATTCTCGACTTAAGGGAGCAATGGAATCCGTAACTTTTCGACTAAAGTGAGCATATGATTGTGCTGGCAAATCTATTTTTTCTGTCATACAATTAGGATTGACTTCAGCTCTGGTGCCTTTCCAGGTCAACATATTACTTTTCTGAACCAACTCTTCCTTAGTGTTTTGATAATTCTTCTTTTCTTGTGTGCGGTGAGATATCTCAGCATTACTTATTTCCGATAATGTGTCCTCCAGCTCTCCGTCGTTAGAGCCTATGGAATTCTTGATTTCATTATTTTTCCCGGTGGATCCTTTGGTGTCCCTGAGTATCCCCATGTGCCTGTGATCCTAATTGGCATTGGATATTTATTTTACTTTGTTGAATTTTGTGAACTTGTTCACTAGAACTACCTTCTACGGCAGCCTGATTTAGCTTATGAATTTCATTAGACAGACTAATTTTGCATTGACGTCAGCTTTAATCGATTCTAATTCATCCCGTAATCCCTTACTTACTTTGAATAGTTGAAAGTCCTGATCTCATTTGTAGCACAACCATAGAAGTTTTGACCTCCTCTTGTTGGATGATTTAAGTGCATTGAACTCCTAGTAGTAGGTAATCTGTGCATTGGATGTTGATACATGTTGAATGCTTACGTCAGGCATAATTATTATGGGGAATCCAAGAGGGCGGTGACAAAATGCCAAACTTGTATCCGATATCCAATAAAGAATTAAATTAGTCTCCTACTTTACGATTCTACAGGACTTCCCCAAACAGTATTAGATCCTTACTTACGTCTATCTTAATATTATTCACTGGTTTATAATCACACGACGTCGTCTGGTATTCCACGAAAATCGACTGCTTATACGTCACGGATTACATAGAGATAGCAATTATGCCATAAAGATAATGTACCCCAACGGTTTCAGATAATGAATATCACGAAGCAAGTAAGAAATGAAACGAAAATTGCGGGTGTGGGGGTACGTCTTATCATCACCTAGTGACAAGTAGAAAATGGAATCTGATGGTGACGTGCAAATATACGCGAAAAATGATAATTGTTTTAAGGGGCCTAACATCTAGGTTATAGGCCCTACGCAAGGGAAGAAAAAAAAGTGTATGCTTCTACGAACATATCGTCCAGACTGTTTTTCTTTTAGGTACGGTACCAGTATTTCACTAATGATAAACAAATGATGACTTTTGGCTTTATTAACAATAGAAAGAGAATTTTTCTCAGAAGACATGGACCCTAATTAAAAGGATGATGGACGAAGTTTGTAGCTACCGTATGTTCCTACAAGGAATAAAAGGAAATAAGGAGGGAATAAGGAATTTCAGTAATGTTTCAATACTCATATTTTTTTTTTATCTTCGAATATCAAAATGTAAAACACATTATTACACATGCAACATGTCAATATCTAATACACGAACTACACATGCGAGTACAGTAGTCTACAAGATTGCTTGAAACGAGAGCAATCACTGGTGACAGACTGCTATAACAAAGAGCGCGTACAGTGGCAGTAGCAAAGCGAGCGAACGATCTGCCTTGCAGGGAATTCGAGATGGGAGCTAACAAACTAAACTGATCGCTCCAAGCCACGAACTATTAGTTTACCACATTTTGTAATTTTGAATGAAATAAATTTCAAATTGATCACCATCATCTTCAGAGTCGTCTCCTTCAGCGCTGATACAGTAATTCAGCCGATCCTGCCATGCCGCAAATTCCCACCCAAGGACCTATTGCAATTCTGCATCTCCTTCATGGTGTCAAAACACCACCCCTCGAGTTGAAATTTAATTTTCAGGAACTGTAATAAGAAAGTTGTATCTGGCGAGTAGGGGAATGAGGGGCGACTGCCATGTGGTTTTTCTTAATCAAGGTAAATATGTATTTTGTAGGCCATTTCCCGATACAATTTCACTTTTGTTGTGCCACAATTATCTTGTGAAGGTTATCATTCAGCCACTTGAAAACTTACCAATAAGACCATGCATCAATTCCTGACAAAGCAATTTATACCTCATGGCACAGAGAAGATAGTGGAGGGGGTAACTGCTGCTGTGCTACTGGGAGCGAAACAAAACCTCTTCGCCACACCAAGTTTCGAGAGCGACTTGATATCTTAACTCAAACTAATTATAGATACCAAGAGCTGACGCAAACACTTTTGTACCAAGGAGCGAAGTGAACGTTCCTCCACTATCGGTAACGCTGTCAACACATGACTAGCCCGCATGCAAGATCCTCGGATGTTTTGCACAATCAGGTATTAACTGCAGTATAACAACTCCATTAATGTTGTATCAAAAATCTGCATACCCTTGTGCATGGTTGTCCAGACTTCTTCCACTAACATTTTGAAAATGAAGAGTGGAACTCCAAATATTGTTTGGCCATATCCCTCCACAAGCATGTAAGTGTATGTACGACAGTTTCCAGCAACATAACACAAAATTCAGGATTCGCTCTTTGTTGTAATTTTGCACTTAATTCAAAATCGCAACACAATACTTTCACATCTTCAATATATGTATAGTGAACCCATAAATATGCTTAACTGGATGTCACTTGGCATGGGCTACAGCAATGACCTCCACCTCCTGCGGTGAGAATTGCTCGTAAGCTGAGCAGCCAGTAGTCTGCTTACATTTTTGATCACACCTCATATCTTGAAGTTGATCGTAACCAGTGCGAGTTCAACAAGGTTGCTTGCTACTTGGAAAACCAGTTCTCTAGTCCAAGCCAAAAATTCTTGAGATACTTTTTATGGTTAGACTCCAAATACCAACTTTTGTTAGGCTCATTTAGGAAAAAAACCTTACATGAATTATTGTGTTGGATAGTATATAGAGGGGCTAAAATATGCTCAATTGACATGCTGTAGCCTGCTGTAATTGCAAGCATGGGGAGGAAGAGGATGAAAAAGAGAAGTTCAGAGAGTAAAATAAACACTCAAATGTTATGTTTATACAAATTATCTTTATTTATTGCTTTTAACATGTCAAAAGGTTGTATACACAAATATGGTTCATTTATACAAGAAATCGATCCAAAAAGTTCCAGGACTTGCAATTTGTTGCATTATTAAACATAGCCTTATGATTGGGCTGCATACTTGCCTTCCAGTCAATCAAAACCATGAGATGCAGTAGGAATGCTAGTTTTGGCCTCAGCCAAATCCATAAACTTGACCCACATTCATTTGCATTAATGACTATTTTACCTTTCGTTACAGTCTACCTCTTCTACCACTACCAATGGTGATGATGATCAAGGAGTCTTTCAGCCATAAAGTAATGTATTGCATAAAGAGCACAAGCCATGTAAATGAAAGGTGGAGAATTAAAATGCTTTGACGTGTGGGCGTGTCAAACCTGCAACCTCTGGTAATTTTTGCTCTACCCACTGATCTATGTGGCTAGTCTTTATTTACATTTGGTTGGTTCCTCAGTTTAGGGGCTGCGACAATGCAGTCATGTAGCCCCATGTTCTTTGGGTGTGTGTGTAGAATCTGATAACCGGTGTTAATTGTGATGGCTGTATTAGAGTGTTTTATCAGTAATTCAAGTAAGGACTGCAGACGATCAATTTCAAGTAGTACCAAAAACTACACCTAGCAGCAAACTTGGCTACTAGATGCCACCGCAAACGTTGAACAGAGCGTTAATCAAATCTAACCTACAAATTTGCTGCTTCGGTGGCATAGTTGGTAGCATGCTGGTTGCAAGTTCAAACCCAGCCCCAAGTCGTCTGATTCTTTAAGAATATTAAAAATTGCTCAGCATGCCTGCCTTTGGGAGGGGAATTAAAGAACCTTCCACTAACAACAATTGTGTGAAGCTAAATTCACTTTCCAGCACTTTTTGTAATCCATTGTTTTGGGAACAGAGAATAAAAGATTGAATATTCTTAAAAGATCATATTGATTTTAAAAATAAGTGCAACATTTTCAAGTCTATCTACTTTGTTAAGCTTATTTGAATTTGTTTTTTATTTTAAGTCCATATATACTGTAATTTCATATTTCTGTAAAAATAACTAAATATATGTATGTATTTCGTAAATTATTAGCACATATAAATCAGTTCCCTGATAACTATAGAAGTGCTTCAGACCTTCTGAAGCAATAATATCTGTAAACAAGATCAAGTTATTATAAACTTTTGTTATTTAAAGATCATATAATATTTTGTATGTCAGTGTAATACAAAACCATCGTACCTAACTAAGCAGATGACTTCGTAGTTCCGCCGCTTAAAACAACAATAACTAAGCCTAAGTGAACAGAATCTGATAATGATCGCATGGCGATCAAAACATGTCATCCAATTACTTGCCCCTCTTCCCCCCATATTTTTGTTCATTAAGTGTGTTATAGAAATAAATATTTCATGTACAGTAATATTTCTTTAAGGTTAGGGTGTTTAAATGCCAGTCTTCCCACCTAATGCAATTGGGTACAATTTGTGTTGACCGACTGAAAAGCCTTCTATAATACATTAGTACAGTCATCACAATGATACAGGTTATCAGACGAATTCCCCACACACGTGGGGCTACACGACCACGATGTTGCAAAGCCCTTAAATAAATCAACAACTTTCCCAGTTTTCAGTTTCTTTCTCAGTCTGGTCATTTTGTCCAAGAACACCCACTTGAAGACTGAGCTTCCTGTCCATAAGATTGTGGGTTCAATTTCCAGCCAAGGAAGTTTCATTTTCAAAGGGCAGCACAAATCGGTTGGTTGGTTCCTCAGTTTAGGGACTGGGACAATGCGGTACTTTGGGTGTGTGTAGAATCTGTCTGATAACTGGTGTTGTGATGGCTGTATTAGTGTGTGTTATCCGTTTTCAATTCAAGTAAGGACAGCAGACTTTTACCGCCAAACACCAACTAGTTCAGAACTTAGTTACCAGATTCCACCTAAGAAAGTTAGTCAAATGTTTAACCTATGAAATTAGTGGAAGGTTCTTTAACATGCCATAAATCTGTATTACAGCAGAATTATTTAAAAGAAAAGCATTTTCTCATTAAATTCACTCCCAACTCTCATGTTTCGCTTAATGTAATTCGGCATAACTACATGTTCACTGATTAATTCTTCATTAAAGCTATTCAGTAATGCCGAGTTTCTGTACCCAAGATCGCATTAAAATCCTTCAGTATGCTTTTCTTCAGAGGGGAAGTAAAGCCGGTGGTACCATGTCAGATTTATTGCATGTAAAAGAACCCTCCACTAATTAAACTTGTGTGAAGCTAAATTGCAGGTTAGATTTCGTTGAAACGCTACAGCAAAGTTCCAATGTTTAGCACTAGGTGTCAGTGACATCTGGTAGCAAAAGTTGAAACTACTTGAAATTGAACGGAACTTTTAGCTCAGCCCATGGGTGTCCGCATTGAAGCAGCTACAGCCACTGGCGAGCTGAAAATGTCCGCGGACACTCCCGGCACTAAAAGCCATACGCTAAATAAATAATAGTAATCCATCGCATGTCTTTTCCTACCAAAACACAAAGCATAAAAATGATTTTTGTTTAATAAATTAATACCCCAAAATCGAAAAAACACTAAATAAATCAGGCTTAAAAAAAACTCACCGTTAACATTGATTGGTCTTCTTTATTACCTATTATCATTTTTAGGTATTAAAAAAATTAACATCTTTCCTTCATGACGACCTAGGCATGACCAGACTCGGAAGGCAAGTGCGATCCAAGGTCAGTCACCCATTGTTGAAATGGTTTTCAGTGACTTCTCATTAATTCCAGGCAAATGCCAGGATGGTACCTACTAATAGTCAAGTCTTCCTCAATATATGGCTTAAAAGAGGCATTTTTGGTAGCCCAACATTAAAAAAAAGAACATAAAAAAATTGGGAGGCCATTTTGTCCGAATACCAATTATATTTACAAGAATGGGGAGCTCTTGAACAATCACACCTGCCTATTTTCATAGGGAAGTATTGGGTAACTGTAGTTAAGGCTACAACTTATCACCCATACTTTTCAATCTATACACTGCACAAGCATTTAAGGAAATTGGAGAAAAATTCCAAGTAGGAGTCAAGATTCAAGGAGAAATAATTTAAACTCGGAAATTTGCTGATGACATCATCATCTTAGCTGACACACCAGAGGACTTGAATGAGTTTTTAAATGGTAAGGACTCAGTATTGAGGAAAGAATTCACGATAAAAATTAATAAACGTTAAACAAAAATATTGGAATGCAGCCGAAAGAAATCGGAAACCCGTATGGACGTCAAATTGGCAGGTGAAAAGCTTTTAGGAGACTTCTGTTACTTAGGAAGCAAAATAACCAGTGAATGACAAAGCAAAGAGGATATAAAAAGTAGGTTTGCACAGGCAAGGAAAGCATTTGTACAGAAAAGGAATCTGTTGACATCGAATATAAGTAATTTTTTAAGGCCTTTGTCTTGAGCGTGGCCACTCTTATGGAAGTGAAACTTGGACTGTTGGAGCAACAGAAAAGAGGAGAATTGAAGCGTTCAAAATGTGGTGTTACAGGAGAATGATGAAGATCAGATGGGTAGATAGGGTTACGAATGAAGAGCTTTGAGACAATTGGGAGAGAAGAGATGTTTCTGGCGACTGCTACTGAAGAGAAGAGATAGGTCGGTACGACACAGACTAAGACACTCAGGAATAGCAAACTTAGTTATAGAAGGAAGGATGGAGGATAAGAAGAACTGTAGGGGTAGACCTAGGTTAGAATATGTTGAACAGATTGCGTCGGATGTAGGGTGTGGTACCTGTGTAGAGATGAAACTATTAGCTCAGAACAGGGAAGCATGGAGCATTGCTACAAACCAGTCAAAAGACTCAAAAAACGAGTCAAGATGTCTCATCTGTCGGGAGCACACTGGCATAATAAATTTTGTATTTTAGTTGCGTATTGAGCAATCCCAGACTTGATATGAGTAGCCCAGATGCAATGGCCGCTAAGTGCACTTTTTGTCGGTTTTTGGTTGAGTACACCGCCACGTTCGTCTTTTAACTGGCTACACAATGGAATAAGTTTCAGGGTGCATAACCTGCTCAAAACCGTTGAAAATGACCAACAAAGATCTCGTTCGTTTGTATAAATCGCTAAATGCATGTTGGCTACGGTTGCAAAGCCAGTTTAATTGGCCACGTGTACAAAGACCGCTAAGTTCCAGAAGTGTGGCGTCTGTCTTGCCACATACGGCTGCAAAACACGCTAACTGGTACAAGAACTGCCAATATTCCTCCCACAAAACTCTTTTACAATAAATTACGATCGGGAAGAATAGTTTTGGGTTTCAGATTTACATTGGCTGCACTACCGAGGAAGCGTACGCAACAATGACATGCTGCCTTGTGGAAATACACCGTTTAGAAGCACAGTGGATCGACAAGTTGTTTCTTGTTTGAGGGCATTTCAAGCCAGAAAAATTCTTGATCTTGTTGATTTAAAAGAAGCAGTTATTGCATTTATGGACTGTAATTCTATTGTGGATGTTCCAAATATGGAGGGAAGAGCATACACGGCAGAAGTAGTGGGAGAAATAGTGCAAGTTGAAGTAGTTGAACTCGTTGATATTGGAGTTGAAAACAACCTCTTACGTCTGGTTAGAACATCAACATGCCAAAGGATCAAACCAAATAGAATCGGCAGTTCATAAAAAACTGGCCGGCATAAATTTTAAAGGTGTAAAATGCTTCGGTTATTCTCTGATGGCTGTGGGGGACAGAACAAAAACGAGACTATGATCAGCATGCTATCTCACTGGTTACGGCTGCAAGCTCCCACATGTCTAGAGGAAATAGTGGGCCACTCATTTATCTCAACTGACAAGAGTTTTTGGAAATATTGAACGGCAACTTTGCAAAATCAGTGTCTTTGAAAATCCCTCCGGATACATCAAGCACATTGAGAAATGTGACGGTAGTTCGCCTGGGACAAGATGAATGTCCTGTTAGCAATTTTAAAGCGTATGCGGATGGGATGGTAAAAAATCCGGGTAGTAGGCATTTCCAATTCCAAAAAGCGAAAAAAATCGTTTTCACAATTGGCAAAAGAAAAAGAAAAAACATGTCTGGTCCACGGAGAGCCGTTCTACAATTTTGAGGTTGGTGAGGGGAAGAGCATCATGAACATCCTGATCCCTCACCAATTCAAGTAGGTGTTGCACTCAATGAAACTAAACTAGAAGACGTTTGACGGCTTTTAGAGTTGCACTTCGGGGGAAAAATGGCCAGCGAATGGCAACCTAACATTTGTTTTCAGCGAGGTCTTTCAGGAGCAAGAAGTCATTCGCAACAATATCGTCCAATCTCAAGGGGAAGAAGACTAAGAACCAGCAGATTTTGAGCTGGTAGACGGTGTGGAGGATGACCTGACCTAACTTAAGTGCCATTTTCCCTTGTTTTGTGCATTTTCTTATTTGTACAATTTTTATGCCGTCTAAAATCTAAATGACGTTTCACGGTGTTTAGAATGTTTTTTTTTATCATACCTGCCATGTTATATTTTTTCAAAATATATATTTAACTAACAAACAACATTAAAGCTAAAATAGTTCTTTATTTATTTACATAGTTTACGCCCACATTGGAGCACTTAAATCAATCCATATACACTACAGTCTTTACATTATTAGAGTTGTAATGGCTTCTCAACTTCCTCTTCTCCCAGAGCTTCTTTAATCTCTCCGACCTGGCCGCTCTCTCTTCATTTGTAATGGTGTACTGTTTTCGTTTGACTGTTTTTAATTTCAATCTTGTATCCCTACTTCTCAGAATCCTCTTCTCTTTTCTCTCTGCAATTTGTTTCATTGTAATATTTAGCTCGTCTAAATCATTCTGGACCTCAACGAACCAGTTGTTCTTGGTTTTACTTTTCCAAAAGAAATTGAATAATTGTTTCAGTAGTCTGGTGTCTGGTAGTCTTACTATGTGGCTGAAAAAAGCAAGTCTCCTTTTTCGCATTGTATCCACAATTGATTCATTTTCCCGATAGACTATTTCATTAGGCAGCAGTCTCCATTGTCCATTTACTTGATGTTTTTTATTGATAATTGTCCTGATGATCCTTCTGTCTATTTTTTGGATTTTATCTGTTGTTGCTTTGGTATTCATCTTAAACAGGGTTTCACTTGCATAAGTTGCTTCAGGTTTAACTACTGAACCATAATGTTTGAATTTGGCATTCATCGAGAGAGATTTCTTCTTATAAGTTGACCATGTGACTCGTTGTGCTTGTCTCAGTTTTGTTGTTCTGTACTCTATTGCGGCTTTCTCATTTAGGTTCCAAGTTATAGTTTCCCCAAGGTACTTGAACTTTTTTACAACCTTAATTTGTTTATTATCATTTAGTTGAAGGACAGGAGTGTCCACCTCGAAGGTTGGCATAATCTCTGTCTTTTCAAATGAAATTTGTAATCCCACTTTTTCTGCAATGTTTTCCAGTTGTTCAATTTGGACTTTAGCCTCTTCCACACCATTTGCCAGTAGTGCAAGATCGTCTGCAAATGCCAGGCAGTTTAGTTTAATATTTCTACCAATCTTGATGTTTGGTTGGCATTTCTTTCTCCATTCTCTCATGACCTTCTCCAGTACACAATTAAACAAAATAGGTGAGAGACCATCCCCCTGCCGAAGGCCGGTTGTGATTGTAAATGGTTTTGACAATTCTCCTCTAAATTTAACTTTTGCTTTAGTGTTCTTGAGAGTCATTCCAATAAGGTTGATCAATTTCCTGTGAACACCAAATTCTTGAAGAGTATTTAGTAATGACTTCCGATGAATACTGTCATAAGCTTTTTTGAAGTCAACAAAAGTGATGACTAGGTTCTTACTTCGAGCTCTGTGATGCTTCATAATCCATTTAAGACTGATGATTTGATCTGGACAACTTCTGCCTGGCCGAAATCCTCCTTGGTACTCTCCAAGTTCTTGGTCCAGTTGTTCCTGTATTCTTGAGTGAAGAATTTTTGAAAAGATCTTATATGTGACATCAACAAGGGATATTCCTCTATAATTATTGGGATCTGACCTATCACCTTTCTTGTGTAGGGGGTGGATTATTGCAGTGTTCCATTCCTCTGGCATTTTTTCAGAGTTCCATATGTCAATAATACGTTTATGTAGGTTTCGTAGAGTTTGATCATTTGCATTCTTCCATAATTCTGCAACCAACTGATTTTCTCCTGCTGCTTTATAGTTCTTGAGCAAGTTAACGGCTTTGATCACTTCCTCATATGTTGGTGGAATAACCTTTTCTAGTGGTGTTTTGTTTTTAGGTTTTGGGTCAAATTCCAGATTTTCTCTTGGGTCTTTATTACAAATCTCATCCAAATGCCATTCGTAAAACAACAATATAGAGGGTTTGGCAACCAAAGTTTCATTAACGACTCTCGTCGTCACGGGTGCAAAAAACTGCACAAAACTTGTGCAAAAACCGGTAAGTCAATATTTTAATGTATGTTTTGGGATAGAAGATCCAACCGTAGATTTCACAGATTTTAACGGAATAATAAATGTTTTCATATTGATTTTCAGGGGTAAAAATTATGATATTAGCTTAAATAGTTTCGTCGTAGCAGTGTCATTTACTCGGTTTCGTTTATAATGCACTTAACGGCCTTTGCAAACGGACTACTCATATCACAACCTTAACTGCTCATCTGTCATCTCTGCCCCCTCTGTTGGTTGTGCAAGAATGTAGAGGAATTCTTATAATTTGAAGCAGGCAGCCTTGCAGCTGTGTTTAGGCAGCCACCATCATAGCAGGATGGACAATGTCATAATGAAATACAGGAATGTTTTCCATGATAATACAGGGCGCCCGAGAATGTTCTCCGCAGTGGTTACATGCAGCTGTGAGTGGTTGCCTCATCGGTTTAGTTGGTACCTAGACAGGGTGAATCCCACACGTGTGGGCTGTAGCCTGTCGAAATCGTCAGTGTGTATTGCAATTAGCGAGCTTATGTGTCATCAGCACTTCCAGCATCTGTTATGAATGGCTGTGGTGAGTACAAAGTTTACTGTTTGCTTGTTATTAGGGAACACAGCGATGACAGAATGCATTCTGCACATAAGTCAAGCAGCATTGCGCAGTCATAGGTCACCACGGACAGTGAAACGATGACAGAGGCTACTTGAGCTGAGTCATATCCTACTCGAGCAACTGTACCTGTCAACGAAGCAGGCTGACGTGTGACACAAGTAAACAAAGAATAGTTCCCATCTCGACCGGCGGCAATCAATTCGTGAAAGGCTAATATGTTCCGTACTGCCAACGTAACTTCTGTAGCTAGCTCTCGCAGACGCATGTAGGCCATGGTGTCCACAGAATATTCAATGTAAATTTTCCTAACTTTTCCTGACCATTTTTCAACAAAATTCCTGACTCGCCAAGTCATCGTAACATCGGAAAAAAAGGTTTATATTTGCAACCTCCACCATCCCCATAGCTGCCCCAATGCTCGCCTCTTTATTCATTTAAAATACAAAATAAAATAAATTATAATGCAATAATACATAAATCGAAGTACTTAATAAGCTAAACTATAGTGATGGGGTCGCCACATCCCTACGCCGACAACAAAAAAATAGGTAAAAGAGGTTTTTACTATGATGCACTGTAAAAATGGAAACTTACCATAATGTCCAGTGAGTTATTGCTTTTTATCTTCAGAGATTAGTTGAACTAGTAACATCGAAGTATGGCCGTAAAACACAAAATGCTGTACGGTTAATATAAAATTCCTGACTTTCTAATACTTTTCGCCATTTTTTCACACTTTTTCCTGACTAAAAACAAAATTCCTGACTTTTCCTGCCTGTGGACACCCATGTAGGCGCTGCGGAGAACATTCCTGGACTTGCTGTAAAATGACATATCGAAGTCAGAGAATGTGACATAGTAAGGTGTGACAGTACTTTTCAAGCATACCATTTACTGAATTTGATATTTTACAAACATCAACATCCATGACTGACACTGTTCCTATGGACATAATTATATTTATGTACACACAACTTGACAGTGTAATTCTTGACTTATTTATAATAGAGGTGTATAGGCCTAAATGTATCATTCAGAAGCTAAACTGAGGTGCAAAAAAGTGGAACACTGAAGTAAAAAAAACTAATCCGATTAATTACGAACACAAATAGATATTATTGAAAACTTGAAGGTAGTTTTATCACGTTATGGTGATCCTAGTGTGTTTTGAAAACTATCTCAGAAAACATTACTTTATATTGGGGGGACATTAATTAAATGATATACTTTTAGATAGCGTTCCACTTTCTTTGCACCCCAGTGTAGTTCTATCTCTAAAGCACTACAATATAAAGTAATAGTTCATATTTTAAATGCGAGTTATAGGGAAAGCTAAGAGAATTTAAATTAGAGGGGTCTGGCAAACCAATGCACTTCATGATAATCAATGTCCATAATGAATTTTCTCCTCGGAGGCAACCTATTTCATGCATTGGGGTGGAGGTAAATACCCACAAAAATTTACTTTTGTAACTTCAAGACAATATGATTATTTCTTCCATAGAATTTAACCATCTACAGCACCTATAGTAATCTACAGTACCTAACATAACTCCTCCAATGACCGATGCCACATAGGACTTGGAGCCATTCAAGCATTTTCTTTCCCTTCTTTCAAATTTACCATCATCCCTTATCCCATTAAAACAGGAATAATGGGGGCGGGGGGCAGAAATGCATAGTTTATATACAGTGCACTCTCGGTAATTCGCGGTAATTAATGCACGAAATTCCGCGAATTATTGAAAACCGCGGATTATCCGCAGTTATTTTTGTTAAGCCTAGTAAAAACAAAACTATTGATTAAAATATTGAAATATGCTTGAAGCGCAAAATAATAATTTAAACACTTGATTGTAGTGTCTTATAAGACATGCTAGGCTAGAGGCAGGCCTATGTGGATTATGCCGACAATAATATATATTTTTTTTAAGTCATCCCGTTTTGTTTCTTAGATAGTTTATTCTAATTTTCGAGTGCACATTTCCGAAGAAAACGTTAAATAAGAACGAAAATTCATTTCGTTTTTCTATATAAGAGATAAGTGTGACTAGAATCTGTGGGAAACTTTCGGGATTTCCGTTGCATCACTCCCGCACTCGATATCAACTGGATCTCAGTTTTCCTCACCAACAGTCAAATTCCGTGCTATTTCATCTTTGCTTTCATGTCTTAAATCATAATCGTCTTTATCGACGTCTCACTTGCCCGTTTGAAATATCGTCGTTACAGATGTCGGCAAGAGCTTGCTTTTGTAGCGGTATTTTTCTCTCATGACTGTTTGACTGCATAAAGAGCATCCAACAAACACGCTCTCAGTCTCGCGAAAGTTTACGTCATTACGCAATAATCGCTGTTTACAATACGCTGTCCGCGCATCCACCCTTCACAACTCACAGGTCAGCGACCTTTGAGTGTGGCTGTTGGGAAAGGGAGGGTAGGTTCCCAGTGAAAGCGCATTCCTCTTCTATTGTTTGGGCTTCGAAGATAAAGGAAATCTATGCTATTGTACCACTCGCGGCAACCTGCTCGTATGTTTCGAACATTGCGCAAGTAGGCCTATTGTTCCATCACAGAGAAACGCAGTTCAGTCTTCTCGAATGTCAATGATTTCGTCTTTACGCATTGCGTCGCACGAAAATTCTATTCAATGACAGAGAGATTGCTTTACTTAGCATGATTAGTTGCCGTGAGAATTTCTATTTAAAATATATTTGGAGACCCGCGAATTAACCGCAAAGCGAATTATCCGCATGCGAATTATCGGGAGTGCACTGTACTCTGTATTACCAATAATGAATGCTGACGTCTGTCAAAGCTGGCACGTGGGGAAATGCTGCGTTGCCACTATGGCAGGTCATGACTCGCATTCCAAAAGGCTTGCAGGAAGACACAAATACTGGAGAAGTTAGCCCCCCTGCCTGGTGGTCTAATGGCAGTGACGAGTCAAGGCACAGTAGAACACTGCGTCAAACCATGTGCTCACTAGGGGCAGATGACCTCGTAGTTCCGCCCCTTAAAACAACAATAACGAACCAAAATGGCTGACTGCTGTGTCTGCATACAATGCAACACTGCTCGCTGTTGCTATGGTGACCGTTACCCCTCTCGTCTCTATTCCTCACCTCACCCTTCAAGCGGATGACAGACTTCACCGTTCACCTTTCGTAAATCAGAGTGTAACACCAACAATACAAAAATATGCCACATATTCCTAGCAAGTTCAAGAACTATTGGATAGATCAATGTGTGATAGTATGATTCAGGAACAATTACCTCACACAATACTAGAAAAAAAAGAGGAACCTTTTAAGTACACATCTTGAGATTTTCCCGTTCAGTTGCAAGATCTTCAGGATGCCCTGCAAAAAATCAGATTAACAACACAGCACACACGCATACATGCTTCAAGGAAAGGAAAACACCGGGGGAATATGAAGATAATTTTAACCTGGCACTTCATTCCAAAGTAGAGCCTCAACACTAAATAGCCGTTTCAGACAGGAGAAGTGGCAGGGTGTTCCGAGTGCCTGCACTAATAGTCAGCTCAAGAACTTAAGATAATACCTCCAAGCAGAGACTCTACTTGACCCCACCCCTGCATGGGAACAATTCGCACAAAGTCGCAAGCAAATCTGGCATGTGAATCTTCGATTTATACACTAAATACTAACCTCCTTTTTTAAACAGTTGGGAGTCATCATAGGCTTACTTTAACCACTAGAAATAAACTTCATTATTCGATACTAACGTATGGACCTGAAGCAGCAACCCTTACTGGACCAACAGTCATCTCCAGGCAAAATAAATTATGCTCCTCCGTTCTTGCCTTCAAAAGACGAAAATGGATAAAATAAGGAATGCGGATATCTGACAACTGGGATTAGAAAGGAGCCTGCTGGAGACAGACACTAACTCAAGAGATTGAGAAGAAGATGGCTCCCAACAGGATACCTCGAGTGCACTTTGGCCAGTGTCCCTGGGAAGAGACTAAGAGGAAGACCTCGCGATGTGTGGGAGAAGCAAATTTTTAAGGACCTTGAAGCTAGAGATAACTGGCATAAAATACAGGAACAACAGTTATGGATGGACAGGACAAATTGGAGATGGCTCATATATAACAGCACCCAGCTTGCTGGAGCGAAGAAACGATTATGATTCTTTGTTGAAAAAATGCCCTTTGGGATGATTCTATGATTCTACCATACGTACCACCTTTCCAAAGGATCTATCAGTAAAAGCCCTGTGACAATACATTGGAGATGTAGATCTGGAAGTAGTAGAGCACTTCCAATATTTTAGGCAAGATTGGATATGGAGATCAACAAGAGAATACAATGTGGGAGTGTTTTCTACCATCAGGTTTGGAGTTTAATTCGGGATAAAGACATACAACTGAAGGCTAAAGAAGTGATGTACAAGACTTATGCCCGAGTGCACCAACCTCGGTATTCATCAGTGTTTACGAAACCGTGGTAAAAATTTTACCCTGGTATTGTCGTAAAAGCAGTGCACCATTACTATCGCTCGGTTTCGTTACCGCGGTTTCTTGACGCTTGCTTTTCTCGCTATTATTCCCCTTGGAAGAAATTCATTAATTTCGATTGTCACTTGTCTTCAGTCTATCCAGACGGCAGTGATCGTTTCGACAGTCACTTGTCTCCCATACTGTTTACATTTTGTCTCAACGCGAGTAATCAGCTGTGCAAAACAATGGAAAATAAAATGATGAAACGTCCTACATCTCCCAATTTCAGCCCTCATGAAAATTTCGGGAACTCGTGTAGTATACGTTGCCCGTCGCCATTGAAATCCGAAAAATTTTCTATAGAAATGGCCAATGAGTTGAATATTTTATCGCTAGAGGGTGTTACTGAATTTT
This sequence comes from Meconema thalassinum, assembly GCA_946902985.2. Classification (NCBI taxonomy): domain Eukaryota; kingdom Metazoa; phylum Arthropoda; class Insecta; order Orthoptera; family Tettigoniidae; genus Meconema; species Meconema thalassinum. Next base: position 128,120,181 of record OX336388.2, read on the forward strand.
TTCCGAGTGCCAACATTATTGTTTCCAGACCAATGGTTTTCGCCTAGACGCGCTCTCAGCCGAGATTCGTGAAATATGGTGCTATCGTGAGTCGAACCTGGCCATCTTGCTACTATATCTCTTATCATGAGGTTCGAATCGCTCACAGTTTGCATGTTTAGAGAGAAATAGCCTTTCCTGTTTATAAATACCTCCCCATTTTCACATCGGGAAGACTGTATTCTCACACGAGTGCGGTCCAGCGCACCCAATACACCTGGGAACCCAGCTATTCTGTGGAAGCCTTCCATAACCTCTCTTTGTTCCCATTGGGTAAGTGGTAGTTTAATAAACTGTGGCGATAACGAGGCAACTACATTAGAAACCTTGTGTATTATGCGGCATGCTGTTGTTCTGTCAACATCACACACGTCATCGATCACTCCCTGAAATGTCCAAGTTGCATAGAACCGCAGTGCTATATGAAGACGATTTCGGATAGTTTCTCCCAGTAGAGAATTTCAATTGCTCACCAATTATGTCCAAAATATAACTTACTGTCTCCTTCCGCAATCGAAATATTCTCTGGAATGAAGCATCGCTCAGTTCTTCGAATAAATCTCGCCTCTCTTCTATAAACCTTCCTTCATTCCTTTCAAATCGATTAAGACACAGGATATATAACCTGTAGTTGTTAAGCTCCATTTTGGAATCTTTACCACAGAATACAAATGAAGAAAATTTTACCACGGTTTTCTTAGATAACCGCTCCCTCACGGGCGGTAAAAATTTTACCGGGGTAAAACTCGATACCGAGCTTGGTGCAACAGAAATAAGACTTTACTCCGGTAAACTAGGAAGTTTACCGCTGTATTCTCTTTACCGAGGTTGGTGCACTCTGGCATTATTAACATTAATGACGTATGGAGCAGAATCTTGGCCTATGCCAGGAGAGATGCAAGTAGAATACAGGCAGCCAAAATGAAATTCCTGAGGAGTATGGTACTGAAGACTAGGAGAGAGATAGTGAAAAATGAAGACATTCGAAAGGAAGTGAATATACAGAAGCTGACATACTCGGGAGAGATGGTAAGGACATGTGAAAGGATGAATGATGAAAGAATGCCAAAACAAGTGATGGTGACTGACGAACTAATATGTTTTCCTTCGGGAACAATCAATTTCAATATCGATACCAAGGTAACGTTATATTGTTTTGAGAAAGGGAGTTTGACTCCAGTAGCACATAGGCATGGCTCGCATAAATAATACAAGTATTTTGTGCCTTCTCAGATGTACTAGTCAAGTGTCTTGGTGAGGTGTACCATATCAACTGATGAGCCCAATGGTCCACCGGAGCGAAACCCTGGCAATTTGTTTTGAGCTAGCCGGACCATTTTTACCATATTTAGTTAAAATGACATCTGTTGGTGAAATACTTGTACTACGTCAGTGTGAGTGTGTCTAATTTATGCATACATATCACCATTATTGTCACCTTTGAAAGTATTTGTTGGAGTGACCGTTACCCCTCTCGTCTCTATTCCCCACCTCACCCTTCAAGCGGATGACAGACTTCACCGTTCACCTTTCGTAAATCAGAGTGTAACACTTACAATTAGTAGTTGTCATCAGACTGTGGAAAACAAAAAACATGGCAGCCAGACTATGGAAGACATTGCTAACCAAATCAGATATTTTACAAGCTTTTGCGGATGGTAATGACGTTAGTGATGAAATTGATAGCGATGGCGATTCTCAGTACAATGAAATTCCAGGTGAGGCTGGAGGTAGCATGGAAAAATGTCAATTAACCTTATGCCATTGCAGACCAAACTTTATGAGGCACATGTAAATAGGCCTCTACAATTACCGGATAGGTTTCAAAAGATGTCTCATCCGGAAGTACCAAGAGATCCGTAAATCTACATGGAAGGAAGATGAAGTAGAAGTAGGATAAGATGATGCTACTTGTCAAAAAGTGAAAGTTTTCTTTGATTTCCCCTATTGTGACAAAAATAAACTGTTTCAGAAATGTTACTTATGAACTGATTTTCACCAAATTTTCAAAACTGTAGTAAGCAACATTTTGTATATTTCAGTGTTTCTTGTTATGAGAAATCATTATCGTGCAATTTAATTTTGAATTTTCCAAATAACAAAAATGGAGACGGCAACGGTATAAGATAGGAAGCCAAGTCGAAACAAATAGTTACTCCGTGACTTGAGAAAAAGAGGAAGTTGGTAATGAAACTATAGAGGGCAGCCATGATTTACTTAAGGGATAACCATTACCTCTTAAAGTTGCGTGGTTGTTTGCTAATTTCTATCGCCTCCTTTTATGTATGGAAGCTGTATGCCACTGTTGACTCATTCCTTCGTTCATTACAAACCATTATAAAGTAGTTGCCTCGAAACGTCTGTATTTAAAATTTCCACTCAACCTAATATAATTGGTTGAGAAAGTTTACATAAGTGTATATAGGGTGTTTCAGAAATACTTTTACAAACTTTGGGAATTGGTTCCTTATACCAAAACAAGAAAAAAAGTTCATGTACATATATGTCCCAATATCCTTAGTTTTCGATTTATTGGTTCTTAAGTTTAGGGGCAGCGACAACGCGATCGTGTAGCCCCGTGTACTTTGAGTGTGTGTGGAATCTGTCTGATAACCGGTGTTAATTGTGATGACTGTAATAATGTGTGTTATCTGTTTTTTAATTCAAGGACTGCAGACTTGAATTTTTCTAATAGTTCCTACTTTAGCCGCCAAACACCACCGTCAACGACTACTAGTTCAGAACTTAGCTACCAGATGCCACCGCAGTCTGCTCTTGGCAACGAACGTAGGAACCTAAGAGCGTTGTTTACATTCTTAACCTATATAATTTAGCTTCACACAGGTGTAATTAGTGGAAGGTTCTTTAAACATGCCATAAATCTGTGACATGGGACCACCGGCTTTACTTCCCCTCCGAAGGAAGGCATACTGAGGGATTTTTAACGCTCTAGAAAATGCGACGACTTCGGCCGGATTTGTACCCGCGATCTTGGGCATAGAAGCCACCCAAGCCGCCTTTAGATTTATTAATGAAAGGACATTGTACAGTGACACATTAATTGACAGCCTGTTTGGAAGTATTTAACACATGAACTCATCAAAAAAGGTTCCTGACACCGGTAGAAGGAAAAACTGTCATATGCACAGGTGTCCCAGAATCCTTTGTTTTTCCGGGAGGGACTGTTGAACACATTGGTACACTGATAACACTTCACCACACACAGCTCACAAGTTTTTGAAATGTCCTCTTGCATCCACCACATACGTTGTCATATTTGCAGGGGGAACATCGTCATGCAGCAAGTCTGGAAGGGTGTTCTGGATAAAGTCTCTGGAGACAGCACCTGTAAGACGTGCTGGTAGAACGTATGGACCTACAATGCCAGCCCACACATTAATCCTGAACTGGTGCTGATGGCGAGCCTGTCTGGAACACCTGTGCATGACACTTTTTCTATCGGTCGGTGTCAGGAACCTTTTTTGATACGAGTTCATGTGTTAAGCACTTCCAAACAGGCTGTCAATTAATGTGTCACTGTACAATGTTCTTTCATTAATAAAGCGAAAACGAAGGATTTTGGGACAAGCCTGTCTGGAACACCTGTGCATGAAACTTTTTCTATCGGTCGGTGTCAGGAACCTTTTTTGATACGAGTTCATGTGTTAAGCACTTCCAAACAGGTTGTCAATGTGTCACTGTACAATGTTCTTTCATTAATAAAGCGAAAACGAAGGATTTTGGGACATGTGTATATGAAACTTTTTTTCTTGTTTTGGTGTAAGGAACCAACCCTCAAAGTCTGTAGAAGTATTTTTAAACACCCTGTATTTTCTTTCTTTATAATTTTTAAACTCCCAGGGGCTCACAACTCTTACATGTGCCAGACTCCTTTCAGTTGTCTTTCCTGTCTGCCTCCCTTGTTCTCTTCCGACCCCGACAGTATTAGGGTATCTGAGGCCTAGGGAGTCTTTCAATTTCCCACCTTATCTACCTTTGGGTGTGGTGAACCCATCGTACAAATAGCCTTAATATGACAGTGCGAGAGTCGAGGCCTCGGATGGAGGTCCTTGATTCACGCCCCGACCCAGACAACTGGAATCGGGAAAAGAAGACATTTTTTAAATTGTAATAATAACATCGTATGGCCTCGGGTGCCGAGTGCAAGCTTTGTAATGTGACACCCAGAGGGTAGCTTGCATGTCGAATTTCGGTGTTCCTTGAATCACTATGAAAGTCAAGGAGGTTAGACATCTAAGCTCCTTGAACACTATAGCGCTTTCTAGTAGAGAAATGAGGAACTTTGTATCGGCGGAAACTCCAGAGATAAATTTTGCCATTATGAAGACGGCCTACTGAATTCAAATGGGTTCTTTGACATGCCAACATCGTATGACATGCGTGTCGCAATTTTGATGCCTTTCAAAAATCACTTACCACGGCCAGGAGCGAACCTGCAATCTTGGGGTTAGTAGACAGACACGCTATCCACTCACCCACCGTGGCAAGCTTTTAAAATTGTGAAACAACCCTTTATGATCAAAATGTTGCATATTTTGTTGGTTTCTGATAATGATTAACAGTTTTACAAAATATTTTCCAAGGCCATACGTTTTCAGCATGAACAACTGGCACTACAGAATTTACCATTGGCATTTGAAAGGTTTAATTACTTATATGTTGAGCAGACTTTTACACGATTAGTCGGTTGAATTTTCCACCATGTACTATGTTGACATCACAAGCACACACTGCACAAAAAGCAAATATTACCTATTTCCCTTTTAGCATACACGGGAATTCGAAAAAGAATAGTTTCCCCCAAAATCCATGAAAAGACTGTATTTTTTCGTAACACTTATGGTTATCGCTACTTTCACGTTATTTCATAATCTCAGCTTTGCGACTGTTGCAACTTGTGATAAAGAACAACCAGAAACGTCTATCAATGGAATCAATCTTTTAACCACAAAAAAATTAAAATGGTAAATAAAATATAGATATAAATAACTAGGATTCAGAAGCAATACCAGCGTGCACCCCATTCATAATCGAAGACTGTTCGGAAGAATACATATCAGAGGAATGAATCAAATTATTCGATGGTCACACACCATCTATTTCGGAAGCTCCTCTCAACGTGAATTTGGAAAAGATCTCAGAACATAAAATCATATATGAAGAGTGGAACTTGAATAGTGGCAACCCTGTTGTAGCTACGCCATGCAACGAAACCTAACAATGTCGCTGATAGCACACTGTAGTTAGATACCTACCTTACCTCCCAGCTAATGGACTCTCCCATCCCACATCATGCACCTGCACACTGGTGAGAGGAACGGAGCTTCATGTTAGCTGGTGGTCTCAAGTGGTGGTGTCCCGATGTTTCCAAAACAGGCACAAGGGTGTTGGATAAAGATTGTATGTGCCAGAGGTCGTACAGCAAGACAGTGTCAAGGTCTTCACGAGGCTTGCACGGAAGTTGCTTTGCCATACAGAACAGTGGCACAGTGGGTAAAATCCTCCAAAGTGGGTCGCCAAACTGTTACAGACATCGTCGGCCAGGTTGTCCTAGTATCAGTGAAGACTTAACACATGTTCTTGCCACGTTACTGAACAGTGATCGACGCCATAAGTTACGTGAGCCGTCTCGATCTACAGGATTAGCGTACACACCTGTGCTTCACACTCTGAAGGAACGCCTGAGCGTGAGAAAAATTGCATCACGATGGGGTCCGCAATAATTGACGGAAATTGTTGTACTTGGACTCAAAAAGTCAACAGAACGATGAAGTGAATTCAAATATCCTAAGTATTTATTCTTTGTAAATAGACAAGGCATTTTGCCAAATCCCTGTGGGCATCAGTTATGAAAATGGCTCGAGCATGAGCATGGTGTACTGCATTAAAAGTTAAAGAATAAATTATGTTTTGTAAGTGGAAAGAATAAGACGGGTAGTCCTATTTCAGTTCCTAAAATAGTAGTGACCCCGACGTGATTAATAACGCAGATATTGGTAAGTCTCGATCTGGTTATATTCATAAATTTTAACAATGGAAGTGCTTGTGAAGAGGCGAAAACCTGTGAGAACGAGGTTCACTAAGAATTATGATGACCTGTTGCAAGTATTAAATGATGATGAAAATTGTAAAGAAGAAATTGTAAGAAGCAAATTAACAACTCTGGAACAGTTAACTACAGACTTACATAACCTCAATGAACAGTTGGCAGCATTAATGTTAGAAGACAATGATCAGTCTGAAGGTTAATTTGAACGAGAATACGAGAGTGTAGAGAAGTTCAATGAGGACATGGATTGTGCACGTGTGAAAGTAGAACAATTTATTGTGAGGCAACATACCGGTGTCCAAATCACAAACAATGGGCAGTTGGTCATTTCTTTCCCAAACTCCAGCAGACGAAAACTTAGGTTACCCAAAATTGAATTAAAGAAGTTCAGTGAGGATATAAAAGACTATCTTGGCTTTTGGAGCCAATTTAGGCGAATTCACGAGGACGGGGATTTGGAAAATGAGGACAAATTCCAGTACCTGATTCAGGCTACCACAGAAGGCTCAAGAGCTCGGGAGATTGTTGATAGCTTCCCTTCCACTGCGGAGAACTATAATAAGGCTATTGAGAGCCTGAAGAATAGATTTGGAAAAGAAGAGTTGCTCATCGAATATTATGTAAGAGAACTCCTGTCACTAGTGATAAAGAATGCCACTGAAGACAGAGGAAAGCGTGACACAGCTCGCCTCTATGATAACCTAGAATCTCACCTGCGTGCTTTAGAGTCAATTGGTATGACTTCAGACAAATACGCTGCCATGTTCTTTCCGCTCGTGGAGTCCTGCATCCCTGAAGATATTCTTAGGGTGTGGCTGAGAAGTCCAATGACAACTGATAATGAAGAGGGCGGAAGCAAAATCTATGGAGACCGGTTGAAGCACTTAATGCTATTCCTCAGGAAGGAAGTTGAAGGCGAAGAAAGAATTTCTTTGGCGAAAGCGGGCTTCAGACTGAGTGAGGTTAGTCCACAAAGAAATAAGAAGAAGCAGCAACCTGATAAAATTGTACCTACTGCAACAGACTTGTTCTCCGGTGAGCAGAAGTATAAATTGACGTGTGTGTTCTGCGGAAAACCACATGAGAGTAAGGAGTGTTTTCAAGCACAGAGGTTGTCTCCAAGTGAGAAGCAGGACATGTTAAAGAGAAACAAGGGATGTTTCGTCTGTCTGAAGCCAGGACATCATGCTAAAGATTGTAAAGAAAGTGAGCTGCATTGTCTGTTCTAAGAAGCATTGCACCATCATGTGTCCACAGCTGGAAGTCAAGCAAAAGGACCAAAAATGAGAGGAAAAGACAGAACAAAACCAGAACACCTCGCTTTCAAGTCAGTGCTCCTCGGATGTAGTTCTTCAGACCCTGCTAGTGAATCTTGAGGCCTATGGGAGGAGACGGACCGTAAGAGAACTCATCGATACCGGTTCACAGAGGTCATACATATTGAAAAGTACTGCGCGGGAAATGGGTTATCAACCAGTCAAATCAGAAGTCGTGATACATGCCTTATTTGGAGGGGGTTCATCCAAGAAAATGGAGCACCAATGTTATGATGTTCTCTTGAAGAGTTTGGTAGATAACTATTCCTGCATAATTCAAGTTTTAGACCAACCAATAATATGTGGGTCAATCTCACGGCCATATTTAAGTACTTGCATGCGAGAATTGAGGAGGAAGGGGATTCACCTCACAGATGTCGGAGCTGGACAGCCACCGATTGAAATCCTGATAGGATCGGATGCACTAGGGAAGCTGTACACTGGAACTGTAAAAGAAAGAGTGTGGACTCACTGCTGTGCAAACGAAATTAGGCTGGGTCGTAATGGGTAAAGTGATGGACAAGTCTGGCACAAATACCCATGCTGCCATGATAACTATCCTTTTGACTCACTAGTCATCTGCCGGACCTATGGAAGTTGGATGCCCTGGGAATTTTGGATCCCTGTGAAAGCCAAACAAATGAGGAAATCGAGACAGCTGTGCGAGATCACTTCAAGAGAACTGTGAAGAGGGATCCTGAGGGAAGGTATGAGGTTAGTTTTCCCTGGTTGGATGGTCGGGAAGAGCAACCTGATAACAGTGGTAGCAGAGAAGAGGTTAATAGTTACAACCACGAAACTTGAAGTGGCAGAGAAGTTTGATGACTATGATGAAGTACTGAAAAACTGGTTGAATGAGGGCGTGGTAGAAGTGGTTCAAGATGACGAGCAACAGAAACGTGGGCACTATCTTCCGCATCGGGGAGTCTTCAAAGACAATTCAACGACGAGTGCGAGGCCAGTCTTTGATGCATCCTGCAAGCAGAAAGGAAGCTGCTCTTTGAATGACTGTTTGGCAAAAGGACCGAACTTGCTGGATTTGATCCCCAAGATTTTGCTTAAGTTTCGACAAGGTAAAATTGGTGTCATTTCAGATATCAAGCAGGCCTTCCTACAAATCTCTGTGGACGAACAAGACCGTGACTGTCCGCGATTTCTCTGGTGGGAAAATGTCAAAGAGAAGAAGGTAAAAATATTGAGACATTGTAGAGTTGTTTTTGGAGTAAACTGCAGCCCATTCCTCCTGGGAGCAGTTATCCAGCATCACTTGAGACAGTATGAACCGCCTTTAAAAGGAGTGTCTGAAACACTGAAGGACTCTTTTTATGTTGACAATTGTGTCACGTCTGTCAATTCAGAAGAGGAGCTGCATACATTTGTTGGACAAGCTACTGAAATAATGGCTGAAGGGAAATTTGACCTGAGAGGTTGGGAGCATACAGCCTTATGCACCGGAGGTACTGCCAAACCGTCACCAGTTCTTGGACTACTGTGGGATAAGGTAGAAGATAAGTTGTACTGCGATGTCAGTGGGATAAGCTACCCTCAAAGAGCAATTACAAGAAGAAATATCTTATCCACATCGCAGAGAGTCTTCGATCCAATAGGCTTCACCTCTCCTGTTACTCTTTGCCCTAAAATACTTCTCCAAGAAAGCTGGAAAAGCAAATTAGGCTGGGACGCTGAACTTCCAGAGATGTCCCACAAATTTATGAGATGGGTTGAGGACCTTCCAATTTTATCGGATGTAAGAATCCCAAGATGGACTTCAATGAAGGAGACAGACTCGTGTGCTCTACACGTCTTTTGCGACGCATCAAAGTCATCCTATGCAGCCGTGATGTTCTTGAGATGTGAAGACAGCAGGAGAGTGTCGGTTCAGTTGTTGCAAGCTAAATCTAGGATTGCACCTTTGAAAAAGATCACAATTCCAAGGTTAGAACTGCTCGCTTGTTGTATTGGGACTCGTTTAGCTACACATGTGAGGAAAGGTCTTGACACGAAGGACTTAAAGGAATATTACTGGACTGACTGCCACCGCATTACACTGGATTACCCAAGATGGACAGTGGGGAACATTTGTTAGAAATAGGGTGAAGGAAATTTGTAGTAGTTCCCAATGTTCAAGACTGGAGGCACATTCCTGGCCATGAAAACCCTGCTGATCTACCATCAAGAGGCTGTAGTGCGAAAAAACTGTTAGAATCCCAATGGTGGGAGGGACCGAGATGGCTTAAGCTCTCCGAAGAGAACTGGCCAAAGTCTGAATCAATGGCCAAGGAGGACGACATAGATCAGGAAAGGAAGAGAGATGCGATATCGTTAACTGTTGCTACACAAGAGGAGGCATGGTATTAGAAGTATTTCTCGTCTTATACGAAGATTGTATGAATGATGGCCTGGATGCTACGGTTCATTCATAATGTTCGGATTAAAAAGGACAAGCATCTCGATTCTGAACTGTCCACCCACGAAGTAAAGCATTCAGAAAGATGCCTTTTGAAGTTTGTACAAAATGACATGTTTATGAAGAAAGAGAAGATGGACTTCAAATCCTTGTGTACTCTAGAAGATGAGGACGGACTGCTGAGAATCAAGACAAAGATTGTGAGCAGAAAAGATGATGCAGATTTCAGATTCCCCATTCTGTTGCCATCAGATCATAAAGTAACACATCTGTTGGTTATGGAAGAACATATGAAAGCCTCTCATGCAGGAGTGCAAATTCTGCTATCTATCATAAGAGAACGATTCTGGATGGTCAAAGGGTGGAAGACTCTGAACAGCATTCTTTCCAAATGTGTGAGATGTAAACGGTTTGAAGCAAAACGTATTGAATCAGTACCTGTGGAACTTCCTGAAAATCGGGTGAGAGAAGCCAGTGCATTTGAAGTAGTAGGAATCGATCTAGCGGGTCCATTGCACTTGAATAGTACCAAGTCATGGATAGTGATCTTCACCTGTGCAGTCTTCAGAGCGGTTCATTTTGAACTGGTTACTTCTCTTTCGGTATCCAGCTTCATTTTGGCACTGAGAAGATTTATTTCCAGACGGGGTAGACCACATGTCTTCTATAGTGACAACGGGACAAATTTTCATGGAACGGAGAACTCACTCAAAGCACTTGACTGGGATAAGATAGTAAAGGAAACTGCCATTTCAAGAATTGAATTGAATTGAGATTGGTGGGGTGGGTGGTGTGAGCGATTGATTCAAACACTTAAGAAGTTGGTGCGACGTGTACTTGGGCGTGCATGTGTGGAATATGATGAAATGTTGACCATTTTGATTGACTGTGAAGCTGTTAATTCACGACCACTAACTTATCTGTCTGAAGATCAGAATGAGTTGGTGCCTTTGACGCCGGCAATGTTTATACAAGACATTCCAAGGGTGGGAGTACCTGATCTTTATCTCATCGATAGTGTTAATCTGTCAAAGAGGTATAAGTACCAACAACGACTAAAGGAAGACCTGAGAAAGAGGTTCAGAGTGGAATATCTTGGTCAGCTTATCCAAAGAAGGAACGAGCTGAAAAATATGATGCGAGACCTTCAAGTCTCCCATAAGTCCAACCCCTCGTCCACGTCGTGGGAGACGGGCAACGGCACAAAGTAGGGGATTGCCTGTAGGGGCGAAGTACAGTGGGGACTTCGTGTGCCCCGGGACCGTTACGGTAGCTGTGAAGGTCCTACAGGAACCCTGAAAAGTGACGGCTAACGGGGCTCTGGTGAAGCTACGATAGGCCCAGCAAGCCAGTAGTGGATTAAACCAAATGCTTTCAAAAATGGAACGAGCCTCGGACAGGATGGATTTAATAGACGACGACACGGCTGTACACACGGACTAAGATTTGGAACTTTAAACCTAAGAACGCTGACGGGGAAGGTGGAGGAGATAGTGGATATGATGGAAAGAAGGAAGTTAGATTTATTGGGATTGGCAGAAACAAAGTGGAAAGGGGAAGGAAGGAGAGTACTGAGAAAAGGCTATAGACTGTACTGGAGTGGGAACGAAGAGGGAAAGAGGAATGGAGTGGGAGTAGTAGTACGAGATGGTTTGAAAGAAGAAGTGAGGAGAATAAGTGATAGGATGATGAAAGTGAAAGTAGCACTGAGGGGAGAGACCGTAGAAATAGTGCAAGTATATGCTCCACAAGTAGGCTGCGCTTCTGAAGAGAAGGAGGAGTTTGAAGAGGAATTGCAGAAGCAGCTGGTAGGAAGAAATATGATTGTTATGGGGGACCTCAATGCCCATGTAGGAAGAGAAAGACAAGGTTATGAGAGTGTTCTAGGACCAGAGGGTTGGGGTGGAAGAAATGAGGAAGGAAAGAGACTGTTGGACTTCTGCCAGAGGAACAGCCTGCTAGTTGGGAACTCCTGGTTTAAGAAAAGAGAGAGCCACACAATCACATGGTACAGTGATGACTTGACCAGGAAGTCGGTGGTCGACTATATACTGTATGAGAAAGAACTAAATAAGAACATCACGGACATCAAGGTTATACCATCGGAGAACCTGGATAGCGACCATCGATTACTGGTAATGAACCTGAGAGGGAGTAAGGAGAAGAAAGGGACTGAGAACCAGGAAAGACGTATAAGGATATGGAAACTGAAAGAAGGGGATAGAAGGGTCGAGTACCTCAAAATGGTAAAGGAAGGAATTCCAACAGATGAAGAAAGAGGGGTGGAAGAGGAATGGGCTAGATTTAAGAAGACACTACTGGGTGCAGCAGAAGCAGTATGTGGGAGGACAAGTAGTAAGAAGAGGTGGAAGGGAACACCATGGTGGAATGAGAAGACAAAAGATATAGTAAGGGAAAAGAATAGAGCCTTTAGGAGGTGGTATCAAAATAGGACGGTAGAGACAAGGGAAGAGTACCAGGAAAGAAAGAAGGAGGCGAAGAGAGTGGTGGCTGAGGAGAGAAGGAAGTGGATGGAAGAGTGGACAAAGATGATGGAGGAGGATAGTGAAGGTACAAAAAAGGTCCTGTATGGGATGGTGAAAGATAAGAGGCGGAAGGATCCTACGGATTATGTTAGAATGGTGAACAAAAGGGGACAAGAGATAGAAAATAGGGAAGAACTGAAGAAAATGTGGAAAGAATATTTTGAAGAACTTCTGAACCCAAATGGAAAAGATGGTGAGGAGGAAGAAATCGGGGAAGAGGAAGATGAACTGCAAACAGAAAAGGACTTAACATGGAAAGAAGTGGAAGATGCAGTGAACAAGATGAAAGGAGGGAAGGCACCGGGTGTGGATGAGTTGAGTGTGGAGATGGTGAGAGCAGCAGGAGAGGTGGGGATACAGTGGCTGTACCGAGTGATGAGGACAGCATGGAAGGAAAGGAAGACCCCAGAGGACTGGAAAAAAGGAATCATTGTCCCGATCTTCAAGAAAGGTAGTAGAACAGATTGCAGAAACTATCGGGGAATAACACTGATGAGTCATTGTGCAAAGATCTTCGAGAAAGTTTTGGAAAAGAGAATTAGGACAAGGATAGAAGGAGGGATGAGGGAAGAACAACATGGCTTCAGAGCAGGAAGGTCCACAGTGGATTTGATTTTTGCTGTAAGGCAGTTACAAGAACAGCACTATGAATATGGAACAGATCTACTGATGGCCTTCCTGGACATTGAGAAAGCATATGACAGTGTATGCAGAAACAAAGTATGGAAGTCCCTGGAGGATAGAGGAGTAGAGAAATGGACTATAAAGAGGATAAAGGAGATGTACAAGGGAAGCGTGAGCTGTGTGAAAGTGGGAGGAGAGAGATCTGACTGGTTGGAACAAAGAAACGGCCTGAAACAAGGAAGTGCACTGTCACCGTTACTTTTCATTGTGGTGATGGATGACATAATGACCCGAGTGGCACAAGTAATTGGGGACGGAAAGATGAAAGCAATGGTGTTTGCAGATGATTTGATGATTTGGGGAAACAAGGAGGAGGAGGTACAGGAACAGTTGGACGTGTGGGAAGGAGTAATACAAGGATATGGGATGAAATTTAGCATAAATAAGAGTGAGATGGTGATCACAACAAGGAAGAAGGAAAGAACCACAACGGGAATAACAATTGGTGGGGAACAGCTGAAGAAAGTGGAGAGTTTCAAGTATCTGGGAAGCCTGATACAAGATAATGGAAGAAACGATAGAGAAATAAATGAGCGGGGGAGGCAGGCAGAAGCATTTCGGAGGAGTGTGAGAAGCATGTTATGGAGCAAGGATGTCCCTCAGAACAGCAAAAAGATCATATATCGGACGTACTATGTCCCTATCCTGACGTATGCCTCGGAGACCTGGGTTATGAAAGGAAGGGAGAGGAGCAAAATACAGGCCAGTGAGATGAGGTTCTTGAGAAGCAGTATTGGAGCTACAAAGATGGACAGAATAAGAAATGAGAGGACCAGAGAATTAATGAAGGAGGAACCATTACAGGATGGTATAGAGAAATCTAGACTTAGATGGTATGGACATGTAAAACGAATGGAGGAGAAGAGGATACCCAGGAGAGTACATGAGACGAAGTGGGAAGGAAAGAGACCGAGGGGAAGACCGAGAGACAGGTGGCTGAAGGGGGTGGAAGAAAGCGTGAAGAAGAGAGGAGAAGACTGGACAAGGGTGGAGGCTGAGAGATGGTGGGAAGACAGAAGACGTTGGAGAGGCTTGTGTTCCAAACAGACCCGGCCAGTGGCTGGAAACTGTGCAAGATGATGATGATGACCTTCAAGTAGGTGAAGTCGTGCTAATTGGTGGTGACGACAGGAAGAAGATGGACTGGCCGATGGGGAGAGTCGCAGCTGTATACCCAGGAAAGGACAACAAAATACGAGTGGTGAAGGTGAAAACTGCTACTGGTATGTTGATCCGACCAGTTCAACGCAACTATCCTTTGGAGATTTGTTCCAAGACAACTAGTGTACCGATGGATGAGCTTGAGCCTGCTGTTACCTTGAGAGAAAAGAAAGTGTACGTTACAAGGTCCGGCAGAAGAGTAAACATTCCATCACGCTTTCTTCAGTAATGTAATTGTGTATAGTGTCTTTCCTTTTTCTGATCACTCTTTATTGTGAAATTGTTTACTATTTTAGTGGTTTTGATTCAACATTGTTAATCAAAAGGTGGGAGTATGTTGGACTTGGACTCAAAATGTCAACAGAACAGTGAAGTGAATTGAATTCAAATATCCTATGTATTTATTCTTTGTAAATAGACAAGGCATTTTGCCAAATCCCTGTGGGCATCAGTTATGAAAATGGTTCGAGCAGGAGCATGGTGTACTGTATTAAAAGTTAAAGAATAAATTATGTTTTGTAAGTGGAAAGAATAAGACGGGTAGTCCTATTTCAGTTCCTAAAAGAAATAGTTACGATATGGCATTGCTCATAACAACCAAATCGTACGATCCCAAACTGAAACGCCAATCAATAAAATGGCATCAGTGAAGGTCACCACGCAAATCGAAAGTTCGGGAGATCCCCAGCAATGTGAAAGTTATGGCTATTCTCATGTACGGCCATGATGGTGTTATCGTAACGCATTACGTTCCTCCACGGCAGATCGCAAATGCACAGCATTACGGTTCATTTTGGGAACACAACCTGCGACCAGCTTTGAGAAAGAAGTGCCACCACTTTCTGCAGAACCAACATATGATTTTGCATGACAATGTTTGCCTGAATACAGCGAAAGCTGTGGCTGATTTGTTAGTCGATGGGGCTGGGAAGTGCTGTGCCATCCACCATACTCCCCGGATTCAAGTCCTTGTGACTGACTCGATTCCTAAGATGAAGGAACCCCCTTCGTGGGAGTTGCTTCAGAACCGTTCCCGAGATTCGTCAGGCAGTGGACTGCTCCACTCGGACTATCAACGCAACAGGCGCTGCTAAAGATATCCTGCGTCCCCCACACCGCTGGCAACGGGTAGTACACCATGCTGGCGACTACTTTGAAGGGCAATGAAACTTGGCAACATGTATCTCTTGCAAATAAATAGTTGCCACTATTAAAGTTCCAACTCTCCTAGTTCTTCCATAAAACACACTGCAATTCCGTAAATCTTATGGAGAAAGCGTTGGTATCTGTACTAGCATTAGCTTCACTTTCAGAACAGTATGTATCCCAAGACTGCTTGCCATGTCATCTGGGAGGAGATTGCTCATCAAGGTCTCTACAACCAGCAAAAGGCCTGTTTTTCGGTATGTAACTCTTCTAATCCTAGGAAGCATAAAATGTAACGAGTAGAATTCCTCAACTAGCTGATTTAAAAAAGACATTTATCTCCTTCAAGTCAATAATATAGGAAGAAAAAACAATATAAAGGGTTATGGACAAAAGGATAAACTTGCATACATGCTGATGCACACACATTCACATTGGTAAAAAAAAGTTGAGCATGCAATTGTAAGTTCTTAATAAAGACTCATTAAAGTTAAACCTGGTCAATGTGCAGAAGAGTTGAAAATGCAGAACATCAAATCAGGTACACCCTGTTGTAAACACTATTCCAAGTTACATATTCCCCATTCAATCTTCGACACATTGGACAAAACAGAACTCATACGGGAAAAAATAATAAATAGACGTTAAGACATGCAGTCATTAAAAAAAAACACGGCCTAGCAAACTTCCTTCCCTCCCCGCCCACCCACATACATACCCACTCGGCCCACAAAAAAAATATTTATAGGACATACCTAGAGGGCTCCTCGGCATCCTCAACATGTGCCATGTCCTTGCATCAAGTTTCGTCACCGTTCCGTGTGTCCTACACTCCCGCGCCATGTGTTTCCATTTCAGAATCCAATCCTTTGTGAATCGGTAGCGTTCCTGGGATCCTACGGCTGTCCTAACAACTTCATTTTTAATAGTGGTATCCTTCCAATTTATCACTAAATTACTGCTCTGAATTTGGTTTGCTAATCCACACAGGTTCATCCAAACGAAGCAGTTAAAATATTGTATTATGCCTTATCCTCCACGATAAAAATGGTATCCAGCGGAAAAGTGTCCAGAATCCTGGCAGTCCTTTCCAGCGGCGATCCAAAGAGGCCCTATAAGAAATTGTCCACCCTCCTGGCTTGGCCAACCCGACAGCACCCAGGGGAGAAAGTATCTTGTCCAAGTATAGTTCATGAATGGAATCCAACTATGGGAAGAGAAAGAAGTCTCCAAAAAAAGGTATCAATGGAGTTTTCCTGGGTGTGACGAGGCGAGAGCCATGGAACTGGGCAGACTCCTGCCTTCGATCCTTAGCCAATGCATGAAAAGGCCCATCCAGAATCCTTGGGATACTAAGCTCCTAATAAAAATCCTGGTGTGTCCTTTTCCGCTTGTGCCAATCCGAGGTGGAACCCACATTCCAGATGTGTATTTGATCCAAACGAGTCCTGAATCCACAAAATTAACAATCCATTTTAGAGATATCCTTATCCAAACGATTCCTGAATCCGTAAATATTATACTGTATTCCACTTACGAGTTATCCTCATTCAAACGAGTCCTGAATCCATAAAGATTATATTCCATGTTAGCATTATCCACATCCAATGAGATCCTTCAAAGAAATCCTCTTGGATGCTAATATTTGAAAAGAATCCAACGGTTATTCCATAACTTGCAATATCCCAGGAAGCAGTTTCGCTATCCGCTTTTAAAAAATATCCTGTTCTGTTTTGAATCCATCAAGAACATTCCACATATCCATGCAAAGGTACATCCTTTATCCTCTTCATCCAAATTAAATCCAGGCATTAAGACATTGTGTGATCAGCCTTTAATAATTCCAAAGGATTTTTTTTCCAATTCCTTTTACATTTGCTATCCAAGTGGTTTTAAAAAAAGGAAGAAAAGAGAACAATATTAATAACCAATTTACAATAACATCTGTTCATTCCATAAGATCGTCTACCCAATACATTTATTTCAGACATTCAAGTCTTTCACCTGCATTGTTGAACAATGAAACCCAGAGATGCAAACCTTTATAGGAAGCTTAACCATAATACTGAGTGGATAAAAGGGCAAGGCTTAGTCATTTAGTTCTCAATTACCTGTCCAGAGAAGCCAGAATTACATACCAAAAAGCCTAAACAAGATGCAGGCCCTTCTTTCAAAAAAGTTTCCCTTTATACATTGTTATTTCTTGCCTTAATTAAGAGTATTTATTCTACCATTTACTTCTCCGTATTAAAAAGAAATACTTCATCCATACAAATATAGCAGTAAAGCAGGCACATAATGCACCAATACCAATCTAGAGCCGACAGGATGCAACGTACGACTCGACACATTATTGAGCGATGTTTTCACACGAAGAGAGAGAATGCTACCTGTTGTGTGTTCATAATGCTTTTGCACCCGCAAAATCGACATGATACAGCTGTTAGGATTGCTGACCTATTTTTATGTTATGGCTACAGCTTTCAAATTAAAAGGAAACACAGAAGATCAAAACGCAGCTTGACTGAACAAAAAATGGCAGATTTTTAAAACATATTCGGCTGACAATATGATCACACTATATCAAATCTCTAATAGTTGGACCACTTTTTTTGCAATCCCACACAGGAACTATGTCAATTTGTAATAATTATGGATAATCCTTAATGATTGGCATCTCTGGTAACCTACAAGAGCAGACTAGCATGTCAATTCGAATGGTGGTAAATATCAGTTACATTCATTCACGATACAAAAATACTGACCAATTTATGGAACTTAAGCTCTGCAAGTTTAGCTGTAGCAAACAAAAGGTAAGGACTCCCTCACATGTCTACCTAAACATTAAGACTGCGCTGAGCTAAAAGTCACAGCTGAAAGTAATGAAGTCTGATACACATCAGTACACGATCTATAGGAATATGCTCTTAAGAATTACATCTTACATCTATAAGATACTAGTCAAATGGCAGTCACAATTCTGCCTATTTATATTATATGCTAGCAAATGACCTATACATAGCAGAAAAGAGATGACACAGCTTTCTTAGAAATTCAAGAACAAGGCAAACTTTTACATTGTGACAATATTAACTGTACACCACAAGTATTGTGAAAAAGCAAGATTTCCTCACAGGTCATAGAACAAGAATTTAATCATGTTTACAATGGATCCATATTGATGTGATAATTGGCAATGGTTAAATTAAATTGATCTGCTTAATCGATACAAGAAAACCAACCTTCTACTGCCTAGCTAAGTAGAGTATTTTTGTATACGTAAGTGTATTAAAAATGAATGTAGGGTGGCTTACTACATCTAAGATATCTCCCCGAGTGGGTATGAAGAATTTCTACTAGCCTGCGATACTCTCACAGCCCTGAAAAACAAAAGGTTCTTTTAGAAAATTTTCTGCCCACAATTAAATTTATCTGAATGTATTAGTACCGTATTTGCTCGGCTATAGGATTCCCTTTTCCCCTAAATTTTTAGTTCCGAAAATGGGGGGTGAAGGGGGGGGGGGTGTGTAGTACTATAGATGCGAACTTTGCAAAAATCCGGTATTTTGGGAAAGGGAGAGAGTAAAAATAAGCTATTTTATTTCGATGCTACATAGTATGATATATTTTAGTCAAAATAAACAAAGCGCGTGCGTATGTCGGCTGGCCACTAGCGTCTCATCCTTACGTGAAAGCGGCCAACACCACACGTGTGGCCAGCGGTCTCAGAGCGCGCGTATGTCGGCCGGCCAAACCACCTGTTGTGAGTCAGAGCCCGTACCCACAGAAAGAAAGACAGAGACTTCTTTCTTCAAACAAGGCTAAGCTTTGTTAGCAACAGAGCTCGCGTACGATTGAATGGTATGGACCAAGCAGCCAACAATGATCCAACATCTGGTATACAAAGACAAGTATATTCCATGATTATTGCCAACCACCTCTGAAAAAATATCACACTTTCCCTGCGATTGTTTTGCCTGACCAACTGCTGGCAGCGCGGAGCTCCTCACGCCGCACTCATTGCTAGACAATGACGGACAGGACTCGCAATAATTCAGGAGGGGTAATATAAGCGATTTCCAAGAATTTTGTTTATGGCTCCCAAAAATTGAAGGGGTTACTATAGGCAAGGGGGTACTATAGCCGGATAAATACGGTATTCAAACTACGCTAATGATTGCGTTAAGGAATTGCTGCAAATTTTGATTACGGGTCATTTAAGGGGCTAAAGAAAATCTCTTGCTGGCCACAACCACAAGGTGGGGGTGGGGTTGTACCAGAAAAGCTATTTCATCTCTTGTCTGCTAATATAATTTGGTCTGGACTGGACCCTCTAAGGCAATATGACAAGTTTTAACACTTCAAGTACACAGAAAATTCAGTAATGTTACATTCAAAAACTTACAAATAAAAATAAAAAATATCCACACCAGAATGAGATATTAGAGCAAACTCAAGGGAAGAAAATAATAAAAAAAAAGACAGGAGGAAAGGAAAAATAACTTCACTTGTTCGAGAGACATTCATACTCCAGCCTAAGTAACAAAAACACTCCAGAATATTTACAAATTTTACTGCTGCAGCAATAGCTCAGTAAGAACCATTTTCCCCTTCTTTTTTCTTAATTTCACAATTTCAGTATGGACAAAACACACCCTCAATGAAGTACTCTTTTCAATTCCAACATAAACAATCATTAGACAGAAAATGAAGGATAGAAACACACCAAGAGGACAAAACTGACAAGCAGGGGAGGGAAAGAGAGAAAACACATAAAAAGGAAGAAAAAAAATAATCTCTCGAGGCAGACATCCTTCTTCAAAACAGGTCTTCATTACTTCCTACACGATTTACTTCCAAGTCAGTAAACAGCACACCCAACCTCAAGATGCGAGTGGGAGGTCAAAACTAGCTACTCAAAGTGGATTGATAGTGTGAATACCCATCATTGTGAGGGGCAATGTCCTCGCTGTTCCACCCCTTAAAACATCAATCATTGTCCAGCTGTAGAGAATGTCCTGTCTGCATGCTTCCCCACTGGATTATAGTAAAACATTGATAATTCAAAGCCGGTTAATCCGAAATCTCATATAAATTTTAAAAAAGTTTGTTCCTTGAAACTCCAGGTATCTCTTCAGATTACTTAATGTTTAATTAAAAATGCGGATAAATGTAATTTGAAGGACGATGATCTCGTGCATAAAATACGAACTTTGCAAAAATGTTCTTCAAAAAACCATGCGATTCTTACACAACATTCAATGCGCCACAGTTTTGTATGTGCGTTCTTAAATGCACAGCTTTCTAACTATGAAACTATAGACTTTATACCATCGAATTAACGATATTTAACTATTGCCTAACAATTCGAAGGTTCGTGGCATTCAACTTCAAAATGGCCATTTATTTACTTACCTTCACGGTTATGGCCGATAAAACTATGATTTTAGGGAAATAATTCGGCTGTGCTAATAAAAGCAATTATACTTATTCCTCTTGCACGGGTTATGTTTATATTCGATTAAACCCATTTGGCCACTCGTTTCTTCTCGTATTTGAACATGATAATTACAAAAACGCACCCTGAAATAGCAGAACCCTTATGTGAAAAAAAAAAATAAAATTGCCAGATCAAGGATGAAATGATTTGGGCACGTAATGAGAACGGATGAGTGGCGAGAAAGCGGATGGAGGTAGAAGTTTCCAGAAGACAGAGGTGAAGTCCAAAAAGAAGTATGCTAGATGTAATAAAAGCAAGTAAGGGCAATGTCAGAACCCTCTTCAAAGACAAAAGTGTTTCGAGATAGGCAAAATCGGAAGAGGTTCACAAATTGTACCCAGTTCGCTGGAGCTATTAACTGAATTACAAATACACCTTGGAAGGTATTTTCACAATAAGAAAAATACTAATTCTATTTTGCTTCCTCTACTGATTTCTCCTTGTATTGAAATATTTTTAATATTGTCATGGAGGTATTTTCCACAACGAGCAAGAAATTGGCAACATTTTAGGTTGACCCAACAATTTCTCCGTGTGGCTTGGCGATGTTGAAACACTGGCTGGATCCTGTGAGATCTCCAAAGGTAAGCAACTTTGGGTGTGGTCAGAACTTGAGATGGGTGACCAGTTCTAGGGGATCACGAGGGAAGGAGGAATGGAAAGGAACTGGCCACTCTACCGCAAGTAAACTCCGGCTCAAGATAGTCTCTTCGGAGATACAAACCAGCCTTTGGGCCGAAAACCCTTCTTTCCTACAGTATATGAATACCATTAGGATACTGCTGTAGTCTATTTAAGGGGAGAAACACCAAGGTCACTGACCCTCGGATACTGTTGGTTAGTCATTCAAGAGTTGCAAAAAGGTAAATCAGTGATTTCATGTTTCCCCCAATTGCTAGATGTGCACTTCGGAGTGATTTATCTTTTCTTGGAGAGAGGGGGTGGGGGTAGTAGGTAGTATCCTCCTTTTACTTCCCAGTCACTTTTAATTATTGAGGTTTTACCACAATGTATTTGCCCTTTCTTTACATGTCAACCTTCATTTCCAGTCCAATGACTTGTCTACCTGCCTGTGGTGTAATTTCCTTTCAATTCAACCTTAAATGACTAAGCTCCTAGGCTTCACTGCACTTACACTATACCAAAGCAATAGTAAAAAAATAAAATAAAAATTATGCTCAAATCATTACCAGGACAAAAAGCTCTGAATAGAGTACCGTACGATATGCTACAACCTGTACTGGTAGCTTCAACCTAATTCTTAACCCAGGAGAGGCGGCATGGAATATTTGGTGAATATTGACATTATACAAGGTAGATTTTTTTTGAACTTTACATAAACCTACTCTTACCTAGAGTAAGCAAAATCTTTGAGGATAGTTCTGAGATAACATTAAATACACTGACCGGCAAAAAAAGTGGAACAGTTAAAAAAAGTAATATAAATAGTATAAAATTAGCCATGAAAAAGATTTAATCACATTTGAAAAGCTTTTCACGCTTTAGAACAATCATCTGAAACATCCGTGAATAGAAATTGATAATATGACATTTCTTAGGGTGGTTTATTACCACCAATTACCCCCGATCTTCGATGAGCCTATCTTAATGGTTTTATGGCGGGAAGTGCACTGTAAGCGCTTAAGGTTAATGAGTGTTGCCGCTCGCTTATTGTTGTTCTAGGGATAGCAATTGGCATTTGTTGAACACCTGTGAACCATTGTCATACATTTTAGTAGGTTATCCATGTGCAGTTCACACTAAAACATGCCTCTTAGCCGTGAAGGAGCTGCACAGGCAGTTGCATTGGTGGAGGATGGCTGCAGCTTCCGTTATGTTGCTGAGGTCATTGGATCACCTCTCGGTAGCATTCACCGTGCAGTGCAACGTTACAGAGAACTCCAAACTTATGACAGGAGACGAGGGTCAGGCCGTAGAAGATGCACAAGTGCCAGGGATAACAGATTTCTCACCCTGCAAGTTCTGCGTGATCGCCATACCACAGCAGTCCAGGCACGAAATCAACTGGAAAATGTCAGAAGTGTGAGAGTGAGTGAGCGAACAGTAAGAAGAAGGTTTGAAGAAACTCATCTTTCGTCCAGGAGACCTGCACGTGGACCCACACTCGAACGACATCACAGAGAGGAGCGTCTTGGCTTCGCAAGGCAGCATCTGGGATGGACCCTCTTCACTGACGAGAGTCGCTTTAATCTTAGATCTCCTGATGGAAGAGAAAGAGTGTGGAGAAGGCGCGGAGAGAGGTACAGCCCTGTTGCTTTCTCCTCCAGGACTCCATTTGGAGATGACTCGGTTATGGTGTGGGGTGGCATCAACGTTATGGCCCGCACTGAGTTGATGTGCATCGATCACGCGACGCTCAATTCCCAAAGGTACATCGAAGAGATATTGATGAACCATGTGATGCCCTTTGCGCCTTTCATAGGTTAGAATTTCATGCTGATGCAGGATAATGCCCGCCCTCAAACTGCTCGCTGTGTTGTACAATATGTGCAGGAAGTGGGGATTCAAACCCTGGACTGGCCAGCTCGTAGTCCTGACTTGAACCCCATCGAACATGTATGGGATATGCTTGGAAGGAACGTCAGACAGCGTGACCACACCACCTTGGCACAACTGAGAACATCGCTGCTGGAGGAATGGGATCGCATCCCGGCTGATGCCATTCGACGAGTTGTGAACAGAATGCCTGAGCGTTTACAAGCTGTCATAGGCGCTAAGGGTGGAAACACTCGTTTTTAGTGACCAGTGTTCTCGTGCAGTGCAGTGCAGATATTAATACTGTTTTGTTTGGCAATATGCTTGATAAAAACCAGCCCAAAAGAGCATTACTAAAAAATAGAAAATTGTAAGATTTGCAAAATGTAACAAAATTTGTGAGTTAAAGCGTGTTGTGAAACAGGTTTCGGTATTTTCTGTAGCCAAACATCTCAAATTTACATGAATAATGCAAATATTGGAAAACCGATTACATTTTAGTGGAATAAATTAAGAAATTACATAAAAAATTAAAGTGTTCCACTTTTTTGCCGGTCAGTGTATGTTTAAGTACATTGTCAGTTTGTATATACTGTATTCATGGGCGAGGGATCCATCTCGTCACTGGAATATTAAAAGGAAATAAACCTTCTGGAATCAGTTTAAATGAACATTTTGACCAGTTATGGGTAGAACTAAATTAAGCAAGGTAAGGCATTTAACAAAAAAAAAGTTCAATGCTTAAGGATTTTTGATTTTCACAATATTTATAACATAAAAGTTTTATAATTATATTAAGGCGTATAACAATATTACCTGCATTAAAGTGTTGCAGCAAAGGATTCAATCATGGAGATCATAAATGACCCACACCACCCTCACTGTTTCTCAGACAAGTGCCACCCCTCCAGGGTTAAAAGGTCACCAACCTTACTCTCCACAATCACACACCTCCAGTTACCTGCCTTAAAAATTAAACACAACTGACAATGACATCTTACATGCCTTCCAACCATTCATGACTGGCTGTAATAACACACAAGCCTAACCTAACAGTTCCCTAACATAAATTCCAAAAAAAGAGGTGTTTATAGGCAGAGGTGGGCAAGAGTTAAACTACTCTCAGAACGTATAAAAAATGCAGAGGTGTAAGGCAGGACGATCGTGTAATGTAAAGCAAATCAAAGGCAAATAAGGATTACCGGCAATGCTGCCCTAGTGGAAATGATTTCTGATGATTCCCAAAGGGACATCTAAAGGAAAGAAAGATGCACCTTGAAATGGCCATCATTGGTAACTGCCTTCAAGGGATAATTTCTTAACAAAAGAATTTTTTCAAATTAGTGGCACTTTGGAAACATACATGCCAGTTATTATTGAATACTAATTTTTCATTCAGCAATATCAAACACTATTCTTTTAATTATTTCATTTTGAAAGATCACAGTTTAACTACTGACTGATCCAGATCTTTGATCTGATTCTTGTTCCCATCAGCTGTCCCCGTATGTTGCGGCTTGATCGAATCTGATGCTATTTAAAAAGGCTGTCTTTGAATTCAGTTTGTGCATTCTCTCCTCGTGCTATTGCCACTGCAGCAGGGATTGGTAATCAGTACTGGCTTTACATCCCTTTTAACTAGAGGCTTTTAGACACCCGAATGCAGAAATGTTGCCGCAAAGGCAATCTTTTATCGTGCCAGTAAATTTACTGACACTGCTCCCTTGCATTTGTGCACCCTCAAATGCCAACCGACTGTGTCAGGATTAGATCCTGCAAACTTGGTCACAGCAGCCAGTCGAAATTTAAGTTATTTATTGACTAGGTAGACCCATTATTTACCTCCTATCATAAAGAAAATCTGAATGATCGAAAGTCAATACATATTGAAATATTTTTTTCAATGTTTTAATACATATACAGTAAATCATTTCCAGCAGAGAGCAACATATCAAAATAAGAAAATGCAGGTCAGGCAAAACTTAAGCACTTGGAAAGGAAAAAGAAACAGATTCACACAAATCATAGCAGCAAGTAGAAATAAACTTACAATATTTACAAGTACGGTATTGAAGATGTCTATCAACAATCTTATTGGGTACTGGTCAATTCATCATGAAAGGGGGGAAAAACAACTCAATTCAGAGATTAGTAACTACTGCATTAATACAGAAAAGTGAAGGCATTTCAATGTTACAATGGACCATGGAAGACTATGTAGAACATTCACCAACATCTAGACAGAATTCTTTTTTTTACACACTGCAGGTGCACTTGTACCAAATATATAGGCAGAATATTATCAGGCTATAAAGGTGAAACATTTTGCGAGGATGAGCAATGTACCACAGCAAATACATGACAAAGTGGTGCAGGGTAACACAAAAGAGTTAACCCAAGGAGGGCAGAATTTAATATATTAAATCGCAAGACAGGTTACCCGCGAGCGGAATTTAATATATAAATATTATCAGAGATACCAGCGCAAGCGGTATGCTAGAAACTCAATGGATGGCAGTTAACTATACTTTTAGGTCTGGTCTAACAGGCAATCCCCGAATTAAGTGGTGTTATCTCCTTGCTAGCTTCTCACAAGCTCTGAGCGATTTTCGTGTTCAGTCGAGCTTGTGTCGCGAGTTCAAAGAACGGCTTTTTGTGATTTATATAGTTATTTTGCGACATGTGCAGTAAAGAGAGTCAATAGGCAAGAGATTGCTTCAATATTAGACTCCACGGATTTTTCATTTGAAGAGTCCAAAGATGGGATATTCAAGTAACGTCTCTTATTTCGATAATATCCTATGCACTTCTGAGACGGAGTACATCCAACAATCAAGGGAAGCCATTACGTACATATGCACTTTATAGCTAGTGTTCGATAATACTGGACGAGTTTTAATTTGCCGTATTTTCGGTCCACATACAGACAAAAAAGTCATCTGCTGGCGTAGGGTTAAACCTGATCTTTGCCTACAAACACTCGTGATGACTCGCCGAAAATAATTTTTGCTGATGTTATGCTCTAGCCAACTGTACGCCTTATTATCCTGGTTAAGTCGCCCTTCCTCTCCATTTTTCCCTTTCCAGTGGGTTAATATTGCCCGCATTTTATCTCTTTTTTTTTTAAGTTTCACACCCTGCACGTGAACTGTTTCTACAGCTAAAAAGAAAGCTGGACACCTTTGAACCCCCCCCTCATTATCTTTCATTCCTTCTATTACTGTATTAATCAAGGACACATTTTTGTCCATTGTAAATGCCAATGTCAAAAAACCTGTTCTGCTTCCTAGTACCATATTTCCTGGAATATTCATTGCACCATACTGTACTTTTGAAATCCAAAATAGGTTTACAAAATTTCATGGCATAATTGTCAGATAGCATATTCATATCTGTGCAGTCGGTTGTACACACTGCTATATTTTGACCACATGCTAGTTCTATTGCTAACCTGGCACAGGAGTCTTATCTGTACCTATAGACGACTCACCCAATGAGAGTGGCCGGCACACACTTCTCTACTGTCAATTACTTCCGTGCAGTGCTGCCATTTCTACTTATTTTGTAGATCTCCATCTTTTCAACCCTATCTACTTTTCTACTTGAAAAGTTTAAGAAATCCCCCTTACTTTATGAAATATTCCTTTAAAACTAAAGGGTTGAATTTTACATCTTGCCATTTTAAAACACTGTTTGCAAGGAATGTAGTAAAACGTTAACTGAGGTGAACACCAAGTGCTAAGACATGGACCAATGATTCATGGCTAAGAGTTAACAATCAATCCGATTTCATGACTGACATCATAGAAAAACTCACCAGTTAATAAAATGTTTGTGCACCTGAACCTGTAAAATTTGAGGAAGCAGTTGTGTAGTGACAATGTGGATTTTATTGATGAGTACATAAAATGTACATTATTTTTAGATGTTATGGTATGAACATTTAGTTATATTTCCAAAAGTGATAAATTTTTTGTATATTGAAGAAAAAAGGAGATGCCTATTTTAATTTGAAAATCTACTATAATCTCCTTCCTACTTGAGTGGTCATCTCCTCCTTTAGGTTGAATAGGGGTTGGCAAGGAGAAGGATGAATGACAGAATCAAGTGGAGAGGTGTCATGTACACAAAAACACTGGACAAATTATGCAAAAAACAATAATAAAAAAATATCCTTTTTATTTATATTTTATGTATGTTCCAGGAAATATGGCAGATAAATGATCTACAATTTCAGCTATGGTTTCCTTGTATTATATTGAAAAATCTTCATTTTGCTTCATGAAATTATTCATGAATTCCAATCATTTCTGAAATAACTACTTCAGAGTTTCTAGTTAAACCCTAAAACCTAAATTTTCCATATCCTAGTAGGCCATAAGAGCAGGTTGACGGTAGGAGAAAACGAACTCTTCTCCCATCATATCCTACCCTATTTCTCTAAATCCTCCGACACTTGGCTCCAAAAAAAGAAAGAAAAAAATCTAACACCTTGAAAACACAAATATCGCTGAAGTCAACTGAACTGAATTGCAGACATTTATTCCACAGTTGTAATAAAAATCTTTTCCAACCACAAGTCCAAGATTGCATTTTATCAATTATTTCTCAAATTCAGATCAACATTATGGTAACTACTACGTGTTAAGCAAACAATTCAAGCTCATTTCCACAATATTCACAACAGCTTCAGTGAGACAGATTCTTATTCCCCCCCCCCAAAAATTGTAGCTATTGGTAGGTGGCACAAAAGTATTGCACAAATACAGAAGATTCACGCATTAAACCAAGCTTCATTACAAAAACATGGGGAGGTGTTGCACATTTTTTTTTCTCTTTTTGGAGGCATCAGTATTCGAAGCAAGAGTATGCTGGGTCATATATAATAACGTAAAATATTAAAAACACCAGCACTTATGCACTGGACTTGCATTAAAAATAAACAGAATTGTCTTTTTTTTGTGACTTGGATGATGATAAATCACAGTTTCTTTAAAAAGAAAAATCTCACATGAACTGAGGATATGATATTCAGTTTTTTTTTTGTTCTTTTGTGTTTTTATATGAAGGCAAAAGGGAGGAAGGGGGTTAATTTTAAATTTCTTACACCATTCAGTTGTAGGAGCGAGAGCGTGATCTGGACCGCGAACGAGAGAAGCTTCGCCTTACGGGGGAGTAAGTGGGGGAGCCTCGCCGTCTAGGAGAGTAGCTGCGGCTGCGAGACCGCCCTCCACTCCCACGGCCACCACTGCTGCCACCACCGTAGTCTTCTTTCACACGGATGTAGGACACCTCGCCCTGCAAACATGGCAAACCAGGTAAGTACAGTACATCACCTTTATATTGCTCCTACAAAATGGCCCAGAAAACAGTATATATGAGGTCAGATGCCCATGAAACATGAACCATCCAAGTGGACAGTCCAGATCTGCTGCGAGTGAGCAAATTTAAATACCTTGATTCCACAATTTCTGATGACGGGAGACTTGAGGAAGGTTGGTTGGTTCCTCAGTTTAGGGTCTGCGACAACGCGGTCATGTAGCCCCGTGTACAGTACTTTGGGTGTGTGTAGGATCTGTCTAATAAAAATAAAAAATCCACAGCCTGCTTCCAGTCTCCGACCGGGTCAGGAATGGAATGAATGAAGCCCCCATCTAGCGGCGAGGATATGAACTGTGCCAGCTGCCGAGGCCTGACGCACTCCTCTGGGACAATGATTAAATGAATGACAGAGGAAATGAAATGATAGTGGAGAGTGTTGCTGGAATGAAATTTTGACAGGGAAAACCGGAGTACCCGGAGAAAACCTGTCTGCCTCCGTTTAGTCCAGCACAGATCTCACATGGAGTGACCGGGATTTGAACCACGGACCCAGCAGTGAGAGGCCGGCGTGCTGCCGCCTAAGCCATGGAGGCTTAGGATCTGTCTAATAACCGATATTAATTGTGATGGCTGTATTAGTGTGTGTATCTGTTTTTTAACTCAAGTAAGGACTGCAACATTGAATTTTTCAAAGAGTTCCTACTTTTGCCACCAAACGCCACTGTCAACGACTACTAGGCCTAGTTCAGAACTTAGCTACTAGAGGCCACCGCTCTTGGCAACGAACATAGAAACCTAAGAGCGTTGTTTACATTCCTAACCTATATATAGAGACGATTTTATGGTGTATCGCGAAAATGCGAAATCTGTTTATATGTGCATCAAAGGTGTTTTAAATGTGTGTTTAATATTGTTTGATCATTAAGCACTGAATTTGTCCTCACGACTAAACGCGAAATTCCACCTTATTTGCGATGTACGTCCGTATTTGCAACATATCACGAAATCGGCTTGTTTATTACGTCTCTACACGATTTGGTGCGATATCGCGAGCCTTCAGTGGTTTTCACCTTGTTAGCATTGCTGGTAGAACCCAATTCAAATGTATTATTAAGTGTTTAAAGCCTAAGCATATCCTAACATCACGTAGCAGGAAATTACTACACAGTTTCAATATTGGCTATCCTGTCGTACTGGGAGATAAGTGAGAGAGTTGGGCCGCACATTGCTGACCACGTGGGTGCGCTGTGATTTGTAGTTGAAATTTCTATTTCTAATGGGAATTCGCAATGCCGAAAATAACGACGTGTTTTGATAGGGCTGACGAGTTTAAAGACGAAGGCTATCATGTTTTCGATGCGCGGCAGAAGATAGTTATGTGCAAATTCTGCAACATTCGACTAGATTGGTAGCGTCGCGATTCATGTGTGAAACACAACTTAAGTGAAAATCACATAAAGAAGAAAAGGATTTTGTCTGAAGGAGGTACCAAAAGACATATCAGTTCAAGAAGCGGCCGGGAATGCCAAAAAAGTGAGAAATGACTCCGACGAATTTGTAATGTGAACAGTGGAGGCCTTTTTGAGTGCCAACATTCCTTTAGAAAAGCTAGATCATCCAACAATGAAGGATTGGATGAACGAACATACACCAGGCGAGTTATTTTTTTTCGGATGCCACTACACTTACCAGTATCCCGCAGCCCCACTTTTCGTAGCGATAAAAATAATAATAGGTGGAAAGACGTAGTTTTATGTAACGAATTTTATCAGGGAGGGAAGGTAATTCTTTTACGATTGCTGAGAATCCACCAACCCGCCGTGACATTTACAGCTGAAAGTTTTTCAGCCCCATGGAAACGTGATGTGAGATACTAGAAAGTGTAGTAATGACTTAGTTTACTTTTAAATACTTTTAAGTTCATATCATAAACAACAAATAAGTCTGATTTATTAATATTTTAAATTAAAATGATTTGCTTGCTAACAGGTTTTTTTCATTACACTGTTTTAGGAAGTGGAAATTTTCCCACAGCTGACTGGTTATGAAAGAAATATTTGCCCCTATTACATCAAGAAAAAGAAAAATCAAGTAGTGAGAAATTAAAGAATCAGCATGTTATTCTACAATGTGATGAAACCACAGATAGGATGGGTCGAGCCGTGTTCATTGTGCTATTTAGAACTCTTCCCAAGGGTAGTAGCGAGACTCCTGAAGTGCTAGTAGGTGGTGTCCTAATGCTTCAGAATGTTAACTCGCAGGAATGTTCTCAAGCCATAGTGGAGATTATTAAGAGACATAAACTTGAATACAAAAATATCATAGGTATTTCAACAGATAGTGCACGATATATGAAAAAGTTTGTGCAAACTTTACAAGGTTTGATATCGGACAACCTTCTTCACACTGAGTGTTGGGCACACAAGCTTGATTTAGTAGCAGGAATCTGGCCGAAGAAACTTCATTGTGTGAATGAGTGTGTTACCAAAACAAAGCAAGCTTTTCTTAATACAAGAAAACGGAAGCATAGGTATATTAGGTTCTTGCAGGAGAAAAGGATATAAAGCTCTTTCCCTCACCAGTTATCACAAGGTGGAATACGTGGTTCACATCAGTTTCCTACTTGGCAGACTATGTCATGGACTTGGTTCAGTATTTTAAAATAGTGGAGAGTGATGCTGAAAGTGTTAAATACTTTCAAAAATTAAGTGAAAGTGAAGTAAAATCAATTTTGTGTGAGGCAATTCTTGTGAAAGAACACTGTGCCTCAACTTCTGAAAAGATAACTTGCTTCGAGGGTTCTAATTATGCTTTGGCAAATAAAGTTGTTCCAATGGTAAATGAACTCCTTTCTGAATACACGGTTATCGAAAAACTAGTGATGAAACCAGACACATTGAAGGCATTGAATGAACTATCAAGCGATAGAAAGAAAAGTGCTGAAAAAAAGTTCGTAGTCCTTGCCAATGCATGTCACACAAAACTCGCAGATATGCTGGCAAAAGACTCTGCTCATGAGATTTTTAATTCACTCTCCTCACTGTTTCATCTGCCCCTGCTAAGAACTGTGAACATAGTCACCTCTCTTCAACAAGATAGAGAAAATCCCCCTTTTTGCTGGAGTGAATTCTCATGACTTTTTGATGTTCTACATTCACCTGTAAATCTTTTTCATGTAGTGACGGTAATGTAGTTGAAGATGTATTGAAGGGGATGTTAGAGGAATATCCTATAGCTGTGAAATATCTTCAATCTCGGTACATTTCCATTTCAAATGTTGACAGTGAAAGGGCCCTTTCTGCCTACAATGATATTTTGTCTGACAAGCGTGCCAACCTGTCAAATGATAACAGAAACATTACTGAGTTACTACTTCAACAGCAAATGAATGCTGTAAACCAAGCCATACTTAGTGTGTTTGTTGTTTCCTTCATTGCAACATAAGGCAAAAGTATGTATATAGTCTAGTAAACCGTTTTTCTACACCGTAAGCAATGGCATTTATTCACCGCTTTTATCAAGCTTTGCCCTTAGTTTTTACACCGCTATTGTGGTTTTTTTATTCACCATAAAATCGTGTCTCTACCTATACAATTTAGCTTCACACAGGTGTAATTAGTGGAAGGTTCTTTAACATGCCATAAATCTATGACATGGGACCGCCGGCTTTACTTCCCCTCCGAAGAAAGGCATACTGAGAGACTTGAGGAAGAGGTCAATTCAAGAACTAATGCTGCGTGGATGAAATGGCGAATAATAACGGGAGTTATGTGCGACCAGAGGATGAAAGATCTAAAAAAATAAAAATAAAAAACTATTGTGCCGTCATCTGACCAGTAGCACTCTACGGCTCCGAACGTTGGCCAACTACAGCGGAAACAAACGTCGTTTAAGTGTTATGGAGACTAAGATGCTAAGGTAGATAGCAGGCCTTACTAAGTTAGATAGAGTTTCCAATGACAGTGTCAGGAAACAGTTTGATGTAGCACCAATCCGAGACAAAATGCGTGAAGGCCGTCTCGCACTGGTTTGGACAGGTTTTACGGTCAGGAGGTGAAACGATTGCCAAGGCAGGACACACACTTGAAGTCGTCAGTAGAAGACCAAAAAGACTACCATTGTAACGTTGGTGACACGCTACTTTAAGACCAAAAAAGTGTGCATCTCCAACCTGATGCGACCTCAGACAGAGCAAAATGGAGACATCGGGTCCATGTAGCGGATCCCGCAGCCATGCTGAAGAAGACTACAAATTGATTCACAAGTAAAAACAACCCAAATTCCAGGGTACAATTATCAAAAATTTGACTACACTGCAACTTCTCCAATAAAATATGCAAATCCTGGCAATATTGTCTACATGCATATTGTGAGAGACAACTGGAATTTTCCTACATGTCATGATCTAAAAAGGGGATGGTGGGCGGGTTATAGACAGCAAGGGAGAAAACATCTATTACTACATCATTTCTACAATTGAATGGTTACCCCGAATAATGATCTAACCCACAAAAAATCGCAAGTTGAGCTTTCGGTGGAATCACGATCTATCTGAATGCACTCACGGTTTCGTGAACGGAAAACAACATAATTGTCTTTGGAAGCAGAGTTTTTTATTTTTCAATGTTGGCATCCCGGCAAATACTGATCTATCTGTAAGAAAATGGCGGATGAACACAAAGTTCTTATCAGCAGTATTGAAAAACAATTAAACAAGGGTAGAAAACGCAGAATTAACATATCTGAATGGAAGGATAATAGAAAGAAAGCATTGAGGAATGCTGGGGAGCCCTATGTTGATTCTTTGGAATACACGGTAAGATAGAATAAGCTTTTGCTTCTCTTTGCTTTAGTTCATCCCTTTCTTTTTTTTCTCAAACACCAACAGTGATCTTCTGATTTCTCCTTGTTGGTTATGTCTCTCATATTACCTGTAAGTCTTTTCTAGATATATATCTTCCATGACCCACCTAGCGTCATCTAGCAGCGAATCTTTGAAGTTCCTCAATTCTTCCCTGTTCAAGAGGACTTCTTTATCAATCTGGCCACCAGATCTCGTCGCCATCGCCAGCTATCATCTCCGTGATCAAGAGAACTTCATCTACTTGTTCACCCTCCAGGCTGCGCTAACGATTCCTACTATCAACTCTTTGAAGATCATTTCATCAAGAGAAATTAATATTTTAATGTTGGTTATTCTTATATGTATTCCTTTTGTCTCCTACCCCCACTTTTCCCTTCCCTGGTCCCTCCGTGCTTCGTTGAGCGTGTCTCACTTGTACGTCGGAAGTTGACCCAGTCAGAGCTCCACTAAAGCTCGCCTCCTCAACTCGAGAGGCAACTTTTTAAATTCTACGCCATGTTAGAATTTTAGTATCAACCGTCAAAAGGAACATCGCCTTCGCCATGAAGCAAAGCTAAGTACTACTTCTACGTTCTTCAACTTATTTTAATTGATTTTAAATAGCTACATGCTTTTTAATGATCATTTTATAGGCAGTGTGAGATTTCTATATTTGGGGCAATAATCATCCTTCGCGGGATTTTCTATGTTGGGCCTTTGTCTATCTAAGCCAATCTTAACATGAAGCAGAATTTCTTATGCTTATTAAATGAGAGATTTTCTCACAACGTGGGATACCATTAAAGTACCCACTGTCTATAAAATAATTAGCTCGTTCCACCGCTGGACCAACTTTTGCCCTATTCTTCAGTCATGATTGCTCTGGAACCTTCCAGAATCTGCACTCTATCTACCAGTTATACTGTCATGTAATTTCCACTCACATATGGGAATACTTTTTCAAACTAAGGAATCTTCCTTATGAACTGCCTATCAATATCTAATTTTTCTTCCTCCGTTGGGATTTTCTCTGGCGCATTCAACTATAATCTACAACTTTCTCAAGCAATAGACTCTCGCAAATCTAGTGTAACTAGTTATTTTCCACCATTGCAATAACTTTCTTTGCCACAAACTTTTTGTGCTACTACAGTGAACTTTTCAACTATATCAACAGACTACAGTGAAAACAGGGTTTGTTCAACCTTTCATCCGCGTCGCATTCGTCCGAATACAATAAATACGGCCATGAACACTTTTCCACAATCCCATTTGATCTTTTCCTCACCCTTTACTAACAAACCAAAATAATAAAATTGTTACTTTAGGTCTTTTTTCAATGAGGTGTCACTCTCAATAAGTGCCCTCCCTCTCTCGCTTTATGTACAACGAATTAATGTCTGTAAAACTTCGTGTCTAGTACATGCCTTAAATTATATTATTTCTCCCTTCTAATTAGGGAATACAATTCTTTCAAATCATAAGTGAGTTATCTCTAGGTTACACGAAAGGGAAACTTGCCCCATTTGTCTCGTGATCCCTACTTAAACATAGGAGTTCTAGAAACTTCCTTTCGATTTTTCTCTTCAGGTTTCACAATAAGTGACCTGCCCTATTTGTATAATCCAACTAAGTATTTCTGTAATAATATAAGAAGTTATAGAAACTTCTATTTTATTCTTCCTGCTTTTTGTTGTTATTACTAGGGATAGGAAAAATTCGCGATCCCGAATTTCGCGAATTTTTAAATGAAGTAATACACAAGTGGTAATATGTTTTAATAACCCTAAAATTGGTTAAAAGAATGGTTTTTCAACTCGCGAATTCGCATGAAAACGCGAATTTTAGCAGATTTTTCGTTTTCTTCTTTGTTTGAAAATCCTTCCTTTTAGGGACACGAAAGGGAAGTAACAGTTGATGAATTTTTCGAAATGTCTTCAAACAAAGTGCGTGTGTTTATTACAACTATTAAAGTCGACTGAAATCGATCTTAAAAATTCGATTATATCCAGTTTCCTCTCGACGCTTCGTGATCGATCTTTAAGTTGCAAGTTCCATGACAAGGAACAGCTGGTCAGTGTGTACAAAATGCATGACGATCGCGATATCGATTGATCACACTTTTACGGAAAGATCGGAAACTTAACGGTAGATAGCGGGCCGCGCATTCTGCATACAGCGATTTCTATCTATCTGGGCGGTTATCCTAGTTACTACTCAACGCGTGGCGTCACAAAGCTTACCTTTTATTAGATGTGAATGTACCTACAACTTGGCGTTGTTTCTTTGTGGGATTAAGTGAGGTTAAGTTTGGAATTTTATCGGGCATTAAAATGCCGAATAGTAAAATTAGTGCGGCCAACCAGGCTTTCCAGTACCGTCATCAAGGATTTTATTCCAGTGATAAAAGTACGGTTATGTGCAAGTTCTGCAATTGTCAGGTGGCTTGGGAAAGAAAGGATTCAGTACAAAAGCATCTAAATTCGACAAAACATATATCAGCTGCAACGTCCCGCAAGGATGGCGAGAAACAACAAACTTCAATTTCTTCTTGCTTCAATAGTGTTGCCAAGAAGAAGAGCACTGCTGAGTATTTTGGCAAACGCATAACAGAAACATTTCTGAAAGCCAACATACCTCTGCATAAATTGGAAAATGAGCACATGAAGTCACTCTTTGGTGAATTTATCGAGGGTAAGTTTATTTAAATTCTAAAATGCTGTGAATAAATTTTAGCAAATGTTTAGGCCATGTAACAGCATAGGCCTAAGTTTTAAATACATTGTTTTGCCACTGTAAGTAATTATAAGCATAACTATCCAAACTCCACTTATAATTTTAACTCAAAAATAACAATGTTGCTAAAAACTCTTCAATGCTTAAGCCACCATTTACAAATATGTAAATATGCTGATTGTTCCAGGTGCTGGTGATATTCCATGTACTCGAGTGCTGAGGGATAAATATGTTCCTATAATGAGAATGGAGAGGGAAGCCAAACTGAAGAGCCAGCTTAAGGATAAGCCCCTTGCTTTGTTCTGTGATGAAACTACAGATAAAAGAGGAACATGTGTTTTAGTCATATTATTTAAAATTTTGGAAGCCAGTGACTCCTGTAACATCATTGTCGGTGATGTGCATACTTTGGAGACAGCAGATGCAAAATCATGCTCAAGAGCTATATTGGACACTTTGAGGAAATATGACATTGCTCTCGGTAATGTAATGTCCCTGGTATCAGACTCTGCTCGCTACATGGTTAAATGTTTTGATACTATGTGTAATTGGCTGGAAGATGATGTCTTGGTCATTCAGTGCTGGGCTCATAAACTGAATTTAATAATGAACACTCTTGGGAAACATCTGCCACACCTGCAGAAAGCGGTGTCAAAAGTAAAGATGGCATTCCTCAACACAAGGAAGCATCTGTTCAGGAAGTATCTGGATGGCAAGTATCCAGATCAAAATGTGCCACTGTTTCCTGAACCAGTCTTAACCAGGTGGTCTTCTTGGTTTCACTCTGTAGTGTACCTGTCAGAGTACTTGAAAGACATCGTACAATTTATGAATGAAGTAGTAGGGACTGATAACTCTGGTGTTTATTTTCTCAACAATGTTTCACATGATGAAATGCTTGAGATTCACGTACAGGCCATGTTCATTAAAGAATTTGGCACCAACATCACTCAACTCATCACTTCATTAGAAGGTCAGTCTCATCCAACTGTTCACCTTCTAGATGGACATCTACGAAGAATTCAGCAAGCCCTTGAACTTGCTGTTTCTGGAAATTACGGTACCAACATTGAGTTGTTGGAGGGTTGTGGAAATCTCTCAAAAAGAGGGAAAATGCATTCAGCTTTAGTAAACGCTGGGTCACATGCTCTCACAAAATTAATCAGCTTGAGATCTGTAGACCCTGGGAACAAGTTTTATAAAAATGTGTGTGTGTTTGATCCAGCTGAAATAGTGCCAATGAACGTTAATGAGGATCTTTCAAAGAAGATTAAGAAGTTGCCATTCTGTGGAACATTAGAAGAAAGTGAGGTGGTAAGAGGATACAAAGAACTGCAAACTTTGATCAAGAAGCAGATGCACGACAGGACCAGGACCAAGATAGACATCGTTGGAGTTTTGCAAGGAATGACAATTGCAT
The DNA here is from genome assembly GCA_946902985.2 of Meconema thalassinum. Lineage (NCBI taxonomy): Eukaryota > Metazoa > Arthropoda > Insecta > Orthoptera > Tettigoniidae > Meconema > Meconema thalassinum. Next base: position 128,157,867 of record OX336388.2, read on the forward strand.
TTCCAAAGTTCGCAGAATCTGTGTTAAAGACCATTTGGATGCCCTGTTCAAACGCTGATTGTGAACTTTTTTTTTTCAGCTTACACTAGCACGTTATGTGATATGCGTCACCGTTTGACACAAGAAAATTTGGATCTTTTCACTGAAGTGTACTTTGAAGGATGAACTGTGAAATGTGTCGTTAGTGTACAGTATCTGAAGTGTACTTTAAAGGATGAACTGTGAATTGTGTAGTTAGTGTATATAGTATTTTGTATAGTTAGTGTATATAGTATTTTAATATTCAATGCTTACTATCCATGAATTAAAAATACGCCACCTAAAACATGTCATTTTGAAAGTACCGAAAAGTGCAATTGAAAACACCGAATTTTCCACTTTAAAATACCGCTTTCTTCACTTTGAAATCACCGAAAAATTCCTATCCCTAGTTATTACTTTCGAAGTTGTTACTTTTTCTAGGATATTTACCTAGAAATTCTTAAAGTACACACCTTGTACTTGATTTATTGTCTAACTTATTACGTCAGTTATCTTTAAATTTTTCATTTATTTGTCTTCGTCATTTCAAAAATCTTACGAAGATTTTAAAGCATATAAAAGGTTTGAAACCAAAAGAATTGTTAATTGCCTGGCGCAAGCTTTAGATGTTTTCGGAGGTCTGCGACCCCAATTGTTTATAGCAATCAAAATTATATATTTGTTACAAAACTACTACCCAACATTGTTAAATAAATTCAAAATTTCTTTTTGGCTTTATCATTTCTCTAACATAACGGTTAGGCAAGATCCTGTCTTCCTTGACTCTTCCCACTTAATGCAAATCTATTGATAGGGCTTTCACCACTTGTTGCATTTGAGCAAGAACTCTTAGTTTATAACTTAGTAAGGTTTCTATTAGCTTTAATAGCTAATTCTAACTGGCCAGTAAGGCAAGCATAGCTTGCTACGTCAGCTTCCTGCTTGTGGAGATTCTCTCCAACACTTATGGTGGTTTTTTTTCAAAATATAAGTGTTTCTCATTGTCTAAACTTTTAGTCGGCGCCTTGCTGGGTAAAAGCTTAGCCATTTCTAAATGAAACTATTGGTACACTAACCAAAATTATTCCCAAAGGTATAATTGCTTTATCCCTATCCTTCTTGGAAGCATTTGGTCGCTCTTTAGAAATTCTACAATTTCAAAAACAAAAAATCTCGAAGCCGATTCAAAGTATTGGCATTCTTCAAATTACTTGTTTAGAAACAAACTCCTTTGAACAGATACACAATAAATCCGTTACTCTTTGTCTTGCCAGACCATCACCCTTCCCCATAGTAGGCATATGTATGCTTGAGCAGGGTGTCTACTGTAAGGATGAAGTAAAAATTAGTTACTTTTTAGCTACCTTTTAGTTACCTTTCAGTTCATTTTAGTTACCTTTGAATTCAAGATACGTCTGCGGTCTGTAAGCAAAGGGCCTCATCACGCGATGAAGAAAAACAACAATGAACTGTGTTTAAAGCGGTAAATAAAATTCACTTAGGGAGTTATAAAAATGTTAAAAATAATAAATACTAGATATTTATTATCAAATGAGTTGTTTCAGCTAATATGTCGTCTTATGCACAAGGCATTTTTTTTATTGCCAAGAGGTTGCTCTGCTCTTGACCGTTTGTCGAGATTTACTTTGTCCCCGCGGTAGATCACGAAGAAATTTATGGCACGTTTCGTGATTGTAACCGAATTCTGTGTTCGCAGTTAAGTACGGATAAATATCGAGATGTTACACGATCGGCGCTGGTCTCACCCGTTTGTCGAGATACCCGTAGTTTTCAAGATAGAACACGGATAAATATCGCGATTTGGATAATCGGCGTCACTTTTAGTCGTTCGACGAGATTTCCATTGTCCTTGAAGTCAGGCACGAGAAAATATAGCATTATTATGCAATCGGCGCCACTTGCTGTCCGTTTGACAAGAATCCAGTTGTCCTCATCATTAAATGCGGAGAAATATCGCGATGTATCGCAATCGCTGCCGCTCTCTGCCGTTTTACGAGATTCACGTTGTCCTCGCGATATTATGCAATCCGCGCCGCACCGGGCCGTTGAACGATTGTCTATCTGTCCTGACAGAATGGTGGAGGCAAGCTCAAGGTTAAAATTCACGAGTAGTTATGGACATGTTGTATGGCCGGCGCCGTGATTCCCGCTGTCCCTATGATGTTGTTGAGAGTTCATCAGTTCAGGGTGGATCACGAGGAGAAATTAGTATCGCGATGCTACGTAGGCTGTCATTTCTAAGTGGGTTGATGCACTTCTCGCTCCCCGTAGGCCTACGCTTTTAAGTAGGCCTATCCGGTCATGGGAAAAGTAGCGAGTAGGTTTCGGAATGCTCCGTGATTGGTGACCAATCACCTTTGAGGGGATTCCCGCAGTCCTCGTGGTCACAAGTTCACGATAGGGGACGGGTTTTGTGATTTTACGCAACTGGCGTCGATCTCAGTCCATTTTGACGAGATTCCCGCAGGCAAGTCGTGCGATCAGTCGGCCGTCTTGAGTATGAATGTTCGAAGTAGGTATCAAATATTAAGAATTATTCTGAGAGGATTGCACGAATAATACAAGAGGACACGTTTTCTTTCGAATGCGAATCCCGAATTATAAAAGTTTTCGAAATAACCGGTTAGATTATAAATATATCCGATGGAACCAAAGTTCAAAGGAAAATTCGACATATAACGGAATGGTGGAGGCAAGCTCAAGGTTAAAATACAGGATACAGGATGTCGCAAATTTACGAGACAGATTTTTAAAATAAGTTATAGCCTACGTATTTCGAAGCTTTTTCATAATTTTTTTCGAAACGGTAACATTTCGCAAGATTGCGACATTAAATTATTTCTGGACTTCAATTTGACATAGTCTCCAAATAAATGCAAGGTTTCTGATTAGTTTAGAAGTTTTTGCGATTAAACGTCTCGCGAAAAGTCAGGCTTCCCAATAACACACACAAATATTTCACACAAAACTAAAAAGTCTTCTTGATGCCGAAAATATACGCTGAACGATGTATAGGCTTACCAGTCAGGGTATCCTAAGTATGCATTTCCCAGAGGTCGGGTACGGGGAAATATAGCTTATGCAATCTGCGCCGCTTGCGTGAAACTCACCTCATCGCAATCTCTGAGCCTAGAGGCGCGAGTTTAAATGATTCAATCCGCCTTCAGAAAATTTTCGTTACCCGTATGTAAAATTCCCTACTTTAGTTACCCATTTGTAAAATTCGTTACTTTCGTTACCGGTAGACACCCTGTTGAGAGGGAATACACTAAAGCAGCTTTCTCGAGAACAGCCCAAGTTCCAGCTGCGTTTCCCGTTAGCTTCGCCCAGGTCCTTACCCACTTTAGGTATCGGAGAGCGGATTTGCAGTGGCAGCTGTCTTTGAGTATACTTCAAGTTAAAATTATAACTTCTTTTGGACTCTTCCTATTTTTCCATCCTTTTCCTCCAGTCCGAAACCCACTACCTTTTCTTTATCATCTTTCCTTGGGGGTCAGGTTATTCCCAAGCTAATAATCTACCCACCGTAAAAAAAAAGGCAGGAAAGGAAAATGATTATCACAACAGGTGAGTGGAACAGTGATCTAACCTTAAAGTGTACTGTAAGTTGTTTATGTAGTTACTAGCAGTAGTACCCGGCTTCGCAACGGCCCTGTGCTGGCATCAGCATAGACAGCAGGAGATAACACGGCGGGTCGCGATGAATCAGCAAGCTATTCTCACAACTGACCCCCCCCCAGGGTCTCACAACATGTGGGACGTAGGTTGGCGACCACGGGACCCCAGCTGAGTCTGGCATCGCTTCTACTTCCTGTCGGCCTCCCTTGGTCAACTCTTGTTCTCTTCCGACCCAGACTGTATTAGGGTATCCGAGGGCTAGGGAGTCTTTCAATTTCCCGCCTTAATTGGCTTTGTCTCATCTTTCCTGATACCCTCATTCTTCGAGGGGTCTGCCTTCTTTTCCTTTTCATAATATCTCCTGTGTTCTGCTCAAGGCCCTCAAAGAGGCAGGGTGTGTGTAGACCCACCACTTCTGGTACACCCTCAAGGGCTCATGACTGGTGAGTTAGGAAGCTGGCAACCCCGAGGAATTCCTGAGCTAAATGCAGGGAATGGAGTGGTATGTCAGAAATTTCAAGTGGACAGTGTTACGCATCGGGTTCCAAAGGGTAAGTATACACACTTTGTTTTCGATCGGTGAACGATGTAGATTTGTACCAAAGGGCCTTAATGCGGGAAATGGAGTGGTCTGTCCGAAATTTCGAGTGGACAGTGTTATTCGTCGAGTTCTAAACGGTAATTATGTAAAATCTGGTTGAGATCGGTGAAACGGTGTAGTTTTGTGCCAAAGGGCCAACATGCAGGGAATGAAGTGGCCTGCCCAAATTTTAAAGTGGACAGACAGTGTTACTCATCGGGTTCCAAAGGGTAAGTATACACATTTTGTTTTCGATCGGTGAACGATGTAGATTTTTGCCAAAGGGCCTAAATACGTGGAATGGAGTGGTCTGTCCGAAATTTAAAGTGAACAGTGTTACTTTTCGGGTACCTACGGTTAAGTATATAAAATTGGGGTCAGATCGGTGAAATGGTGTAGATTTGTGCCAAACAGCCTAAATGCAAGGGATGGAGAGGCCTCGCCGCAATTTCAAGCAGACAGTGTTAGTCGCAGTGTTCCAAAGGATAAATATACAAATTTTGGTTGAGATCGGTGAAACGGTGTAGATTTGGGACAAAGGGCCTAAATGCAGGGAATGGAGTGGTCTGTCCGCAATTTCAAGCAGACAGTGTTACTCGCAGGGTACCAAAGGGTAAGAATACGAAATTTGGTTCTGATCGGTGAAACGGTGTAGATTTGGACCAAAGGGCCTAAATGCAGAGAATGGGGTGGTCTGTCCGAAAGGTCAAGTGGACAGTGTTACTCGCAGGGTTCCAAAGGGTAAGTATACACATTTTGGTTCAGATCGGTGAAACGGTGTAGATTTGTGCAAAAAGGGCCTAAATGCAGGGAATGGCGTGGGCTGTCCGAAATTTCAAGCAGACAGTGTTAGACTTGGGAATATTTGGTGTAATACGGCTAGTCAAGCTAAGAGGTATAAATACAAACACCTACGTATCAAATTAGCCTACATTATCAAAGATATTGAGTTTCTTAAGAGATGCAGATTGCATAACTTAGTCCCTCGGCATTTAAACACATTCCAAAAGAAAAAGTTTAATAACAATTTCGAGGCAAGAACGCAGCAGATGATCAACAGGAAGATTTTGCAGAGAGAAATAAAATTTATGTACATAAAGAAAAACCAAGTTAACAATAGTCTTTACCAAATTCACTTAGAAGCAGCAAATTGCACAGAGAAGAAAGAATGGGACTCCTTCCTCACCAACATGGAGGAGGTTGTCTCATTTCATATCAATAGGAAAGTCAACACTATAAATAGGAAATTGGATCAATTAAAACAACTGATAGGTACAGCGATTAGCGAAGATCCCGTCACCCCGATCCACAAATTCCAGAAACCCGTGGAGAACCTGTCCAGTGTCGAGTTTAACGATGGGGAGATGGAAATACTAGAGAAAGGGTTTAAACACAATTGGCAGTCCTCCTATAATAATAAACAAAATTTAACAACATTAATAGCTGAATCGGAAACGGCAATCCATAAACTTCCTTTAGACAAGAGGAACGAGGTCAGATACATTCTCAACAAGAAAGTAAATAAAATAATTAAACAGGATAAGAAACTACCCCATATAAATAGAGACATTATCAATCTCAAAAAGAAAATTGCTCAGGAAAATCTAATAGTCACGAAAGCAGATAAAGGTAACAGTATTGTTATCATTAATAAAACGGATTATATCGAAAAGACTGATTCGTTTCTGAATGGTAAAAATTTCGGCGTCATCAATAAAGATCCAACAGGGCTTACACAAAGGAGGCTTAAACAGCTCCTAAAGAAAACCGTTTTAATATTGGATGAACACCAAATTAGTAAATTAATTAACATGAACCCAAGTTTGCCAACCCTCAGGTCATTGCCAAAAACGCATAAGGATAACATACCCATTAGACCCATTGTAAATTTCAGGGGGAGCCCAGTGTACAAGTTGTCGCTGTTTTTGCAAAAATTCTTAAAGAAACATTATAAATTCTCAGCTAATAATGCCCCCAGGAATTCCGTTCAATTTTGCGAATTAACAAAAGGATTAGATTTAAAAGAATCGGAAACATTACACACCGCGGATATCAGTGACATGTACACTCATATCCCAGTGGGACACACTTTGAGCATAGTAGAAAATAATTTAAAAAGTCACAGCAGACTTTCCCATGACGAGATTAAAGAATTCATCGATTTATTAAAATTTACCGTTCAAAATAATTGTTTTACGTTTAATCAAAAAATTTTCAAGCAAGTTGAAGGTTTGGCCATGGGATCCCCACTTTCCGGAATACTGGCCAATATTTACATTGACCATTTGGAGAACAACAACATTAGTAAAATAAAGGGCATTAGCTACTGGGCTAGATATGTAGATGATATATTCTTAATAATAGATAATAAAGTCAGCAATATTAGTAGCGTCACAGCAGAACTCAACCAGATTGACAACAGTATTAAGTTTACCACAGCTTCTGAAATTAAGCAAGCCGTCAATTTTCTGGATCTGACTGTCATCAGAGATAACACTAAACTGCGTTATAAAATCTACAGAAAACCTTCTCAAACATTTTCCACCATCAGAAATGACTCGAGCCATCCAGCTAGTCATAAAAGAGCCGCATTCAGAGCCTACATTAATAGAGCTCTCAGTATACCACTATCAGAGAAAGATCGGAATAATGAGATTTCCACCATACAACAAATAGCGAGGGCCAACGGTTTCAGTAAGCAATATGTTGATTCGATGTTAAGGAAAATAAAAAACAAACCTCCCACCAAACTGAAGCCTGTAGAAAAAGACAGTTCTTATGCTACGTTTACGTACATAAACCAACTGACCCATAACATCACTAATGTATTAAAGAAATATGAGTTAAAAATAGCATACAGTACAGATAACACCACCAGGAATCATTTGTTTAATTCTAGCTCCATTAATAAACAGGATAAATTTCAGAAATCTGGCATCTATAGAATCAAATGTAAAGATTGTCCTTCAGACTACATCGGTCAAACCGGACGTAGCTTCAACGTAAGATACTACGAGCATTTTAACGCCGCTAGACATAAAAAATTTTCGGCCATTAATAGTCACATGTTAGAACATAACCATAATTTTTCCAAGATTGAAAACGATATGGAAATTTTACATTTTTGCAGTAAAGGAACCAAGCTTAACATCTTGGAACAGATGGAAATAGATTTGGCTTTAAGAATTAATCCGTCACATAATTTAAATGAAATTAACTATGACAGCAATATTTTATATGAATCTTTGACAAATTATGTTGCCAGCAAAAAACGTTTAAAAAAACCTCCATAGTTACAAGCGGTAGGCGGGATTATACCCCCCCCCCCGTTTCCTTTTCCTCCCTTCCCATGCGCTTCCCCACCCACCATTCGGCAGCGAGTTCCCGCCCCTCCATCCTCTCTGCGACCTTGGTAGACCTGACATAGTATTCAGTTCATCGCCTGGCCCTTAGCCAGCAGGCTGTTGCAAGCACTTGTAAGGTAAGATTGCTTCTTCCTGCGGCGAATCTTGTTGTTGGTCAGTTGCTCGTTCATTCATTTTCATTTTAATTTAATTTTACTTTATTTTCTTCTTGTCCACAGAGGTTTTTGGAAATTAAGCTCTTATTTGCAAGCCGCTCAAATGGGAATGTTTGAGTGTTTGTTTCATCCAAATAATGACACCCTTTGACTGTAAGAACAACGTCTCATAGTGTGCCATGCCAAGCGAGGAGCTCTTAAAGTGGACAAGATTTAATAATTCACAAATTATGAAACAAAGATGACAGGGTTTCATGAACTATATAATAAGATTTTAAAGTTTTAATGTGTATTATATTTAATTTGTTCTGGACTGTATTGTGTTTTATGAGTGACTATGTGTACACGCATGATGTTCTTTTACTTTGTTCAGTGTTTTTTATATGTAATGTTTTAACGGCTTCCATTTGTGGCTGATGAAGGACCGTTTTTAAGGTTCGAAACATGTCCCACAACTAGTGCGGTGTAGCACTTATTTAATGTATTGATTGACGGAGATTGAACATTAAATCAAATTAGACAGTGTTAGTCGCAGTGTTCCATAGGGTAAATATACAAATTTTGGTTGAGATAGGTGAAACGGTGTAGATTTGGGCCAAAGGGCCTAAATGCAGGGAATGGAGTGGTCTGTCCGCAATTTCAAGCAGACAGTGTTACTCGCAGGGTACAAAAGGGTAAGAATACGAATTTTGGTTCTGATCGGTGAAACGGTGTAGATTTGGACCAAAGGGCCTAAATGCAGGGAATGGGGTGGTCTGTCCGAAATTTTAAGTGGACAGTGTTACTCGCAGGGTTCCAAAGGGTAAATATACAAATTTTGGTTGAGATCGGTGAAACGGTGTGGATTTGGACCAAAGGGCGTAAATGCAGGGAATGGGGTGGTCTGTCCGAAATTTTAAGTGGACAGTGTTACTCGCAGGGTTCCAAAGGTTAAATATACAACTTTTGGCACAGATCGGTGAAACGGTGTAGATTTGGACAAAAGGGCCTAAATGCAGGGCATGGGGTGGTCTGTCCGAAATTTAATGTTGACAGGGTTACCCGCAGGGTTCCAAAGGGTAAGTATACAAATTTTGGTTCAGATCGGTGAAACGGTGTAGATTTGTATACATAACAGACAGACAGACAGACAGACAGACAGACAGACAAACTTTGTGCTTTATATATATAGAAGAAGATATCTAAACATTAGCAATGTTAAGTGAAGTGTTTCAGTAAAGCGTATTTAATTAAAGTTGTGTTCAGTGAACAGGAGTGATGATTTGAGATAACAAAGTAATTTAAACATATTATTTTTAGGTATACTTTCGTGATAATTCGAACCTACCAACGAAGCTCCAACTACAACAACTTCCCTTTATGTGCAAGTTCGTACCACTCCAATACCGCGAGATCTATTAGAATCTGAAAGAAACTGAGTGAGTGTGACATAACTTGTTTATATCTAAAGCAATACCCAATATGTATTTTTCGTTCATTGTTGCATTTATATTGTCGTTTTCACTTCATTGTAGCATTTATATTGTAATTATAGCTTAGATCACTTTTCCATTCCTTACAGATAGATCTCTTTTCCACTAAATTTTGCATTCTTATGTTTGTATCTATGAAAACTGTATATTTTTCCTAATGTGTGACATACATATGTTTTTATATTACATAGACATTTGATAAATGAATGATTTACTGACATGATTGAACTCAAAATAAAAATAAACCTTTTATTTTGTTTCCCAATAATTTTCTACTTGTGGGTTAGATCTTTATTCGGGATAACCATTCAATTATTATTCATCACTACAAAAAGTATTTCGGCTAATTTCAGTAGTTTGTAGAAGGTTAGCCACTCCTTTACCGTTACCAAGTTTAATCATTGCGACATCTACTGAAACTCATAACTAGGGCTCGGATTTTTAGGTAAATAAGTATTTTTATATGTAAATACATATTTTAAGCATTTTTTCTATAAATTCCTACTTTTTACTTATTAGCATATAAAAATACATAATATTTACATTACTTTAAAATCAGTATGCTAGATCTTTCAGTTTATTACATTTTTGTTCTGTGTTACTTCAAAGGGGAAGAACCTGTGAGCTATCTCATCGTCATCATATGTCAGCTTGCAACTGTGTTATCTTCACTCGTTGCCCCGTTCCACTCACTGTGGAAGCCGGGAATTTGCCATCTTGCACCACGTGCTAGACCTTACACCCTCCCTCAGCTACCTGGAACCAGTGTCACTCACATCCAGTTCATTTCTGGTACTGTGAAATGTAAGGCAGTTCTAGAATGCCTCAAGTAAAAGCAACTACAAGTTATCGTCTGCAGCATATGTTGCAGAATTTAAAGATAATTTTACTTCTGATGGGGACGTTGTTCTGGCAACCATGTGTGAAAGCAATCAAGGCTGAACAGGGATCTCAAGTTACACAACACCTCAAGGGCAAGAAAGATATTGCCACAGTTTCGCGCCTTCAGAAGAAGTGTTTCACAATAATCGTCGGTTATTTGTGATGGACTACCTGATGATGTATCCCCTCGTGTATCAGCAGTCAGTGAGGCATTGCATTCGTGAGTACAGTACTGCATATTGTTTATATTGTCATTAATATTAAATATTTTTTACTTCGTCACATATTTCAGAAACATTTAATACACAAAAAGTTATTATTTTCCAGATTTTTAGCACCTAAAAATCCGAGCCCTACTCATAAAATACTTTTAAGTAATGCTTATTTTTTTTTAAAGAATACATTTCCAAAATTTAAATTGGTCCTCTCTGCTCAGATTCATAATCAAAACAAGAAATTGTTGATATCACAAAACCATTTATTTTAGTGTAATTACAGTAGGTCATGCACCTAACTGATATTACCCTTTCACGAATTGATTGCCGGCGGTCGAGATGGGAACTATTCTCTGTTTACTTGTGTCACACCCCACTCTGCTTTGTTGACAGGTCCAGTTGCGCGAGTAGGATATGACTCAGCTCCAGTAGCTGTCCGTGGTGACATGAGCTCCTGTGACGCTTATCTGCGCTTCTGAAACAGGTAGCGCGCGCAATGCTGCTTGACATGTGCCGACTGCACTCTTGTCATCACTGTGTTCTCTTTACCCTGCGGGGCTTCTGCTACAATAATCAACAAATGGTGGCGCTGCCATGCTCAGCGGCAATCAAATCTTAAATGGGTAATAAAAGTCCTCTCTGCAGCATAGTGACAACTGTTTTCTGGTCCAAGGGCTCGAATGGGGCACACTCAGCATGCAGAACTGAGAAAAGACAGGTTTGATCCCCACCTAAGCCATCCTCGAAATGGTCTTCCGCAATTTCCCACTTTCATTCCAGGCAAATGCCGAGATGGTGTGTAAATAAAAGCCACAGCCGCCTCCTACCCCCATTACAATCGCACATACTAGCATATCCATCATAATAACCCAAGGTATCATAGAGTTCCCAGACACACCCAAAGTATACAGGGTTCCACGACTATGGTGTAGCAAAGCCCCTAAATGAAACTGATAAAATAGGTAAAAACAAATAAACCCCGTGGCACAGCAGCCTGTGAAGGGTCTAGGTCGACCAGACGACCGCTGCCTAGCCACTTGGTCTGCAGATTATCGGTTGACCTGTGGTAAGTGTGTCGCTTCCCATCAACCGTTTTCTAGGCCGGGGCACTGCCTCACTACCAGACAAGCTACTCAATTGTCCTTACGAGGCTGAGTGCACCCTGTTCCAGCCCTCACGTCAGTTTCTAGAATCCCTGTCAGAGCTTGGAATCGAACCCAGGGCCTCCAGGTGAGAGGCAGGCGTGCTACACCAACACCACGCGGCCGTCAAAGACATAAATGCATTATCAATAAGTGAATTGGTGTTAGTTCTTGCCCGATAAGCTCCAAACTCTGTATTTCTACTAGTAAAATACAAAAACTATACAAGCAATACAAACCTCATGAGAGCGAAATCGAGAATCGTCCAACTTTTTAACAGCATATTTCATATCTTCATATCGTAAGAACTCTACCACGCCAGTACCATCCTTAAAAACATCAGCAAAACACACATCACCTGCTTCGCGCATGTGATCCTTCAAATCCTGCCAGCTACCTGATGGAGGCAAACCTGCAATCCAAGAAGAATCAACATTTAATTCTACATAGGAAAACACAGCAAGGTGAACATACAATCATTGGTCAAGAAAAGATTTGTAACAGAAAACAAAAATACATGGAATCCAAACCACAGGACATGGCATTTCACTTTGAACATCTCACATGCATTGAGATCATTAGAATTAACCTCCATTATTTTGGGACATGTTTCGGGTAATTTTAGACCCTTCTTCAGCCTCTTCATCACCGACCACAACAAATGTCTAACACCTAAACATAGAATCACACTCGAGAACAATCTTAAATTAAATTATTTCCATGGAAATAATAAATAAATTTCAATTTGTCAATTGTTACCTGGACGGACACATTAACAAGACATTGACTTGACGGCAGTATTGCCAACATATAAGATATAAAATACACCACCATATGAGGTCGATCATATGCGTGACTATTTCCACTGTACGTGACAAAAACTAGGGGCGAATATAATATTGGTCTAGGTAAATGTAACTTTCACAAAAACAATTAGTACCATATGCATGGGGTTGGCAATACTGTACTTGTGCATAATTCACACAGATAATAGTCGACACGGCTGGAATTTTACTGCGTAAGTTGTGATATAAAAGGGGAAGGTGGGTGGGTCATAGACAGCGGAGGAGTGAACTACATCCTTCCCAGACCTATTTTGAATCATTACAGAAAGTATTTATGGCTAATATCCGTAGTTTGGTAATTTTTTTCGTGGGTCTTGTCTCCTGAATTGTTATCAAAAAATGACAGAATATTTTTCCTATAAATTAAAAAATGAAAACTGCTTGCACTACACAGATGAAATAAGTCAAAATAATCATTTAATTAATAAAACACACTGCTTTATGCATTAAAAAAGAAGGGAAAAAATCACTTCTCAAAATGCAACACACAACTATGGTATGGTAAATTTTGAAACTACGGGTGACCCAAAATCCAATGAGTTCTCAAGCCTTCCAACAGATCAATATTCTTCAGTTAAGTAGCGGTGTGGTGCTATCTAGCGACAGCTTGTACACCTTCATGCCCAATGGCATCCATAGAGCAGCACTCGAGCTATAATATGTTTTACTCCGACACAAAGCACAAGAAATCAAATAACAAAATTATGGTGCCTGCACCACAACCATCAAGGCTGGATGCCCTACCTGATGCCATGTAACTTTTTCAGGGAAAAGTTCCATGCCGGTCACTGGGATTCAAATCCCGGCTGGCTGGGTGAGAGACTAGCAGGTAAACCACTGTGCCATCACGCTCCTCCCATCTTACTTCAATCATTAATCCTCTCCTCCTACTTCAATCACGAGAAAGTGAGATATTCATTAAGAAAATTTGTTGACCAAGACAACTGCCTACTTTATTTCATAAACATCATAAAATCATGCTGCGATTATATACAGGGTGTCTACTGTAAGGATGAAGTAAAAATTAGTTACTTTTTAGCTACCTTTTAGTTACCTGTTAGTTAATTTTAGTTACCTTTGATTTCAAGATACGTCTGCGGTCTGCAAGCAAAGGGGCTCATCACGCGGTGAAGAAAAACAACAATGAACTGTGTTTTAAGCGGTAAATACAATTCACTTAAGAGAGATATAAAAAAAATAAAACCAATAAATGAATACTAGATATTTATTATCAAATGAGTTGTTTCAGCTAATATGAAGTCTTGTGCACAAGGCGTTTTTATTATTGCCGAGAGGTTGCTCTGCTCTTAACCGTTTGGCGAGATTTAATTTGTCCCCGCTGTAGATCACGAAGATATGTATAGGACGTTACGTGATTGTAACCGAATTCTGTCTTCGCAGTCAAGTACGGATAAATTTTGAGATGTTACACGATCGGCGCTGGTCTCACCCGTTTGTCGAGATTCCCGCAGTTTTCGCGATAGAATACGGATAAATATCGCCATTTAGATGATCGGTGTCACTTTTAGTCGTTCGACGAGATTTCCTTTGTCCTTGAGGTCTGGCACGAGAAAATATAGAATTATTACGCAATCGGCGCCACTTGCTGTCCGTTTGACAAGAATCCAGTTGTCCTCGTCATTGAATGCAGATAAATATCGCGAAGTATCGCAATCGCTGCCGCTCTCGGCCGTTTCACGAGATTCACGATGTCCTCGCGATATTATGGATACCGCGCCACAGCCGGTCGTTGAACGATTGCCCATCCGTCCTGACAGAATGGCGGAGGCAAGCTCAAGGTTGGACATGGTTAAAATTCACGAGTAGTTATGGACAAGTTGTATGACCGGAGCCGTGATTCCCGCTGTCCCTATGCTGTGGTTGGGAGTTCATCAGTTCAGGGTGGATCACGAGGAGGAATTAGTATCGCGACGCTACGTAGGCTGGCATTTCTAAGTGGGTTGATGCACTTCTCGCTCCCCGTACGCTTTTAAGTATACGGTCATGGGAAAAGTGGCGAGTAGGTTTCGGAATGTTTCGTGATTGGTGCCCAATCACTTTTACGGGATTCCCGCAGTCCTCGTGGTCACAAGTTCACGATAGGGGACGGGTTTTATGATTTTACGCAACTGACGTCGATCTCGGTCCATTTGACGAGATTCTCGCAGGCAAGTCGTGCGGTCAGCCGGCCGTCTTGAGTATGAATGTTCGAAGTAGGTATCAAATATTAAGAATTATTCTGAGAGAATTGCACGAATAATACGACTAGAGAACACGTTTTCTTTCGAATGCGAATCACGAATTATACAAGTTATACAAGTTTTCGAAACAGCCGGTTAGATTATAATATATCCGATGGAACCGAAGTTCGAAGGAAAAATCGACATAGAACGGAATTTCGAATTAACCATACTGGATGTCGCAAATTTACGAGACAGATTTTTAAAATAAGTTATAGCCTACGTATTTCGAAGCTTTATCATAATTCTTTTTCGAAACGGTGACATTTCGCAAGATTGCGGCATTAAATTGTTTCGCGTTATTGGACTTCAATTTGACATACCGTACCGTAGTCTCCAAATAAAAGCGAGAAATGCGAAGTTTCTGATTAGTTTCAGAAGTTTTCGCGAATAAACGTCTCGCGAAAAGTCAGGTTTCCTAATAACACAGATAAATATTTCACACAAAACTAAAGTCATCTTGATGCCGAAAATATACGCTGAACGATGTATACCACTCAGGGTATCCTCAGTATTCATTTCCTAGAGGTCGGGTACGGGGAAATATACTTTATGCAATCGGCGCCGCTTGCATGAAACACGATCCATCGCAATCTCTGAGCCTAGGGGCGCGAGTTTAAATAATTCAATCCGCCTTCAGAAAAATTTCGTTGCCCGTATGTAAAATTCGTTACTTTCGTTACCCGTTTGCAAAATTCGTTACTTTCGTTACTAGTAGACACCCTGATATAGTAGTAGGACAATTATAGGACAATTTTGGGGAGTAGTATAGGTCGCGATTCCGAAACAAAATGACAGCATCCATGACACTGAGGACCCTTTTATAGTTACATGCCAATGAGAATTAACATTGTTTAAATGGGTCAATTTTACAGTTATTTGCTTGCACCTCGTGACTTCTATTGCCTGCCAGGCCTGTGACAGGTAGGTCAGAACTAGCAGGCAGGCAGCTATCATGCCTGGCATGTGATACCTAAGCCGCACAGAAATTTTTATAATTGACGTGTCATACCAGGCAGTTCAGTACAGGTTGTGGTCAAATAAGAGTGCTAACCAGGACAACGAATGTTGGGATGGGCATGGAATGTTTTCTTGTAATATGAAACTGTGAGTCTTACTGTGAGTCTAAATAATTCATTGAATGATTTTGGGCTCATCCTAAAATAATTTAAAAACTTTGTTTTTCTTCTCATCGGTCGGCGTAGAGGGTTTCGAAAGCTCCCATCATACATCTTTGAATGCACAGAGAATTAACACGAAAACTCCTTTGCCAATTCTTTCTTGCCATTATCCCGCAGAGGTATACAGTTGCAATCACTTCTGCTGTATACCCTGCCTTGGCACATGCTCGACTGACACGAAACTATACAAGGGTCCATTCTAAAGGCACAGGCCACATGCCTAGCTTTAAGCACATAGCATGTAACTATAAAAGGAGCCTAAAGGTTTATACAATGCATACATACATATTTCAATGTGTTAATAAGGCTCACGGCCAAATCTTGCACACCAACAGGCACTAAAAGCATGTGACCATGTACCGTTTTAAACCTAATACCAACATTAAAAAAAATTAAAACACCAGTTACATAGCGGCAATTTGAGGCACTACATGAAACAAACGTTGGTGCCGCATTCATGAAGTCATAAAAATTTTCCCTTCATACAGGATTTCCAGTACATAATCTAACCTCATCTTGCACCAATCAAACAATAATATTTAATACAATATGCAGCCTATTGACGACATAAAAACGAAACAGACAAAATAAACAAAGCCCACTACTAATTCAGATCAACGAACAATAGGAAGAGGAAAGACTGGTAACTCGGGAGGAAATGTCACCCAATGATAAAATTTCTTCAGTAATGAGATTAGCCAAAATAACTTTTATTGGTTGGTTCCTCAGTTTAGGGGCTACAACAACGAGGTCATGTAATGTACCCCGTGTACTTTGGGTGCGTGTAGAATCTGTCTGACAACCGGTGTTAATTGTGATGGCTGTATAATACTCTGTATTACCAATAATGAACGCTGATATCTGTCAAAGCTAGCACGTGAGGAAATGCTGCGTTGCCACTGAGACAGGTCATGGCTCGTAACATTCCTAGAGGGTTGCAGGAAGACACAAATATTAGGAAAGATAGCCACCCTGCTTGGCGGTCTACTGACAGTGACGAGTCAAAGCACAGTAGAACACTGCTCGCTGTTGCCATGGACACCCCTCTTGTCTCCACTCCTCACCCATCAAGCAGATGACAGCCTACACGCGTAAATCAGAGTACAGTGAAACCTCTCAACAGACACTCCTCCAAGTCCGTGACCAAACCCCTGAAACCTCTCAACAGACACTCCTCCAAGTCCGTGACCAAACCCCTTAAGTATATTAGTAATTAATCTCCCTTATGCGGACACTCGCTATTATGGACACTGACACCCCGGTCGTATTAAAAAATCAACCAACCTCTCTTAGGGGACACTTGTTTTGAAAAGAAATCGCATCTCTGTAGGTCTATTAGTCTTGTATGAACACACTGTTGTGTTAATGTACTTTTGACATATTCTATGCTTCCTGGAAACCAGTTAGCGCTGACCTTTCCATCCCCTATCTTCTGCACTGTTCCAAAAATAAACCTATGCCTAACGGCATCACTTTCATTGATCTCTTGAACTTTAAATGGTCGGGATAAGGGAATTCATAATTTCACTATCTGGTCAGTTTTACAGTGAAACTTCTTAAAACTATTGTAGGACCTGTGCATTAGTGGCAAGAGTGCATTTGAAATGGCTCCTCGTAAAAGTTTAACTTTGAAAGAGAAAGTAGGACATCGTAGATTAACACAAACTAGAGAAATGTGATGTACGGAAACCATGTGAAGTGTTTAAGATTGGAAAGACACAGGCAGCAGAAATTGTGAAAAAACAAGAAGAGATAATTAAGGTATTGAGTCTTAATGGTAATGAGCTGCAAATTAGACAGTTCCAAAATGGTAATGGTGCTGTTATTGATAAGTCAGTGATTGGTTCAGCAAAATAAGAAGTCACAACGTCCCTGAGTCCGGACCAATGATACTAGCCAAAGCATTGGATTTCGTGGCAGATTTAGGTATCGTAGATTTCAAAGCCTAAAACGGCTGAAGAATTTCAGAAAGCGCCACGATATAAAATTTAGAGCAATTAAAAGCACTGTCAATATGGATATGTTTCAAGCTGGGAAGAAAATTGCCTACCATCACCGACTGCTATTCGACGGAAAATATTTAAATGCGGACGAAACTGGACTGTTTTACTACGCGTAACCCTACATTTTCATGGAAGCACACATGCTGCACAAGTATAAGTGCCAAATTGCAATCTTTTTCTCTAACCCTCTCTATAGTGGACAGTGTTGACAGTCCCAAGGGGGTCTGTCCGTTATAGAGGTTTCACTGTATAGTGTAGCTGCTTCGGTGGCGAAGTTGGTAGCATGCTGAACTGCTGTGTCCAAGATAGCGGGTTCACATCCAGCAGATTTTTTAAGAGCGTTAAAATCCTACAGTATGCCTTCCTTCGGAGGGGAAGTAAAGCCGGCGGTCCCATGTCAGATTTATGGCATGTAAAAGATCCTTCCACAGACTAAACGTGTGTGAAGCTAAATTTCTAGGTTAGATTTCGTTGGAACGCTCTAGCCAAGTTCCAACGTTCACCGCTAGGCATCTGTGACACCTCGTAGGAAAGTTGGAACTGCTTGAAATGGTACGGAACTTGTAGCTCACCCTATGAGTGTCCGCTTGAAGCAGCTACAGCCTCTGGAGAGCAGAACATCCCTCAGACACTCCCGGCACTAAAAGCCATACGATAAATAAACTGTACAGTGTATGTTACCTGTAATTTTATTCAGGAAAGGACTGCAGATGATCAATTTCAAGTAGTTCCTACCTTTTGCTACCAAACGCTGTCAACGACACCCAGCAGCAAACTAAGCAACTAGATACCACCGCGACCTGCACCTGGCGGCAAACGTAACTAATAGAGCATTAATCAAATCTAACCTACAAACTTAGCTTCACACAATTGCGGTTAGTGGAAGGTTCTTTTAAATGACATGCGCTTTACATCAATTCCAAAGGAAGGCATACTGAGGGATTGTTAACGCTCTTTAAAAATCCGACAACTTCGGCCGGGTTTGAACACATGATCTTGGGCTTAGAAGCTCACCATGCTACCAACTACGCCACCGATGTCCCCAAATACCTTTTATAACGATTAATATATAAGGAAATGGTGCAGTAAAGATGTTTGCTCCTCCCCTGCCTATAACCCACCCATTATCCCTTATTTAGATCACAACTTGTATGCCTAGTAAAATTACAGCTGTGTCTGGCATTATGCACATGATTTACAGTCAAATATAGTATTGCCAACCCCGCGCTTACGATACTACTGTAAAAATTTGTTAAATCCAGACCAATAAACATTAGGTAGCGAGCTGCACGCACAGTGGGGTACTCTCGCATCAATAATCTTTAATTAGTGTGGTTTGTTTTGTATCCCACATATTGGTAACTGTAGTGACCGTCAAGGTGTGTGCCTTGGTAACTGTTGAAGAGACCTCATGCGCTGTTGAACACCGCTGCCGTTGTTAAATGAGGAAGAAATTCAAAAAAACATATTTAATTAATTTAGTACACACATCCGGTGCAGTAGTGACCAGGGTTAGTACTTTTAACCCTCTTAGTGCAGGCCTCCTTATCTTCATGTGCGCTAAGATTGCCAGAGAGAAAATGCGTATTATGCAGCACTGAAGAAAATAACATATACTACCCTCACTTTTCAAAGTATTTCACTGTAGTTTACACCTCCTTGTAGCTAAGTGATGCCTTTCTTTACTCATTGTAATAATATCATAAAAATAATTCACAGTGCCAAGTTAAAAAATAATTTTCTCATGCAATTTTGAAACAAATAAATTTGGATCTCTATACTACCTAGTATTTTTATTGTACTCGCCTAAATTTTTATATTTCTGTGCACATTGACTTATTGTTTACCACTTTACAAAATATCACTATCTTGAGATAGATAGTTCTTCCAAAAAACAACTTTTCCTGATCACCACTCACACCTGTTATATGTACGTTTAGGGCCAGGCGTCTCGAGAAATACAAGAGAGGGTTGAAATTGGACGTCATGAACAGATTTAATTTCACGGAAATCGGGAACCTGGTCATTATCGTTGCTATCTCCGTCAACTCTGGCATTATTCCCGTCACTATCAACACTGTATGAATCAGAAATTTCATGAGCCACTGTCGCACGAGTAGGTTTGTTTACAACATCACTGTCATTATTTGAATTATTACCGGCATCATTATCACTCTCAGCATAATCTGAATCATCGCCTGATTCAACATAATCACAATCATCACTCAGGGCCGGTTCCATCAACCTTGCGTTAAATTTGGCTAACGAAACGTTAGTTAACAAATAGTTATAATTTTAACATTGTTATAGATTGCGTGTTCCACAAAACGTTTTAACGAGTCTGTTAACAAACGATGCGTTAAATGTCACTTGCTCTCAGGATCAAGGAAGCAGTGAACGGCATGGATGGTTTTTCAGACTTCAGAACTGTGTCTAGTCAACTTGTATTCATTTGTTTGCTATTCACGAACTCAAGTGATGTTGCTGCAGTTATCTGGAACTAGCGTAAGGGCGATGGAAACATAAACAAACAGCACTGATGCTATAACATGTGATTTGAGTAGATGGGTGTGTTCTTTTCTCATATTTTCAGTTATTTTTATAATAATTGAGGCTAAGAAATGAGTAATTTATTTGCTTAGTTCCGCTGTGCTCTTCAAATTCAACAATTGCCATATCAATGCTTTACTTCCACAAAAAATCTTTTCAGACGGAATGGAGTAATTATGCCTACTTCGCGTCGCAAAGCCGATTTCGAAGTACTGTATATGATCGTATGCGGCTGCCATTTTACAAAGGAGAATTATTTATTAATAAATACTGCCAGTAATGGATTTCTTAAAATAACCAGTACCCTACATTCTCCCCCGCATTACAAACTAGGCGACTTTTAGCAGGGTCGATTTGACAGCTGTTCTTCCCATGTGGCAAAAATTACTTTAGGGGTCGCTTTATCGTAGGCCTACATGTGGTTGTATTTTTTTTTTTACTTGCCCCATTGCTGCTTCAAATCTGTGAAGCTCAGTTTTCCTAATAATCAGTGCTTATTAACCGACAGTTAGTTAGTTAGTTAGTTATTGTTGTTTTAAGGGGCGGAACTACGAGGTCATCTGCCCCTCTTAACACAGATTAAAGAATACAAATTTTGAATTGAATTTAAAATTTTGAGGTGGACATCTAAATTTAAAAAGACCAAAAATTAATAAAACAAAAACAAACAATTAAATAAAAAAAATAAAAAAAAAAAAATTATAAACATAAACAAAAATTACGGAAAAAACAAAACATTATCATTCAAAAACGAACAAGTCGTTGAGTCAAAGTTCACTGGAAAATTTAGATTGCTGGCCCTAACCCACTCTCACTTATAAAGCGGATAACGCGATCAGCAGCCACCGCGTCATCGGCTAATATAAGTTTGAGTGTCGTCTGCAAACCAAGGTTTCTTCGTAAGTCACCAAGATCCACACACTCGGTGAAAATGTGGGCCACGGTGAAAACGGCTCCACAGGTACAAAGTGGGGGGTCTTCCCTTCTCATTAGGTACGAGTGGGTGGATCTTGTATGACCTATCCTTAGCCTACACAAAATGACGGACTCTCTCCGGGCCCGGAAGGAGCTCCGCCAAACGCGAGTAGTTCCCTTGATCGCTCTCAGTTTACTGGGCAGTGGGTCAGCTAGCCACTGACTCTCCCAAAAAGCCAGAACTTGTAGGCGTAACTGAGAGCGAATATCTCTAGCGGGTACCTCCATTGGTCGAGGTGGTAGTGATACCGCCTCTTTTGCAGCTTGATCTGCTAACTCATTTCCCGCAATTCCCATGTGGCTTGGAAGCCACAGAAAGGTGATTCGAGTGTCAGCGTGGCACAGCCCGGCTAGTAGGCCGTGGATTCGCTGCACTAGGGGGTGTTGCGGGAAACATGTAGCAATTGACTGCAACGAACTCAAAGAGTCGGTACACACGAGAAAGTGGATTCGAGCATCCTGTAGTGCAAACTGCAGAGCTTCATAGATGGCAACGAGCTCCGCAGTAAACACACTACAGGCCTCAGGCAAAGAGATCTTGGTATTTGCACCATCAATAACGTAAGCACAACCCACCTTCTCGTCCACCTTCGAACCATCCGTGTATAGAATGCCAGCGTCCGGAAATTGGTGAACTATGCTGTGGAACTGCCTCCGGTAAACGGAGGCATCCGTGTTCACCTTAGGACCTCGGTGCAGATCTAACCGAATTTCCGGACGCGGGACTTGCCACGGAGGCACCTCGCTAGATGTCCGGATCATACAGGGACCTACAGCCACTCCTATTTCGGTACACGAGCTATCAAGTCTAATACCAACCGGCCGAGTGGCACGAGGCCGGTTGGCGTACCCCTGGTGGTTTTGGGTACCGAAGAGAGCTTGATAGGTCGGGTGTTGCGGCATTTGACGCACATTGGCAGCATATGCTAACAGCATATGTTCGCGTCTATAATTTAAAGGTGGAACACCCGATTCGGCGAGTAGGCTGGGTATCGGGCTGGTCCGGAAGGCACCGGTAGCCAGCCTAACGCCACTATGGTGGATACTGTCCAGCATTTTCAAGGTGGCCGGCCTTGCTGAACCGTATGCCGCAGAACCATAGTCTAGCCGGGACAGGACGAGGGCTTGGTAGAACCGTAGCAGCACCGCACGGTCAGCCCCCCACGTAGTGCCACTAAGAAACCTGAGCATGTTCAGTTTCCTGAGACATGTCATTTTCAATTGCCGTATATGGTGCTGCCACGTTAACTTGCTGTCAAAATGGAGCCCCAGGAAGCGATAAGTGTCAACCACCGGCAACGCAGCATCCCTGAGATGTAGTTCAGGGTGTAAATGTAGCCTCCGTAGCCGACAAAAATGGACGACGGAGGTTTTCGCTGCTGAAAAACGAAAACCTCGGTCGTGAGCCCACCTGTCGACCCGGTTGATGGCTAGCTGCAATTGCCGTTCCACGACTGCCATACTTCCAGAGCTGTAATGCAGGGCTAAATCGTCTACATACAGCGATGGAACTACCGCGGACCCGGCGGCGGCAACAATGCCATTAATGGCAATCGCGAACAAGGTGACACTCAGCACTGAACCCTGAGGAACTCCATTTTCTTGGGTATAGTACTGCGATAATGTCCTACCGACCCTTACACGGAAGAGTCGGACGGACATGAAATTCGCAATGAAAGTCGGTAAGTTACCACGGAGTCCCCACTTGTGAAGGGTGGAAAGGATCCCGTAGCGCCATGTGGTGTCGTAGGCTTTCTCCAGGTCAAAGAAAACCGTGACTAGGTGCTGCTTCCGGAAAAAAGCCTCCTGTATGGCGCTCTCAAGTCGCACCAGATGGTCAGTGGTGGACCTATGAGAGCGAAATCCACATTGGTACTCAGACAGGAGACCTTTATCCTCCAAGAACCACACCAGTCGACGGTTCACCATCTTTTCGAGCAGCTTACATAGGCCATTTGTCAAACAAATTAACCGACAGTAGTGGCTACGCGGGCTAAAGCGCAGCGTTAGGTCAAGGGGCCAAGCTCTCTGCTGACTTGGTAGACGCGTGGGTTCGAGCCCCACCGTCGGCTGTCCTTGAAATGGTTTTCCGTGGTTTCCCATTTTCAACACCAGGCAAATGCTGGGACAGTACCTTCTGACAGGCAACGGCCGCTTCCTTCCACATCCTTGCCCAGTTTCATTCATCTTCATCCATTCCATCTCTCATCCCGACGTGCAGGTTGCCCACGGGCGTCGACTAGAAAGACCTGCACTCGGCCTCTCAGGAGGCTCCACGACAACAAAGTGCTTATTAAAAATTTAAAAAATCTTTATAGTCAACTTGTAGGCTATTCATAGATCAAAAATTGTATGTGCGCTTATATTTAAATTGCATCATGACACTGTTTATCTAAACTATGTGAAAATGAAAACTAAAATAAACACTCATGCTGATCAACTGAAAGCTTTGGATGCAAGTCAAATGGCTGCCGTTTCCACTAGTTGTATTCATCAATTGAAATTCAGTACAATAACATTTTGTGCACAATAAAACTACATTATTGACCATTACGTATTGATGTTGCTGTCTGAATAGGCTTTACTACAGTAGAACGTCGTTTATCCGGACTAATTGGGACCGAAAAAGTGTTCCGGATAATCAAACATGCGTTTACTTCATAAGAAAAAAACATGCACAGAACATAATGGTGATAACCACAAAACTTCTCATTTAGCAGCAACGTTTTCTCACATAACAAAGATCCAGAAATGGGATCGCCCTTACTTCTTGTCTGAATAAACCATAAGTACGCAGCTTCTTCCAATTTTTCATCCCTAGCTGATCTCTTGGTTTTACTCTTTTTAGACCCTTCTTCACTATCTAACTTCGATACATAATTTCACCTTTTCGGTTCTTCAGATCATAAATTGTGGATTTTACAACACTAAGTTTTCATTGAACACTCCACTCTCTCACCTTTATCCAGTTTATTCACCTTCTTCTCAATCGATAAAACATTGCGATTTCGTGTTTCCTTTTTCCCACTCGTAGAAGCCATTTCCACAACGTAATACAGTACAGTACACACACTCACATACTGTATAATACGTTGAGACATCATAAACAAACTATAGGAGACAACAATAATTGAAAACTAGATCCGACTCACTACTGTAGGCAACGCGCACTTCCTCATAACAGTAAGCGCACGCTGCTCCGTGTTATTATTATTATTTTTTTGCTCGTCCGGATAATTGACGTTCCGATTGTTTGACGTCCGGATAAACGACGTTCTACTGTATATTTCATTACAAGTGGGCTAATTTGTAGGTTAGGCCTAGGCATATCATTAAAGTGGCCGGTTGTAAGGTAAAGTCCTTACTGTATTTATGCACAACACATCTCCAGAAACTTCTTTTCAGACAGTTGCAACATGTCATAAGACCTTGGCAAGAATTTTTGTTCTGTAGCATTATTCAAATACGGTTATCAAAAATAAATAATACAATAAATGAGCACGAAAGGTATACTGTATTTGCATGTAAACATTTTTAACACTATGTTAAACTCCTTAACTGAGCAAGAATGGGATGTTGAAATAACGGATAGGTTAACGATTTGTTAGCAGTAATGTTGGTTGATGGAACACCATTTTGCTAACATTTCCGTTAAATTACTTTAACGTGTCATTAAAATTTCAACGAAGGTTGATGGAACCGGCCCTGAGTGAATTAACATACTTTACCAAATCATCATTTTCAAACACAACACGAGAACTAGTCACCATTATTACAAGCACATGGACTGCAGGTAGGCGCCAAACAACTGAAATTGAAATATCCGTAACATAAACACAACACGCCACAAAGAGATTCTAGTGGTAGATTTAGAAACTGCGTAGTTTCTTCCACAGTGCGGTACCGATTGGAGCTGCCATCTGTCATTATTTGCTAACTATTACAACTTATTTGGACAGTTGCAACACGGAGCGCGGGACACAGAGATTCTAGTGTTAGATTTAGAAACTGCGTAGTTTCTTCCACAGTGCGGTACCGACTGGAGCTGCCATCTGTCATATTATTTGCTAACTATTACAACTTATTTGGACAGTTGCAACACGCGCGCGCTCCTGGCACTTTTAGCTAGCATCTGCCCGGCACTCGAAGAGTTAAATGGTAATGTCGGCCAGAAGATGAAACAAGGTATGAAATCATATTGTTACGTGCCACCCCCTAGTGGCACTTTTGTTAACTGGATTACGGTGGGGGTACAAAGCACTACACCAATTACTGCTTAAAGAAATAATTATCTTTATTGTGGCCAGAAAATTACACTAATCACCAAATACAAGCAATTAGGAGCCTTCTCCAGTTTCCTCAAGCCTCTTCCTTATGCGCTCTTGGCCCCTTTCACTTGCAACAGACCACAGAAGTTAATCCGTCCTAATGAGTCCGGTGGCCTTGGCAGAAGCTACCTGCCCCTCTTCCTCAGGTAAAACAAATACAGTACTTACGAGCACTTGAAGTACGCTGTTCACAAGCTGGGAGAAACAATGTCACAGGATTTCGACACCACAATATCTGACACTCAGTGAAAGCACACTTACTCAGAACACGGCAGTCCCCTGTATGTTCCTCACTTCGCCGCTACACTAGGGGTTTCGCAAGTCACCACACTTCTGTCGCACAAGATAATCGCTCGCACTAGCTCGTAAAACACAACAACAACAACTGCTTCACGGGTCACTCTTATATAGCAGGCCGGTGACTCAATAAATGGTTCTAGATCCATCCAGGGTCCACGGCTTCTCGAGGTTTCCATCGCTGGTCCAGTCACGAATCTTCTGGACTATCCCTTTGTCTTAGTAGCCCTGTTGCATAAGGCACACGCAATACAGGAGGTATGCCACAGCCCAGCCCCTGGGGCAGTTGTGACTCAAGCGGCGAGCGATGACACAAACTCACAGCCGTAACACCACCCCCTTCCTAAAAAGGCTGATCGTCCCGATCAATCATTGGTCCGTCTGTGTCCCTCCGTAGGCTGCCAGGCGATCTCGATGCACGATCTTCATCTTCGCCCTCGGGTTCCGCTGGATCCTGTAGACGACATCGTTGATCCGTTTCACGACTCGGTACGGGCCCTCCCAGGACTTCTGAAGTTTGGGTGACAGGCCTTTCTTCCGTAATGGGTTGAAGAGCCAGACCAGGTCGTCCTCGTGGAATCCGCCGGCATCCGTCTGCTGGTCGTATCGGGTCTTCATTCGGTCGGTCTCGATCCGCAGTTTCCTCCTCGCGAACGCGTGTACGTCCTCCAGTTGGTCGACCAGTTCTTGACAATATTGGCTTACCGGGATCGGATCGTTCCCAGGTCGGCCGAAGGCAAGATCGACAGGTAGACGGAGCTCCCTCCCAAACATGGCCAGGGCTGGTGTGCACCCGGTGGCTTCATGCACGGCGGCGCGGTAGGCCAGGAGAAATAGTGGAAGATGCTTGTCCCAATCCCTCTGGTGCTCGCTGACGACTACTCGGAGATGGTTCTCGACGGTGCGATTGAATCGCTCTACCATCCCGTCGGACTGAGGGTGTAGCGGCGTTGTCCTTGTCTTCCGGATCCCCAGCAGCTGGCATAGGTTCTGGAACACCTGCGACTCGAAGTTCCTCCCTTGGTCGGAGTGCAGCTCCAGGGGTACTCCGTACCGGCTGACGAATTCCTTCACCAGGGTCTCTGCGATCGTCGCGGCTTCTTGGTTAGGGAGCGCATACGCCTCCGGCCATTTGGTAAAGTAGTCGCTGACGACTAATATGTAGCGGTTCCCTGCCTCGCTTAACGGGAATGGCCCAGCAACATCGATGGCCACTCTCTCCATGGGGCCGCCCACGTTGTAGGTTTTCAGTGGACCCCGTCGTCTTCGTCCTGGGCCCTTGCTGGCTGCGCAATCGTGGCACCTCGCGCAGTGGTTCTCCACGTCTGTTCGGCATCCGATCCAGTAGAACCGCTCTCTCAGCTTCTCCAGGGTCTTCTTTATTCCTAGGTGTCCACCAGATGATCCTCCATGAACTTCCTTCAGGACTTCCTCCGTCATAGCCTTTGGAACGACGACTTGTTCCCGAGATGTCTTCCCGTCGGTGCTCTCCCAGGTACGGCAGATGAGGCCATCCCTTACAATCAGCGAGTCCCACTGTGCCCAGTAGGACTTAAACTTTGGGCTGCAGTCACTCACAATGTTCCACCCGGGTCTGGGGACACAGGCCCTCTTCCATTCGGCTATCAGTCCCAGGTCATCATCTTCCGCTTGCGCCCGCGTGAAAGATTCGCGGCTCCAGCTCCCTTGAAGTTCCACGGTAGTCCTTCGGCACTGTATCCCGGTGTTCTCCTCCCTTCGGGCACAGAAGGTGCAGTCTTCGGGGCACGGTCTTCGTGACAGGGCGTCGGCGTTAGAATGCAGTTGGCCTTTCCTGTGCTGAATCTCAAAGTTATACTGTTGAAGCCTCTCTAACCACCGCGCGAGTTGACCCTCGGGCTGCTTGAAGTTCAGGAGCCACCGCAGGGATGCATGGTCGGTCCTGATGAGAAATTCTTGCCCGTACAGGTACTTGTGGAAGTGTTCAATGGTCTTCACGATGGCGAGCAGCTCCTTCCTGGTGACGCAGTAGTTCCTTTCTGGCTTTGACAAGGCCTTGCTGAAGTAGGCCACTACTCTCTCCTCGCCGTCCACTACCTGCGACAGGATTCCCCCTATGCCAAAGTCGCTGGCATCGGTATCGACGATGAACCTTGTTCCAGGTCTGGGGTAGGCCAGAATAGGCGCGGTGCACAGAGCCTGCTTGAGTTGTTCGAAGGCACTGTGGCATTCTGCTGTCCACGTGAAGAGTTGGTCCTTCTCAGTCAGGCGATGTCGGCGAATCCCCTCACGAAGCGACGGTAATAAGTGCAGAGTCCCAGGAAGCTTCGTAGTTGGGACGTCCTTCGGAACTGGCCACCCCCTCACAGCTGCGGTCTTCTCTGGGTCGGTGCGCACCCCTTCCTCGGAGACGATATGCCCAAGGTACTGGACCCGCTTCTGGAAGAGCTGACACTTCTTGGGGCTCAACTTCAGCTGGGCAGCCCGTAGCTTCAACAAGATCTCCTTCAGGTTGTTGTAGTGCTCCTCGAAGCTTCTCCCCAGAACGATGACGTCGTCTAGGTAGACCAGGCAGGTCTTCCAGTGTAGTCCCCTCAGAATGGACTCCATTAGCCTTTCGAAGGTCGCAGGGGCGTTGCACAGACCGAATGGCATGACGGTGAACTGCCAGAGCCCGCTGCCCACAGAGAACGCAGTTTTCTCGCGGTCCTTAGGGTGGACCTCCACCTGCCAGTAGCCACTCTTCAAATCCAAGGAGGAGAACCATCTTGACCCTGATATGGTGTCCAGCGTGTCGTCGATCCGGGGTAGAGGGTAGCTGTCCTTCTTCGTGACACCGTTCACCCGCCTGTAGTCCACGCAGAACCTGGTGGAACCGTCCTTCTTCACAAGCACGACCGGAGAACTCCAAGGACTATGTGATGGCTCGATCACCCCTTGCTCCTTCATCTCTTCTACCATCCGGTCGACTTCGGCTTGCTTGGCGAGCGGGACACGTCGGAATGGGGCCCTAATCGGTGCGCTGTCCCCAACGTCGATTCTGTGCTGGACCAAGCTCGTCCTACCGAAGTCTTTGCTCCCCACGGAGAAGACATCCTGGAAATCGCGTAGCAGGTCCTGAAGTTGGCGTGATTGTTCCTCGTCTAAATGGTCCTGCGATCCTTGGTACAGCTTCTGTAGTTCTTCTGGCAGTGTGCGTCTTCTTCGGTTGTCCGTCTGCAGGTGTCCGTCCGTCGTGTCGGTGATGCGGGCAATCCAGGTAACGGGCTCGCAGACTCCTAGGTTGGTGTCCCGGTGAACCGTAATGTCGTAGTCGTTCAGGTTGGACAGGCGGACGTACGGCCGAGACGTCGTGTTGATGAGGGTCTTGGCAACTAGCAATCCTTTTGTCTGGATGTCCTCATATTTTGGCTCGATGACAGCCGCCACTCCCTCAGCAGTTCCGTCGACAATTACGGCGGCGCTGACCTCCGTCCTGGCAGGAACGATGACGTCCTCTCTCAGCCTTACTCGTCGTGCGGTGACGGCCTCGTGTGCTGGTTGCAAAGCAAGTTCCTCACCTCCGAAGTGCAGAGTGTTGGTACTCAGGTCCAAGATGATGTTGTTCTGGTCCAGGAAGTCCAGTCCGATGATCACTTCGTTTGATACGTCAGCCACAAGCACTGGATGCTTTACCCGTCGACCAATGACGAACTCCAGTGATGCTTCGCCATGTACCGGTGCGGTCTCTCCGGTCGCGGTTATTAGCTGGAGGTTCCTTTGTGTGGGTTGCACTCTCCACTTCGGGATCACAGTGGGATTGACGATGGTCCTCGATGCTCCCGCGTCGATCAGCATGGGCCAGCTCACTCCGTTGATGACTCCGTCGACCATCAGGCTGCTATTGTCCCTCCGTAACTTCGTCACACGCACTTGGACTGCCGGGGCTTGACGACTGTCACAAGCCAACCTTTGCCCCCCAAGGCTGGCTAATACTCGTTTCCCTGGACCGCGCGGTTTTCAGACGACTGATTTCCCGTCGGATACCCTCGGCGGCGGCGATCACCGCAGTCCTTGCTCAGGTGGCCTTTCTTACCGCAGGCCCAGCAGGTCGGTAGTCCTCTTCCAGGCCGCCTCTCCGGTTGTCTTCCGGCTGTGTCGTTGCTGGTGGTGCCGCGACTATCGAAGAAACGGCTTAGCGCCTCCATCAATTCGTCGGCCAGGGGCTTGGTCTCGTTGGTTTTTGCTGGTTCATCGACGTCCACTTGACGCACCCGCGCGTGCATTCTGGATGCCTGTTTTGCCGTCTCGAATTCAAGTGCGTGGCTCAGCGCATCTGCCAGGGTCTTATTGCGCGCGAGTCGCAGCGCCTGTTGAGTGTCCGAGTCCCGTAGCCCGTCGGTGAAGGTCTGCGTCGCTATCTGCTCCAGAAAGTCGGCCGGCGCTGTTGGGTAGGCAAGCCTTACGAGGCGTGCGATGTCCATCTCGAACTCCTGCAGGGTTTCCGCGATCTTCTGTACCCGGGTCCGGAGCTGCATCTGGTAGGCCTGCTGAAGATGGCTATCTCCATATCGGGACTCCATATGGGCGATCAGTGAAGCGTAGTCCTGGGATCCAGTCGGGATGGCCTGAAGGACGTTAAGGGCGTCACCTCTCAGCGCTACAATGAGAGCTGTAGCCTTTTCTGTGTTGTTCCAGTTATTTATGGAACAGGCCGCCTCGAACTGACGTAAGTAGGTGCTCCACGGGACCTTTCCGTCGAAGGTTGGGGGCGTCACTCTGCTATGTCCCGTTCCTGATATTCCCGGTGTAACGGTGGGCGGGCGTTGGCGCAGCTCGGCAACTTCCTCTTGTAGGGCTTTGACTCTCTCATCCACCCCGGTCGGCGGGCGTCGGCGCAGCTCGGCGACTTCCTCTTGTAGGGCTTTGAATCTATCTTCCATCCCTGTCGGCGGGAGTCGGCGCAGCTCAGCAAATTCCTTTTGTAGAGCGTTGAATCTCTCTTCCACCCCCATCAGCGGCCGTTGGCACAGCTCGGCAACTTCCACTTGCAAGGCGTTGAATTTCTCCTCCACCCCCATCAGCGGGCGTTGGCGCAGCTCGGCAACTTCCACTTGCAAGGTGTTGAAGTTCTCCTCCACTGCCGTGACTTCCTCACGTAGACCGTGTTCTAATTTCCTTTGGCTCTCCTCTAATTTCGTCAGCAGACACTCTTCCAGATTTTTCTGGCCATCCAGAAATTTGGCGGTTAGGTCCTCTGCTAACTTATTCTGGCTGTCTTCCATCTGCTTCAGGTCCTCCGCTAACTTATTTTGGCCTTCTTCTAATTTGGAAGTTAGGTCCTCTGCTAACTTCTTCTGGCCATCCTCCATCTTCTTCTGGCCGTCTTCCATTTTGGCAGTTAGGTCCCTGGTTAAATTCTTCTGGCCGTCCTCCATCTTGGTTTCCATGCCATTTAACTTTTCTAGCAGTGCTGCCAATTTCTCCTCCATTTTAGTTGTTTGTCTTGTAAAGGGCATGCACTCACAGGAAAATTAGAGAAAATGACCTGCTCGGGTTTTGAAACCAGGACCGTCAGGTGTTGTGCTTGAGTTCGTAATCCGGCTTCTGACACCAGTTGTTACGTGCCACCCCCTAGTGGCACTTTTGTTAACTGGATTACGGTGGGGGTACAAAGCACTACACCAATTACTGCTTAAAGAAATAATTATCTTTATTGTGGCCAGAAAATTACACTAATCACCAAATACAAGCAATTAGGAGCCTTCTCCAGTTTCCTCAAGCCTCTTCCTTATGCGCTCTTGGCCCCTTTCACTTGCAACAGACCACAGAAGTTAATCCGTCCTAATGAGTCCGGTGGCCTTGGCAGAAGCTATCTGCCCCTCTTCCTCAGGTAAAACAAATACAGTACTTACGAGCACTTGAAGTACGCTGTTCACAAGCTGGGAGAAACAATGTCACAGGATTTCGACACCACAATATCTGACACTCAGTGAAAGCACACTTACTCAGAACACGGCAGTCCCCTGTATGTTCCTCACTTCGCCGCTACACTAGGGGTTTCGCAAGTCACCACACTTCTGTCGCACAAGATAATCGCTCGCACTAGCTCGTAAAACACAACAACAACAACTGCTTCACGGGTCACTCTTATATAGCAGGCCGGTGACTCAATAAATGGTTCTAGATCCATCCAGGGTCCACGGCTTCTCGAGGTTTCCATCGCTGGTCCAGTCACGAATCTTCTGGACTATCCCTTTGTCTTAGTAGCCCTGTTGCATAAGGCACACGCAATACAGGAGGTATGCCACAGCCCAGCCCCTGGGGCAGTTGTGACTCAAGCGGCGAGCGATGACACAAACTCACAGCCGTAACAATATATTATCGAAATGAAAGTGAAAACTGTACGAGTAACGTTTCATTCAGAATTAATGAAGACTGCTATCAAAGTTCCAAAGTTCACCACTAGGTATAATTGATATCTGGTAGTGAAAGTTGGAACTACTTGAAATTGAACGGAACTTGTAGCTCAGTAGCTCACCCTCTGGGTGTCCCCCGGAAGTAGCTACAGACTCAGGCGAGCCCAACATGTCCTCTGACACTCCCGGCACTAAAAGCCATATGATAAATAAATAACTACATCATCTGCAGATCTTTTCCCAGACTACTAAGTCAGGTATTGGCTAATTTCAATACATTGAGAATTTTTTCCCATTAAGTACCTGTCATCAAGTTGTACCCAAAGTAGACCACACTAAAAGATTATGATGAGAGACTATCTCACTGTGTGCGACAAAAAACCGGAGTGTATATATGGCTAACGCGGGCCGCACTACCTAGCAATCGTCTAGACCAGGGGTTCCAAACCTGGGGGGCGTGGAGTGATTTCCAAATTATTATTTTTGAACTCAAATATTACAATTTTGTATAATAAACATTTTCCGAATCTCTTAAGGACACGCGAAGTCAATCGTTCAAAAGCACTGGTAATTTCCAACTGTTAGTACAAACTTCTGTGGAGTTGCAAGGTTGGAGGTGAAATAATGAATTTGCTGTGTTATAAGGAGCAAAATGAAGCCTGAGAGGAGATGCACGAACAAGACCACTCAACACACGTTTAATTGCAAACTTTGTGGACCTACTTGTGTGATAGTAAACTATGACCATATGCGACATGTTTCAACTCATCAACGATGTAGTAGTTGCTTTTATTTTCTAGTATTATTGTTACATGCAAGGTTTTATTATTTTTATAATTATTCCATTATGTAGTGTTAATAGGTTATGTCTATATCCTCCACGAGTTCATCGAAGAGGTACAGAAGTGAGGGAAGGCAGATTACCACCCGTATCTGAAAAGGTATCAGGTTGCAAAGGTTGGGAACCATTGGTCTATAGAGCGTCCAGGATTAAGAAAAGACTACAGGCCTTATGGACTAGCCGCACTCCGCATTTGCCTATCTCCTCGCACACCACTGCCGGACACTCGTTGTGAAGTATAGTGACGACATAAAATTATACTTCGCCTAGTACAGCTGTTTTAGTGACTGAAATAAGTTAGATAATACTAATAATAACAATAAAATATGACCAACTCGTGGTGTAGCGGCTATCATTCTTGGCTGCCACTCCGGAGGTCCGAGTTCGATTTCCGAACTTTAATTATAGTCTGAGTACTGGAACGGAGTACACAGCCTCGTGAGGCAAAACTGAGAACAAGAGGGTTCGATTCCCACTTCAGCACTCCTGGAAGTGGTTTCCCCCACTTCTACTACAGGTGAATGCCAGGATGGTTCCGAACTTAAGGCCATAGCCCCCCATTTCCAGTACTCGTCTGAATTACAAGTAAGTTACACACCACTACGTACACCACAATAACATAGGTTAACAGGCAAATTGAACTCATACCCAGGTTTAATGAGCCCCTCAAATGAAACAAATAAAATCACGTGTGTGTCCAGAACCCGAGCGAATCCCCCAGCATACATCGCATTGTTCCGGATCAGCAGGGGTAAGAGCGCTGAGGTAATTAGTTTCCAGAAACATTTCACAACAAAGAGAAATACTGTAAGGCTATAACAATACCGTTAACAGATTGATGCGTGAGTGACAACTGGACCAGCTTTCACAAGCTGGCTGTAAATATCGTACCTCGAGTAATGTTAATTTACTCATAACTGATGACATTTTCATCGCAACAGTCAATAGATATTCCTTCTACGCAACGTAACGTAAAGAAAGCAGAATGTCCTATTTGTATGAAAAGCACATCACCGACAAATAAATACCGTTTAAAAATAATTTTAAAATAAACAAAATCAAACAATGTAAACTATATATACAACGAGAAAAAAAACTAACAACTATGAAGCACAATATAAGGTATTTATAACACTATGCACTTTCCAAAGCACTTGGACCTGACAAATAATTTCCACATTCTTTTTTGCCTACACTGTACCCTCGCTTGTCTCTCCTCTCTGAGTTGTGGCGCGAACTGACAGTTATTGTTGTTTTAAGGGGCGGAACTACGAGGTCATCTGCCCCTCTTAACACAGATTAAAGAATACAAATTTGGAATTGAATTTAAAATTTTGAGGTGGATGCCTAAATTTAAAAAGACCAAAAATTAATAAAACAAAAACATTAAATAAAAAATTATAAAAATAAACAAAAATTACGGAAAAACAAAACATTATCATTCAAAAACGAACAAGTCGTTGAGTCAATTTATACTGGAAAATTTAGATTGCTGGCCCTAACCCACTCTCACTTATAAAGAGGATAACGCGATCAGCAGCCTCCACGTCATTGGCTAATATAAGTTTGAGTGTCATCTGCAAACCAAGGTTTCTTCGTAAGTCAGCAAGATCCACACACTCTGTGAAAATGTGGGCCACGGTGAAAACGGCTCCACAGGTACAAAGTGGGGGGTCTTCACTTCTCATCAGATACGAGTGGGTGGATCTTGTATGACCTATCCTTAGCCTACACAAAATGACGGACTCTCTCCGCGACCGGAAAGAGCTCCGCCACACGCGAGTAGTTCCCTTGATCGCTCTCAGTTTACTGGGCAGTGGGTCAGCTAGCCACTGACTCGCCCAAAAAGCCAGAACTTGTAGGCGTAACTGAGAGCGAATATCTCTAGCGGGTACCTCCATTGGTCGAAGTGGTAGTGATACAGCCTCTTTTGCAGCTTGATCTGCTAACTCATTTCCCGCAATTCCCATGTGGCTTGGAAGCCACAGAAAGGTGTTATAGTTAGGTCATCTGCCCCTCTTAACACAGATAAAGAATACAAAATGTAGAGCGGGAATTTAAAACGAAACTGCTCACAAAAGGAATAGATTGAAAGTTACGCACAAAATGTAGGATTAGGTTCAAAATACGTACAAAATGCAATGTAGAGTAGAAATTCTTACAAAATGCAACTGATAATCAAAATACTTACAAAATGCAAATAAAATTACAACCGGGTTCAACGGCACGATCCCAAGAAGAAAGAAGGCTTCGATGCACTGGGCAGCTCATAGTATGTCCAATGTTCAGCCTAATGGCATATAGAATTGGTACGTGAGTGGTGGAAACGATCAGGCAGCCCAGAAAGACCGTTGACTGCGATCGACCACCCCTCAGTGGCACGATCATTAGCTGCCCGGCGAACCGTTGGCAGGATCCGAGACCACCGTCTCAATCTGAACGCTTTACCTGGTGCAGTGCATGATCAACTGGTCTATTTCAAAATGTATGGTAGTTTCGAACTACCCATTCGGATGGACAATACTTACAAAATTGAAAATACTTACAAAATGTAATTTAGATTCAAGATACCCACAAAATGCAATTGAGAATCAAAATACTTGCAAAATGCTCCCCCTACAAAATGCAATTTAGATTGAAAATACTTGCAAAAAGCGGTTTAGGTTGAAAATACTTACAAATTGCTATTGAAATTCAAAATAGTCACAATCGGATCTCAAGACCATCCCGCCATTATTGAAAGACTTACTAAAAAGCAATTTAGATTGTCTTTCCATACAAAATGCAATTGAAGTTGAAAACACTCGCAAAATGCAACTTAGATCGAAAAAACGTACACAATGCAACGTAGATTGGAAATACCTACAAAATGGAGTGTAGATGCAAACAAAGGGCTAAAAGAAATTTAGATACACGAGAAAAGAGGGAAAAAAAAAAAAAAAAAAACAACTCAAACAGAAAAGGAAATATAATGAAAAGAAAACAAGAGCAGGGTGTCTACTGTAAGGATGAAGTAAAAATTAGTTACTTTTTAGTAACCTATTAGTTAATTTTAGTTACCTTTAATTTCAAGATACGTCTACGGTCTGCAAGCAAAGGGGCTCATCGCGCGGTGAAAAAAAACAACAATGAACAGCGTTTTAAGCGGTAAATACAATTCACTTAGGGAGTTATAAAAATTTTAAAAATAATAAATAAATACTAGATATTTATTATCAAATGAGTTGTTTCAGCTAATATGACGTCTTGTGCACAAGGAGTTTTTATAATTGCCCAGAGGTTGCTTTGCTCAAGACCGTTTGGCGAGATTTCCTTTGTCCCCGCGGTAGATCACGAAGATGAAGATATTTATAGGACGTTACGTTATTGCAACCGATTTCTGTCTTCGCAGTCAAGTACGGAGAAATTGAAATATCGTGATGTATCGCAATCGCTGCCACGCTCGGCCGTTTTACGAGATTAACGTTGTCCTCGCGATATTATGCACACCGCACCGCACCCAGACGTTGAAAGATTGTCTATCCGTCGTGACAGAATGGTGGAGGCAGGCTCAAGGTTGGGCTTGGTTTAAATTCACGAGTAGTTATGGACAAGTTGTATGGCCGGCGCCGTGATTCCCGCTGTGGTTGGGAGTTGAGTTCAGGGTGGATTACGAGGGGGAATTAGTATCGCGACGCTACGTAGGCTGTCATTTCTAAGTGAGTTGATGCACTTCTCGCTCCCCGTACGCTTTTAAGTATACGGTCATGGGAAAAGTCACCAATCACCTTTGACGGGGTTCCCGCAGTCCTCGTGGTCACAAGTTAACGATAGGGGACGGGTTTTATGATTTTACGCAACTGACGTCTATCTCGGTCATTTGACGAGATTCCCGCAGGCAAGTCGTGTGGTCAGCCGGCCATCTTGAGTATGAATGATCGAATTAGGTATCAAATATTAAGAATTATTGTGAGAGGATTGCACGAATAATACGACTAGAGGACACATTTTCTTTCGAATGCGAATCACGAATTATAGAAGTTATACAAGTTTTTGAAATAAGAGGTTAGATTATAATATATCCGATGGAACCGAAGTTCGAAGGAAAAATCGACATATAAGTTAACGGAATTTCCAATCAACCATACTGGATGTCGCAAATTTACGAGACAGATTCTTAAAATAAGTTATAGCCTACGTATTTCGAAGCTTTATCATAATTCTTTTTCGAAACGGTAACATTTCGTAAGATTGCGACATTAAATTATTTCGCGTTATTTCTGGACTTCAATTTGACATAGTCTCCAAATATGCGAGAAATGCGAAGTTTCTGATTAGTTTCAGAAGATTTCGCGAATAAACATCTCGCGAAAAGTCAGGTTTCCTAATAACACAGATAAATATTTCAAATAAAACCAAAGTCATCTTGATGCCGAAAATATACGCTGAACGATGTATACCACTCAGGGTATCCTCAGTATGCATTTCCTCGAGGTCCGGTACGGGGAAATATAGCTTATGCAATCGGCGCCGCTTGCATGAAACTCGCTCCATCGCAATCTCTGAGCCTAGAGGCGCGAGTTTAAACGATTCAATCCGCCTTCAGAAAATTTTCGTTACCCGTTTGTAAAATTCGTTACTTTCGTTACCGGTTTGCAAAATTCGTTACTTTTTCGTTACCGGTAGACACCCTGAAGAGGTCTGACCCCTCGAAGAATGAGGAACCAGGAAAGATGAGACAAGGGTCAGGCGGGAAAGTGAAAGACTCCCTAGGCCTCGGATACCCTAATACAGTCGGGGTCGGAAAAGAACAAGAGTTGACCAAGAGAGGTCGACAGGAAAGAAGACTGAGAGGAGCCCGGTACAAGTGGAAGCAATGCCGGACTCAGCTGGGGTCCCGTGGTCGCTAACCCACGTCCCACTAAATGTGAGCCCCTGAGGGAGAACTGACATTCCCGCTCGTCTGTTTTTGTAAGTAAGCCCACTATTTTAAGACATTAAATTATAAACTGAAATATATCAAAATGATTTCAGGTCTTCTTCAGTGTCTTAATGCACAACCAATACAGGTTTCATGAGGAGACAAATTCATTTTCATAGGACTTCATTATAATACTAACTTACAGTTTGGAGCAATATGGGTGGCACCAATAGAAGTAAAAGCATGTAAGACCTGTAGTTTTTTCTTAACCCTGGATGCTCTATATACAAAAGCCATTCGCCTTAAGCTGCGGTTTCCTCCAGTAGCGGTACCGCTTTCTAGCGGCCGTAATGTGACAGCGAATGACGTATAGAAATTGGGGACCGTGTGTGTCGTGACGGCATGTTGTCATAAAGTTAAATAAGAAATGGATGACCTTGACATGGCGCTCGTAATATTTTTGGAAGAAGACGACGACGATTGAACGTTCGGGGGAAAGTAACATTTTAAAAAGGCGTCCTACAGAAGGTGCATATGAAATTTATTGCATCGTCATCTGCATTGCAATGAAGATAAATAAGAATATTTTCGGATGACACCAGTGTTACTTCTGTTACGTTCTGAATTACATAAAGGATGCCATAAGTTCAGTGCCGTACAACAGAAACAAAAGAGCAATATCTCCTGAACAGAAACTCTGTATTTTTAAGGTTACTCTTCACATTATACAATGCCTCATGATTCTTTACGATATCTATTAATGTTTCCTCTCCTTCCATACTCAAATATATCTTCTCATTAATCATTGTATATAATTCACTACTTTCAGCACACACCGTACACAGTACAAAAAGTTGACCAACTGTTTGCTACCGTACTCACCACCGTCATATGAATGACGCCACCGCAATTTCATGTGACGGTGGTAGTCAACGCTTCCTAGAAAACCACTCGCCTTAGTTTCTATGCAGAACGTTTTTGTGACGTCATTCACCGACACGCGACGTCATTCACCGACACATTACGGCCGCTAGAAAGCGGTACCTCTACTGGAGGAAATCGCAGCTTTACTGTCTGTTAGGTAGTTAGCCTGGAGGCTGGTTGAATCCTCAAAAAGCACCACCATAGGTTATGTGGTAGAACCCCACAAAACCAAGGCAACACTATAATGAGACGTACTAGGCAAGGTGAGAAATGAGGTAGTTTGCCATTGCCTTCCTCCCTGAGTCAGTACAGCAGTACTAACCCTATGAGCAGAACCATTTACAACACATGCTGTCCACAGAATTTTCAATGTCAATTTTCCTGACCACTTTTCAACAAAATTCCTGACTCGCAAGTCTTCGTAACATCGGAAAAAAGTTTATTGAGCAAATATATATCTTTTTTATTTGCAGCCTCCACCATCCTCATAGCTGCCCAACGCTCGCCTCTTTATTCATTTACAATACAAAATAAAGTAAATTATAATGCAATAATGCATAAATCAAAGTACTTTATAACCTAAACTATAGTGATGGGGTTGCCACATCCCTACGCCAACAAAGCGTACAAAAATAGGTAAAAGAGGTTTCTACTATGATGTACTGTAAAATTGGAAACTAACCATAATGTTCAGTGAGTTATTGCTTTTTATCTTCAGAGATTATTTGAACTAGTAACATCAAAATATGGCTGTAAAACACAAAATACTGAGTGGTTAATATAAAATTCCTGACTATCTAATACTTTTTGCCATTTTTTCCTGACTCACGCCATTTTTTCACACCTTTTCCTGACCAAAAACAAAATTCCTGTGACTATTCCTGCCTGTGGACACCATGCAACACCCACAGGCACTAGCTGTGCCTGGAGACTATTACTCAGTACCACTCATACCTCAGTAGCTTCCATATTATCACAGCCATGAGTCAGACTGCAACATCTGTGAAAAGCCACATTTTACTCTAGGCTGTGCCAACAGACAAATGCGAACTTGCTGCATTCATCTCACAGTACCGCTTATATACACAGTAATACCATAAACGCATGGTTGGCTATACTGTATTTGACGATAATTCACGCACATAATGGCGAACACAGCAGGAATAATACTATATAAGTCATGATCTAAATAAGGGATGGTGGCTGGTTCTGGACTGCGTAGGAGTAAACATCTATTACTACATCATTTACAGATTTATTTTTCATTAGGAAAGGTATTTTGGCTAATTTCAGTACTTCGGATAATTTTATTGTGCGGCTCTAGTGTAGTTAACGGTATCCCATTTCAATTTTGTTATTTTTGTTAGTAGTACTCTGGAAACGGCTTTTAACAAACACTATGTTCATACTTTAAAATAAGGAAATTATCAATATTCACTTTCAAGTAGTAAACTAATGAAAAATCATGTTGGATAAGTCGAGTCCCGGATTTTTGGTTTTAACGATATACGCGAAATATTTCAGCAGACACATGTTATCACAACGATATATTTACTCTAAATAAGCCATTTTTTTAAATTATTGTAGCCACGAAATAAATTTATTTTGTGAAATATGTTATTTTCACCCTAAAATATTAAATGCAAACAAAACGCTGGTAATAAGATAATTTTTTAAAATATTTACTTTAAAATTAATTGAAATAGTCCCTTCATAGAAAATAAGAAACCTTTCATAAGATGCGGGATAACTAAGTCCCGTCTAAGACTTGATTGGTTGAAGTCCTGAAAACCTGGAAACAATGCTCTGCATAATTTTGGGGACAACATATGTTTCCTATACTCAATGACTCAGGGCCGCGCGAGCGCCGCATAACGGCAAAGTGCCTGGCGGGAGACAGACGCACAACGCGGGCGAGCAGGTCCCCGTCGCATATAAAACAAACTCTGTATATTCTTAATTTTATACAAATCCTGAGATAATGTGCAGGCTAGACCTACTGTTGGTGTGGAATAAAACATTTTAAAATATTTATGCACAAGTCTAGGATATTATTTTATTGCATAAATACTTCTTTGCTTGTCCAGAGTCATTTCGTCCGATCCGAATCCCTTCTATGTCCATGACAATAGATTTGTGCGTTTATTATTAGTCTTCAACGACTTCCCCAAAGCCAAGAATTTTTCCATGTTTAAACACTGGTAAGTTGGTTCTCTTTCAGTCATTTCATGCCTCTCTCAATCTTCATATATCTGATATCAACCAACATAAATACAATCATAGCCAACATTACATACATGGTGTCCACAGAATTTTCAATGTCAATTATCCTGACTTTTCCGGACCATTTTTCAACAAAATTCCTGGCTCGCGAAGTCATCGTAACATCGGAAAAATGGTGTATTGAGTATATATATATCTCATTTGCAGCCTCCACCATCCCCATAGCTGCCCAACGCTCGCCTCTTTATTCATTAAAAATACAAAATAAAGTAATTATAATGCAATAATACATAAATCAAAGTACTTAATAACCTAAACTATAGTGATGGGCTTGCCACATCCCTACGCCAACGAAAAAAAAGCGTACAAAAATAGGTAAAAGAGGTTTTTACTATGATGTACTGTAAAAATGGAAACTTACCATAATGTCCAGTGAGTTATTGCTTTTTATCTTCAGAGATTAGTTGAACTAGTAATATCAAAATATGGCTGTAAAACACAAAATACTGTATGGTTAATATAAAATTCTTGACTTTCTAATACTTTTCGCCATTTTTCCTGACTCGTGCCATTTTTTCACACTTTTTCCTGACCAAATACAAAATTCCTGATTTTTCCTGCCTGTGGACACCATGTATTTATTGCTTTTTATCTTCAGAGATTAGTTGAACTAGTAACATCAAAATATGGCTGTAAAACACAAAATACGGTATGGTTAATATAAAATTCCTGACTTTCTAATACTTTTTGCCATTTTTTCCTGACTCATGCCATTTTTTCCCACTTTTTCCTGACCAAAAACAAAACGTGGCGCTGCAGAGTATGAGAACATGTGTTTAAAACATTGTAATGAAATTGGCCAAAATAACTGTAGTAATGGTATCTGGAGATGATATAGTAATAGATGTTCACTCGTCCGCTGCCGTAGACCCACCATCCCGCCCTAATAGGAGCACGACTTATATAGTTGAAATTGCAGTCCTGACTGCCATCTTTGTGAAGGAGTCCATAATGCCAACCCCACGCATTCGGAACTATATCGCATGTGGCAGACTAATGGTTTTGCCTAGACCAATATTTTCGTCCAGACCAATGATGGATTGATAGCGAACACCCCTGATTTCTGTCACGCACAGCGGGGAATGGAAGTCACGCATCAATAATCTTTATCCAGGCCAATGGTTTTGTCTATTATTTCATTATTCATGTTGGCAACGTGTCACGTGGGTATGACGTAGTGTAGGGGGGATAGAAAATGGCCGACCTTGTTCAAATAAACACTACCAATAATGCTTTATTTACGTTTAGGTAATTATTTCCGGTGCGGCAGTGGCAATTGAAATTGTGAAACGACTCCCAACAACTCAGAGAAAGGTTTGTCAATCATAAATATTACATTTTCAATAACATACCTCGTTAAAAGTAACAAAAAGGCATGTTCTCACAGTCTGCAGAATTAGTGAAAATTGTTTGTAGCCTACTTACTGTGCCACATCATTGTAGCCAAATTCCACTAACAAACACCATGTTCACACTTCAAAAATAAGGAAATTGTCAACATTAACTTTCCAGTAATAAATTTAACAAAAACACGTCGCCAAGTGTGTTACCTAACCATTATTGGTCTAGGCAAAAAACATTGGTCTGGATG
Source organism: Meconema thalassinum (assembly GCA_946902985.2). NCBI lineage: Eukaryota > Metazoa > Arthropoda > Insecta > Orthoptera > Tettigoniidae > Meconema > Meconema thalassinum. Next base: position 128,200,673 of record OX336388.2, read on the forward strand.
AAAAAATTGGTCTAGGCAAAACCACTGAAACTGGCGATAGTTATCTCCCAACTTCCACAATCCATATCGCAGGGATTCCATGTTTCGAACTGGCGGCAAAACCAGCACCAACCAATAATGTTGGCACTACTGCAGAAATTCAATAACACCCTCTAGCAATAAAATATTCAACTCCTGTAGTAACATTAGCCATTTCTATAGAAAATTTTGCAGATTTTCATGGTGGCGGGCACTACAGACTGCAAGAGTTCATTGAACGCGATAATGTAATCCTGTGAAGTTTCGACGTCCCAACTTTATCTGGATCGCGACGTCTAAACGGGGTTTAACCATTGTCAAAACCCATCGGATTAGACAAAACAGAATGATTGGGTTGAGGTGGGGCCTTAGCCACGGGGCACTGTTGACAAAAAAGAAACCCGAGATTGGACAAAACGAAGGTTAGAATGGTCGGGCTGTGGTGCGGCCTTGCCTGGGGGGGGAGCTAGAGGGGCACTTGATGAAAAAACCATTGGATTAGGCGTGTTAGGCTGTAACCACTTTCAAAACCCATTGGATTGCTCTATTTTTCTTTACGCTACCGCTTGTACTCGCACCCTAAGCAAGAAGTTAGGGTAATTCTGCACGCCGTGAGAATTTGCCTTTTCGTAACTTTACGAACTTTTACGAGGTATATTATTGAAAATATAGGTTTTATGAATTACATACCTTTTACGGAGTTCTTGGGAGTCGTTTCACAATCTCAACATCAAGTGCCGCACCTCAATAATAATTGTTTCACGAAAATAAAGAATTCTTATCGTGTTCGTTTCACTACGGACGCCATCTTGGACACGTCGTGTGACACCATGTGACTACGTTACCAACATGTCGCACACAAAATTCACTATTTCACACGTAAAGTTAGAAATTGTTTTTGACACACATATTATTGAGACGTAAATAATGACTCAGACGTAAAGGTACTGCCTGGCCGAAAATTACTGCTAGTACCACAAGCAAGGGGGTCTGGGGCCTAAGCCCCAGGTTAGGTTTGGTTTTGTATGTAAAACATTAATAAGATACAATTTATGTCCGCTTCTAGGTTAGGTACTGCCTGGCCGAAAATTACTGCTAGTACCACAAGCAAGGGGGTCTGGGGCCTAAGCCCCAGGTTAGGTTTGGTTTTGTATGTAAAACATTAATAAGATACAATTTATGTCCGCTACTAGGTTAGGTACTGCCTGGCCGAAAATTACTGCTAGTACCACAAGCAAGGGGGTCTGGGGCCTAAGCCCCAGGTTAGGTTTGGTTTTGTATGTAAAACATTAATACATGACACGCAATCCATGGCTAAATTACGACTGACGATTTGGATTTGGCGCAATTATAAATTACATTATCGACGCTCTTTTGTTTCTTTCTATACACGGTGCGAGATAGTACCAAACGCGCGGGGTTGGCATTCCTGACATAGTGACAAGATGTCTACCCGATACTTCATTTTCAACTATATAAGTAGTGTCGCTATTTGGGATGGCTGGGCGGGTCTATGACAGCGGACGAGTCAACATCTATTAATTTATCATCTCCAGATACCATTACTACAGGTACTTTGGCTAATTTCATTACTAATTTTTTTAAAACACAAATTCTCGCGGTGTGCAGCGCTACCGAAGTTAGCAACCCTGTACTTGAAGGTAACTCGCGCGTAACGGCAGACACAGCTGGATTTTTACTAAGGAAGTCGTGATCTAAATAAGGGATGGCAGGTGGGTTACGGACTAAACATATTACATCATTCCTGATTTCTTCATCATTAGAAAAGGTATTTTGGCTAATTTTTATACTTAAGAAAATGTAATCAAGAAGTCCTACTTCATTCTGTGTGTTACCAAAATCACCAGTAGCACCACAAATAAGAGGACATGCTAAATGTTTTTATAAGTGGAGCTAGGTTAAATGCATGGACATAATTATTATTATTAAGGAAAAGTGCACAGAATGTGCATTACATTACTTTACAAAATTCTGTAAGCGATGACAACCTTTTAGTACAAACGAGAGCGTGGTATCGCATGACTTTTTACACAATTTACAAAAGCACTCTGGTGTGGGCATATGGAACACCTCAGTCTCACAAATCCTGTGGTGAAAACCGTGCACAATGACTACATGAAATTCATCACAAAGACCTTGAGTCCAATTACTGAACAAACAAAAAAAACTACATACCTGTAACCAGCACTCTGTATTGCGAACGTCGGGCAGGTGGTCCTCTACCCCTGCCACCTCCGCCACCACCGCCACCATTTCCACCACGATTGCCTCCACGGAAACCACCAGGACCACCACCACGGGGAAATTCTACCCGTAATCTGTAACCGTCGTAATCGTAGCCATCACGAGCATGCACAGCGTCTTCGGCGTCCCTAAAAAGAGAAAAAATAACCGAGGTCAGTTACAGTACATATAACTTCGATTTTTTTTCGTAGGACCACTAAAACCCTGAAAGTAAAAGCACTAACATACCTAGGATCTTCAAACTCGACAAACGCGAAAGGCGGTCCTCGCCGATTCTTCAAGTCGACAAACGTAACTTTGCCGAATTTATAAAACAAATCCTGAATATCTTTCGTTCTGATATCAGGAGGAAGATTACCTACGTAAATTCTACACTCGTTCCTGCCGTACGACATATCTGACTTTTCTATATCTCCCTCCACTTTGAAGGAAAACAAGCCTGTTCTCTGAAACACCACGCAACTAATTCAGTAAAATGGCGGTACACGCGCGAAATTGATTGTTGATGAGCTTTTTTCTACCAACGTTTGAAAAAATCATGGCCTTCGGAATATAGGCTTTGTAGCATTATATTGGTGACAATGTACAGGAATCGAATCGATCTTGCTCGATATCTGCCGAAGTAAACCGAGTAAATACGATTTAATTTTATGCTAAGGAATATTATTAAAAAGTCAACCTTTAAAATATATTTTATGTGTTGTAGTCTCTCCAATGCACGTGACTTAAATGAATAACCAGAAAATATTTGTTGAGTGAATCATTCACTGCATATTACAGAAAAAGGACAGCTATTCAGACCAATTTGTTGTTCACGCGATCTGCATTTGAAGGTAAGGAAATTTTGAGATTTACTTAATTTTGCTTCCTAATAGCAATCTATAGTGTAAACGTTTAATCCTGTAAGTACAACTTCTTGTTTTCAGTCGATTGAAAATTTTGTGGTGCATAACCATACAATATATTTGGTTTCGTCATACTCTTTTAGAATAATAGGTTACAGACTCGTCCACGGACTTGATTGTCTTTGAAAATGCAGCTTAAAGAAGCTCATTTTGACGGGTGTGTGTCTTTTCTGTGCTTCTAGACTCACATCCCATGAGCAGTACCATAAAAGCAACATTTTCTGACTCCATTAAATTGAACATAAATTGGTACAGTAACACAATTCTAATACAATGAAGTTGTAGTGCATGTACTTCGTTTGAAATGCATTGAACCTGAGTTTGTTTAATTTTTTGAATCTTGCTTTTCACTTATCTTCATTAGTGTTGATCATTTCCACCATTCCTCCATATATATTATATTTTATTTTTACACTTCATAATATCCCAAGTTGCGATATTGATTTGCATGTGGTGGCCATATGATTTTATACGAAGGCCATGACGCATGGAAAAAAAAAGAAAGAAAAAAGATATATGGTAGTTCAGACCATTGCATGCTGGGTTGATAGAAGACCCTGGTAGAAGACTCTGAGCTCGGGCCAATAGGAACGCAGGATTTTAGTTTCAAGGGAGAAGATTTGCCCGCAAAGTTATTGGTGGTGGAAAAGTGTTTCGCGTTAGAAGTGGAAGGTGTTTTTAAATTTCCGAAGTCTTCGCTTCAGCTATTGGAAGATTAAACTCCTGTATTCGACTTCCCTCTAATTGAGCAAGGTAAGGTTTAGGAACATTATTTCATAATCATAATAGCATCTCTTTATATATCCAGCTTATCAATTCATTTCGTAGTCGGTGGTTGGATGTTCTTTCGATTTTCATAAATCATTAGTGGCTATTAACCGTGCTCTTTGGAAATAGTAGGCAGTAACATGCGATTTAGTAATACCTTGAATTTCATATCCTTAATTATTTCACCCTTTCTAATGAGAAATGCAGGAGTTTGAAGTGAATGCTACCGTCCGGATTGGGAGGTACCCTCGCCGAATTAAATGAGTATTTTTAGTACACTTCTTGTTTCAGATCCTAATGCATGTAATAAATAGGTGACTGTTGATCTTACCTGCATGGATTGAAAGAAGACGTCCATAAGACACTCCATCAACATTCCCTATGCAATAAATGGTCATTAGTACAGATTATCTCATAGTTTTTATTTTGTTTCAGGTCTAATAACAGAATGTCGGACCGCAAAGCTGTAATCAAAAATGCGGATATGTCAGAGGAGATGCAGCAAGATGCAGTGGACTGTGCGACACAGGCTCTTGAAAAGTACAATATTGAGAAGGTTAGTATCTTGTGGAAGGGATTGCCACATCGCAATTTGTGTGCGCGATACATTCTGTGTGCACCAGACTTATGGGTCATGTTTCTTTCCTTTTAGGATATTGCTGCCTTCATTAAAAAGGAGTTCGACAAGAAATACAATCCAACGTGGCATTGCATAGTGGGCCGCAATTTTGGCAGCTATGTTACTCACGAGACCAGGCATTTTATCTACTTTTACCTGGGACAAGTTGCCATCCTGCTTTTCAAGAGCGGGTAGATGCTGTGGTATCCGTCCTGGATTTCACAAGACTCATCGCCATGTGGAGAGAGGAAGAGGAGCATTCATACCATTTCATGCATTCATTATTCTATTCCGACTTTGCTAATCATACGTAGAATATTGTTAAATCACATGGGGTTATTTTTTCTCATCTCATCTGAAAGATATAATTTTTGGACGGGTAGTGTAGGGGGTGATAAATTGTGTTGAATTTGATCTTAGTCTACATTTGATAACCGAATCCGACCAAATTAAGTTTCAAAGTTTTGCTGTTAGTCTTCACTCGATAACCGAATCCGACCAAATTATGTTTCGAAGTTCTGCCGTGGAATAACTATCTGGAGATGAGCACCCCCTCCTAAAATTGACTCAGTATTGACATTGTTCTGATATTTCTCGTGTAAACAAGTGTGTGAATGTTTCCATATCCATTTAAATATTTTTGTTGTTATGGTCCAAGGAATGGAATCTTGGAGGAATTTGTTGAAATTGAGAGAGAGAGGTGCAGTGTTTGCCCTTAGGACAGTCATACGTGAAAGAAAGTATCAACTCAACAGCTGATATCAAGATATTTTGTGCAGCTTTGTTCCACTATTGTGTTCATCAGAGAGAAAATCTTAAAAAGATATTTTCCTTGACGTGAAGTGTATCACCAGTATCAAAATACATATATTTTTTCCATACTTTTTGTTTGTTTTTGTTGCTCCGTTGAAATACTTGTCCTAGTGTTGTAGCGTCAAATTACTTTGTGTGTGTGCGAGTGTATGATGGAGGGAAAAAATCTGGACGATATATGTAATTTTTTGTTCTCAACGTTTAAGATTTATGTTTCGTGTTTTTATCATATGTGAAGATGCTTAATGTGATCATAAATTATCATACTGTTACAAACTATTTTATTTTACCTGGAAGCAGCCAGGCAGATGCAGGGATTTTTAAGTTGACTGCTGAATCATTGATTTGTCATGAAGGATTGTTTCTTTTAAGTCGTAAAAAATTATATAGATGTTGGAATTCGACCCAGTGTCGCATTGAGTTGAGAAGTATAATAATGTGAGGGATTAAAATATTGAGCTATAGGTGCTTTTTGATATTTGATTCAGATCAGCAAAGCTTCTGCATTTGCTTCAAAAGAATTTGTCATTGCTTTACATTGTTTTGTCATTAACTTGTGGGTAGTTTCTAATAGTGAATCTTCCAGATCGTTTTTAAATAACTGCTTACCTAATACGGCATGTAAGAGCCCATGTAAGAAATGATTCCGCACAACACTACACTTGAAAGACAGTAAAGTTCCCTTTATTTGTATCGACCTATGTGACCCGTTTCTCACATTGGTAAAATTTTTGTTAGTTTGCTAATATGTTGTTAATTTGGTGCTCTTAATGTATAAAAAAAAAAGTATTATCGCTCCTTAAGTTGTGGAGCACTTTATGTAACAATTCTTCTGTCATCTGTATTATATAAATCATAGAGGCAACTTGCAGTAAATACTGATATATCACAAGTTTCAAAAAAAATGTGGTTTTTAATTCATGTCCTTCCTCTCTCCTAGTATCCAAATGGGAGGGAGAACTTTTCCACTGAGAAGTATTTGTGGAGTGTTAATTTGATTCAGGTTTTATGGTACATAAATTATTGGTATCTGACATGGTAAATCTTGACCTGGTTAAGCCTTTCAGCAGCACTTATGTCTCATTATGTCTGACTATCCATTGAAAATAGTATTAATTGTAATGCAAAGGAGTTGGAGGAACATTTGCTTGATCACAAGTATTAAGGTGCAGGAAAGTTAAATGACAAAATTGCATAAACTTTATTTTTATTTTGCTACACCCAATATACATGCCTTACATTTTGAAACCAGAGTGGATTGAAACTACTCCAAATGTTAGGTTCTCATAAGTAACGTACTTGAATCCTGAAGATTCAATCATGGTTTTGAAGTGTTCCTGCAACAGAAGATGCAGATTAATAAGCAAAGGTAAGTATGATCAACTACTCTACAATGATACTGCAAGTTAAATCACTTTACAAATGCCTCATGATAGATTCCACCCAACTAATTTCATAATTACTATGAAAGAAAATGGGACTTGCACTCATTAACTTCAAATATACAGCTGAGGATTAAGATTTTTAGACTGCTTGAATCACCCCTTACAGGATGCTCTCGAAAATTTTTACCTAAATGGCCTAGCCAACAGGAGTGCTATTCCACGGATGTCTTCAGTGGCCTTTTATAGTATTAAGTACAATGTAGTTTATAAACACACCTGATTGGGGAATTTCCTGATGCTTTCAACCAGGTATTGGTATGGTTTCCACTGGCCAGCAATTAGCTGGCCCATTACAGGTATTATTTGGAAGGAGTATTGATCGTACAGCCTGTAAAGAAAAGTAATTCGCATAGATATTTCGGAGTTAATGATATACTCGGGGGAGGGGCTACCTAAATTATAGCTTCGGAGTACGTGGCAAACACGAAGACCATCGGTCATTTTATAGCGCGGCAAAATTATCAATAAATGGCGGTTGCTTCACTGCGTCGCCATACCGGCAAATCAATAGACATACTCCCGAATTTAATGGTACCCTATTGATGCATCAGTCATATCCTAGTGCTCCTGTGTACCAGGCTCTAGGATATTTCTCTCTCTTCGGCGGGTCATATTATAGAATACTCTGAATAAAGTACATGAAATCACGCCACATTGGAATAAGACCTGTCAAAAATAAGTTTCAGAAGTCTGCCGAGAGAGGCCAGGGCCCTATTTCATAAAACTCGACAGGTCCGACAATTGTGACAATTTGACATAATTGTCAACATGTCGCTACACTACTATCTGACAATATGTCATTGTGTGACAGGAGAAATATTGTAAAATTTACGCCTGTCACAGAGCTCTTTTCATAACCTTGACAAATTGTCAAATCCACCTGTCGAGGTTATGTACACTTCGATAGTTCCGAGAATCGATAATGTACAATAACCATCGATTCACATGAACTGTTCAACGGGAGATAATCATAATAAAGGATTTACTATTTATTAAAACATTCATTTATTTGAAGAAACACGCACAAACTGTGCAAAATTACTATATTATTTTATAAACTTGACTGCATAAATGTGACTATCATTACAGCTTCTAATAATACATTACAGGCCAACCATTTACCTTTCTGACAATCACGAATAGCCTATAAGGTAAATGCACCAATGGTCGTCATGTTAAGACGGATTTAGTCAAGAAAATATAAACACCTTATACATTTTGGTAAATGTAATCAACAAAAGCACTGTACCTAACCACAAACTCTACTCAACAACTAGGAAACTCTCAATATCGAAAATATTCGTTTTAGGAAAAATTAGGCTACGTATTTTTAAAAGATGTGATTTCGCCCCAGACCTCGGCACGATGTCTTTGGTCGTCACCCGTTTGCACCAATTGCCGTCACATTGTTAGTTTTCTTTGTCTGCTGTTTATAATGCATTTCTGTCGAATGTTGCGTAAGACACCGATTCATCGACTTGGAGGCTAACATTTACGAATAATACAGTACCAGTAATTATGTTTTTTTAATAAAAATATATATACAAAAAGAAAAGAAGACGGAAGCGGGAATGGTGGGTAGAAGACATACGGGCATGAACATATCGTAATTCTGCTCTAAGCACATTTATTATAGGTTATTTTGTATTAACTTAAAGTGCATCAGAAATACAATAATAATAATAATTGAAATTCGAACAATATAACCACAAGAACATGTATTGATGTAGGCTTCCCCAACCGGTGTTCAATAGCGAATGGTCATTTTCCGGGATGTTATGCCGTGATCTCTTTTTATTTATTTTTTTCTACGGGGGATGGGAGGCGTAGTCACATAAAAAGTGAGACAGACCATGGCATAACATAACGTCTGCGTTGAACAATCGCCGAGGGTCTGACAAGATAGAGTGTAAGTCATTTTCCACCAAATAACAGTAGGTTTTAATTTGATGTTCTGTAATATTGCAGCACGGTTTACTGTAAAATTTATGAATAATAATCGAAATATAATTTTAATAATGTACTACTACCTTAGGCCTACTGTATGAATGAAACTCCCCAGAAAGAATTCCTACGTACGTCACTGATCTTAATCACTCTCTACTACTCCCGCTTTTTAATCGCTCCATTCTAACGATTCTAACAGCACTGTAGGCTATTAACGTAACGGGAAACTTCCAAACGCACCGAGATACGAAAAGATAGGTTATGGTAATAATCGACATGTAACGAGGCGCCTGTCGAGTTTTCGATGACAATTTGACAATTGTACAACAGCGGCTGACATATTCATTAGTTCATAAAGAAAAACTGGTGACATATGTGACATATTTGTCAGATTTCTACCTGTCGTATTACAACTTTATGAAACAGATTTCTGACAATATGTCACGACAATTTACAAAATTGTCGCGACATATTTGTCGAATTGTCATGCTTTGAGAAACGGAAACTTGTCGAACTATCGAATTGTCAGACATTTTATGTCATCCGACATATGTCGACTTGTCGAGTTTTATGAAATAGGGCCCAGCAATAATAATCGTGTTGCTGCCATCTGTGCAGACTAACCTGAACAACAGATTTGGCTGCATTATGTTATGTCGCCACGCCCACCGGACAGCAACATTGATCGGTTGGATTGTAAGCGAATGAATTCCCTACGAAAACTAATACATCGTAATTGCTCACAATTTTATTATTGAAAATGATTTCCTGTATATTCTTTATATTTCGAACTCGGCTCTTATATTGCCAAATTAAATCTAAAACCATGATATCATAAACTAACCGCATGGCACTTTTAGGCTACCGGCACTAACAATTATAAGCCTCAGAGAGCCAGGTTTAACGCATCCGAACCACAGGAGCGTGATTTCAATCCGAAAATCTCGCGTACGATGCCGGGCTCAGTTCGAGCAGAGAATTATGGAACCTACCAAATTCCTAATATAAACACAAATTTACGTGCGGTGCCGTAAATATTATCGTACCAATAAGTTCGTTTCTTCTTGTACTAAATTCAGTGATATAATTTCAGTAGCCTAAACACGAAATGGGCGAAGATAGAAAGAAACATTGCTGTCATAAAGGTTATACAAGAATAATGAAGGCACAGACATTTTTTTTATACAAGCACATTTGCCTGCATTGAAATTTAACAGAAGGCATACTAAATTGAAGATTGTTTTCAAGGATCTTACTGTGAGGTTATTACCAGCCCCTCGCAATGGTATCCACAGTAAAGACAAAAATTTAAGAAATGCAGAGAAGATAACATACAGTAATAAATTAGTCCCCTAAGATGCAGATAATGAATCCTCAGGAGTGCAGTAGTAGGCTAATGCGATAAGGGTTGTCAACCATCAGGCACCAGCTAGGCCAAACTTTTTCTTTCCCAATTACTGTAAATTTACTTGTTTACTTCCAACCTCACTGGTATTGTTATACAATGCCTAGATCACTTTCATTGGCCCTTCACTTTTTGTACTCGACATCTCTTTAAACTATTTTTGAGGGAACAGGTCGTTTTTCTCTCTTTCCCCTGGGGGTTAAAAATAATCAAATACACACATATAGTAATGGGAGTTTGGCATGCTGTGGTAAGGAAAGTAAGAGAAGATAGGAGAATTTGGATTAGGTGAAAGGAATGATCGAGGAAGTAGACTAATGGGATTCTGTACAGAGCTCGATTTAGTCATAGCTAATAATTTTATTTATTTAATCAATTGTTCCCCTTTAGGAGAGCGATTGAACTTGAATAGATGATTTCACCTCCTGGCATTTTCCCGCTTCTCTTCCCAAAATCTCTTCATCCTCTCAGAATGCTCCTTCTTCCGCTCAGCTGTCCACTTTCTTGCAGGCTGTCGTGACGGTCTCTGATCAAACTTAACATTTTTTATTTTATTCCTGCACTAGGTGCGGTCCTCAAGGTTTTCAATGTTGACCTGTTTTAGGTCCCTTTGAACCTCTGTCAGCCACTCCGTGCCACCCTTACTCCTTGTTATAACTTTGAGCAATTTCTTCGCCGTTCTGAAATTTTCCATCCTGTAAATGTGTGTATAAAACTGTACTCGGCGTTTTCTGATTACTTCCGTTATCATGTGGATCTTTTGGTAGAGTTCGCTTTGAGGTCTCTTCATCCAAATACCGTTATTATTAACTGCCCCGTAAATCTTTCTGAGAATTTTCCTTTCCTGTTTTTCTATATCCTTAATTTTGGAACGACCGTCGATTACCATTGTTTCGGCTGCATAAGTTGCTTCCGGAAGAATCACCGTTGTATAGTGCCTTAATTTTGCGTCTAACGAGATGCACTTCTTGTTGTAGTGAGCCCACGTTAGCTTGTAGGCCTTCTGTAGTTTGGTGATCCTTTGTTCATTGGAGATTCGGTTTAGTCCCGAGGACTGTATGATTTCACCAAGGTATTTAAAATGGGGGACTTGTGTTATTTTACTGTATTGTGTGATTAAAGAAGAGTTATTTTCTGGCCATCTTTCCATATACAGTAGTGGGTTTTTTCATAAGAAATTTGTAGTCCGGTTCTTTGAGCAATTTCATGTAATTTTTCCACTGCGTGTATGGCTTCATGTCTGGTGTTAGTGATAATGGCAATATGATCCGCAAAAGCGAGGCACTTGTCTGTAAGACGGTTCTCTTTTTTGATTCGAATTTGAATGCCTTTTACATGAGGTTCCCATTCCCTAATGATCTTTTCTAGAACAATATTAAAGAGCATTGGGAATAATCCGTCCTCCTGTCGAACTTCAGTTTTGATGAGAAAGGGCTCCGATATTTCACCCATAAATTTCACTTTGGACATAGTTCCTGTAAGCGTCTGTTCAATGATTTTTCGGGTCTTGTCTATTGTCTTCATAGCTAATAATAATATTCAATACTGTAACCACAATAGAAGAATATACACATGGATGAGACCAGGGATACAGGACATTTCCAAATCGACTTCATTAACGTCATTCCGAAACCAGATTTTGGATTGCAAAACATATCCCAGAGCTGACATAAACTCTGACCACAATCTGATTGTTATGAAATGCAGATTAAAACTGAAGAAAAGTCAAAAGCCAGAAAGGTGGGCAATAGACAAACTGAAACAGAAGGACATGAACGAAAAAATTACGAGGGATATAAGAGAAGGACAAATGAAGAACCCTGAACAAACTTCAAATGCAAAGGAATGCGAAGAATGAAATAACAAAATCTGCAGAAGAAAACATTGGTAGAAAACCATGGATCACTCAGGTACAGTTGAGTCCCGAAAACTCGGCACTCGATAACCCGGCCGTCTGGATAATTCGGCCACACCCTGGCAGGGCGAAAAAACTTACTCGGCGTCCTGAAAAGAGTTCCTGGATGTGTAGAAGCAGATGGAAATTAACTTCAAACAGTGGTTCCAGAATGATACAGTGCAAGACATTATGTCCGATGCAGAAATAATTGAGGCTGCTGTCACATTTAGCCTAATGGAAAAATGCTGTTGAGGGCTTCACCGAACAAGCTCCAAAAATATCACATAGTGAGGGACTAAAGGCTGTGAAACCGCCCTTCAGTATTTTGAACAAGGTGCGTCGGTAATGAACTTACTGTTCCTTTGTCGTCTTCGTGATGAAGCATCAAAACACCGAGTGCAGTGCGGAAGACAACAGGACATTACGCACTTCTTTAAAAAGTAGCCAGTTTTTGCAGTCGGCTAATTAATTTTCATTATAGATAGCTTTATGTCTTCATAAATCACACGAATGGCAGTACACGGTTTTCACTATAAAGTTTGCACAGAAAAGAAGTATCACCAGTCAAACTTAAACTGCGTGTGTATTTTATGTAAGAGATCATGTGGAAGGTATCATGTATCAACATGCAGCAAACGTCAGATGTCTCCCACAAAGTTTTGTACCGAACGAGCTTGTATGGTATTCCTATTATTATGGCCATTGGCTGAAATGAAATTTATTATTATTTATGTCTTCATAAAGTATTTTTCTGATGTCCGTATTATCAGGTAAATTACTGCACACTGTGTATTCATTAATTTTTTAAAGACTCTATGCCTTTATAAAGGACATACTATTCCTTTGTTTAAGGGTATTTGAGCAGTTTATTCTCTGCTGTATTCTCAAGCAAACAATACATACAAGTACATTACTGCATTTTCGGAGGAAACACCCGTACTTATTCTTTTTAACCCCATTCCCGATAACTCGGCCAGCCTTTGGTCCACATTAGGCCGAGTTTTCAGAACCCTACTGTACTAGAATTAATGGATGAAAGGCAGAAGCACAAGAATGCAAGAGATGAAATGGGGCAAGCAAAATACAGACTTCTGAAAAATGAGGTAAACAAGAAGTTCAAGAGAAATGTGCCAGTATAGAAAATTGTCTGAAAGTAGGAAAAGTAGACACAGCTCATCAAAGGATTGTTGCAAAAGAGCCCACAGTAGATCATTTTACTAAACGTAATTTTAAATAATATTTGTATGCCTGAGGGTCAGGGTAGTGGTCATTAAGTGGAGGTTGTGTTTCAAGTTGCCAGTCCCCAAAACAAATCCTTGCTACAATGCTGCTAATATACCTTTTGTTTATTTATAAGGTGCGTTCAAAAAGTAACGTGCCGGAGGCATAATTACAGAAACCAGTATCTGTATATTAGAAGTATTTGCCCTGGCTGTTGAGGCACTTGTCCCACTGTGACACGAGGCGGTGAATGGCTGTCTCATAAAATTCCCTGGGTTGCGATGTGAACCAGTTCCGCACGTACAGCTGGACGTCGGCGTCCTAGGTGAATCGTTGGCCCTGCAGAGCCCTTTTCAGGGGACCAAACATGGCGTAATCACAGGTAGAGAGGTCTGGACTGTATGGAGGGTGGCCGAGAACCTCCCATTTGAATTTTGACAGGAGTGGCGCGACTGTGTTGGCCTTATGAGGTTGTGCATTGTCGTGGAGCGACCACGGCGGCTATGGCGTTCACTGTCACTCGGCGGTCCTGGGTAATGAGTGCATCAACCAGCTGGACGTTGTCATCGGTAATGCAGGGGGATACCCCAGACCGGGCATCATCGGCTAATGACACCCGTCCTTCCCTGAAGCGCTTGTGTCACGCCTTGACCCTTGCAAGGGACATGCAGTGTTCGCCGTACACTTGTGACATTCGGCGATGGATGTCTGTTCCCCCCACTCCTTCTGCTGTCAGAAACCGAAAAACACCTCTTTGCTCTTCGGTTGATGCCTCCATGTCACTGTTTGCAATGTGACTGGCAGCGTTGGACGATTGATGCATGCTGCTGCTCACTTTGTATCGTCACGTGACGTGCACGCGTGCCCTCTAGCGATGGGCTGTGACCTTCCACGCTCTGGTCGGAACCACACCTTGTTACACACGCCACGATTAGCCGATGTAGGCACCGGTTAGTGCATTCCAGCCTCTGGCTCGTTACTTTTTGAACGCACCTTATATTTTATATTTATTTCGGACTATGCTTGAGCCCAATGATTCATGTCCTATATAGCCCGTAGGTAGAATTGATATAGTTTTAATTTTTCACTAACTACGGTTGATAATTGGTGAGTCGTTCATCTAGGTGCACCATTTCATTAAACCTGTATGAGCCCAGTTGTAACCTTCATGGCATGAAGCAAAGTATATCATACTTTAGTAATTATAGTGCTGTGGTCCATGATCAGTCTTTTATATTATACAGTGAGTCCGGGAATGTTCTCCGCAGCGACTCCATGCGTCTGCGAGAGCTAGCTACAGAAGTTACGTTGGCAGCACGGCTGCCGCTTGCATCATATTAGTCTTTCATGAAATGATTGCCGGCGGTCAAGATGGGAACTATTCTTTGTTTACTTGTGTCACACATCAGCCTGCTTCGTTGACAGGTAGTTGCGCGAGTAGGATATGACTCAGCTCAAGTAGCCTCTGTCATCGTTTAACTGTCCGTGGTGACATGCGCTCCTATGACGCACAATGCTGCTTGACTTATGTGCAGAATGCATTCTGTCATAGCTGTGTTCCCTAATAACAAGCAAAACAGTATACTTTGTACTCACCACAGCCATTCATAACAGATACTGGAAGTGCTGATGACACATACGCTCGCTAATTGCAATACACACTGACGATTTCGACAGGCTACAGACCACACGTGTGGGATTCACCCTGTCAAAGACACCGTGCTACCAACTAAACCGATGAGGCAACCACTCACAGCTGCACGAAACCACTGCGGAGAACATTCTCGGGCGCCCTGTACTATTAGCCTGCCCCAGTTTCATCCTGTATCTTTAACGGTTTACCCAGCGTAAGCTTAAAAGGCGCACGGATGGCAGGTCCCAGACGCAATTCAGAAAAGCCGAGGTGAACAGCAAAACTCCAAACACACGTACTCTTCTCTGAAGTCGTAACTCGACAGTTTAATGCTGGCCGAAGCTGGAGTGATAGGCTCGCTCGCTTCGAAGCTAGTAATGAACGTTTTTCTATAGAAACCTTCCTCGAGAAATCCTTTACAGAATGGTGAAAACCACATCAAAATACATCCAGTGGTTCTCGAGATTACCCGTTACATCCAAGGATCGGGGATTTTGTTTTATGCTATGTAGAGTTTTTGACTTAAAAATAAAAGCTTATGTTTTAAAATAGTCGATGCAAAATGTGGCAGTGTCTACAGACCATTTAAAACACAGGGAAATACTGAAGACATCTGATGTCCAAGAAAAGGGAGCAGACACTGAGCCCTCATAACTAGGGCCCGGATGTTGATGACATGTCATCTTATTACGGAGCTGTCATGCTGAAGTACATAGAAACTCCGGACGGGCCACCCCGTCTTCAAATGTGTCATTTTTATTTTGCATCATTTTGCATTTTTTCCAATTTAAGAGCATTGTTTTTTAGTTTGGTAGATTTTTTTGGTCTTATTTTAGAGAAATCGTCCTTTTGAGGGCATTTTCTTCCAATTTAGTCATGTCACAGCTTTCTATGAGCGATTTATGTCACTCAGAGTTAAGAAGAAGCTAGTAGCTGATAAAAGATAACTTAATATTGATTCCATTAATCACCCGTGTGGAAACTATGCTTAGCAACAATCGTGCAGAAATTGCTGCGGGTATTGCATCAAAACTGGAAAAAAATTGCTGGACAAGAACACCGGGTATAAAGCATTCTGCAGAATCTCAGACATTCTTTCTAGTGAAAACTACTGCATGGATGGGATTGAGGATTTAGCAGCAAATGACCTTCCTCACTTCAAGTACGCTCCGTTCACATTAGATGATGTTGAACGCAGCTTTTCGAGATATAAAAACTTGTTGGCTGATAACCGCAGATCATTTACATTTGACAACATCAGAATGGCATTCGTAGTGCAGTGCAACTCAGACTAAAGTGAACATAAACCTAGAAATCTATTTTGATTGACTTTTCAGTTTGAGCTTACTATGTCATTTTTGTAATATTGGTGAGTTTATTATTTATTATAAGACCATTTTCTTCTTTTTATAGTGCATTTTTAGAATTTTTGAAATATTGGTGAGTTTATTATTATAAGATCATTTTCTCCATTTCTTAGGGCATTTTTTGAATTTTTAGGTAATTTAGTAGTCATTTTTGAAAATTATGAATGCATTTTTAAAACTTTTTACGGCATCAACATCTGGGCCCTCATAACTAATTGGGCGGGTCTGAGCGATACGTTTTTGGAAATGAAAGACTCTCAAGTGGGTATTGGTTGGGCGACTAAACTATGCAAACTATGCTCAATCTTTCAAGAAATGAGAAATTACTGATTAAATGCCAATAAGAATATATGCTACATTTGAGACATTCACCATCAGAATATACTTTTCTATGGCAAAATAAGTATGCACAATTATTGGCTATAATTGCCAAGGGTGGACCTTGTAAAATTAAAATTCCCTGAGTTTTCCAGAGTAGTAACCCTGAACAGTGAGTGCTGCCAGTTCCTGTGACACACTTATTGCCCAGGTGCTTCTCCACACACTGGACACAGATTTCTTCCATTGCTGCATCGATGCCTTGCTGTACCACTGGAACAAGTGCTTGGACAAGAAATGGTAACTATGTTGAATAGTAATGCATATCATGCCCTTACATCTGCCTGTAAAATAAAACTTCTCCGCACAAGCTCTTGTTACATTATATATTTTGAAGATGCTTTAAGGTATTTATACAAGTTATATTAAAATTTCCAAAATTTTAAACCAAACCTTTTGACTAGAATGTAAATAAAGGCAGGTATGCCAACAGAATGGTTAATTTACAATTTAAGGGGTGTCCAATTTTTTCTTTTAGAAATTCGAATTTTTAAGATCACCTAGCAACTACCACGATAAATGTATTTCAACTTATATTTTACATAACTATCAACGTTGGTGCTTTAGATGGCCCCTACAAAATGTATTAGTTTATCACTATTACAGTGACTCTCGATAATTTGACACTCGTTAATTTGAAGCTCTTCATAATTTGAAGGCTTTTTCCATGTCCCTTGAAATAAAATCCATGTGACTTGGTCCCCTCCGTAATTTTAAGTTGTAGAAATGGCATATTGCTCGCCGACATTCTATAATTTGAAGTCTGTGATTACAGTATTGTTATCATGCACAGACCTGTTGTTTGTTTACCTCACTATGAGATGTACGAGTGAGTTTGCAGTCTTGAGTCTTCTTTCAAACGTTAAATGTTTGACTTGTGTAATTTTTAAGTATCAAAATGAGTTCAAGAAAGAACAAGTGTCTTTCCATAAGTGAAAAATAAAAGTGTGTGAATCAAGCGGTGGAAGATAGACAATTAAAAAGAGATGTCACCAAACAGTTCGACCTTCTACCATGTCGATGATATTCAAAGACAAAATTTACGTCACTGAATTGCCTTAAGTGCAAGTAGAAAAGGCCACATCAGGGTGACTTCCCCCGTCTTGATGAGTGCTTACTTAAAATGTTGTGAAATTATAGTCAGTAAATACAGTAATAAAACTATGAATATCTAACTCTTGTTATTTGAACTATTCCCTCCCTCCCTCTTGGTTATTTTGTACTCCTATTATTTTGAACTCTCTGTAATTTAAATTTTTTCTCTGGTCCCCTGAGGTTCAAATTATCGAGAGTCGACTGTATATCAAAAAATGTAAACAAGAGTTTAGTGCTTTTCAGTCGGTCAACACGAATGTACCCAAAAGAGATGGGTTATGCCCTAATCCTGAAATAAATTACATGAGATTAATAAAACATGTAATTTATTTCAGGATTAGGGCATAACCCATCTCTTTTGGGTATATTCGTGTTGACCGACTGAAAAGCACTAAACTCTTGTTTACTAAGGCAACACTGAAAATATGGCTTCAAACACCACAACAAAAAATGTAACATACGGTATTCTTTCAAGAATGCTGAATTTCAAAAATAAGTTTTTTCTTTCTTCATATTCAGTTTTTGAAGGGGGTCATATTTTTTCTCAGCTTTAGTCCAGGACATTCCTAATTTAATGACCTTTAATTTGAGACCTTGCTGAGGACAATAGGTGAAATAGAACTTGACTTATTGATATTTGTACCTATAAAATAACACCATTTTTTGTTATTGAGTAAATTATGGATTGGGTTTTGCATTATGATTAGACACACGCACCCTGGTCCATTTAAATAAATTTTCTGAGCATATTCATGCATGAAACATGTATAAACCATTCTTTATTCTTTTTAAGTAGAAGAATTAACAATCAACTGGAAAATAAGTGGAAAATTCCATCCAAATACGCCATTTGAAACGTATATGAATACCTAGATAACTAGTTATCATTCATTACCAGTCGTTGAAAGATAAGATGGAGGAGAGCTGTCAGAAACATCGACCCCACATAGGAGTGGGAATGATGTAAAGAGAAAGAAGACCAGTCGTTGAAAGTCTGAAGAGTAAAGGAAGGTAGGTAACGAGGACAGCTTCTAGGCCAAAAATTCTACGACAGTAAAATGGAGAACATTAATAGAGGAATAAATTACACAAGCACGATGTTACTTGAAAAGTAGCGGCTTCGGTGGCGTAGTTGGTAGCATGCTGAACTGCTGTGCTCAAGACAGCGGATTCAAACCCGGCCGAAGTCGTCGGATTTTATAAGAGCGTTAAAAATCCTTCAGTATGCCTTCCTTCGGAGGGGAAGTAAAGCCGGCGGTCCATCGTCATAGATTTATGGCATGTAAAAGATCCTTCCACAGGCTAAACTTGTGTGAAGCTAAATTTCAAGGTTAGATTTCGTTGGAACGCTCTATTAAAGTTCCAACGTTCACCACTAGGTATCATTGACATCTGGTGGCGAAAGTTGGAACTACTTGAAATTGAACGGAACTTGTAGCTCAACCTATGGGTGTCCGCTCGAAGCAGCTAGAGACTCTGGAGAGCCGAACATGTCCTCGGACACTCGTGGCACTTAAAGCCATACGATAAATAAATAAACTTGAAAAGTCAAGTATCTACTAACATTGGAATCTATAGCAAGATGACAAGAGTAGTGTATGGACACATTCCACGGCTGCTGGATTGTGACACATGGATGTCATAACGATGTGCTTCTCGTCTTGTCGCAGGAGTGATGAGGTACATCCAGCCACCTGCGTGCAAGTTCCACGAAGGAATTCCTGTATGACCCTGCGGCTTTATTTCAAGTGATGGACACGAATTTTAGTTGCCTTACTGGCGGGATTTGAGGCTTCCACTTAGCCCTCTCTCCTTTAAAAATTACATTTGTACCATAGTTTTATTTTAAGGATGTCTTCTACTTGCTCCAGTAGTTTTGATGCCAACACGTAACAGACAAAAATTTAACCGAAGGTGTATTTGGTCATTTGTATTTTGGTAGAACATTGAAATGTTCAGAGAGAAATAATTTCAACACGGAGATTTGCTGATGACATCGTCATCTTAGCCGACACACTAGAGGATTTTAATGGGTTTTTAAATGGTAGACCTATGGACTCTGTATTGAGGAAAGAATTCATGATGAAAATTAATAAATGCAAAACAAAAATATTGGAATGCATCCGAAAGATATCAGAAACCCCAATGGACGTCAAATTGGCAGATGAAAGGCTAAAGTAGGAGACTTCTCCTTCTTAGGAAGCAAAATAACCAGTGATGGATGAAGCAAAGAGGATAAAAAATGTAGTTTGGCACAGGCAAGGAAGGAAGAAGGATTGTAGTTTTAAGTGAACGTTACTCTCTAGATCATGAACCATGAAACCTCCTTTTTACGTGGAATCTGAACCACAGGACATGGTATTTCACTTTGTAAATCTCACATGCATTGACCGGGAATCGAACCCGGTCCACCGTGGTGAGAGGCCAACAGCTTGACCGCAGCGCCATCATGTCCCCTTGCTCAGGCAAGAAAAGCATTTCTACAGAAAGGGAATCTGTTGACATCGAATATAGATTTAGGTATTAGGAAGTCATTTTTGAAAGCCTTTGTCTGGAGCGTGGCGCCGTATGGAAGTGAAACTTGGACTGTTGGTGCAGCAGAAAAGAGGAGAATTGAAGCGTTTGAAATGTGGTGTTACAGGAGAATGATGAAGATCAGATGGGTGGATAGGGTTACAAATGAAGAGATATTAATACGAGTGGGAGAGGAGAGATGTTTCTGGAGACTGCTAATGAAGAGAAGAGATAGGTTGGTACAACATATACTAAGACACCCAGGAATAGCAAACTTAGCTATAGAAGGAAGGGTCAAGGAAAAGAACTGTAGGGGTAAACCAAGGTTAGAATATGTTAAACAGATTGCGTCGGATGTAGAGATGAAACGATTTGCTCAGGACATGGAGGCATAGAAGGCTGCATCAAATCAGTCAAAAGACTGAAGACTCAAACAACAAGAGAGAGAAAGCTTAGATGTAATCATAAAGATAGAACTGAGATAAAATAAATGCCCTCAAAGAATGGCATCACCCATTTGAGAAATATTTTCCAGCGGTATTATATGAACTACAAGTTGTCAACAAGGTGACGAAATCTATTTTCCTGAAAATATCAGTACAGTCTGCATTATATGTTGATGAATCATTGTGGCCTGAGCTTTGCTCTTGGTCAGTTGGGTATTTCAAATGTGTGTTATTTGTATACACTGCTCAAAAATATTAGGGGATATTGCAAACTCAGCTATGTATGCTATGTGTTTCGTACCGCATTAGATGCAATCGCTCTCCTTTACTCCCAGAGAAGGTAAACATGTGTTTGTGTCACCTCTGCACATACACCACATGACGGAGGGCACTGTCCGTACTGTTGCTGTCAAAGGGTCACACGGCGGTGGTTTGTTGCTGAGGAGCCATTCCATTCCCGTTGTCAGTTAGCGAATGACGTGACTTAGGGACAGCAATGCCTCCACAACGTGATTTGCCTGAATCAATGGCTTGGAGGGCCGTAGGACGGATGGAAGCTGGACAGACACAACAAGTTGTGGTTCAAGCCCTTGGGGTGTCTCAAAGTGTGATCTCAAGACTGTGGAATTGTTTTCAAACAACAGCTACTGTTCACAGAAGGGTAGGACAAGGTCGCCCACGGGCAACATCAGCAAGGGATGACCGTTACCTCGTGTTAACAGCCCGCCGGAATAGACAGAAGAATGCAACTCAACTGAGAAGTGCCCTTCTAACAGCAACAGGACGCAGAATATCAACCCTAACTGTCCGTAACCAACTTCGTGCACTTGGCCTCTATGCCCGTAGGCCCATGGTGTGTACCAGGTTAACTCCACAACACCGTAGAGATCGCAGAAACTGGGCGGAGGAGCCTCGTGGGTGGAGGCATGCCGAATAGAGCTCAGTTCGGTTTTCTGATGAGTTGCGATTCAACGTGGAATTGAATAGTCGACGTGTTCGCATCTGGAGGGAACGAGGGAAACGAAACAACTCAACTTTTGTACAAGAAAGATCCCCATATGGCGGTGGTGGGTTGCTGGTGTGGTCTGGAAATAGCCTGGGTGGATGTACGGACCTCTACATCATCCCACGTGGTACTGTGACCACTGTACGGTATAGAGACGAAATTCTCCGACCTTTTGTCGTGCCGTAGGCTGGTGCCATAGGTGCTTCCTGTGTTTATGGACGATAATGCTCGTCCTCACAGAGCTGGGTTGGTGGACGTCATGCTGGAGGAGGAGGGTATCCAGCGTATGCAGTGGCCAGCTTCCTCGTCGGACTTGAATCCAGTAGGGCACGTGTGGGATGCATTAGGCAGGTGCATTGCATGCAGACCAGCACCTCCCACAACTGTTCCACAGCTGCAGATTGCTCTTATGAACGAGTGGACACGTATCCCCCAAGAACTCATTGATCATCTCATTGCATCAATGGCACACAGGTGTGCAGCAGTGCTAGCCGTTCGTGGAGACCACACACCATTATGAAGAACAATATTCACCCATGGCCTGCCATTATGGTAGTGTTAATGTCGCTTTGTTTGTTTGCCTTGTTCTCTCTTCATTCAGGTCATTTGATTCAAACCCTCATCAGAGGCTCTCTGGAATCATGGGATGCTTTATCTGTCAGTATAGCATTATGTAAGTAATAAATGGTTGAAAAACTAAAAGATCTCGTATATTATTGCACCATTATGAGCTGACATTAATATATCCTCTAATTTTTGTGAGCAGTGTAGTTTTAAGAAACTCCGGGATATTCTTTTATATTGCTTATGCTCATTTCCAATTTCATATTTACCTTTTTCTCAAAACCTATTAAAAGGAACTAATCAAATATTTTCAGGGATGTTAAAAACTCTCTCCTTACTTTGACACAGACTTTTTGAAAATAAATATATTTTTGAATTTTCATCAATCTTTTTAAACTGGCATATATTAATAGCACTTTCAAGAAAATGTCCTTCCTTCTGAAAAAATTAAACTGAAGTAAATTTTGAAAAATGGGTATGTTAAAATATAACATACATAAGGAGGAATTATATCTAAAAGTTTTAGCTATGTATGTCAAAAAGTTAAAAAAGGGAAATTATATGTCAAGAAAAACATTTCAGTGAAAAATTGGAATCATTCCAGTTTTTAGAACATCCCTGTAACATAGGATTCCTCTTCTTCCATTTGAAGCACTAGCATCCATTTTGCTGTGGTTCCCTTTACTCTTGGTTCTAATGCAGCTTTCTTCTTAAAAGTTTTTTTTTTGTATCTGTCAACTAATAGAAATCAAAATGTACATAGGTGGATTTACTAATAGGACGCACAGTGGTAAAGTAGCCTCAGGAATGAGATATGAAAAAATGAAAAATAAAATAAAATGTACTGTTAGAAAGCTTAAGGTCCGTAGATCAATATGGCTGAAAAACAACATTTTGCAGATATGGGGCACTCAGAGACCCTTAAGAATGCATATACTTATTACAGTAGAATTAATATTATTACCGGTAGTATTATTATTATTATTAATTCGATGCCACCATCTATGGACTACAAATACACAACAATTATTCAGGTCTTCGTCTTCAAGGTGTTTCCCTTGCCGTTTATCTTCCTGCCAGAGATTTTTCAATCTTTGACTCCTTCTCAATCTTTCTTCCACTCAAAGTGTGAGTCTTCTTTTGGGGGGATCCTTCCCACTTGCAACTTTAGTTCTGAATCTTGTCCTGTCCCACACTTCAACCAGTCCAATATTTGCTGTTTTAAGTCTTCTTCTTCTAACTAGGTACAAGTTTTCCGGGATAGTAGGCCGTGGTCCATGCAGGATATCTCCCGACATTTCACCGGAAACTGCATCTGGCATTATCAAGGGTCTGCTCCTTTTGTTAGTCAGCAGTGGAATGAGAAACAGCTCCACTGCTCACTCGGCTCACATGACATAATACTGCGAGCAGTGGAGCTGGTCCCCATTCCACTGCTGACTAACGAAAGTAGCGGACCCTTGATAATGCTGGACGCAGTTTCCGGTGAAACGTCGGGAGATATCCTGCCTGGACCACGGCCTACAAGCCCAGAAAACTTGTACCTAGTTATGAACGCGAGCCGTGAAAGCCTAAGCTGTTAACGCAGAGTATTATTAATATTATGTAGCAATAAACTTAATCTACCTCCTTTGATTTACTCTGTGCAGTACCTCAGTATTAGTCACCCTATCTATCCACGAAACCTTAAGCATCCATATTGTACGCTTTAGAAACAAGGACAATAACCAAAAGACTCTTTCTTGATGGGGTCACACCTTACGCCATTCTCAGCTGATGTCACTTATTGTGGGAGGATTCATTAATGGGATGTTGCATGCATTTATTTGGATTGTACCGTACTATTGTATGCCTCAGAAACATGGATAATAACCAATACTGTGTAAAGTCTCTTGAAGCCTTCGAAATGTGGTGTTTCCGCAGGATGCTTAAGGTTTCGTGGATGGATAGGGTGACTAATACCGAGGTGCTGCAGAGAGAAAATCAAAAGAGATCTCTGATAGAGTTGATTCGTGAAAGACGTCTGCTTGCTATCATTTTGTGACAACAGACCAGTCTGTGGACAAAATACTCGATGATTATTAATATATTACAGTGAGGCCCTTCTCTATAGAACGGAACCTCGCAGGCGCCGTGTGACGGCCAGCCCACTGTGGTTAGCTGCCTGTCGGGCAAGTTACTGGTGCTAGCAGCAGCATAGTGCCCAACTAGTTCAACACAATTGACACTATCTTTTTAATGTATTTAATAATCATCATTACTGACATGAAATTCGGAGTAGTTGCTGGAAATGGCGTCCTTCATTTTCTAGGCACACATTGCACCAACGTAGGAAGTTTTGGTACACTCGCTGATATTTTGTTCTTGAGAACCTACAGAGTATGCAAATTGTTTTTGTATACCTTTTGTTTGAGGTTCCCCAACAAGTAAAAATCGCACGATGCTGAAACTTACCAACAAATTTACTCCAAACTTCTTCTTGAGAAGATAAGTATCCACTAGGAAAACCCGATGTTTTGTTCTATACCTAACCATGTTCACGGGATATGAGATAGGCCACAGTACTTCACAGCAAGTCTTAATTATCACAACTAAGGTATCTTGCCAGCTGCGTATGTAATAAATGCTATGACAGCATCCAGAGCTTCCTGATCCGATGTTTTGTAATCAGTACATGCTATAAATCTGGGGGTGAGTTATTGCGACCCGCCCGCGGCACGGCACCTGCTAAACTCCGTTCTATAGGGAGGGCCCTCACCGTATTTAACATTATCATAAATTAAATCAATTATTTTGACTACGGTGATCCGGGCAGGGGTCACCAAGAGCCTGCCTTGGTGCGCCTAGGAAAAAACCCACAAAAAACATGGGAGAAACCTAGAAGGATTGCTGCATTTTAATTACTTGGCCGTCAAAGTCAATCGCCAACGTCCAGGAGACTGGGCAGGGCATATACAAGCAGATGAAGAATACCCCATTGTTACGCACCCACTTATTACGCTATCCCGTTTATTATGCTCTTTCTATAAGGACCCTGGATGGCCCGTATATAATACTACGTTATTTTACAGTATTATAACGCTTCTAAATCCCGCTTATTGCGCAGTTTTCATGTAAAAAAGTGGGGGGGGGGGGGGGCAAAGTCCATGTAAATTGTAAAAAAGCACTCTCTTTGAAATGTTTTATTAATAACACTAATAATTATAATAAGACAGTAAAATAAAATACTGTACATTACTGAAATATTGGTTTCCGCGGCCAGTGAATTAAAACTCAGCAATTTTTCTAGGTTTATGCCGCATCCTGTGTGGGGTTTCGCCTAGGAACACCAATCTGGCTCATCAGCGGGCTTTGGAAGCCTTCATAGGGAGGTTAAGGCTGCTTGAGCTTTTAGCTCTCGCTGTAAAGAGCCACAGGTGCGCTTCATATAACGGTAGCGCACAGCTCGCTACTCCTGTGGGGGTCCGGTCTATGCGCGCTATTGTCCTTCCCTCCATGAAGCTAGTGTAGGTGCAGCGCGAACATTATTGGGAGGATTAGCTTACTTTGACCTAGATGTTCAGCAAACAATGACTTTCATTGTAAGCACTTGTAAGTACGCTATCTAACATGTAAAAGTGTTGCCTTTTCATTTAATTACATAGTTAAAAATGCATACAGTACCAAAAATAAGCCCTTTTTCTTTAAAATACTTATGTATGCATACCATGTATGTAAATCCAATTATCCAAACTTTTGATTATCCGAATGGAGTCCGATCCCAATTGATTCGGATAATTGGAGTTCTACTGTACCGTTCAACGATTGTGGTGATGTTTTTTCTTCGTGGTCTGCATTTTTCTACCCTCGGATAGCCTAAATTGTTTCCATTTCATATTATATTTTTTATCTATCTCACAGACATTTGATACTGTACTAGCCTAGTCCTAGCTTATTTCTGTTTGTAAAGGATCGCAATTTGCAGGCTGCAAGAAAACAGAGGCTCTTTTCCAGGGCAAATTATTTCTTCATTTTCCCACCATAATGTATGTCGAATGCACAAATAACTAATAAAAATTTAATAAAATCGCACAAGAAATACAGAATGTACAGGACATTACCTAGATTCTGTACTATACATTGTCACTGACTTGCTATTTTGCTTGCATTATAAGACGTGATATTTGGGACATTGTATTTTACAGACTTTATCAACCAGGGGCGTATATAGAGTTTTATTTCGGGGGGGTTCCTATCCAGGGTTTTGAGGACATCAAATAGCTCCCAAACAAACGGGGGTCCTGGGTTCCTCCCCAGAAACTTTTGTATAATTTGTTGCAAAATGATGAGTTTTAAGGCTATCTGGCATCACTTTTTCAACCATTTTGTTGTGATGTTTTGTGTTTGGTTAATGTCAAACACACTAACAAAATGTTATGTTACTTTTTATTAATACAATCATCTTGCACACTTTAAAGCATTTAGATAGAAAGAATGAATATTGCTGTTTTGATTCGAGGCACATGACAAAACTGTTGCGCCCCTTGAAACCTCAATAACTGTTTTGATTTACAACTTACATTATAATATTAGGCCAAAGTTTCTTGAAGCATTACCAAATTGGTTTATAACTTCGTCAGTGTTTAGTATGTCTCTGTGAATTGGTAACAATGCTAGACCGTTGAGTCTCTTTTCAGAAGTAGAATTTCTTGTGTTTTCAACCTACTCAGACTCGGAAAACTCCGTTCAGCGGTAGCTACAGAGACAGGCAAAAGTGCCAAAAGTTTGATAAGGGTATAAAAGTTAGGGAAAAAATCTTTTGTCACATGATTTGTTGCTGTTCTTGGTAGATTCTTCAGCACGAAGGCTCTGGAGAGTAATAAGAGGTTATGTTAATATTACACATACGAGATCAGAGCAAACTGATTGTCACACTGTTTACATCACGCTACCGTCGCCTCAATTTGCATCGTTGCCATATGTCACATAATAACAATAGTACATGATGGTATTTAGTGTTTTAATTCATAAACAAATATTATGTGTGACAAAATTTCGAGGGGGAGGGAGACCCCCCCTGTTACCAACACACTTGTCGTCTGGAATGTGATAATTTGTCTTGACACACACTTTATGTTGGAACCCATGTGTCTGGTTTGGCTCAGTCCAACTCATGTAAGTCATAGTGCTGGTGCAATAAAATTCTCATCGATGTCCTCTGATTTCTTAGATCGGTCCTTGTATGCGTCCGTTGCTAGTAGAGTAAACATAAGTCGTAGGTCTTCTATGAGGAAAGGCTCTCTTGCGAGTAAAAAGAAAAGTCTGGAAGAAGTACATTTTGAGACCCCCATTGCTCTTTTTAAGAAAGTGGTATTTAACATTTTCCCAGGTTTTGATATCCTTTTTCTTTAGGTGGTCCCATAAAATGTTGATTCCGTATGTTATTACTTATACTATTTTGGCTGCAAAGATGGTTACTGCTAATAACCGAGAGCATTATAAATAAAAGGATATTTAGCAAAGAGCAAAGCAAGAGACTCACTGAAACTGTTAGGCCCCTCTATAATCGCTCACCAAAACCAGCTGAGTCACTCCAAGCGCACTACAGAAATGCCAACAAATCTGTTAAAGACTTATTCACCTTTCTTTAACTAAAATCTCATATCTAGAGGAAATAAAGCTAATAACTAGAGACGGGAATTTGCCTATTTTATTCCTGTGTTTAGAAACGTAGGCTTTCGAGATATAAATCCGTTCTAGGTTCTTTTAGGCTAGATTTCGTTGGTTTTATTGTGCCTATAAATGCCTATTTCAAGGGTTTGTGCCTATTTGGAGTATAATTGCCTATTTGATGCCCTTTGACTGTATTTAAAGTGAATTATATTGCAGCTGGTGTGCTGGACAGAATTATATTCTCATTTCTCAATATGTGTTTACCCCACGAACAAGAATGGGAATTCTCGGAAGTCACCAGAAATAGCGCCTGGGATCTCGATATTAAGCCTCCAAACTTAACAACCCTTCGTTTTGTATTTCACTTTTCTTTATATTGAAAATTTAGCCGTTAGTATGTGTGTGAATTAATATCATAAACTTTATGCTGATTGAATAACAAAAGAACTAACATAGTGCCATGTTTTCGAGTTTTTAAAATCTCGATATTAAGCCTCCAAAGTTAAAAACCCTTCGCTTCAGGTATTGTCCCCTTCAAAGGCTGTGTTAGGTTGGCGCTGCAACCTAACGGTGAATTAATATACAGTATATCCTGTGCGCATCTGAGTGTTGAATGTACAGGCAGTTTAAAGCAGCCAGGAGAGATGCGATCCAGCTGGGAGTGAAAATGCAGCGGCGATCAGTGCGTTGGTGCAGTAAACTATTTTGTGTTGAATGGACAGGCAGGTTAAAGCGGCCAGGAGGGATGCAATCCAGCTGGGAGTGAAAATGCAGGGCGATCAGTGCGTTGGTGCTGTAACCTATCCTGTGTTGAATGGACAGGCTTGGAGGGATGCGATCTAGCTGGCAGTGGGTGTAGCATGGCCTCTTACCAAGATAGATGGAAACTTGGTGGTCCCGTCTCGAGCTACTGTTGCTATGGCGATGGCCGGTCTTGCTATTATTTCATCAGTTTATTTTCTGCTTTTATTAGCCTTTACTCGAGTGCAAAGAGGCCGAAATCAGAAGAATGAGAAAGACTATCGAAAATTCATGTAGCCAGCCGTTCCTTCTGGGTCCTAAACTATGTGTATGCAAAATTTGGTTGAGATTGGTGGAACGGTGTAGATTTGTATACGGATCAAATCCACCCACATACATACATACAGACTTTCACTTTTATATATAAGATAAGTATGTTATTAAATTATAAGTTGCTTATTGTTAATTCTTTTTGTAGTAATTAAATATGTTATTAAATTACAAGAAATTTTTTCATGCCTATTTTGTTGCCTATTTTATACGTTTGTGCCTATTTACATGCCTATTTTGGCTATTTTAAGAACCTATATGCCTGACTATTTTAACTGTTTTTAGTGCCTATAATTCTCGTCTCTACTAATAACACACAAATACAAGAAATCTAAGAATGATCCTAATAATCTGTTCAGATACCGTACTGTAGATATTGCTTTACACTGTGGTAAAGCGGCTTCGATGGCGTAGTTGGTAGCATGCTGAGCTTCTATGCCCAAGATCGCAGGTTCAAACCCGGCTGAAGTCGTCGGATTTTTTAAGAGCGTTAAAAATCCCTCAGTATGCCTTCCTTCGGAGGGGAAGTAAAGCCAGCGGTCACATGTCATAGATTTATGGAATGTTAAAGAACCTTCCAATAATTACACCAGTGGGAAGCTAAATTAACTTATAGGTTAAACAACACTCTTAAGGCTCCTACGTTTGTCGCCAGGAGCCGACTGTGGTGGCGTTAAGTAGCCAAGTTCTGAACTAGTAGTTGTTAACAGTGGCGTTTGGTGGCAAATGTAGGAACTACTTGAAATTCAATGTCTGCAGTCCTTATTGAATTAAAAACAGACATCACAATTAACACCAGTTATCAGACAGATTCTACACACACCCTAAGTACACGGGTTTACATGACCAGCCCTTAAACTAAGGAACCAACCAAAACTGTGGTAAGCAGGGATTAATAGGGATGTAGCGGGAGAAAGTTCGCGCCAGATAGCGCTCGTGTAGTACTGGGTAAGCGCAAGGCGATCGTCTTATGTTTGTCCCAGTCAGCTGCGACGAATGTGTAAATTGTGACTGAGTTTTCTAAGCTAAAGTAAATTATATCTTCTCTAATTTTACTCCAAGACTATATTAATTAATTCTATAGGTATATCTCCTAATATATGATAAACGATTTTCAGCGTTTAAGCGTTAAACAGCTGCAAAATGAGCTACGGATTAGAGGCACTAAAACCAGCGGGAGGAAGGAAGAATTAATAGCCTACAGCGGTAATAACAAAATTCTAACACGCTTTATTATTCAAATAATGAATATGAGTCAGCATGCTTTCTACTAAAGATTACAATTACTAGAGTATTGTAGGCCTATATTGATAAATATATCTCCAAAAGACTTAAATCATAAATTGAGATTTAAATATTCACTTGCTCCCCCTGCTTACAGACTTCGATTCATGTATTTTTTTAGGTTGATAGCTTACATGAAACTGTCGTGTTTTAAGGTAAACATAATCAAAGAAAGTTGATACCGGTAATTAAATATGTACCTCGAAAATGCATCGCAACGTTTGGTTCTTATGTAATTTTGTCAATTTCGCAATAAGAATCGTTCCCTTACCCCTGGGAAAGGACTTGAGGGTACAATTTTTTTAAAGTTTGAGAATCCCTGCTTTAGGGCCACGAACTGTTTCCATTCATTTGACTATGTCTCAAGAATGTAGAAGTCAGTCGCTACCACATTCTTCGTCAGGCAGATGGAAATTGACGATTAATTCCGATTTCAAGAAACCAACCATAATACGTTTGTGACTGTTAATGTTGCGACATTTATTCTTGAAGTATTTGACCGAGTAGCCTATTGATGTCTTTGAAAATGGGAGTCAGAAATGTTACTTTCATTTCTTCGTGTATATTGACGATTTTTTCCCGTACTTCAATGGAGATGATTTCTGCAGATTCCGATATTGTAGGCTTATCGTGATAATCCGGCAATTTTCTTGTGTATGACCTCTTCCTAAATAATTATTTTTGTTGTGTTCGTGGTCCATGGAAAAAGCGGTAGAACAGCGCCCGGTTTTTATCTTGCTCTCTCACCTTCAAATAGGCCTACAAACGTATAAATTCAGTGGATGTTATCGAAATGTCTAATCAGTTTATAGGTACAAAATAGGAATTATTTTCCATTGTAAGTCACACTTATCCAACACAGTTTTCGTGAAGTCATCGGGTTGTAAATGATGGAAACACACTTTAATATATTCGGTCAGATTTTTCTCGCCGAAATGTTTCCTTCTGAAAGCATGTGACCATTTCTTCCTCATTTCATTATTTTGTGGAAACTGGTGAAACGAAAACGGGCTTCCCTGATTTTTGCAAAGAGGAACACTGCAATAGCTCAGCATAGTTACGAAAATAACAATTTAAACACCTTAAATTCGTGGATATTAGCGTCATGAGAACATAGGAGACAAATGAAGAGTGCCTTGCGCTTACCCAGTACAACAGCAGTGCGCTCTATCGGTGCTAGTTCTATACATCCCTATTACAGCCAGAGCAGTCCTGACTGCTCGGTCAATTCCCATTTACCAGCCGTGAATCCCGAAGGTGTTAATGTTATCCAGGAGTTTCAAATGTAGCTGAGCTGGATTAATTTCAACCTGTGTATTCGGGAGCACTCTTCAAGTACTTGTGACACTGAAGCAGAGTTGTGGATTCCTTTTCAGCTTACTTTAATTAAATTTCGAGCATCTCTTGTTGAACTACATCTTTGTAATAAGATTTTATTAAAATATTTTAAAGAATTGAAATAATTGAAGACATTTTTCAGTGTTACCTGTATAATCAATCAATAGAATTGCTCTTCAGTCAGTCAAAACAAGAGTGCCCTAATAGATTGGGCACAAAATAAACATTATTTTACCACCCTATTTCCTGAAAGAAATGTTACATCAATTATTTATACATTCATCAACACACTTCTCTAACAAATGGTGGGGATATCAATTGGATGACATGTTTCGCTTGCCAAGCGAGCATCATCAGATCCAAATATACAAGACAAAATTGCTCTACAAAACTTACACTGCCACTCACGAGCGATCGCTGCCCTACAACAAACACCCGCTAAAGCCACGGCTAAAGTTAATTGCTCTTGTGTTGACCGATTGAAGAGCAATTCTGTTAATGATAATGAGAGTAGCTACACTTTTTAAGTTTTTGCCGTGGCTAAAGCAGTTTGCTGTTGTAGGGCAGCAACCATCCTTTTGATAATGTTTTGTAAAACAATTTTGTCTTGTATATTTAGATCTGATGATGCTCACTTGACGAGCAAAACATGCCATCCAATTAAACCCCACCAATTGTTATATAATAACAATGTTACTTGTTTTACGTCCCTTTTAAGATCTGCAGCTTTTAGAGACGCCAGCGTGCCAGAATTTTGCCCCGAAAGGGACCTTTAATGTGCCAGTAAATCTACTGACATGGCTCCCTCGCATTTGCCCACCCTGAAATGCCAGCTGACTGCGCTAGGATTCGATCCTGCCACTATTTGTTAGAGAAGTGTGTTAATGAGTTCGTAAATAATTCACGTAACTTTTCTTTCAGTTAAATGTGGCTTTCCACCGATGTCTCAGTCCCACTCATGGCTGTGATTATATGGAAACTATTGAGGTATGGGTGGTGCTTAGTAATGGCCTTCAGAGCACAACTAGTGCCTATGTGCACTTTGAAAGGTTCTAATCATATGGTCAGTGCTTTTGTTCTGACTTAGTGAGGAAAGCCATGACAAACTATCTTATCTTGCCTGGTATACTTCATAGTACTGCTTTAGGTTTTTGTGGGTATCTACCAACCTAACCTGTGGTGGTACTGAGGATTCAACCAGCCTTTGGGCTCACTACCTAACAGACAATAGTGTGATAAATAAGGTTCGGATGTTAAGGAAAAGTCCTATTTTTTTCCTGAGCTCATTTTGACCGAAATCTGAAAAATAAGTTTGAATGACGAGTCCCTGACCACGTTTAAAGCCATTTGATGTTGCCTATAAATGCATATTTCGGCCATTTTTATTGTTTTGGTCATATTTGGTCATATTTTAGTGATATAAGGTCATATTTGGTTATAATTTCAGCATTTTTGTTTAAATTGAGGAGTCGTTAACAAGGTACGTGTTATCTGCGTCGAGTTTCAAGCACAGGATTTCCGAATAGTGTAGTAGATGTATCTTTCTTTCTTTTCCCGGAACAGGCAGATAGCAGGCTTAGAAGACCCGATTCCAATAAGGCGCAATAAACTTCCTGTTAGGCAGTGTCTTCTAACTTACGCCGACATATATCATAAAGCAAACTAATACTTTTTTTTTTTTTTTTCCTTTTTCTTTTAGGAAAACCGAGCAAGAACTGCATCTCAAGGCTATGAAACTGAATGAATGTTGAACAGTTTAATGTACTGTAGCTCTCTGTCAGTTTGTATGATTAAATGTGTCTTTTGTATTATCGCTGATCACGTTTTGGCATGTAAGACGTTGACTGTATGTTAGTGATACTCTATCTATCCCAAAAATTCCTGTCATATTTCGTAGTTTTTTAGGTCATATTTTATAGTTTTTAGGTCATATTTAGCTAGTTTTTAGGACATATTTGCTTGCATATTTTGTACTTCTTTAGGTCTTAAACTTCCGAACCCTAGTGATAAAAAATAGTTTTCAATACTTTCCGCCCAATTTAGTTGGGCGAAGAGCAGTTCTATTGATTGAAAACTTCTGTATTATGAAAACCTTATTTTCTTGATTAACCCTTAAGTGCATAAGCCTTTTTTGTACAGATTTACATAAACTGGGCCTACGAGACCTGGGTATGGACTATACAGGAAATACTGGTGTGAGGTCAATATTAATAATACAAATGAAATGTGAATATTTCACTACATTCATTTAGGTTCTAAAATGGACATTTAACATCGAAATGAGGAAATAATTGAATCAAATGTTGAAATATATACGAAAGTGTCATTTTAAAACACCATCACACAGCATGAAACCATGACGTCTTCACATGAAGTCATCACTACAGCCCCGGATATTTGGTTTTAACGATATCTACGAAATATTTCAGCAATCATATATTCATTATCACAACAATATATTTACCCCAGAAATGCCACCTTTGTCAATATAGAAGCCGTGAAATATTGCAAAATAAAGTTATTTTGCAAAATGTGTTATTTTCAATCTAAAATGCTGAATACCAACAAAATGCTGGTAATAGTCTACGATACTTAAAAATATACAGTAGAACCTCATTTATCCGGCCGTCAAACAACCAGAACGTCCATTATCCGGACGAGCAAAAAAATAATAGTAATAAGACGGAGCAGCGTGCGCTTACTGTTATGAGGAAGTGCGCGCTGCCTACAGTAGTGAGTCGGTTCTCGTTTTCAATTATTGTTGTCTCTGTTGTCTCCTATCATTTGTTTATGATGTCTCAACGTATTATACAGTATGTGAGTGTGCGTACTGTACTGTATTACATTGTGGAAATGGCTTCTACGAGTGGGAAAAAAGAAACACGAAATCGCAATGTTTTATTGATTGAGAAGAAGGTGTAGATCATTAATAAACTGGATAAAGGTGAGAGTGTGGAGTGTCTAATGAAAACTTACAGTGTTGTAAAATCCACAATTTATGATCTGAAGAACCGAAACGGTGAAATTATGCATCGAAGTTAGATAGTAAAGAAGGGTCTAAAAAGAGAAAAACCATGAGATCAGCTACGGATGAAAAATTGGAAGAAGCTGCGTACTTATGGTTTATTCAGACAAGTAAGGGCGATCCCATTTCTGGATCTTTGTTGTGTGAGAAAGCGTTGCTGCTAAATGAGAAGTTTTGTGGTTATCAACATTATGTGATCTTGTGTATTGTGCATGTTTTTTTCCTACGAAGTAAACGCATGTTTGATTATCCGTAAAAATCGTTATCCGGAACACTTTCGATCACAATTAGTCTGGATAAACGACGTTCTACTGTATTCACTTTAAAATTAATATAATTAGTTCCACTATCTGTCGTGTGATAGAAAATAAGAAATAAAATTTAAATGTTTCATAAGATACGGGATAACGAAGTCTCTTCTCGATCTTGATTGGTTGAAGTCCTGTAATGATGGAAACAACGCTCTGCTTATATGGTACTTTGGGGACAACATAAGTTACACGAGTTAGTGAGAAAAGGACTATGGTAGTCATGGAGAATATTTGTTGAAAGAAATGTTATGTTAGGAATGAAACACAGAAAATATAATTAATTTGAATTTTAGTTCTTTCGGAAAAAAAAAACCTAGACATTGTTTGTTATTTCTCCAACTGTTTCTATAATGTTCATTATTTAACCAAATACGTTCAGCATACACACAGTTATTAAGCACACTCACACCTCACCCTTTCTTTATTTCACCACTTTGAACATTTTATTTCACCGCTAGTCATCACTCAATTACCAAACTATGGTTTTTGCCAATTTTCTATCAACATCCACACATCATGTATCATAAAATCAATAAGTAACAGAATGATTTTGAAACATGAGACGGCTCATGTAAATGTGTGGTAAATTACAATAAAACTACATTGTTACTAAACTATAAGCAATAATGATTGATTGGTTGTATTACTGCTTTTCTCCTTTACTGTGAGAGGAATATTGGGAATTGCACACCAGAGGTCCGAACACTTTCACAAAAAAAGATTAATAATCACACCCAGGGCCTCGAAGACTCGGCTTATGCACTCAAGGGTTAATAATGTATTGTGTGTATAATTCATAGGAGGCATTAACAAGACTCATTTCTATTCTTCCGTATGAAACAATTCAAGGTTGTATATTAGATGAGAATAGGTACACTGTCAACTGAACTCAAGTCGGCCACTTACTCGTAGTTACAATCAAACATTTATGTTATTCCTTTAATGCAGGCGTTCTCAACCATTCAGAGACTGTGAGCACCACACTTATGCCATACCAAGTACCCGAGCACAGTTAAATCAAATGTAATGAAAATGAAAATCTACAGCCTGCTTCCAGTCGACCGACTGGGTCAGGGAATGGAATGAATGAAGCCCCCATCTAGCGGCGAGGATATGAACAGTGCCGGCTGCCGAAGCCTGTCGCACTCCTCTGGGGCAATGATTAAATGAATGACAGATGGAATGAAATGATAGTGGAGAGTGTTACTGGAATGAAATTTGCGACAGGGAAAACAGGAGTACCCAGAGAAAAACCTGTCTGCCGCCACTTTGTCCAGCACAAATCTCACATGGAGGACAGGGACTTGAACCACAGACTCAGTAGTGGGAGGCCGGCATGCTGCCACCTAAGTCACCGAGACTGTATATCCAATGTAATAACAACAATAATAATAATGATTATTATATCGGCTTCGGTGGCGTAGTTGGTAGCATTCTGAACTGCTGTGCCCAAGATAGCAGGTTCAAACCCATCTGAAGTCGTCGGATTTTTTTAAGAGCGTTAAAAGTCCTTCAGTATGCCTTCCTTCGGAGGGGAAGTACAGCAGGCGGTCCCATGTCATATATTTATGGCATGTAAAAGATCCTTCCACAGACTAAACTTCTGTGAAGCTAAATTTGTTAGGTTAGATTTCGTCAGAACGCTCTATCAAAGTTCCAACGTTCACCACTAGGTATAATTGCTATCTGGTGGCGAAAGTTGGAACTACTTGAAATTGAACGGAACTTGTAGCTCACCCTAAGGGTGTCTGCTGATAGCAGCTACAGACTAAGGCGAGCCGAACATGTCCTCAGACACTCCCGGCATAAAAGCCATACGATAAATAAATAAAAAATTATGATTATAACAATAATGGCTTTTAAAGGGACGGATTGCATCCCAAGTAAAATCTGTTTATATAATACAATTTTATAAAGAGTAAATGAATCCAATTATCTGGGATACAAATTATCTTTCCAAGGGAAAGCGGATCACTACAATAATCGGAATTATAAATTACATCATGAAACCATCTCTTGTGCAAAAACCCACTCACTTACATCTTTATAACACTTTGGCCAGACTAACCATTTGCTTCGGCAGCGAGGCATGGGAACTAAGATCTCAAGACATCTCTCGAATTTCAGCTAGCGACGAACAGCAGGCTATACAAAAACGGGATCTTGTGAATGATAGTTAAACCTAGCTTGCACGGTGGGTGAGTGGATAGCGTGTCGGTCTACGAACCCCAAGATTGCAGGTTCGCTCCTGGCCGTGGTAAGTGATTTTTTTTTTGAAAGGCGGAAAAAATACGACACGCATGTCATACGATGTTGGCATGTCAAAGAACCCATTTGAATTCAGTAGGCCCTGTTCATAATGGCAAAATTAATCTCGGGAGTTTCCGCCAACACAAAGTTCATAATTTAACACTTGGATTTTCCGCCAAATCAATACTTTTACTTATGTAAAAGTATTGATTTGGCGGAAAATCCAAGTGTTAAATTATGAATACGGTCAATACGGAACCTGAAATGAATGCTGTACCTAATAAACACAAAGTTCCTCATTTCCCTACTAGAAAGCGCTATAGTGTTCAAGGAGCTTAGATATCTAACCTCCTTGACTTTCATAGTGACTGAAGGAACAACGAAATTCGACATGCAAGCTACCCTCTGGGTATCAAATTACAAAGTTTGCACCAGGCGCCCGAGGCCATACGATATTATTATTATAGTTAAACCTGTCATCACTAGGGACCCTGATTTATGGTAATATGAAAGGATCCAAATCGGTGATTTAAAATGGTCAAAGCGGTGAAATAAAATATCCATAGAGGTAAAATTAAAAAGAAAGTGAGTGTCGAGTGTACTATGTATGCGTTGCATGGATTTGGTTAAATA
This sequence comes from Meconema thalassinum, assembly GCA_946902985.2. NCBI lineage: Eukaryota > Metazoa > Arthropoda > Insecta > Orthoptera > Tettigoniidae > Meconema > Meconema thalassinum. Next base: position 128,238,543 of record OX336388.2, read on the forward strand.
ATGAACACTATACAAACATTTGGAGGAATAAGAAACATTTTTATGTGTTTAAAACCTAATCTAACATTCACTTCAACAAATATTCTCCATAACTACCATAGTCCTTGTCTCACTAACTAAACTTATATTGTCCCCAAAGTATAAGCAGAGCACTGTTTCCATGATTTCAGGACGCAGATTTGTACGCCTATCTGAGTAGGCAGAAAGCCTCTTTCACTGAGTTACCTTATAAAACACTAGCAGTAGTGCCCAACTTCCCCCGGTGGATTTATTTGTTTTATGGATGATAATGAATATTACTAAAGAAATGGCACATGATACTTAAACTAACAGAAAAAATATTTTAAAAATAAACTTTTTGTGGTTGTTGTAGTGGGGGTAGTACAGTATAATGGACGTAACATTCAGGTCATTTTCCCATAATGATAATAATGAATAGGGAAACAGCTATTTACTAACTACAGCACTGACACATGTAATTTACAAACAAATTTTAAAAAATCATTAGAAAGAGGAGTAAGTGAAATAAAAGACACTGCCTAGGGCCTATATCTCATTGGCTGTTAGAAATGTAGAGACCAATAGTGTCGTCTTTTGTCGCATAGCGCAGTAGGAAAGTGATCAAAACACTTTGGAAAACTTCGGCTGTCCCGATCTACTGAGGTAGCAATAGTATCATTTATCGCCACATAGCGCTCAACGATAAGGTTTGGAATAAATGCAGTTAAATTTGAAAGCACCAACGCTTATTGCAGCTGGTAACCTCAATGTACTGCACCAACACCATTGCACTTATACAGAGGCATAATATTTTCATGATGATAACTGTTTTAAGGGGCCTAAGAAATCTCATCATCATCTTCCTTCCACGTATTGGGCCAAATGTCCCGTTACTGTCTTGCACTTTCCCTCCATCTCTTCATCGGACATCCTATCGATCTATTTACCCGTGGCTGGTAGTGAAGGATCTCCTTTGGTAATCTTCCAGATTCCATCCTTTGGACATGATGCTTCCAGTTCTCTTGGTAGTCACAAATGTATGTAGTTATTGGTTTCACTTTTAGTTCCTTCAGCATATCCTCGTTTCTCTTATGATCCCATTTAGTGTAGCCTGCTGTTCGGCGCATGAAGGTCATCTCGCGAGCTGAATCTGGAGATGTCCTGAGATCTTATCGTCCATGCCTTGTTGCCATAGCATACAGTTGGTCTGGCTAATGTGTTATACAAATTCAAGCGTGTATGCTTTTGGACAAGAAATGGCTTCATGACGTGATTGATGATTCCTGTTGTTCTGGTATAATTTGTTAATTTTGCAATTATGTCTCGTTCTTCTTAAATGGTATCCTAAATACTTGAATTCGTTAACTCTTTCTAAAATTTTACCATCCAGACAAATTTTACTGGGGATAGGGTCCTTACCCTTAAAGGCCATTACTTTAGTCTTTTCAGTAGAAATGCACATGCTGAATTTTGATGCCACTTTTTGGGGGTTGAATACTGACCACTGCAGATCATCTTCAGATCTGCTACCAATGCAACATCATCAGCAAATAGTATAGCGTCTAAATTTTTTAGATGCCTGCTGATAGGTATTGAACCATGTCTTTCACACCTCCATTCCTTTATTATAGCATTCATGTAGATGATGAATAGCAATGGAGAGAGTCCACAGCCTTGTCTTACCCCTCTGCTGATTGGCTTCCACTCGGATTTATGATTACTTAACCTTACTGCAATAAGAGTACCACTATACATGTTGGAAATGTTATCAATTAACTGTTGGGGGACACAATCCCTGGCCAATATGTCAATAAGTCTGTTTCTGTCAACAAAATCAAAGGCTTTCTTAAAATCAACAAAAGGTTTGTGTGTTTCCAAATTGAACTCCCTGCATTTATCAATCAACATTTTTAAGGTGATGTAGGCATCTGCACATGTGCGACCTTTCCTAAACTCATGTTGTTAATTCCCTATTACCTCAGAGTAATGTTTCAGTAATTTTTCTTTAACAATGTTTGCAAAAATTTTGGATCCAGAGTTAAGTATACTTATTCCTCTATAATTTTCCAAATCTTTCATATTTCCCTTCTTATGAAGAGGAACAACTATTGCCTTTTGCCAATCTTCTGGAGGCCTGTTACCCATCCAGATTATATTCAATAATCTGAGAAATCTTTTCTTGAAGGCATCGCCTGAATATTTCAACATTTCTGCATTTGTTTAATCTTCTCCAGGTGTTTTCCCATTTCGAAGTTTCTTCAAGACCTGTTCTAATTCTTCGAGTGTAATATTTTCTGAAGACTTATTGTTAGATGCTTGTGAAACAAGTTGTTCAATATTTGGACTCAACCAAAGGCTCTGAAAATACTCAAGCCATTCTTTGTGAGATATTGCATTAATTTTTACATCTTCTTTTACTTCCCTATTTAGTTTTTTCAAAATGTTATAGGTTTGTGGTTATGGTCTTGTTATGTCAGTCTCCAGGTACGAGACAAAGTTTTCCCAACTTTCCCTGTGTTTCTTTCGAACTTCTCTTTTTGCTATTGCTCTCTTATGATGGTATTCTATTTTATCTTCTAATTTACCAGTTGACAGAAACTTTTTATATGCATTTCTTTTTTCAGAGATTACTTTTGCAATTTCTTCGTTCCAAATTCTTAAACCCTTTTTCTTTTTTCTCCCAAACTTTCAAATGCTGACTGTTTTAGAGCTGAACTCAAATTGGGCCACTCGTCTTCCACATCGTCAGAAAGTGGAATCATCTGAATGTGATTGTCAAGCCTGTTTTGGTATAGCCATTTTATACTGGGATAATTTAAAAGGTTAACTTTATATAAAGTTTCGTTTCCCTGTGTTCTTTGTTTCTTTTTCTTGACCCACCGTGGTTTTAAAAGAATAGGGGCAACTAATAAATAGTGGTCTGTTTCCAATTCAGGTCCTCGATAAACTCATGTATACAAAACTAAATCTGCCAATTTTCCATTACAAAAATCAATAATTGTTTTCTGATTTCTTGCGGACCATGTATATTTATGACTGTCCTTGTGTGGAAACAGTGTGTTCATAATCCGAAACTGATTGAAGATAGTGAAATCTATTAATTTTGTTCCATTATTATTGCGGGTTACCTCTCCACGAATTCCAATGTTATTCTGAATTTTCTCATTACCAACTCTGCCATTGAAGTCTCCCATTAACAGTACCATATCTTGTCTATTAGTAATATTGATTATCTTCTGTAGATCATTATACAAAATATCACTTTCTTTCGAGTATCCTTCAACCGGTGCATATATCCCTATAACTGTCAAATATCCTCAGGATAGTTTTATACTTACTTAATGATCCTTTCATTCCAAAAAGTATAGCTATCAATTTTTGATCGTAATCTCTTGTGACCATAAATATCACCCCTGCCTGTGCTCTAAAAATTTCGTTGAACACCACTATAAAACTGTAAATAATTTCTTGTCTCCTTGGATCCCTGAAGCTTTTCTTTGTTTCAGAAATAACTGCAATTGAAATATCATTTTTAGATAGAATATTGTCTAATTGATCATCTTTGTGTCCAATACCCTGAACATTCCAGGTAGCACATCCTTTTCCAATTCGTGTCCTTTCCTTTGCCAAGTTCGTCAACTGTAGAATCCGTCCGGTTTTTTGCCTTTACAAGACTTCAAAGCAATGAAAATGTCCTTTCAACAGGTTGCTAGCCGGAAGAAAGCAAGTCCATTAATGGGGATGCCATCTCTCAGCCCATGGACAGGCTATAATACAGCATTTCCTCTGTACTTGATGTAACGGTTACCTTTTTGCACTAATTACTCCCCGTGACTGCAATTTATAAACAGTGCAAGATGCAACTATTTTCGCAATTCTGCACCAGAACACTGGTAGGGGTGACGTGATGCAGCCCGAACTGCCTGTCAACAATAGACTTACAGTTACACTACTACGGACATAAATGGTTCTAGGGCCTTAATACATGGTTTTCAAGTTCATTTTGTCTGTTATTCTAAATGTAGGGAATGTAGAGCGTTGTCCAAAATATCAAGTGGACAGTGTTACCAGCAGGGTTTCAAAGTGTATGTAAAATTTGTTGCAATTAGGAGAAACGGTATAGAATTGTGATAAAGGGACTAATTGCAGGGAATGGAGTGGTATGTCCAAAATTTAAAGTGGACAGTGTCATCCGCAGGGTTCCAAAGGGTAAGTATACAAAATGTGATTCAGATCGGTGAAACGGTGTAGATTTGTGCCGAAGGACCTAAATGCAGGGAATGGAGCGGTCGGTCCAAAATTTCAAGCAGACAGTGTTACTCATCGGGTTCCAAAGGGTAAGTATGTAAAATTCGGTTCAGATCGGTGAAATGGTGTATATTTGTGCCAAAGGGCCTAAATACAAGGAATGGAGTGGTCTGTCCAAAATTTCATGCAGTGTTACTCGCAGGGTTCCAAATACAAATTTTGGTTCAGATCGGTGAAACGGTGTACGTATCACTAACCATAACGCCAGAGCATTCGGATAGAGCTGTTCGGAAGCGCTTGTTCTACCGACTTGCTGAACGTAAGTCAATCTTTAAGGTTACCTGAGATGTGTAGCCTAATGCTACATAGCCTAAACTATTCCTCTTGAATCCGGCTATCATATAAAAAAAAGAATTTTTTGAATCGGACTGGTAGTTCCAGGGATGAGCGCGTTTAAACACACACACTATTCAGCTTTATGATATTAGTATCGATTAAAGGTTTCTTATTTTCTATCAAACAACAGATAGTGGAACTACCGGTATTTCAATTAATTTAAAACAAATAAATCTTATCATCAGCATTTCATTGGTATTTTGCATTTTATAGTGAAGGTAATACATTTCGCAAAATAATTTTGTTTCGGAATATTTTGAGACTTCAATATTTAAAGAAAAGGCATATTTGGCGTAAATATATTGTTGTGATAACATATGTCTGTATACTGAAAGATTTCGCGGATATCATTAAAACCAAAAATCCTGGACCCTAGTCATCACTTACATCTATGATTACCAGGAAAATTATGTTACGTGCAAAGGATGGATTCTGGAAGACTACCAAAGGAGATACTACACTACCAACCCAGAGGAACAAGATCTGTAGGACGTCCAATGAAGTAATGGAAGGAAAGTTCAAGACCGTAATGGGACACTTGGCCCAATACTTGAAAGGAAGATGATGATTATAACAATAATAATAGGATGTAGAGACAAAAAAAAATGTCTGAAAATGACTCTTACTGACAAAGTTGAAGAGAAAATGATAATTATTCTTATAGTACTAGGCTCTTAAACAAGCCCATGAATTTTATCATCTGAAACTATGAAGGCCATAACTTAATGAATGTATATCTCTGACATATGCCATTTTTTTGTCCGTATTGATTAGAATGACAGTATAATTCTTTTCCACTTAACAATACAACTTGTTTTACAACACTTTTTTCATTTTTATTGGTATGTGTTTCGGTCTACAGAGACCTCTTTCAGCCTATAAATTTAGCAATCTCTTACCAACAACTTATATCTAATGATATAAACTATCATAATAAAGTTAACATAATGTTGCTTACAAATTCGTAAGTTATGAAAAATTCTTAGAAATTAATATTTTTTTAAAATACAGTTTTCTACTTTGTTGTGTAACTTTAAAATGCTGCACATTTACAAAACAAAGATAAAAAAAGTATTTGTTTTGTTAAAGATATGGGGAAGAAATCCAAAATATTAAGTAATTTTTTAAGAGTTTTAAATAATTTTAATTTCTAAGGATTTTTCATAACTAAAGAATTTGTAAGCAACATTATATTAACTTTATTATGAAAATGTATATCAATAGATATAAATTGTTATTGTAAGAGATTGCTAAATTTATAGGCTGAAGGAGGTCTCTGTAGACCAAAGCATGTACCGATAAAAATGTAAAAAGGTGTTATAAAACAAGTTGTATTGTAAAGTGGAAAAGAATTATATAGTCAGGCCACAATGTGGCCGAAACCGGCTCTGTAAGAATAATAATCATATTATTTATGAACTATGCAGGTTTCACTCTTAACATTTTCTCTTAATAATAATAATAATAATAATAATAATAATAATAATGCAACAACATGGTGGCCACTCAAATCGGTCAACGAATTTCCAGGAGTTTTCCAGAAATTTTCCAGGAGTAATTCTCATTTTGCCAGACTTAAAAAATAAGCGCGAGTCCGGGGGGGCTTTATCGGTTGCCTACTTCAAGACCAAAATAAGCAGTTGTGTTTGGTTTACTTATACAGATGTTGGCAAAAATTAGTGGTGATTGCGTTATTGATGCACAAGCCTACACACAAATGATTTAATTGTTGTTTTAAAAAAGCCTTTGTACTCAAATATCCACTTTAAAAAAAAAAGAGAAAAGAATGCCGCCTGCAATTTTATTGCGGTGAAGTTGTCTATACTCAATACCCTATGTTTTACAAAAATACTATCACGTGTTCTCCCACACAAAAACAGGTAGCCTGAGAAAATGTATTTTGCTGATGATAAGAGTGCTCACCCAAAACCGCAGCGGGAGTATGATTTAACATGGAAAGATTTTTATAATTAATTAACAGTGGCTATTTTCCAGGAGTTTTCAAATTTTTCGTCATTTTCCAGGAGTTTTCCAGACCTAATAAAAATCCAGGAGTTTTCCAGGATTTCCAGGATTTCCAGGTTTCCCAGGAGTAGTGGCCACCATGAACAAACACGTTCTTTTTCCTATCTCTCTCTCCCTCAGGTCTGAAATAGCAAGGGATTCACCACTCACCAGGAATGCTGCAAATGCTTGCATGGCTCATGGGTTAAGATACATTTAGATATAGACAGTCGAGTCGAACCAGCATCTTTCGTGTTACTCATAAAACAGGGATATCCAATTATTTTAACTGTAGATTAAAAATACTATTTCACAATATAACATTTCTGGATGTCAAACTTGTAATGAAAACACTATTATTCTGAATGGTGCAACAGAATTTGAATTAAAGAATGGATCTCAAGTGCTTGCGAGTACTTTTTGGCTCATATGACAAGAGCGCCAGGTTGAGAACGCCTGCTTCAATGTATTCTAGACCCGACTTCAACACACTCCCTCGAAGCATAGGCTTCAGTCAATACTTTCCATGTGGTGGGAATGGCCTACATTAGTTTTAGGTTTCACTTTATTACTAATTATCAATAAAACTTTCTTCGGCTTTTCACAATTAATTGGGGTCGCCGGAGCCAACCAGGCTCATTTTGGTTTTGGCCGGGGATTTAAAGCCGGATGCCCTTCCTGATGCCACGTGATTTTTCAGGTGAAAATTCCACCCCGCTGTCACCGGAATTAGAAACCCGGCCGTCCGGGTGGAAGATGAGCAGCTAAGCCACTGCGCCATCACGCCCCCTATTACTAATTACTAGGGTTCGGAAGTTTAAGACCTAAAGAAGTACAAAATATGCAAGCAAATATGCCCTAAAAACTAGCTAAATAAGACCTAAAAACTATGAAACATGACATGAATTTTTGGGATGGATAGAGTATCACTAACATACAGTAAACGTCATAAGTGCCAAAACGTGATCAGCGATAATACACCAGACACATTTAATCATACAAACTGACAAGAGAGCTTCTGTACATTAAAATTTTCAACATTCATTCAGTATCATATACTTGAGATACCGGGTGAGTTAGCCGTGGTCGTTACGGCTTGACTGCTGGCAGTCACTCACATCCGGGAGGCGAGGCGGTTCGAATCCCCCCGCCGGCAACCTTGATGATGATCTTCTGTGGTTTCCCATCTTCCTTCCAGGCAAATGCCGGGGTTGGTCCCTAACTATAGGCCACAGCCGCTACCTTCCAACTCCTCGACCTACCATTCCAACTTCCCTCCCCAACGGTACTTGTAGCTCACCCAATGGGTGTCCGTCTCGAAGCAGCTGCAAAACTGGCGAGCCGAACATGTCCTCGGACACTCCCGGCACTAAAAGCCATACGCTAAAAAAAAAATATATATATATATACATACTTGAGATGCAGTTCTAGCTCGGTTTTCCTAAAAGACATAACATGGCATTTCCTTGTCTGCTAATTGCTTCTGAGCTAAATATATCTATTGGAGTGACATCCTATTGAAAGGCGGAAACACACTATCGTCATGTTCCGTGACCTCATACGTTCAGTGTCGCAATCTAACTTGTCCAGGAAGATGTGCTAAGAGACGTCTGTAGAGGAGCGCCTTCTTGGAATCAGGTCTTCTAAACCTGCTATCTGACTGTTCTGGGAAAAGAAAGAAAAATATACTGTATCTACTACACTATTCGGAAAACCTGTGTTTGAAACTCGACATAGATAACACGTACCTTGTTAACGACGCCTAAATTTAAACAAAAATGCTGAAATTATAACCAAATATGACCTTATAACACTAAAATATGACCAAATATGAGCAAAACAATAAAAATGGCCGAAATATGCATTTATGGGCAATATCAAATTGCTTTAAACGTGGTCAGGGACCCATCATTCGAACTTATATTTCAGATTTTGGGTAAAATGAGCTCAGGAAAAAAATATGACTTTTCCTTAACATCCGAACCTTACTAATTACCAATACTAATCATTAATGCCAACCTTACATCTTTCAGTGCTATTGTATTAGTACCTAAAAATATGAATCTAGTTTTACATTATGTGACCAAATATTAAAAATCATGCTTCATTTACTGTTATTGCACCTAGAATTTGTGTATACAGTAGCCTCTCACAAATCCGGACCTCAAAAATCCGGACTCCGGCAAATCCGGACCGCTCAAAAAATATTTTTTGTAATACAAAATCAGTAAAATGTAGGTAAATGTGTAAGTTTGTTTTTACACACTGTTTCTGATGATTTATTTTCATTTATTTTGCATACTGTAGTACTGTAATGTAAATTCTTAAGTCTTATTAAAGTTGTTCAATACTATTAACCATCTATTTTTTCTACCCCTGTGTTCAGTTAATTGCAGTTCAGAACTGTTTTATGCGAGTAACAATAAAGTACACATATCGGCACGGAGTGGCGGCGATCGCGGCACGCAAACCACTGCCGCGACCGACGTCACTCTGTCTCCGGGAAATCCGGATTTTTCGGAATCCGGATCGGCCGTCCTCCACATTGGTCCGGATTTTCGAGAGTCTACTGTATGTCTGGTTAACAATTTCTTTTAATTTTCAATTTTTATTTTGTATTCTATTGTATTTTTATTTTAATGTATTTTCATGTATTGTCTGTGTGTAAACAATTGTTTGCTACTGTAATTGGGGCACTGCCCTGTTGTGACAATAAATAAATAAACATGTTATTAGCAATTAAAAATATCTTATCTTGATAGCACCAACTTGAATTAGTCTGTCCAATTTGTAATTAATACAGCATGTTTATGCTAATCATACAGTGAGATTCTTTTGCTGGAGCGGGGCTGGCGGTCGGCTGCCGAGCGTGCACGCCTTCCGCCGACCAACCGAGCTCGGGCAGCGGATAGTGCGGAGGCGAACTAACCAGGGACATTAAAGTCATTAAGTCACTAAACTTTCGTCAACGAGGGTCTGAAATGTCAGCGCACAGATAGACAACATAAACAACAGCTTCCTGCAATATTTAATTAATGAAGCGTGGATGTTTCTTTTATTTCTTGGGAATCTGGACGACATCACGTCACCAGTTAAAGGTGAGAACTTACCTTTTCACAGAAGATGCAGAAAATGCTCTCCTTCAGCTGACAGACAGTAACTTTCGAAGTTACAACGTTACATTATGTCTACTCCTGTACCCACCTGCGTGTTTACTGTAATTAATCGAAGCACGGACCTAAGCCCATTCGATGTTTAACTGTGGGCTAATTTAAAATACAGTGTACAGATCCATTACCCGTACTCTAGTGGAGCTGAAGAACAATATACGGCAGCAGATATCCCTCACAACAGAAGGGAATTACAACGTGAAAAACGCTAATTTATTTACGGTACAACGCCTGTCTGTCAGCTGAAGGAGAATATTTTCAACATCTTCTGTAAAAAGGTAAGTTCTTTAATCATGCTTTGCTGGTGAATTTACCATTAATTAATGTACTTTGTTATGGTTTCCACCTGCGCGCAGTCCGCGCTCGGTTGGCAGGCGGAAGGCGCGCACGCCCGGCAGACAGCCCCGCTCCAGCAAAAGAATCTTCCTGTATATGGAAGTAATTGTTATTCATCATCATCATTTCCCGGTTCCTATCTCTTTCTGGGTCGGGTTGTAAATTAAGGACCTCCATCTTTGCCTGTCCCTGTAGTTGTTAGATACGGCTCAACCTTACTAAGACCGAGTACCTTGAGTGTAGTTCCCAGACAGATCGCACCATCACAATGGATGGTATCTCAAGTTGATGATCTATCGAAAAATCTCCCATCCAGTAGCTTTGTATGGGGACAAATGCTAGCCTAATACAAAGAAACATTAAGAGGCCTTGCACTCAATGGAGATGCTACACGGCCGAATCGTATTAGAAATGAAGACATAAGCAGAATACAGGCAGGTGAAATGAAGTTCCTGCGAAGTAGGATCGGAGTAACAAGAAGAGACAGGGTGAGGAATGAAAAGGTCAGGGAAATGGTGAAAGAGGAGCCCTTGCAAGGTAGGATTGAGACATCAAGACTGAGGTGGTATGGACACTTAAAGAGAATGGATGAGAAGAAGATTCCCAAGAGGATACATGAGATGCAGATGCAGAAGAAACGACCAAGGGGAAGACCAAGAGATAGATGGCTGAAAGGAGTGGAGGAATGTGTCAAGAAGAGAGGCGAGGACTGGACCAGAGTGACAGCGGAGAGGTGGTGGGAAGAAAGGACTAAGTGGTGAGGCTTATGTTCCAAACAGACCCAGCCTGGGACTGGAAACTGTACAAGATGATGATGATGAACTATAGACTCGGTATTTGCTTGAGTCACGTGCTCATACCAACGTAACCGTGCCTCCCTCATTTTGGTTGGTATAGGGCAATTTCAAGCAAATACCGAGTCTATAGTTCATCATCATCTTGTACAGTTTCCAGCCCCAGGCTGGGTCTGTTTGGAACATAAGCCTCGCCACTTAGTCCTTTCTTCCCACCACCTCTCCGCTGTCACTCTGGTCCAGTCCTCGCCTCTCTTCTTGACACATTCCTCCACTCCTTTCAGCCATCTATCTCTTGGTCTTCCCCTTGGTCGTTTCTTCTGCATCTGCATCTCATGTATCCTCTTGGGAATCTTCTTCTCATCCATTCTCTTTAAGTGTCCATACCACCTCAGTCTTGATGTCTCAATCCTACCTTGCAAGGGCTCCTCTTTCACCATTTCCCTGACCTTTTCATTCCTCACCCTGTCTCTTCTTGTTACTCCGATCCTACTTCGCAGGAACTTCATTTCACCTGCCTGTATTCTGCTTATGTCTCTTTTCTTCATTGTCCACGTTTCTGAAGCATAGTCAGTATCGGGATATAGTAGCTTCTGTATAACACTTCCTTGCTTTTTTGTGGGACATCTTTATTCCACACTAAGCTCCTAATGCTTCTCAGGAATGCTTCTGCCTGTCTGCCACGTTCCGTAATCTCTTTGTCATTTCTCCCATTTTCCTCCACTATACTTCCCGAGTTTATAGTTAATAACGCATTACTACTCAAGTCAGTTGGCCAATAACTTAGTTATGCATATTAAAACAACAATCAATTTCTTCATCAAACGTTGCCATTTTCACCAATATTACTGAAAACAGCAGAGAAAGGACAAAACTATGAGTGAAAGAGTCGAGTCCTATCACAACCGGTAAGCGGTCACGACAAAACACACGCTTGGTTCTTGGTCGTGAGGAACTGCGTCACATTGGAAATAAATACAACTTTTGGATGCCATTTTTACCAAGATATACTTCACTTTGGAAATAAATAAGTTTCCTACTATTGTAGGAATACCTATGCACCTTCATCTTGAAATTTAAAAAAAGTGGAGTTATGTCACTTTAGAAATAAGCCCTTCAAATATTTGGCTCTAGATTGAGATTGCTCTGAGACTGAAAATAAACTTTTACCCAGAGGGAGTGTGAGAAAGAAAAATCCCACCATATTCACAAACGGACAGAGACTAGATTCGAGCCTCTAATCTCTGGACTTGCTAGAGCTTTCTATTGCAGTCTTGTAGTATGACTGAATACGCTGGACTATCTGCTGGACACGTAAGGAGACTCACCAGTGTAGACGGGCAGTCAAAGGCACGCTCCTCTTTGGATTCAATAGCTGGCATTTGGAGATCAGAGGTTTGAATCCTGGGACCAACAGCAGCCATAGACAGTGTGCTTTTTTTTTTTTTTTTTTTTTTTTGTTTACTCCTAAATCTTCCCCACAAATTTATTTCAAGTCTCAGAGCACCTAGCCAAATTATAGACCCTAATAATAACAAAGTACAAGTTAGCAAACAAATTGCAAGCACGTAAGTTATTCTTTAACTTCAAAGGGAGTGCAATTTTGTCATATGAGGCTTGGGATCTTCACTGACACCTGAAGTAGTGCTTCTTCAACTGAAACATAAATTATTTAATTCCTACTACTGCACATAATTATGTAAAGAGAGCTTTGAAGCCATTTTTCAGTGTTGCCTTATTGAAAATTGATATTGCAGCTTTTCAGTTGGTCAACACATTACGGGGTGTTTGAAAAAGAACTCCCTAGTTTTAATGTGTCCTAGAATCTGCACAAAGTGCCATACACTATTCTAATTTGTAGGGTGTGATTCATCAACTCTCCAAGTTCGGCTCCCCTGCAGTTGGCAGGTCTGCTTGACCTTGAGACGGCCCTAGTGTTTGTTTCCTCAGTTCAGTCCAGGCATCCGTGCATGCAGTGCAGTGCAGAGCAACTCAGTAGCAATGTGTACTCCACCACAGAAAGCGCAGTGTGTTATTTGGCTTGTGAAAACTGGTCAGTTATAACAGTGCAACGTAATTTTACACGTCACAATGGTGGTGAACCACTTACAGCAAACACTATCCGTCATTGGCTAAAGTTTTTCAAGGAAACTGGTAGTGTTTTAAAAGCAAAATCACCAGGTAGACCGAGAACTTCTGAAGATGTTGTTGCACAGTTCGGTATTTCGTGTGTTGAAGTCATTCGTCAGAAGTAGTCTACAATAAGGAGTGACTAAAGATACTGTGTATGATGCTGTACGTAAAAGACTTAAGTTGCACCCCCACAAATTGCAATTGTTACATAAAATAAAACCTACTGATAAAATCAAAACTTGGAGAGTTGATGAATCACACACCACAAACTAGAATAGTGCATGTCACTTTGTACAGATTCTAAGACACATTAAAACTAGGGAGTTCTTTTTCAAACACCCTTTATAACCCCAATTACTGGGACAGGCGAAAAAAATTACAAGTGATTAAAATTTGTGTATATTTGTTATTGAGATATGAACCGTAGCCAATGACCATAAGCTCGGCATTTTTGATCGAACGCCTGAGAGCTCTCGACAAGTTCAATTTCAAGTAGTTCCAATTTTGGCTACCGGATGCTACTGTCAATAACACTAGCGACGAACGTTGGAACTTGCAGCGCGTTTCTTACTATAGGGCTATCATATAGAAAAGAATGTTTCAATGCGCACCAAAGTAGAGGAGAGTGTTTCCAGCTCCCTTGCCTGTCCACTGCTCGTCTTTCTTCTGCGTATGCGCATCAGGTAGGGGAAGTGTTTCTCTCTCTTTCTCGCTGCTACTGGTTTCCTTGTCGTTGAACCTTGTGAAGTCCTGTATGTAGGGAGAAGCTCTTCAGCAGCAACGTACGGTGAATCCCACCTCCAACATTCTTTTCTATGTGGTACCCCTACAGCCAAATATAACCTACAAATTTTGCTATATACCATATATGCTATATTTGTAATGCATTACAGAAAACGGGAGAATGTTGGCTATACCTCAAGACAATGGTTGTCAGAGCAGCTTGTAGACATTACACAATTTCATACATAAGTCTCTTTCAACACATTATTTGTAGACAAACGCTGTTTTTATATGATGCAGTTCTAGCTTTTCACCATCATCTCAGCAGAGTACTTTTAGGTCATTTCGATAACAGCGAAGGAGACGAGAACCCATGATAACATTTTCTAAACTACTGAAATTAGCCATAAGGACCTTCTGTAACAATTCAAAAAATGATTTGGGCTCACACTTAACATCAGATGGAGACACACTGAGAGAAGTGCGAATGCTAAATGGCGACAGGTGACAGGAGTTTTATATGATCGTAAGATTCCTGTACAGCTGAAATCAAAAGTATACCGCACTGTGATCAGACCTGTAGCATTGTACGAAACCGAGTGTTGGCCAGCAACCAACAGTTGTGAGCAAGTGCCGCACTCCATGGAGATGAGGATGCTGTGCTGGTCCATTGGCCTAACAAGACTAGATCATGTCACCAATGTCCATGTAAGAGGCACCGTTCGTGTCGCACCGACCCTGACAAAAAGCTCTGTACCAACTGACGAGCCCAATGGCATACTGGGGCGAAACGCTGGCATTGTTTGAGCTAACCGGATCATTTTTATCATTTATTGATAATTCATCCGCTCAGATGGAAACTACATCATCAAAACCTTATTTGGATTGCCAAGGTAAGGCATTTGTTTTTATGAAAGGGAGTTTGATTCCCGTAGCACATTGGCATGCTCCTGACGTTAATACTGCTTGTATTTTGTGTCTTGCATGGCCTTCTCAGTATGTGCTAATCACATCCATGTAAGAGGCACCGTTCGTGTCGCACTGATCCTGACAAGAAGCTCTGTACCAACTGACGAGCCCAATGGCATACTGGGGAGAAAAGCTGGCATTGTTTGAGCTAACCCGACCATTTTTATCATTTATTGATAATTCATCCGCTCAAATGGAAACTACATCATATTCCCTTCGGGAATATTCAAAACCTTATATAGTGAGGGTCTTTCCTAAAGAACGGAGGTTTGCTTGCCCTCGAGATGGGTAGAGAGTAATTAGTCACAGCCACTTGAGATGCACTTAGCGATAACACAAGAGCAGGACAGGAAGTCCGGAATGCTCCTTAAGTTCTTGAGTTTCTGCATGTGCTTTATCCATAATGTCAAGATCAAGCTAAGCCACCGCTGCAATATATCTGCCATCTAATGGCGAGTGGTGGATCTAGTGCATAGGAATGGTAACTAACATAGTAAATGTTCTAACCGAGGAAGCATATTCGTGATTGACTTATAATAGATAATACCTATATATATTTATATATATATTAGTTTTACAGAACAGAATACTTTATAAGGATAATTCACTTATAATTTAGTAATTTAAAGAATCTGATAATGTGGTTAACTACATCAATATCGCAGTGTTTGAGTAGCGGTTATGTTGGCACTCGATACTGAGAACATAAACATTAATAATGGCAGATGTAGGAGAGGGAAATGTGGAAGGCGGGGCCGTACAAAACGATTACGGGTCCTAGGTCGAGGGCTTCCAAGCCCCTCCACTTTTTATCAACCTGTGACATTATTTTGAAAGTATTAAGCATGAATTTGCTTATGACCTCGTAGTTCCGCCCCTTAAAACAACAATAACTAACTCATTTAACAAAAACAAATCCACGAAATTTAGCATGCCAATAATGAATATCAGTTTACTTAGTTTTCCGTTTTCTTTTTGTCTCTCATTGTCTATTGTTTTACTTCAAGATTTTGATAACACTGCATTTAAAATTTCATTTTTGTTATATTTGACCGTGTTTGGGCTCCACACGAATAGGCCGTACATCTTTCAGAAATGTATGAAGTATATAGTGGAATTCTTCAGAGATCGAATTAGAAGATTTCCGCCTTATGAATATAATCTTCAACTTCCGTACATTATAAATTAAATGAGCCACTCGGAAAATCCAGCTGAGAAGTTAGTTACTGTTGTTTTATAGGCCTACTGTGCATTGGTTGCATTTACATTGAACATAGTCTTACCAAATAATTTCAAAATGGTTTACAAATGAATTTGAAGTCAACTGTAAGCCATCCCAGGCCCCTTTAGCAAGTCCGGGCACCAGGACTGGAGCCCCATTTGCCTCTCCCTCTCGTCGGGCCTGGTGGACGGCTAGGTCAGATCAATCGCGCTTTGCTTTATTCAGGGAGGGAAGCTTAGAAAAGTGTGTCATTAATTCATGTTATTTTTTCCAAGTTAGTAAGTGTGATAAATAAGTGTTATTCCCCGCCCAGCACATTACTATGCTGACGGACTGAAAAATGATTCTTTAAAATTAGATAACAAAGGAAACACTAAAAAATGGCTTCTAAAACATATATATGGGCAATTCCATGAAAACTGAGCCAACAAGTAATTGTTAAAACTTTTTTTTATTAAATTTGTTTTATTGATATTTGGACTCATAAATATATACTCGTTCACATGGCATAAGCGATTAAAAAAAATATATATTATTTTGCAGCGTTTTTCACCTACGTTGTTACATACACATGCTGGTTGATATAGGACTGGTTTTTTAAAGATCTTTGTTTGTTTGTAAAAAAAACAATAAAAACAGTTGGCAGCCTGGGAAACATGTGAATAGAGTCTACAACATTATATGAACTTCTGATACTACTTTCATTGAAGTAAGTATAGGATTTAATGTGTTATTAATATTTTTTGTAAGGCATTGCAGCTTGTAACACCCGTAACAAAATACATGTAAACTTTTAATTATCAACAAGGTGAAATGTTTGTTTACAAAAACCTTTTGTGAAAGTGAGGTTATGTTCTTTTCAAACATCAAGATTATAAATTTGAGGTGTTAAAAGTTTATTACACCTGAAATTTGGTGTTACGGGTGTTACAAAACTAATGTTACGGGTGTTACAATATAACAATGAAACACCCGTAACACGAACTAAAATATTTTTCTTTCCTCACAACTAAGCTATTTGTATATTTTAACAGGTAGGTACTCATCATTGTTAAGTAATTGGTCATAAACAATTAAAAATCCAGTTTTTATGTTTAAATTGGAACTTCTTTGTTAGTTTTCATGGCAAAGGAGCTATGGATGGAATTGGTGGCACGGCCAAAAGAAATGTCTGGACAGCTGTAAAATCAAGGAATGTTTTAATTGATAATGCCAAACACTTTCACCAGTATGTTGATCAAGTCTTCAAAACAAAAATTAAGTCATTGTACATCGACAAAGAAGATGTCGAAAAATGTGTACCTTTCTTGAACAAGAGATGGGAGAAAGTCGTCCCCATAACAGGAGTTCAAAGTTGCCACCATTTTCGCCCTTAAGATGATCAAGATCTTCTAATTTCTAAAACTGCAACTTCCTTGATGAAGAGAGTTCCAATTTTCTTAAACTTAGATGAAGCTCTAGGAGCCAAGAGGCGTCTGAAATTTAACGAGGTCTACACAGACTCGGAACTGTCCGACTATGAAAATGACGACCCTTCCCGACAAGAAATTTCCTGCATTTCTGAGGGCATAAAAGTAAAAGACTTTGTCGTGCTGGTATATGAGGGAGAGTATTTCCCAGGACAAATATCTGAGGTTAAACTGGACAGTGACCATCCTCTGTTTAAGGTACAGTGTATGATGAAGTCAGGACCAAATTGGAAATGGCCTTTACCTCCTGATGAAATGTTTTATTCAAGGGAAGAAATTCTTAAGAAAATTGAGTGTTGTTTAGTTATTCCTGTATCAAATCGTGGAGTTTTTAAAGTTGTAGAACCCCTTTTAGAGGAAAGGTGGAAGAACATTGAGTAAAAGAATGCCGAAGTATCATACTAAGTTATGAACTCTTTGTGATTATACAATTTATTGTTCTGCAAAATGTTGTGCAATATTTATTACCAAGAAGTGTGTTATCCAAGTAGCCTACTAGAGAATATTCTGTGTTTCAATCTAATTCTTTAAAAAATAATTGAACTCTGTACAACTTTATCAATAGGTTTTAAGGTCTCTTTTTAACTGTATGTCTATAAAAAAAAAGAAAAATGAGACAATTGGGTATTTTTTGTATTAACATTGTGTTGTTTGAGTAAAAGTGTAATAATTTACAAAAAAAAAGTTCATTTAAACCTCTATATATCCCTCACAACCTTTTGCTAGTGTTAGTATATGCATTTCATCTACCAAAATGTGTTAAATTAATATAAAACACGTACATAAACTGTAGATTGTTGTACTACGTAACACCCGTAACAATGTTCGTAACACCCGTAACGCTAAGGTTTAATTTACTGAGTGGAATGCAAAACATTTAAAAACATAGAAACTGCACTATGGTATAGTCTGTACTTTAATACACAACAAATTAATATAAATATAAATTTTGCTCTAGAACATTCACAGAGTTTGTGGTATTAACACATGTCCATCAGACACCATGTCCATTTTTTGTAACACCCGTAACACCTCTTTTTAGTTTTTTCCTGCATTTATGAAAGGACAAAAACCAGTTTTGATTGTATCAAATTGATTGGAATTTTATGGTAAAAATTTTAGTATTGTTATATTTAGTTAAAAACTTTCAGTTTAGTAAAGAAAGTACAATTTAAGTGTCGGAATGTAACACCCGTAACCATGGAATCGCCCATATAAAAAGAAAAACACTGGCGGTTTCGGTGGCATAGTTGGTAGCATGCTGAGCTTCTATGCCCAAGATCGCAGGTTCAAACCCAGCTGAAGTCGTCGGATTTTTTAAGAGCGTTAAAAATCCCTCAGTATGCCTTCCTGAGGGGAAGTAAAGCCGGCGGGCCCATGTCATAGATTTATGGCATGTAAATGAACCTTCCACTAACTGCAATTGTGTGAAGCTAAATTTGTAGGTTAGATTTGATTAACGCTCTTTGAGTTCCAACTTTCGCCGACACGTGCCTGTTGCGGTGGCAACTATTAGCGAAGTTCGCGGCTAGGTGTTGTCGACAGTAGCATTTGGTAGCAAAAGTAGGAACTACTTGCAATCATCTGCAGTTCTTACCTGAATTAGGCTACAGATGTCGCACACTAATACAGGCATCACAATTAACACCGGTTATCAGACACATTCTACACACACCCCAAGTACACGGGGCTACATGACCGCGTTGTCACAGCCCCTAAACTGAGGAACCAACCGATTTATTTTTCATCATTTGAAAAGGTGTTTTGGCTAATTTCAGTGCTTTAGAAAATTCTATCGTACGATATTGTCTCATTCAGTGTCACTAACACTTACACTACTGGCCTTTTAGTGACGATATGACCATCATTGTTGGTGCAAAAGGCAGAACAGCGCAACTGTAATCTGAAAGTTAAGTTCCTTTGTATAGCAAACAATCACGGTCCCGAATCACGTATCTTAATCTGCTCCTTTCAAGTTATTCACACATTAAACGTCAAAAGATTATGAGATGTCTCATAATAATTAAAGTTGGACTTACATTTAATACCTATTAATTTAGCAATACCATATTCTATGATAATATACTTACCATTGAAGACTTTGATTATTTAGGTGGCTAAATTCTAGGCAAAGAAACCTGCCACCAGGTTGAAGAATACGGTATGCTTCATCGAGAACTTTCTCAATGTGGGTCACGTTTCTGATTCCAAATGCGATTGTATAGGCTGAATAAGAAGAATCTTCAACTGGTAAATTCTCTGCGTCTCCCCTAAGCCATGAAATGTGACTGTCTGTAAATTCAAGCTTCTCTGCTCTAGCTCTTCCAACGTCTAGCATAGCCTGATTTATGTCGCATACTGTCACATGACTTTCTTTATCACTAACAGCTGAATTAGGATGTCCTGTCTTGAGGTATTTTAGGAATCTAAATGCTATGTCACCTGTGGAAAAATGAATATCATGAGCAAAAATGTACTATATCTCTCAAAAGTTTAAAATAAATGAGCAGTCACTGATTTTGATTACAAGGATGGGGATTGTGATACGTATGTTACACAGCACAGAATGAATGACTGCAATTCCACATTCAAAAAGTAAAATTGCAATATTACACATAATACAAACCAGTTCCACCAGCAACATCCAACAATCTAGTTCCAGGGGGTGGACCTAACCTCTGAATAAAAATATCTTTCCATACGCGATGAATGCCAAAACTCATAGCATCATTCATTTTATCATAGGAATTTGCAACAGCTTCGAAGACTTCATGCACTGAAAATAAAATAAAATGGATATATTATCCACATTAATATAATGGATCGGTTCTAGGTAGAACATGTGAAATTAACCTTTATTTGCTTTTTCATGTTCTTTCACTGTTTCGAAACCAAAATGCGTTTCTTCTGCTGCTGTTGTTATTTCCTTATTGTTCTGAGATAGCAATATTCGTAAAAAACGTAAACTACACTGAGTTTGGTTATTATTTATCAAAATGTTCTTATTTACGCATCTCCCAATATTCTTATATACCGCCATTTTCTTTCACTGCAACTGAATCTCTCGGAATCTCTGACATGCAATTTTAGTTTTAAGAAACAGAAACACGGCAACCTTCATCGAGATGAGCGTTTTGTGGCTTATGAAAAGGTGCAGTACTGCTCGGGTCCAAGCTCAGTGAACTTGCGGGGTGAAGGGAAGGGGCAGGCAAATAGAGAAGGATCTGTCAACATCCCACTGTGACATGTGGTATTCCTTTCTATTCCAATACTGCTAACATAGGGCCATTGCTTAAACCACTGTGGTGTTGTGAATGAATGCGTGTATTTGGTTCTGCTACTACGCACGGATCGGGAAACCTCATCACTCGTCACCATCACTTCTCATAGTTCGCGATCCACATTCCTCTCTGGTTCACGCAGCTTGGACCCGAGCAGTAATCGGGGGAGGGATTAAGAGTTCAAGTCTCGGGGGTGTCAACACATTGTGGTATATTTCTCCTTAGTTTCTAAATACAAAACGGCATATATGTAGGCATACAGGTTTAGTACATTTCATTTGTCATTGAGGGTATATGGTAAGGTGGTAGGAATTACAGGGGAGGGAAATGTGGATCAGGGAAGAGAGCAGGGTATTGAGGAGGGTAAGAAATTAAGTTATGAAAATAAGGATATCTATAATTCAATACGGGGATTAGGGTCAAGAAAATCAGCCGGGGTAGATGGGATAAATGGGGAATTGTTAAAGGTTATGGGATGGAACATTGAGCCTTATTTAAGATTTCTGTTTGACTTTTGTCTAAATAATGGGGTAGTGCCTGAGGACTGGAAACAGGCTCTGGTAGTTCCGGTATATAAAGGGAGAGGGGGAAGGGGGGATAGTGATAGCTACAGACCTGTCAGTCTAACATGTATTATATGCACAATTTTTTAGGGAATTATGAATGAATACATAAGGGAATGCTTAGGGAGTAGTATGTGGTTGGGAAATAAACAGCATGGTTTCAGAGAGGGATTTTCGTGTGAATCGCAGCTAGCAGGATGTCTGTGAGGCCTTGGATAACAGAGGTCAAGTTGACTGCATTGCAGTTGACCTATCAAAGGCTTTTGATAGGGTCAATCATGGTATTCTGTTAAGGAAAATGGAGGCTATAGGATTGGACAGGAGAGTTGTTCAATGGGTGAGATCTTTTTTGGAGGGGAGAAGTCAGAGTGTAAGGGTTGGTGGGTTAGTGTCAGAACAGTCTAGGGTGGGGAGAGGGGGTACCTCAGGGGAGTAAATTGGGTCCTTTACTATTTCTCAATTACATAAACGACATAGGAGTTAAAATATCATCCCAGATAAGATTATTTGCTGATGATATAGTAGTATACAGGTGGATAAATCACCCGGATGACTGCGGCATATTGCAGAGGGACCTGACGGACATAAAAAGCTGGGCGGATAAAAGTGATATGATGATAAATTCAAAGAAATGTCAGGCAGTGAGATTTGTTAACAAAAGGAATCCTATTGTTTTTGAATATTCAGTGGGGGGAAATAAAGTTGTATTTGAGGACGAATGTAGCTATTTAGGTGTAACTGTGGGGGGTGGGAATTTTCACTGGGGTAAGCACATAAGAGAAATAGTAAAGAAAGCATACAAGTCACTACATATGGTTATGCGAGTGTTTAAAGGCGCTGGCAGAGAGATTAGGGAAAGGGCATACATGTCCCTAGTCCGTCCTCTGCTGGAATATGCTGGGGGAGTGTGGGATCCATACCAAATGTATTTAATAAAGGAATTGGAAGGAGTGCAAAGGAAGGCCGCCAGGTATGTAATGGAGGACCACAGATCGACGAGTAGTGTGAGTAGGATGATACAGGATTTGGGATGGGAAAGTCTGGCTGATAGACGTTCAAGAGCAAGACTAGGGGGTATTTTCTTAGCTTACAAGGGGGAAATTGCATGGGAAGATATTCATGAGAGATTGGGAAAGGAAGGTTCATATATGGGCAGATACAGTCATTGTTGTAAAATGAAATTAAGTCAGTGGAAAAGTAACTGGGGCAAATATTCGTTCATTGGGAGGGGGGAAATAGAATGGAACAGTTTGCCAAGGGGCATTTTCAGCCCTTTGCCTTCTGGTGTAGGTAAATTTAAGGAGTTGGTGAAAAAGCACCAGATCAAGAGGCAGTGATGAACGGTGCATAAGTCGAAGCAATGAAAGAAAGTGTAAATGTTTAGTATTTTATGTTTATTTCTGTTATTAGAATGATTATTTTTACGATTACCGGTATCTTCTCTTAGCAACTAATACTTATTTTCAAATTAGTCCTAATTTTCAAAAATTTTTGTGGTAGTGAATTGTTTTGTGTATTTATTGTAATTTGCCACCATGGACAGTGTCCACATTTGCAAATAAACGATGTATGTATGTATGTCTCTGACCCCAAAATATACTGTACCGTTATATTACTGGAGGAACTTACATTTAGTTTGCTCTTTTCCCAGGGAGGCAACAAAGTTCCATTACTGTTCCTTAGTGAACTGTGAGAATGTGGAACTTTCTCGTGTGACGTGGAAATTAAAACCAGAATCAGTACTTCACATTTTTCCAAATCTACCGAAATATCTCTCTACTAATGTAAAATCACGAAAGACACCCAGCAGGAAACAATTCAGCTAAGGATTAGAAAGGAAGCGGCCGTGGAATTAAGTTACAACAAAATTCCAACAAATTGACATAAATGTAACGCGCATTAATGACAAGTATCGTCTGTTGCCGTCTCAATCGATGGTGCTGCTGCTGGTGGAAAGACCACCACTCTCTTCAGTTAGCTTATGGGTGTAAAGAGAAGAGCTTACACTTCCTCTTCCATTCGCTATGGTCCGTGAAAACACTCATTGCAAAAGCGTCACACACGCATAATTTTCAAAAACTATAAACAATATCTCACCGCTCTCGACATTTTACTGCACAAGTGACAGAATTCTTGTCGTGTGGGCAGGCATTGTTTCAGTCGCTTGTTAACCACTGTCTGTGTCGGATTTCTTTCATAGTCATTGTTTCGTTACTTTTACTTCGCCGAAGTTCGACCCGAGGACTGGACACAGTACAGCATGTACAGAAAGAAATACTGAAGGCGTTCTGGATATCGCTGTGGATGAAATGATTTTTAATCTTGGCAATTCATCAAGCTCTGACGAAGACATTGATGGTGGTGATGATGATAGGGACAGTTGTTGAAGAGAATGAATACTTTTCGTAATTTCTAATCTCGCTCTACATGTCGTTTGTCTTTTGTCACATGTATGTTCTTTGACCTTTATGTTCTTTGCCTTTTTTGTATATAGACTGTACTCTGTATCATGTGTCACAGTGTCTTGTTAAATACATCCATGTCAACATGTGTTCGTGTGTATCAATCCGTTTATCCCGTGTATAGAAACCCATGGATAGCTCTAGAAGTTTCTACAGGTTATGGGCCCAGACATAACAGTGTTCTGCGATCATTTTCTTCAGTGAACTTCAAAGTGAGGAGACGAAATGAGTGAACGTGCTTCGAGTCCTTGTGCCTATGGGTTTCCGAAATTGAGTGGTCGGGAGGATTATTCGAACTGGTCTTTTGGGATGTCAAATTATCTCAAAAAGCATGGATTGTGGGCCAGTGTCCGAGGCACAGATGTGTCGGAGGGACATGAACGGCGTGACGAGAGAGCGCTGGCGGATATATGTCTCTTGGTGGCTGTTCACAATTATCCCCATTTTCGAGGCTGTGCAAAAGCTAAGGATGCCTGGCATGCCCTTGAAAAGGCCTTTGAAGATAAAGGAAAATGGAGGTATATCACGCTAATGCGAAATCTGTGTTCGCTCAAGTTATCAGATTTCGATTCCATGGACAAGTATATTGGTGAGGTTATGTCTGTTACACAGAAGATAGCAGCTGTTGATGAGCCTGTCGCTGATAAGTTTGTTGCTGCTATGGTACTTCGAGGTCTTACTGATGAATACATACGATAACTTGGTTATGGCCGTAACCTCAACATCGGAGGAACTACAGTTGGACCGCATCAAGTCTATATTGTTGGACGAAAGCTTTCGCCGAAGTCAAGGTGAGAAGTCAGCTGATGGGGCAGTCCTGTACAGCAACACCAAGAAGGAATTCAGGTATGTCAAGAAACCAAAGAGCTCTACCGGTAGTGAAAAAGCGGTTGACAAAAGTCGTTGGAAGTGTTGGGTTTGTGGTGAAAAGGGTCACGGAAGAGACACTTGTCCACAGGAGACAAAAGTTCAAAGTGCGCCGAAGTGTCCAAAATCCAATAAAAGTCTGTTTTGTGCTTTAACTGCTCACGTACCAAAGAATTGTTTCGTCATTGATTCTGGTAGTAGTGCTCACATGTCTCCTAATGTTAAACTTATGTCAAATTATAAATGCAATGATGATCCAGATATTAAGATTGTAATTGGTAATAATGACAAGTTGTCTGTACAAGGAGTTGGTGACATTGCACTGAACGTAAGCGACAGTATTAATAATCTGTCAGATGTGTTGCATGTTCCAGGACTGAGTGTTAACTTGCTGTCGGTTAGTCAGATGGTTACAAGGGGTGCTGTTGTTGTATTTAACAAAATTGGATGTGAAATCTTGGATTCAGAGAATTGCTCAGTGAATGGTAGCGTATTAGCTACTGGTTCAGTTCTGAATGGTCCATATTATCTCAATGTTAACCAAGATATGTCTGCCCTTGTTAGTGATGTTTCTGATTACAATTTGTGGCATGAGCGGTTGGGTCACGTTGGGCGACATAAATTACAGGTCTTAAGTGAAATGTCTGATGTTATTAAATTTAAGGAAATCCCAAAGGAATTGTGTGAACCATGTGTTCTCGGGAAGCAGCAAAGGCGGTCATTTCCACAAGTACGTCACTCGAGGATTGAAAGTCTTTTGGACTTGGTGCACTCTGATTTGTGTGGGCCGCTCTCTGAGACCAGGAATGGTGTTAAATATATGATGACAATAATTGACGATTTTTCCAGGAAGATTTTTGTTTATTTTTTGAAACAAAAATCTGAAGCCATGGAGAAAGTCAAGGATTTTGTTGCATATTGTGAAACTCAGAAAGGTAAGACACCAAAGATTTTTCGATTAGACAATGGTAGGGAATTTGTCAATTCTGACCTGAACAAATATTTCAAGGAGAAAGGGATTGTGCAACAGAGAACTGTACGGTATACAGCTGAACAAAATGGCGTAGCTGAATGTCACAAACGTACTATTATGGAAAGGGTTAGATGCATGTTGTTTACAGCAGGATGTTCTAAAAAAACTGTGGGCAGAAGCAGCCAATACGGAAGTGTATATTTTGAACAGATGTCCTCACAGTAAAGTTGATAATGCCATACCAGAGGAATTGCGGAATGGTAAAGCTGTAAGTCATGAGCATATGAAAATATTCGGTTGCGATGCTAATGCCCGTGTTCCAAAACAGGTGCGTAGTGGCAAATTGGAACCCAGAAGCAAATGTTTTGAGTTTGTTGGGTATGATGGGGAAAAAAGGTTACCGTCTGTTTGATCCCAGTAAGCCTAAAGAATTTTTTGTAGAGCACAGTGTTAAATTTGTAGAACATAAATTCACCAGGTGTGCTGAGAAAAATGTTGAAATGAGTGATGTAATGCATTGTCCGTTGCATGACATTGTAAATGATGATGAAAACAAACTTGGACAGGATGATAACCTGCCAGTCGTTGAAGTTTCGGTTGCTGGTCAGGTTAGGGTCAACATTGATGGTCCAGGTATTGCTCAGGTTAATGAAGACATTGTTGTAATTCATGATAATGAAGATAATGAAAATGATGAGATTAACCAGGTTGGTGTTCCAGAAGATGCAGATAGGAGGTACCCTTTAAGGGAGAGGCTTCCAAAACAATTTCCTGATTATGAAGTATATTTTTCTGAAAGTGGTGGTTATGTGGAACCGACCACTGTGTCTGAAGCGCTTAGCGGTAAGGATGGCATGCAATGGAAAAAGGCGATGGAGGAAGAACTCAAGTCATTTCATGATAATAATGTATGGACATTAGTTGAGAAACCTGAGGGAACAGATATTGTAAGATGCAAATGGGTGTTTAAAGTGAAACATAATACTGAAGGCAATGTGTCTAAATTTAAAGCACGCTTAGTGGCTAAAGGTTGTTCTCAACGGTATGCAGTTGATTATCTGGAAATGTGCACCTGTAGTGCGGTATAGTACATTGAGACTATTTTTTGCTCTTGCTGTAAATATGGATCTGGAAGTTCATCACCTAGATGTTTTAACAGCATTTTTGAATGTCGTTCTTAAAAATGATATTTATATGTACCCCCCAGAAGGCTATGAGTGTGACAGTTCTAAAGTTTGTAAGCTTCGAAAAGCTGTTTATGGCTTGAAGCAAGCATCTCGCACTTGGTATGAGAGGGTTCATGAAATTCTTACTGAAATTGGTTATAAGAAGTCTCTGTATGAACCATGTGTATATTACTGTAAAGATTCATCATCTTTTGTTGTTATTGCCCTCTATGTTGATGATTTTTTTTTGTATTTTTAATGATCATGTCCAAGTAGAGAAACTGAAGTCTGTGTTGCATTCTCATTTTAAGATCAAAGATTTGGGACAAGTCTCTGACTGTCTGGGGATGAGAGTTCAAAGAAGCAAAGATTGTATTAAATTGGATCAGAAGTGTTATCTGTTAGATGTGTTGGATAGGTTTAACATGTCAGATTGTACTCCTGTGAAAACTCCAATGGAAACAGGTTTGTTGTTGGAGAAATCCACATCCTGTGATGAATCCTATCCCTATCGACAGGCCATTGGTGCTTTGTTATACCTTTCCATTTGTACCTGGGTAGATATTGCATATGTAACTAATTATTTGAGTCAATTCAATAATTGTTATGGTAAGGAACATTGGACATGTGCCCAGAGAGTGTTCAGATACTTGAAAGGTACGGTGGATCTTGGTATCATGTATAAAAAATCAGAATGTGACGTCAAGGGTTTTGTTGATGCTTCTTTTGGAAACGATTTAACTGACAGGTAATCTGTGAGTGGTTTTGTATTCAAATATGCAGAAGGCCCAGTAAGTTGGGAAAGTAAGAAGCAGCCAGTCATGGCATTGTCTAGCACTGAAGCAGAATACATAGGTCTGACTTTAGCAGGTAAAGAAGCTCTGTTCCTTAGAGGTTTCTTCTTTGAATTGTGTAAGAGAGGAGGTCCAATTCAGTTGTGTAATGACAGTCAGAGTGCTCAGAAGTTGGCTGAAAATGAAGGTTTTCATCAGAGAACAACACACATAGATGTGCGCTATCATTTCATTAGGGACATCTTAAAGATATGCAAAGTAAAGTTATCCTATGTGCCTACTGCTGAAACATGGGCGCCCATAGGATTGTTTCCAGGGGGGGGGGGGGCAAGTAAATATTTTCGTTTCATTACCTACCTGTCACACCCCTCCCCCCTCCCCCAACCCTCCCCCAACCCTCCCCCACCCACCCACACACACACACACACACACACACACACACACACACACACACAAAAGAAGGTTTCATATCTTACTTTCTTCGTGAAATTCATTATTTGACTGCTCTGAAACCATTGGCTACTTTGTGGCAAGTATGGGAGGAATGTTTTCTTTGAGTTTTTGTCCGTTAACGTTCGCTTTCTTCGTGATTCAACGTCGTAATGTTCAATTCTTAAAAACAGGAAAAATCTAGTGGTATCGACAAAAATAAAAATCAAGTACCGTAGTTCATTAAAATGGTATCGTTAATCCAGTTCGCGAACTTTCTAAATAACTGGACATATTTTCACACGATCCCAAATCACTAAGTTAAACTGTGGAAATATCCCAACATCTGAATCAGCCCAATTATTTAAATAGCACTGTTTCCAAATACGGTACGCTACGGTATCTACTGTAGTTTGTAGGCCTACTGGCCATCACAGCAGATCGTCAGGTCTTTCCTCTTCTAAACAACCAATCGGAAATACTTCGCATTGCTCTTATTAGAATCATGAAACACTTGTAGCCAACGAACAGATAAACTCGAGCCAATGGTTTTAGTAAAATTTAGTTTTGTCAATAAAAATATTTCGCCTGATTATTACTAACCACTAAGTAAAATGGATAAAAACCACTATATCACGTACTTCTTACTACCATTATTCGAATTCTCGACTGAAACAAGAGGAATGGTGATACAGGAATGATGATATGAACATAAACAAACCACTTCTTTCAATGTGTAATTGAGCCTTATGCTCAAGCTTTTCTATGTTTATGAAAATAATAGACGATAACATGAAACTAACAGATATTGTACAATTCCGTAGAGTTTTATAAAATTAAAAAGTGATATATTTCGCCGTATTATTGTACCTGAGACGTAAATAATATACTGTCTAACCAATCTAATACAAATACTTGTTGAGTTTTCTAAATTTATGTGTGTTAAGGTTACCCTTAAAGAGGGGAAAATTAACCTTTTTATATTCAATAACTGGCATTGTTTTGAATATTGTTGCTTTATTTGTAAACAGGGTTAAACCTCACCCCTTGTACTTGACTCTGAGTGAAATTCCGGTTTATGTAATAACGTGTCATTAGGCGAGTGTGTATAAGTAATGTTATTTCAGAGTACCAATACCGTAGTTTTGAGTTGAGTGCCCCGGAACATGAAACATGATACGTACGTAGTATTTCCCTGAAGGTAGTATTGAAAATATCGTAGGCCTACTAGTGATGGCTGCTGTCAGCGTCGGCAATCAAATTTAGAATATTTAGGTAACCAGTCGTCATCGTGGAGCTTAAATTGAGGCACTCAACTACACAGATGGGCTTAAAAATCAAATTACTACATTCTGTCCTTTCTTACAATGCATGCCACGTATGGATTTACGTTGCTGCCCCCGACTTGGAATATGCAGATTTATTAAAGTTGTAACCTTCCCAGGTCACAAGGGATCGAACCCTTACTTTCGAGACGTACGATTTTCATAATCGTCCATACATTTTTATTTGATGCCTTTTTATGTTTTATAATTATGTAATGAAGTGTATAATATCATGTGATTTATTTCCGATTAATTTGTTTAGGTTTTAAGGGATTGTAATTGGCAGGATCTGAGTCTAGTTATATGTGAATATTTTAACATTGGAATAATCTTCAGTCAGAGAGTCTGGAATTGTGTGCAAGAACCAGGAAGTAGGCTTGTTGTAGCCTGGGTTTTTCTCTCGCAAGCTCAAGCGCATGATGACTCATGCAGGTAGGAGGCTTGGCAACCCTATGCTAGGGGTGTGACTAGGGTATTTTGAAGACCAAGAAGGCACTCCTTATATGGTAATGTTTTGTTTTGATTGGCTGGACCCGTGAGGGAAGCCAGGTAGGCCAGTGATTTGTGGAGGGGAGATGAATGTTATTAGGACTTGAGGAAGCTGTGAGGGCGACTCATTCTTTGGACTCCGTGGGGAGTAGTACTCATTCTTTGGACCGCGTGTAGGGCGGTGTACTCATCCTCTGGACTCCGTGTGGAGTGGTTCGTATTCTTGGTAGGACTCCGTGAGGGAGTGGAACTTGTATTTTGGACTTCTGTGTTTTTGGTGGAGAAGGAAGGTATTTCTGACGATCACAAGTTGGTGTTCGATGTACAATTACTGAGTTGCTGGCTATACATTCTCAAGGGAATTATGAGTCAAGTTTCAAACAAATAGTCTAGATTGTTTGTCTCGAATCGCATGAAGTATTGTAAACTAACGTCTGTATACCGAAATTCTGAGACCATAGCGGTAAATTGTTACACGACAAATTCTAGTAAAATATGCTATGTATTAGTAAACTCAGGAACGAACTAGATGCGATAATCCATCACACTGATTTAAAGCATCTTTGTATAATCAGATCCACGAAACTAGATAAATCGTTGGATGCTGACCATCAAAGTAATAATGTACATAATGTTCATAGTTGAGAGGCTTGCGTGTGAAATATATAGTAATTGTGCTGCGAGTAAGTAGGAGTGATTCTCTGGGAGCAACTAAGCCCCGAATCAGTAGAATTAAGTCGTCACAGCTGAAGTCAACGCCTGTAAGTACCAGTCATCATTATTTCCGAGGGTCGTCAATATGTCATAAGTAGGCCTGTGTGAATATGATAGGGAGTGTTAGATAGTCTGTACGACGAGGATCCTGCGAAGTGTATTTCATGTCTGGTATCAGAATACATTGTAAATTTTACCAGATCTATAGTGCTTGTATTTATGAGATAACCAGTGTAGTTAGGAGTGAATGTTTATTGCTGTTGTTCATACCGTACAGGTGTTTAACCCTCACGCAACACGTGAAGCCGAGCAGTTAAAAAGTTTCCATAACATATGAGGCTGTTTCTTCGCCTGAGTGTGTACTTAACTATAAATATGCGTTTGCTAAAATTACAAATTTAAAAAAATAATACAAATAATGTACATTAAATTTTAATAGATATCATACACAACCAATGTGCAAAAACAATTATTTAAATACCGGTAACGAGTTTGGAATTTCCTCATTGGTACAATTTAACATTCATGTCAGATCAACAGCAAGAACACC
Organism: Meconema thalassinum; assembly: GCA_946902985.2. NCBI lineage: Eukaryota > Metazoa > Arthropoda > Insecta > Orthoptera > Tettigoniidae > Meconema > Meconema thalassinum. The sequence continues at coordinate 128,269,620 of OX336388.2, forward strand.
AAGGTGACTAAGACGATCCTTTTATTTATGTCCTTAAATAATCAACAATGCCAAAGTATATTCTCTTGTGGAGGGTTTAAACTTAATCAACTTGACGTTTAATGACCAAGCAGTTTTGTACAGTTTCCCAGAAAATTTTCCGTCCCTAAAACCTGCCGCCTTGGCAGTTGCAAGTTTGTCCCCCCGTCGGGTCTGAATACAGTAAATTATTCAATATTGTAAGCACGACCTTACAGGACCAGAGTTTTACTAGTAAGCATAGAAAAGCTTATTTTAAGGGTTAAGATACGCTAGCGATGTCGCAATGTCTAAACATATCTCCAGAACGTGCTTTTCATATCGACACTGCCGAAGTGAGGTGGCAAAATTAGTAGCCACTCAAGATAGCGATGGGGAAACACTAGGCATAACCGTATTGAAATTTGGAGCTTACCTAGATGTTAGGCCCCTTTAAACAGCAATTATCATCATGATCATCCATTGGTGACAGAGTGCATGGCATCATTAGAACCATATTTGTATTTAAAAATTGTAAATACATATTACGTCAGCAATATTACAGATTTTTTTTTGTAACAGTTGTCAGTTGACTATCTGTAACTTCCATTTATGAAATAAACTGGTGTGACAATGAACAACCTTATTTCAACATTCTCGGAAATCCAGCCGAACAGGCCCACTCAAAGCTTGAATATTCTAAGAACAATTTTTAGTGAGCACCCACAAACTAAGTCCATATCGGCCAGTTTGTCAATGACCCTTTTACACATTTGCTGTTGTTGCAAAAGTGATATACGAGGCAGATTGCGCCTGATCGAGCACCATTACGTAATAGACTATGTAGAGAACGAATTAGTGTATTCACTAATTGAAGCAAAACTATTATTTAGCAAATATTGTAATTTTTAAATTCAGATTTCTGAGGTGTGCCAGACAGGCTAAATGCGCCCACTGCCACTATACAGTATTTAATGTTTGGCCTGATGGAATGTTAAATATCGGAAGTACAAATTTAGTACAAATTAATTTGAATACTGTAAGAACTTTTGCAAAAAAAGTTTGTTCTCAGTCTGATTTTCATATCGTTTTAATTTTCAAGGATCAGGGGGGGGGGGGCATGGCCCCCCCCCTGCCCCCGTATGGGCGCCCATGTGCTGAAATGATTGCTGATGTATTGACAAAAGGTCTGCCAGTTCATGGTCATGTGAAATGTGTTACTGGCATTGGATTATCCTAATTGCAGCATAATGTAGCATTGCTCGATTAAGGGAGAGTGTTGAAGAGAATTAATACTTTTCGTAATTTCTAATCTCGCTCTACATGTCGTTTGTCTTTTGTCACATGTATGTTCTTTGACCTTTATGTTCTTTGCCTTTTTGTATATAGACTGTACTCTATATCATGTGTCACAGTGTCTTGTTAAATACATCCATGTCAACATGTGTTCGTGTGTATCAATCCGTTTATCCCGTGTATAGAAACCCATGGATAGCTCTAGGAGTTTCTACAACAGTGAAGGGTTGGAGGATGTCAAATAAACCCTTGCCAAGTGACTGAGGATAATTTATTTATTGGTGTCAGTTCGCTTGCGGCAGTCGATAAGAGAGCACAAGCTATTGTTTCCTTTCACAGAGTTCAAAATACCGCCTGCCATTCAATAGCCTACAACTCGACAATATAAAACCACGGCAATAATACCGCCACAGGGTGGCTTGTTTGAGCGCTCAGTGTTAAATATGTATTTACCTTAACTTTACTTTTGTATTATCACGAAAGCTAATATTAACCGTAGAGAGTCGCGATTCAGTGAGTGTGCATGATGTTATCTGTCAACTACTGTACTGTAAGCTGTGAACGATCTCTACTCAGACTCTTGTTTCATGTTAAAGGATAATCATTGCATGGTGAGTGTTTTTATATTCATTAGCTGTAGAGTATCTGGCCTTTTTGTCGTATTTATTGAATTGAATGCCGATGATAAAGGTATCATAGCTACGGTGTGTAATTTATTTATTCATCTAAGTACCGTATTTCTCTGTTTGAATGTCCTCGGCGTTCACTCAGGATTGACTTTTAAAATATATTACGTAGGCCTATAATTGTACAGAAATAATGTCTGAAGTGTAGCGCCGTGTATTATTTGATTCAGTTGATTTACAACAACTCTAAGAACTTGGCAACACAGCTCAGCTGTTCCAAGCTTCCGACATATCCTTCACGTTCTCTCCTTCGAAATACAGGGTGTAGGTGAGAAGCATGCTCAGAATTCTTGCCGTGTGGCGGTGAGGCGTAGGGCCTTGTTATGTGGCGACCGTGCGTTGCGTAGAGGAAAAGCGGGGCAAAGTGACAGGAAGGCTGTCAGTACCGAATGCGTCGGGTAAGCAATACTGTATCTGTCCCATAATTTACGCGTGTAATGGCGGACACACATCCAATTTTACTTTACAAGTCCTGATCTAAAAAGGAATAGTGGGTGGGTAACATCTATTACTAGGACCCCAAAATTATTATTCATTATTACGAAGGGTATCTTGACTATTTTCAGTAGTGTAGAAAATTGTATCGCCTTGTTCTGGGCTCCTATACTGATACGGAACCATACAATTCAGTCACTTCCCGTAAAAATCTATTATGTGACACTCCTATTCTCTACTCTCTCAACCCTCCTCAGTAAAACAGTCATTTATATCAGCTCTCCTCAGGTAAAATGTATTTTATTTGTGTTCGTAGCATCTCATCCCATCTGCGAAGGAGTTCACTCGCGCTACGGATTAAGCCTAAATCTCGCCTTCACCCGTGGGCTGCGGAAGTATCTCCAAAAATGCAGTTATACATACGCTAGAAAATCTTTATTCGCGCTTTAAGGTTCATTTTTCAGCCATTCGGTATGCGAACTCAAGTCTTAGAGAGTTTTAAAATATACGGGAACTTGATGGATTTTCATACGGGAATTTAAAAACAGGTCATCGTTCGACACCCTGATAATGCGGAGGCTGTTACAACCCTATCATAATGATGGAGGTTTACATTTTGCCATTAAGGATTACGGTATATTTGAGAAAACCCTATACCATCCTGTTAGAAACAGAGGGTTATCTGTTCATCGTATTTCTTTGCCTTGACTGATAGGCCTCTTGACAATAGCTCTAGCGAAGACTGGATTTGATTTGCACGGAAACTGTTTTCATTATACCATTGACACAATCAAGTCACAATGCTTCCCTTAAAATATCTACCAACATTTGGTTATAGGTTATAGGTTATTGTAATTTGAAATATGACGCACCAAATCGTCTTGCTTGGTCGATCTGTCACAGCAGTATCAATTTAAACTTCTCCACATGCATATAGAGATTCTTGTAGAATTCACTTACGTCGAAAGAACTAGACACTTGGGGAAAGATCTTCCCTAACCATTAATAAATATATGTTCAAACTGTCAAAATCCCACACGACTATTGGCGCTTAAACTTCAAATGTATCCCTTCTCCTCTACTGTTTGGTCTTTATGAAATGTAAATGTTGAAATAACCTGCACAGTCCCTAATTCTATCTACAGCTCGTCACACACCATGTGCGACCCGTTTCATGACATATCACAACACTTCTCAGATTATATGAGTAGTGGTTTTTTTGGGGTTCTAGGCCCACTGCCACCGCTCGAGCGCTGGAATTCAACATGGCAATATCCTGTGAACCAATAAGGCTAGATACTTGTACGAGGTATCAAATTACTCGGGCGGACACCCCCTTTCCTAAGGACAACTTATTAATAATAATAATAATAATAATAATAATAATAATAATAATAATACAGATAACGCACAATGTGCAGATTTCATACATTAACCTCGACAGAAGTCAGTTAGGGAGGTTTTTCTTTTGACACAGTAAAGGACGTGGTATCTATCACAAAGTTTGTAACACAGATTACAAATGCACTGGTCTTCTGGTTGGTGGTAGCTCTTGTTCTGGCAGATAAGGTGGTGAAAGCCGTGCACGGCGAGTCGCGTCATCATATGTCTGAGCTCGTAGTCGGCTCGCATCCAGTCTCTGTTTGTCATTGTGTCTGTAGTATAAAAGTCCATCCAGATTTCTTCCTTTTTTGCTTGTCGTTCACTTAATAGTCGTATATATGCTGACGTAGATGGCAGTGCCAGTTGATGACGCAGATCCTCAATGAAAAATGTTTGTCTTGTCATTACATACACAAGTCTCGATTTTGTAGTTTTTGAGACGCATGGTGCCCGCTTCAGGAAATTTGCTTTTATTCTTTCTATATCTGCAAGGTTACTTTTTGTCAGCTGTTCTCATATTACCTCTAGTCCGTACGTCACTATTGGCATTATCTTTAGTTGGAATACTTTCATTGCTGTATCTATGGATAGCTTATGCATATTTTGTATACTATTTGACAGAGTGGTAGCTGCTGCTGCTCTTTCCTTTATGTGCTTGCTGAATGGCGTACCATTTGTCTGTAGGGTGATCCCAAGGTATTTAAACTGTTGTGTGTTTGTCAGTGGAATACCTTGGTATAATATGTTGTCAATATCTACTGGTTTTCCTCCTTTCCTGAAAGTCATCTTTACTGTTTTTGTTTGATTTATCATCAGGTCGTTTGTCTCGGACTATTCTATTAATTTGTTGAAGGCTACTTGTAGCCTGTCAATTTTCTGCGAGACAAGAACCATATCGTCTGCATAAAGATACATTCTTACATCTTCCGTGGTGATGGCTTTTGGTGTATTCTTTGGAATACACGGTAAGACAGAGTAAGCTTTTGCTTCTCTTTGCTTTAATTCATTACTTCCTTCTTCGGAAACACCAACAGTGATCTCCTGGTTTCTCCTAGTTGGTGTACTTTGCTTAAGCTACCTGTGAGTCTGTTCTAGATATATATCTTCCATGACTCACCTAGCGTCATCTAGCAGCAAATCTTTGAAGTTCCTCAATTTTTCTCTGTACAAGAGGACTTCCTTACCAATCTGGCCACCAGATCTCATCGCTATCGCCAGCTATCATCTCCGTGATCAAGAGGACTTCGTCTACTTTTTCATCCACCAGGCTTCGCTAGCGACGCCTGCTATCAACTCTTTGAAGACCATTTCAACAACAGAATTAATTGTTACAATGTTGGTTATTCTTATGTGTATTCCTTTTGTCTCCAACCCCCACTCTTTTCCCTTCCCTGGTCTCTCCGCGCTTCGTTGAGCTGGCCTCACTTGTGCTACAGTCGTCTAGACTTTCAGTTGGAGCCTAACTAAGGCCCGTCTCCTATACTTGAGAGACATAATTCAAATCTTCGCCATGTTGTGAATTCCTGACTAACGGTCAGCTAGAATCGCCGTTCATCAGAAATGAGCTAAGTACTACTTCAACGTTCTTCAACTCTTTTTAATTGCTTTTAAATAGCTACATGCTTTTTATCCATCATTTACAGACAGTGTGATATATCTAAATGAGGCCAATAACCATCTCCGTGGGATTTTCGAGGTTGGGCTTTGTCTATCTAAGCCAATCTTAACATGAAGCAACATTTCTTATGCTTATTAACTGAAATAATTTCTCACACGTGGGACATCTTTAAATTACCCACTGTCTGTAGAAAACTTAGCTCGTTCCACCGCTGGACTTTTTCTGTCAATTTCAACCGTCATGAGTGTTCTGGAATTTTCCATGCCAAACAATTCATCTACAAGTTAAACCTTCGAGTATTTTCCACTCACATATGGGAATACTTTTTCTAACCAAGGAATCTTCCTTATGAACAGCTATTCAACACCTAATTGTTCTTCCTCCGTTGGAATTTTTCTGTTGCATTCAACTATAACTTACAAGTTTTTCAACTGAATAGACTCTCGCAAATCTAGTGCAACTAGTTATTTTTCACCATTGCAATAACTTTCCTTGCTATAAACTTTCTGTGCTACAATAGTGAACTCTTCAACCACGTCAATAGACTATAGTGAATCAGTGCTCGTTCGATGTCTCATCCGCGTCGCACTCGTCCGAAATAAATAAAATAGACCAAGAACTTTCTCTACAAAGTTCCTATATCTTCTTCCTCAACCCCTCTTTACTAACAAATTAGGTTAATCTTAAAATTTATGTATTTTGCAACGAGGCTTCGTCAAACCATAGGCGCCCTCCCAAATTTCTCCACTTTTCATTTATTCAAACTGTATAAATATCAGCAGTTAGAAACTGCTTATTAATCTATTTCTTTTCTTGCTAGCACAAGAATTGGTTATTGTCTACCAAACCTTTCAATAATCTCTTTAATCCAGGTTTCACGAAAGGGTAACTTGCCCCATTTTTTCCTCGTGATCCTGTTTAAACATAGAAGTTCTAGAAACTTCCTTTTAATTTTTCTCTTCAGGTTTCACAATAAGTGACCTGCTCTATTTTGTATAACCTCTAATCGGAATTCTGCATTAACATAAGAAGTTATAGAAACTTCTATTTCATTTCTCCCTGTTTTTGTTGTTGTTACTTTCGAAGTTGTTATTTGTTCATATTTCTAAGATACACTTCTAGAAGTCCTTGAAGTACTTTCCTTGTACTTGCGTTATTGTTTAACTTTAATTACGTTAATTATCTTCTATTTATTAATCTTAGCGCTGTTTCAAAATCTTTCGAAGTTTTTAGCGCTGATAAAAGGTTCTAAACCAAAAAATTGTCAATTGCCAGGTGAAAGCTTTAAATGATTTTAGGAGGTCTGCGACCACAATTGTTACAAAATTAAAATTATATATTTGTTAAATTGATTACTCCTTTTTGCATTGTTAAATAAATCAAGATTTATTCTTTTGCTTTATCATTTCTCTAAAATAACGATTAGGCAAGATCCTGTCTTCCCCTACTCTTCATATGTGCTTAAATTTAAAAACCTCACAAATAAAATTAACAACGGTTCCACTTTTTGTTGCATTTGAGCAAGAACTCTTAGTCATAAACTTATTAAAGCCTCTCTTAGCTTTGATAGCTAATTCTAACTGGCCAGTAAGGCTGCTTGTTGAGATTCTCTCTACAAGTTATGGTTGGTTTTCAAAATTTAAGTTTTTCTCATTGTATAAACTTTTAGTCGGCTCTTTGCTGGGTAAAAGCTTAGTCATTCCTAAATGCAACTATTGGCGCTCTTATCAAAGTTATTCTCAAGGGTGTAATTGCTTCATCCCCATCCTTCTTGGAAACATTCGGTCGCTTTTTAGAAATTCTACAATTTCAAGAATTAAAACATCACGGCCAATTCAAACTATTTGTATTCTTCAAAATATTTGTTCAAAACAAACTACTTTAAAAAGATGCATAGGAAACTCATCATTTCTTTCTTTGCCAGACTACCACCCTTCCCCATAGTAGCTGAATCTTGGTTTGGAAGGGAAGGTACCATCTCCTATCGCTCGCAAATAGCCCAGGCTCTAGCTGCGTTTCCTGTTAGCTGTGTTCAGTTCCCCACTCACTTTAGTGCTTTCACGGGCTTTGCGGTGACACTCTTCTCTAAAGATTATTTGTATTTAGTGTTGGACTTTTTCCTATTATCCACACTTGTTCCTCTGTCCGAAACCCACTTCCCTTTACTTCTTTATTCATCTTCCCTTGTGGGTAAGGTTAATTCTTAGCAAAAACCTACCCAGCTTTCGTAACCTCTGCGGTAGCTACAGTAAACACGAGGGGGCTCAGAGGGTCCCCTTGCAACACACCGTTTGTTTGCTCAATTGGGTTTGATTTGGAGACCATATCATCAACCTCGATGAAATTTCTTGCAAGGATGTTCCTGACCAGCCTTTTTACGTGATTCCTCCCAGCAAATTCTACTAGCCTCTCCACAATGAGTGTTCTGCTTGCTAAGTCGAAGGCTTTAGTATAATCAATGAAATTTGCATGGAGTTTTCCTCTTGCGTGTCTGGTGGCATCATATATATCTTCTAGTAAGCATCGGATAGCTTGCGTTGTTGACCTTCCTTTACGGAACCCAAACTGTTCTTCGGGAATGGCATTCTCCGTCAATTTGTATTGTCTCTCTGTTAGTAATGTTGTCAGTAACTTGAAGCATGTGCACTCCAGTGCTATACCCCTATAAGTAAGTGTTAAGGTCTGCAGTGTCACCTTTTCCTTTGTGAAATATCCTTAGTGTTGCATGTCCCCAAGCTTCCGGTATGTTGCCCTTTCTTAAACATTCGTTGAACAGATTTACCCATTGCTCTTTTAGGAAAGGAGCAGTAGTTTTCAAGTGTTCGTTATATATTCCATCTGGACCACAGGCTTTGTTATCTTTTGTCTTTTTTATAGCGTTCTCTATTTCTGTTATTGTGAATAGTTGGATAGGAAAATCACATTTCTCTTCCTGTTGTTCAACTGGTGGTCTCGTTTCCCTAGATTGCAGAACTTTCCTAAAGTGTTCTTCCCAAGTTTCAATTGGTATGTGTCTTGTGAAGTATGGCTGATACTTGGTGACTGCTTTGTACCATTTTTGTTCGGCTCTTTTTTTTCTTCTTCTTTAGCCTGAAAAGCAGATTTTGCTTCCTTTATCTTTTCTTTGTATTCTCTCTTTTTCTGTGCGTAGAATGGCAGATCTGCCGTTGGTTTTATACTTAGAGCCTTCTGTAAAGCATTTACTGCTATCTTCCTTGCTACGTAACAGTTTGAGGTGAATCAGGGCTTGGATTTCCTCCTCGGTTTTTCACTTATTATCATTGAATTTTGAATTTGATGTTTTATTACTTCAAATGCTTTATTCAGATCACCATTACTTAGAGCATCATCTATGTTTTGTGCGTTTTCCCGTCGAAGTAGCTCACGTCAATCTTGTATCTTGGTGTATAGTTACGGTTCCTATTGTTGTCTTTTGCAGTAGTAGTACTTAAGTATATTGTTGTATCTACTGGTAGACGTTTCCGTGCTACGATGTTTTTCAAAACCTTTTGGTTTGCTACACTCTCAGTTGTAAAAACAAGATCAATTGTACTGCTTCCTGAATGACTAACATATGTCATTTCGTTACTTTGGTTTATTAGGTTCAGTCCCTCTTGTCTTATATAATCGACTACGATGTTTGTTTTGAGGTTTGGCATATCTAGCCTGCAGTTTAAATCTCCCGCTGTTATTACAGATTTGTTTCTGTCCTGCGGCCAATCCATTTACAATTTCATCTGGTCTGTAAACAGGTTGAAAGTAAACAACAATGAAGGCACAGCGGAGAGTATCCACTACTATGCCATTTTCTGATTTCATTAACGTTTTGAAAGGTGATAGTTTCGGTTTCAATAATAGCGTTATACCGCCTACGGGTCTTCCTCTTTGGCATGTGTAGGCGTATGAGTGAATGCCATAAAAACCTTCCGTACTCCATGTCGTAGTAAGAAATATCTCTGTAAGTGCTACAACATCGTAAGGTTCGAAAATCTCGTCCGGTATCAGCGTTAAAGCTTGCTTTAAGCCGTCAGTTTCTTCGTTGTTGCTGTTATCCTTATTGATGCATGCTGCCATACGATTCTTGTTTTCATCACTAGATAACACATCTGATTGTTTATTCGAAATCGGTTCTATGGTAAATCTGTGACCTCGAAAAGGGAATCTTCTAACAAGCACCCCTTTTGGCCAAAACTCTGGTTTCTCTAATTCGGCGAGATGATTGAAAGGAATGCCAACTTTAAAAGCTTCCTTAGATCCTAATATGTTGAGCTTTTCACAAACAACTCCCTCGGTTATGTTGTTGCGTAATAGGAAGGTTCGAATTGCATTTTCGGTCGTTCCGTTCTTAGCCCTGCCCACATACAACCAAGCTGTCTTGTCTTCTGACTGTAAGTCTTCGTCGTAACCTTGTTTGGTACCGATAATCAGGCCTTGTCTCTGACTGCGACGTCTCCTGGGTGTGTTGAATGGCCCAGCTTCTTCTTCTTCTTCTTGATCGACTACATCCTGTGCCGATGACTCCTTCACCACAACGTGCGTCTCTCCTCCTGACTTAGCGGGAACATTGTTTCTCCTTCTTTGAATTAAGTTGTCTCGCCCCGGCGCTATAAGGACAACTTATTTCCACCCCAAAATAAAACCTACCACTACTAGGGGATGAAAGAGTATTTTTAGTAAACGTTGCTTTGAACATACAACATGCATGCGGTTTAATGCTATGATGAAATTAAGTGTTGTTCCAAATTAAACACATGCGTATAGCTAGATGCCACTATGATTTAACATTTTTGTTTTTTGTTTTTTACGCATGCGCACTTGAGGATTTTGTAAGAGGGCGGGCTTTTTGAATAATGACTTATGGATGAGTTATGTTTTTAAATGTAACCAAAAGATCGAAAACTAATGGGTCATGCGCTTTTTTAATATCTCATGAACCAATAAGGCTAGTGACTTGTATGAGGGGTCATTGGACTTGGGGTGACGCCCCCTTTTTGAATGTATATTTGAAATTTTGACAAAGGGCCTAACGCCATACATGATGAAAAATTAAATTCTGTACTTGTTTAAAAAGTTCATGAAAAGTGCTTGTTGGGAGAGATGGTACCGCTGGGTGTGTGTTTCAACGAGGCTATCACTGGCCACGATGGCCGTGCTCAATAGAACAATCGATATCTTGACCGGACGGTTTATGACAGGGCGAAGGTTCGTTATCTGATATTATGTATGGCGGATGGATGGAGGCTAATATTTGAAAACTCGTGAAGCGTGCTATGATTTTTACCCCCCTAAAGGGGTTCTTTAACGTGTAAACGGTGATGAGTAACAAGACAAATGATAATTCCATGAAAAGAACTTCGTTATATGTTGCTTGAAGCGAGTACAGAAAACAAACTTGCTGGGGCAGACTAGCAGGATGTGAATCTTTATTGAGTTTATTGGGATGCGCTGACTTGACATAACAACAGAGCAATGGAAAAGTACAGAGACGCAGAGGACGCTTGAAGGTCAAACGATTTGGCAATCATGGTGGGAGGGGAGAGCGAGGATGACGTCGCCGACCACGGTGGCCATGTCCAATGGATGAATCGATATTTTGTGAAGCATTGATCGGAGAGAGCCATGCGACGACTTGTTTTAAGGGTATTCATTTTTCTGATCTTTTCTATGGTGGACTCATTAATTGAAATAATCCAAAACTGCTAGGGCATGGACTTGAGATTTTATAAACCGATAATGGGATTTGGACACACAAGGTCCCGCAGAACTTGGCATGACTCCTTCTTTTTTATGGCTCATGAATTTCTTGAACAGACCCAAAACAACAAGATCATGAATTTTGTTTTTCATAATATATTGCAAACCCATCATGCTAGATGTTTACTGTAAGTGATGAAACCTAGCTAGGTAGAGAACGAATTATTATAGGCTAAATGTGTGGTGACTGACACGTCTTTGACCATTGGAACTTGTTTTCATACCTGACTGTAATACTTAGGGAGTATAGGTTGTAGGCATGACATGACAAACGGTGTACACAAAATCCAATTTATCGATTTAAAAATTAAGAGTAGACTATCTTTAATTGATTGGTTAGAGAGGGAAGCTAAACAAAATGGTGACTACATCGAACTAAACTGAACCAAGTCGAACCAAACCTAAACCAAACCTAATTAAGAACAAGCCAAGGGCTTAAGTCTAAAACTTGTGGGTTAAGGCCGTCATTGGCGACGTCAAAAGGAAAGGGATACCGCTCTACCTTTAGAGGGTAAGGTAGAGCTAGTGCATTTGCTAAAGCACACACTCAAGTACATGGAGCACACACACAACTATCATGGGTGTACGTTAGTCATTGATAGTCAGTCCGTGGTCAGTTGCACACACTGATTGTGGATTGCCAAAGATTTAAAATTAGAGATAACAAATTTCTATTTAAAGAAGTGGCCATGATCGATTGTTTTACCTTTTGGATATCACAAGCTACTCATCTGGTATTTAAACCACCCTATGCTTTTGATTTGTTGTGTGAGAAAGACCGTAAACAAACCCAGTGGATTGAAAATCATATGAAACTAGACTGGAATCAAGGAACCATTTCGTATAAGCACCTGGGCATGGTCATGAAAGCCCCCTTGTCCTCTGCCCATGTGGTATTTGTAAAAGGTAATGAAAAACGGCAATGGCTACAACAATTTTTAGCACCTTACTGTCAATGTATTGGTGTTATGGACTTGGGCAATCACTCATGGACCGCTGTTCCTGTGGCAACATTACCTATACATCCCTGGCCCATGTGTGGCAATTGTTTCATTGGCCAACGACCAATGCCTGCTGGGAGTAGTTAAATAAAATTAAAACTCAAGATTTACCTCTACAAGCGACGTGTAAACATCTACAGTACGTAATACCATGGATAAAGGGGATGCTACCGATAAAGCGATTGGGAAGTTCTTTGTCTGCAAACAGAAACTAGACAGTTCTACCAAAGAGTAATTATTGACGCTCCCCAAGTCGTTCATTTATTATGTGTCAGCGAGAGTAGTGAAAGAAATCTGGCAACATGTACCAAAATCATGGACTCAAGACCCTGTGTTAAGTGAATTGCAACCATGTACGGATTACGATTACTGCAGGAAGGCTGTTTTACAAAATAATGCCTATCTGCCACTGCATTTCAAAAACAAAACTCTTGAAAAAATACTATTTACCATTTGCTACATACATTAATTTTCCCACTACCCTACCTTGCCTTGTGGCCATGGCAAATATACCCTCTATGCGACAGTGTGCTACTTGCCAGCTGGTCAAACTTTATCACGGTCATAAAAGTCCGTGTAAAGACTGTGTGTCATCATTTCACGAGTGTAATGGCGAGAAAAAGCTACAACAACAACAACTACAAAAATTGCCCACAGAGGAAGAGAAAGATCAAACCTTTTCAGCATCGATGGAAAAGGATATGCCAGACCTGTACTGGCTATGGCGTCATTGACAAAGTCAGTCAGTTTAAAGTTTTTGTATTTTGTTGATATGGAAACATGGATTTCCTATTTTTTGCATATCACTGTTAACACGTTTATGATTTAGTCCATGTTGAAAGTTTAGTTTTGTAAAACATACATTTGCTGATTTCATGTTTTTGAAATGGTCTTAATGCGAGTGCTTGGCCATGGTGATAGTGCAGTCTCTTTCTATGTGTTTGCAGAAACATAGAGGACTATTACTGCAGGCAAGACTGTTTTACAAAATAATGCCTATCTGTCACTGCATTTCCAAAACAAAACTCTTGAAAAAAAAATTACCATTTGCTATATACATTAATTTTCCCACTACCCTACCTTGCCTTGTTTGCTCTGGTCAAACGATCAATGCTACCTACACACAAGCTTTCTCTCTCTAGTCATACATTCACACAACCATAATTGTCTTTGGAAACAAATACAACCACACTATTTATTTCCAAAGAACATCCTTGACATGCACACTCATCCCAAAGAACTTTAAGTTTACTGTACCATTTAACATTTTACCATTACAAAAATGCTATTACTCATTTAATATATACAAAAAACCAAATAGCACCTTTGTACAGCCTTAAAGAACAAAAACAAATAGTTATCATTACCCATTTTCAAATTCTCAACTCAGTCAAAATTAAAAAATTAAAATTAAAAACTAGGGTTGCACTGGCTTTAAAGAGCAAAAGGCCTTAGTGGTTTCTACTTTTTACAAAATCCGCTATTTACAATAACAAAAACCATTATTTACAAAATACAAAATCTACTAGTTACAAAAAGCTATGTTTCTAAACGATCAAACACAGAAATCACACCTCATCCTCGTGGTGATAACCTCATGGTAGACTTGTGAGCAGGTCATCCTCCCACACACAGAGGGTAAATAAATAATAATTTAAGTGTCAGTAGACACACGTCACAGCATCCATAGTGGATATACTAAAGTCCAGGGAGAGGGAAATTGAAATAAAAAAAACATTATGTAGGTAAAATCCCATGGACAACAACTTGATTACTGGTATCGCAGAACAGAGTGTCTGGATCAGCTTATAAAATTAAATACCTTGGGCAGGAGAACATATTTTACATGAGAAAACCTGAGATATGAAGGTAATTGTTTTCATGAAACAAAGGTATACTAAGTCATACATAACCTACCAACATACACGCGAACAGACACCAATAATATGTGTGGCCAAAGACACGGCAATAAATTGCAGACCACGAAGGTCACCTGCGAGGCTACTACATATCAACCACACTGACAAACATACCAACTACATCGTACACATATACCAACCAAACATCCATCGTAAATAAGGTCTACGTCACCAGTAAATAAATTACAACCCTGAAGCTTAGGTTAAGATGAGAGACCAAAACATAACCCCTTCAAAACAAATTAAAGTCATACCAACCCTTGACTAAATCCACTCATATGCCGAAGTCAGAATCATGAATAGCGAACTACCAACCCATAAGGTTAAAACATGTTAGACTAAACACATATCATCCATACAATCACATATCCTGCCAACGTAATACAGCAATCATTCCAACATCTTTACAATACAAATGTTCACGAACGCAACCACCTTTCATATCCACATTAAAACATATGAACATACCTTATCGGCTCCCAAAAACAGTTATCTTTTGGTAAATATTAATTAATGATGTTTAATTCTTCTTAAGGACAACTTCGTCACATGCATAAAATGTCATACGTATCCTACGATATTTAAGGTTTTCAGAATGAAACAGGGTTCCAACGGTGGTAGATAATTAATATGTGTGTGTATGATGTAGAGTCCACGTTAAGACTTAGAAGCTCTAGGCACGGCGTTAGCCGTCCTAAACTCCTCCTTTATAGTTTTGACAATTCACATCCTTTCTCTGCTGATGATAAATCTCAACTCATTATTGCTGTCAACAACTGTTACCGAAGCAACGGGTCGATGCAATCGAACGTAGTAGGTAATCTGTGAATCGAACGTAGGTCGATATATGACGAAACAATACGAAGTCACAGAAGATACATGCCACGCTATCTCGCGTCGGCTCACATAACCTTAGGTACCAATAACACCCACTAGGTTTGTAACACAAGTCCAGGATGTAGTAATTTGTTGACCTGAAGTACTTTTCGAAGAATAGAAACGGGTCACTAACCTTGTCCGAAAGATGGGGACGCAGTTGGATATTCAAAAGGATTGGTTCGAAAAACCATATTTTGTTGGTTCCCCTTGACAACACTTATTTACTTTGTTGGGAAAAATTATTATTCATCGTGATCTGGACTAGATAAGATTTAGCTACATTTAGTGAAGAGGTTGGCGTTAGGCCTAGCCTTTGGGATAGACGCCTAGACTGGTGATGTTCTGAATTACATCTGTGGAACAAACAGAAACATCTCCGGTGGATATTTGGAAATCCTTTATTAAAAATATATATATTATGTGACAAACAGTGGCGACGGAATTAGGTATGTTTTTTTATAAGATAGATTGAAAAGGTTATGCCATTGATAAGGTGATTTGAGGGACGTAGCGGTTGTTCAGTATGTGAGGCAGTTCAAATGTGTTTGCTTGATAAAGTGAAAAAAATGCACGAATGACTGTGTGTCTTTTAGTTTGGTTGTTGTGGCAGTGATGGGCATATTCTCTCAGATCTTTTGCGATTTGTGTTGTTGTTCTATAGAGATATGTTCCTTCATTTGCGGTGTGTTT
Organism: Meconema thalassinum; assembly: GCA_946902985.2. NCBI lineage: Eukaryota > Metazoa > Arthropoda > Insecta > Orthoptera > Tettigoniidae > Meconema > Meconema thalassinum. Next base: position 128,285,278 of record OX336388.2, read on the forward strand.
ATTTGAGTGATTTGTGGTGATTGGATATGTTTTCGAGTGGCAAGTTTTCTTCCTAAGTTGGTAAAACTGTTCGTCTTGACCTTCGCTTGCGGCTAGAAAACATATGTTTTGATTCTAGTGAAAGTTCGTGTGCTGTTGTTGGTTGGTTGAATGTATGGTTTTCCTTCCTTTCACGTGAGTTGTTGTTGTTGTTTGAGTCTTCAGTCTTTTGACTGGTTTGATGCAGCTCTCCATGCCTCCCTGTCCTGAGCTAAACGTTTCATCTCTACATAGCTACCACACCCTACATCCGAGGCAATCTGTTTAACATATTCTAACCTTGGTCTACCCCTACAGTTCTTGTCCTCGACCCTTCCTTCCATAACTAAGCTTGCTATTCCTGGGTGTCTTAGTATGTGTCCTACCAACCTATCTCTTCTCTTCATTAGCAATCGCCAGAAACATCTCTCCTCTCCCACTCGTCTTAATACCTCTTCGTTTGTAACCCTATCGACCCATCTGATCTTCATCATTCTCCTGTAACACCACATTTCAAATGCTTCAATTCTCCTCTTTTCTGCTGCACCAATAGTCCAAGTTTCACTTCCATAGAGCGCCACACTCCAGACAAAGGCTTTCAAAAATGACTTCCTAATACCTAAATCTATATTCGATGTCAGCAGATTCCTTTTTTTGTAGAAATGCTTTCTTTGCCTGAGCCAACCTACTTTTTATATCCTCTTTGCTTCGTCCATCACTGGTTATTCTGCTTCCTAAGTAACAGAAGTCTCCTTCAGCATTTCACCTGCCAATTTGATCTCCATAGAGGTTTCTGATTTATTTCGGCTGCATTCCAGTATTTTTGTTTTACATTTATTAATTTTCATCATGAATTCTTTCCGTAAGATGGAGTCCATACCATTCAAAAACTCATTCAAATCCTCAGGCTTGTCGGCCAAGATGACGATGTCATCAGCAAATCTCAGAGTTGAAATTATTTCTCCTTGAATCTTCACTCCCACTTTACATTTTTCTCTAATTTCCTTCATTGCTTGTTCAATGTAAAGATTGAAAAGTATGGGTGATAAGTTGCAGCCTTGCCTTACACCTTTCTGAATACCAGCTTCTCTCTCATGTCCTTCAACTCTAATGACTGCTGTCTGGTTTCTGTATAGATTGTATATCACCCTCCTATCCCTTTATTCCAATCGATTTCAAAATGTCTAACAATTTAGTCCAATCAACGTTATCAAAAGTCTTTTCTAAGTCTACAAAAGCCATGAACGTTCTCTTATCTTTCCTTATTCTACCTTCCAAAATCAGCCTAAGACTTAGTACAGCTTCCCTTGTTCCTACATTTCTCCTGAAACCAAACTGGTATTCGCCCAACTCCGTTTCTATCTGGCTTTCAATCCTCTTGTAAATTATTCTAGACAGGATCTTTGAAGCATGAGTAATCAAGCTGATTGTACGGTAATCTTCACATCTGTCAGCTCCCACTTTCTTTGGTATAGGGATGATTACATTCTTCTTGAAATCAGGTGAGTAACTTATTTGATTTGTCATTTATTGTTTGACCTATGTTTATTAATGTGTAGGGTTTTTTCTTTTATTAAGCCAGTCCGGACATTTCTGTCCGCGTTCTTGGCGAACATTTTGGTCATTGGTAAGACAGTTCTAACCTTTCTTCTTAGTTGCTTTAAATTATTTCCTCCTGTCTTGCCAAATCAGTATAATCATTTGAGTCTGTTTTAAAACATCTACGACGATGTATATTTATATTTATTTCTTTGGATTTGGTTGCGTTGTCAACTAGGGCTTATTATTTCACTTGAGGCGGATTATTGACATTGAGTTTGCGGGGTGAACAGTTGAAAGAGGGACTCCATGTTGGGAATTGGGATCGGATGGTCACGTTTTAATTACGCTGCGAATTGATGGAAGAATATTTAATTTTCATTGGGTGAATTTAATTTATTAACTTCGACTTACCTTAAAGTTGGTCAACTGGTTGACCTCAGACGATAGTTTCAGTACGCCTTAATACGTTCAATGAAATATCTAAAAGGAATTGATATGACATAGTCAACTGAAAAAATACTTACATAATTGAATTTCCTCGCTTCTATATGTTACCTTTGATGTTTAGTATGGTAAGTCCTAAGCTGTAAGAATTGAGGCTTTTCACGACCGGCGTTACAAAGTTCATCGATGTATTCCGGGCTTAAGGGCTGAGTTCCAGGGGCTTGTGATGGTCCCGACGTTTCGCCGATAACTGCGTCCGGCATTTTCCAGGGTTCCTCTGACTTCGACAGCAGCGAAGCACTCAGTGGAATGGAGTGGCAGTTCTTTTTTTTTCGGGGGGGGGGGGGGCGAAAAGAGTACCCGCACCTCCCGCGTGGCACCCGACCTTACTACTGGTGCCTCCGACATGCAATTAATCTACGATAGTAGAAGAGAAAGCATAGGGGATTGGATAGAAAGGAATGTCTTTTAGGACTTAGTGCCTGTCCCATCGCGGTCGCGATCTACCAGGCATAATTAGCAAATATTAACATTGGTATATATTACATATGAGCACATATAAATATGTACTCATATATAAGGGTAAGATTGTAGGGCCAGGGAAAACCGCATAGGCAGAAAGGAAAGATTGCCTACACGTAAACCTGGCGGCTTGGTTATTGCCACATGCAAGGATAATGTGGGTATGGAAATGAGTAGGTATGTTAGTTGGGAGAAGGTATCATGCACCAGATCCATGTCCGTCTTCTCGCCAGTTCGTCTCCGGGAAATCCGTTAGAACTCGGCACTGCTGGGATCAGCGCGGGCCTTTCCGGCTACCGAGCAATGGTACAAGTATCCGAAGAACCTGCGCCACTACCCGATCTCCATGTGGTCCCTGGTACCGAGCCTCCGTCACCGGAGAGTGGAGGGGGGGCCTCGCCTGCCGAAGCAGGGGCCTAGCTGGCGGTCCATGGGAACGAGCCACCTTCCTCTTTGCTCTTGCCATGGACCTGTAGACGGGGCAACTGCGATGGGATGACGGATGGTCACCCATGCAGTTGGCGCACACCGGCGCGTCCCGCGGCACCGTGCAGCCGGTGTGGTGGTTACAACGGACTGGAGAGCCGCAGGATCCCTGGGAGTGGCCCCATCTCAGACAGCGGAAACACTGTAAAAGCTGGCCTGAGCGGGGCTTCATACTACCTGGCTGTAGCGGCTGTCCCTGGCTGCGGCTGGTGGCCTCGCGGCGTCCTGACTTCCCCTCCTGGGGGCGCTGCGGGCGACGGTCCTCTGGGCTGCTGCGGTTGACCTTCCGCTGCTTTGGGGCCGTCCTGGTGGCCCCGGCCGTCTCGGGTCTCCCCTTCCTGGCGGTGGTGGCGGGCGCGAGTTGCCCCGCTAAAGGCCCCACCTGGGGCTCTGGTAGTCGCTCCTCCTGGATGGCGGGCGCGGGTTGCCCCGCTAATGGCACCGCCTGAGGTGCTGGCACCTGCGTCGTCTCGGAGAGGGACGGGGGCCCACCTGGGTCCCAACCTCTGCATGCGGCGTGGTGGCCCTCCTCTCTCCAAAGTCTGGGCGTGTCTCCCCCGCGTGACGGAGGATGTGCGGAGAGGCACCTGGCTTACAGCCTGGTACCGCCACGACCTGCCAGATCTTGGAGATTGCTGCCAGGTAGATGATAACCACGTCCTGGTGTGGCCTGATCAGCACTCCGGTGGGGAGGTAGGCTTCGATGTCCGGGCGGACACGTTCAGCTCCTCCGGTCGTGACTTCGTGGGCCTGGTCCATGTAGGCCCTGATGACGACCCTTTCTTCCTCCTGGTTGACGCCTGGCCTGTAATAGACAAACAGAGCCAGGAGGCTGGGGTCGTAGCCACTTGCTCGCTCGGAGCCTGGGGAAGTGGCCCCAGGGTGCCCTTGAACGGTGTCCGAGCTCACATCGCTCGTCCAGCTGAACCTGGCGTCCGGGCTGCTGATGCTCTCCTGTCGCGGGGAGCTAGCCGGTCCTGGCGTCCGACTCTTCTCGGACTCGGCTAGCTCAGAGGGCCCAGGGGAGGCGTCGGTTGACTCGGACCGCAGGGACACCTGCGTTATGTCCGGGCTACCTGTGCTCCCCGGGCCGGGAGCTACTCCAGCGTTGAGTGCGCCAGCCGGGCTATGAGGCACCCGCACCTCTTCAACGGCTGGCGGCTTCTGCGCTGCTGGCGTCTTCTCACCAAGGGCCTGCTGGCGTGCCCGCGTGACCGGAGCAGAGGGACCTGTGGAGATTAACTCCCCAACCAAGGAGCCTGCCGATCGTGGCACTCGACCTCTCCGGGCGCGTATGCGCCTGCCCTGGTCCCTGGCTGGCTCGCCGGTCCTCTGCTTCCTCCACTCGATGGTCCCGCTGCTCGTAGTCTCCATCCTGGTGAGCTGATACAACAACTTAGGCTGGTCTGCTGCTGCCACTGGCAAGGTGTCCTTCCTCTAACGATTCAGAGACTATTTTTTTGGAGTGGCAGTTCGTTTCACCCCATTATATAGGTGCATGCTGCGGAACGCTGCTCGCTATTGGTACGCCGTGGGGGGGGGGGGGGGCAGTCGCTGATTGGCTGTTGACCGGCCAATGGTTGAAGCGTAATGGAGCCCGGCGTTAGCCGACCTGTCTTAGCGGAGACCGGCAACTGATCTCCCGTTGCATATACTGGTTCGTCGCGGCCACCGTGTCCTTTAGTTTTCAGTGTATTCAGCAGTGGAAACCAGGCTTTGTTGACCCGTTCAGATTCCTCCTTACGGTTGAAGCTGTTGGTATGCTTCAGGATTTCAATGGCTTCCCTTTGTAGCCGGGCGTGGTAGGACACTGTAGTGGACAGTACTTCGGTGTTGCTGTACTGTATATCGTGGCCTGCTTGCAGCGCGTGTTCGGCGACTGACGACTTTTCCGTTTGTCCCAGCCGGCAGTGTCGGTTATGCTCCTTCAATCGGGTGGCGATGCTGCGTTTCGTAGTTCCAATATATACTTGACCGCAGCTGCACGGGATCTTGTAGACACCAGCAGTGGAGAGAGGATGGCGCTTGTCTTTAGCCGATCTCAGCATTTCCTTGATCTTCTTCGTAGGCCTATATATGGTTTTGACTCCATGGGACTCCAGTAGCCTCCCTATTCTGTCAGTTACTCTACTGATGTACGGCAGAAAGGCTTTAGCTGCCGGCCGCTCTTCATTTTCCCTGTTAGTTGGACGCCTGGGATGGAGTGCACGCTGTACGTCTTTGTGGCTGAACCCGTTGGCGCGCAGGGCCATGTCGAGGTGGTTGAGCTCTTCGTTCAAGTGCTGTGGTTCACATATTCTCCTCGCACGTTCAGCCAGCGTCTTTATGACTCCGTATTTTTGTCGCGGGTGGTGGTTGGACGACTTCTGTAGATAGCGGTCTGTATGGGTCGGCTTGCGGTACACTGTGTGTCCCAACTTTAAGTCGGCTGTCTTCATAACCAGAACATCTAGGAAAGCGAGCTTTTGTTCACTTTCTACCTCCATAGTGAACTGAATATTCGGGCTGATGCTGTCCAGATGCTGTAGGAACGGTTGTAATTGTTCCTCTCCATGGCTCCAGATTACAAAAGTGTCATCCACGTAGCGAAGCCACACCTTAGGTTTAAGTGGTGCGGTCTCTAGTGCCATTATTTCGAACTTTTCCATGAAGAAGTTTGCGATCACTGGGCTCAGAGGACTGCCCATGGCGACACCGTCGATTTGTTCATAGTAACTGTCATTCCAGAGGAAATAACTTGTGGTGAGGCAATGGCTGAACAAGTTCTTGATGTCCTCGGGAAAAATCTGAGCGATGTGGTCCAGGGCCTCCTTTACTGGTACCTTAGTGAAGAGCGAGACCACGTCGAAGCTGACAAGCAGGTCTCCGGCTTCCAACTGGATGTTTTTCAGCTTTTCTACGAAGTGGCCCGAATCTCTGATGTACGACTCTGTGCCACCGATGTGAGGTTGTAGTAAGGTGGCCAGATATTTCGAGATGTTATATGTAGGTGATCCAATGGCGCTCACAATGGGTCGTAGAGGTACGTCCTCCTTATGTATCTTGGGTAAGCCATACAGCCTAGGTGGTAGAGCTTCACTTCTGGAGGTTTCTCTCCTCTCGTTGTCTGCTAATGAAGAGGCCTTAATAAGGCTGTTGGTCTTGCGAAGAATCCGGTTGGTAGGATCTCTCGGTAGTCTGCGGTAGGTCTCAGGGTCTAACAATTCCGAGATCTTAGTGGTGTAATCACCAGTGGTCATGATGACAGTGGCGTTCCCTTTGTCCGCAGGAAGAATGATGACACTCTCGTCCAAGTTGAGAGTTCTTATGGCCTTCCTCTCTTGAACCGTGAGGTTGCTCTTCGGTGTCTGTGCCTTCCTGAGTATGCGTGAGGCTTCGTGAAGAATTTCGTCCACCTGGTCCGATGGTAAATTGCGAATACTGGCTTCAATATTCGCGACGATGTCCTTCACGGGAATCGAGGGAGGGGTAACGGCAAAGTTCCCTCATTTAGCCAGTAGAGAGGTTTCGGCTTCTGACAGGCAACGGTTGGTTAGGTTGACGATTGTCCGTGAGGTGTCCAGGGCAGGTGGGTTCTCAAGCGCGGGTCGATTCTCCAGGTATCTCTCAAATTTCCTCTTCTGCCGGTTGGTCGACTGATCGAATGTCGCAATCATGGAACAGCTGGTGACACGGTCTACTTTCTCCCTGTCCTGCGGTGACAGCGTGGCGCTGAGAAAGTAATGTAGGTGTAAAAGTGCCTGGTCGTTGGTAGCCAGGTCCCTGCGTTTGGAGCTGATACGTTCCCGAAGTAGAGAGCGCTCCGTTCGGTCGTAGATCCGGTGTGACTGGGCTGAATTCACCGGTCTCTTCATTCTCAGGAACTTGGGAATGATACCCGAGTCTCAGCATCGCAGAAGAAACGTGAGAGATGACAAGAGCTGCGCCTTCTTCTTCCGAAGTCTCTCGAAGCGACGAGATGAATTAGAAATTTCCTCCCCGTAGAGGCGATTCATGTAAGAATTGAGGCTTTCACGGCCGGCGTTACAAAGTTCATCGATGTATTCCGGGCTTAAGGGCCGTGTTCCAGGGGCTTGTGACGGTCCCGACGTTTCGCCGAAAACTGCGTCCGGCATTTTCCAGGGTTCCTCTGACTTCGACAGCAGCGAAGCACTCAGTGGAATGGAGTGGCAGTTCGTTTCACCCCATTATATAGGTGCATGCTGCGGAACGCTGCTCGCTATTGGTACGCCGTGGTGGGGTGGGGGGGGGGGGGCAGTCGCTGATTGGCTGTTGACCGACCAATGGTTGAAGCGTATTGGAGCCCGGCGTTAGCCGACCTGTCTTAGCGGAGACCGGCAACTGATCTCCCGTTGCATATACTGGTTCGTCGCGGCCACCGTGTCCTTTAGTTTTCAGTGTATTCAGCAGTGGAAACCAGGCTTTGTTGACCCGTTCAGATTCCTCCTTACGGTTGAAGCTGTTGGTATGCATCAGGACTTCAATGGCTTCCCTTTGTAGCCGGGCGTGGTAAGACACTGTAGTGGACAGTACTTCGGTGTTGCTGTACTGTATATCGTGGCCTGCTTGCAGCGCGTGTTCGGCGACTGACGACTTTTCCGTTTGTCCCAGCCAGCAGTGTCGGTTATGCTCCTTCAATCGGGTGGCGATGCTGCGTTTCGTAGTTCCAATATATACTTGACCGCAGCTGCACGGGATCTTGTAGACACCAGCAGTGGAGAGAGGATGGCGCTTGTCTTTAGCCGATCCCCGCATTTCCTTGATCTTCTTCGTAGGCCTATATATGGTTTTGACTCCATGGGACTCCAGTAGCCTCCCTATTCTGTCAGTTACTCTACTGATGTACGGCAGAAAGGCTTTAGCTGCCGGCCGCTCTTCATTTTCCCTGTTAGTTGGACGCCTGGGATGGAGTGCACGCTGTACGTCTTTGTGGCTGAACCCGTTGGCACGCAGGGCCATGTCGAGGTGGTTGAGCTCTTCGTTCAAGTGCTGTGGTTCACATATTCTCCTCGCACGTTCAGCCAGCGTCTTTATGACTCCGTATTTTTGTCGCGGGTGGTGGTTGGACGACTTCTGTAGATAGCGGTCTGTATGGATCGGCTTGCGGTACACTGTGTGTCCCAACTTTAAGTCGGCTGTCTTCATAACCAGAACATCTAGGAAAGCGAGCTGTTGTTCACTTTCTACCTCCATAGTGAACTGAATATTCGGGCTGATGCTGTCAGGATGCTGTAGGAATGGTTGTAATTGTTCCTCTCCATGGCTCCAGATTACAAAAGTGTCATCCACGTAGCGAAGCCACACCTTAGGTTTAAGTGGTGCGGTCTCTAGTGCCATTATTTCGAACTTTTCCATGAAGAAGTTCGCGATCACTGGGCTGAGAGGACTGCCCATGGCGACACCATCGATTTGTTCATAGTAACTGTCATTCCACAGGAAATAACTTGTGGTGAGGCAATGGCTGAACAAGTTTTTGATGTCCTCGGGAAAAATCTCAGCGATGCGGTCCTGGGCCTCCTTTACTGGTACCTTAGTGAAGAGCGAGACCACGTCGAAGCTGACAAGCAGGTCTCCGGCTTCCAACTGGATGTTTTTCAGCTTTTCTACGAAGTGGCCCGAATCTCTGATGTACGACTCTGTGCCACCGATGTGAGGTTGTAGTAAGGTGGCCAGATATTTCGAGATGTTATATGTAGGTGATCCAATGGCGCTCACAATGGGTCGTAGAGGTACGTCCTCCTTATGTATCTAGGGTAAGCCATACAGCCTAGGTGGTAGAGCTTCACTTCTGGAGGTTTCTCTCTTCTCGTTGTCTGCTAATGAAGAGGCCTTAATAAGGCTGTTGGTCTTGCGAAGAATCCGGTTGGTAGGATCTCTCGGTAGTCTGCGGTAGGTCTCAGGGTCTAACAATTCCGAGATCTTAGTGGTGTAATCATCAGTGGCCATGATGACAATGGCGTTCCCTTTGTCCGCAGGAAGAATGATGACATTCTCGTCCAAGTTGAGAGTCCTTATGGCCTTCCTCTCTTGAACCGTGAGGTTGCTCTTCGGTGTCTGTGCCTTCCTGAGTATGCGTGAGGCTTCGTGACGAATTTCGTCCGCCTGGTCCGATGGTAAATTGCGAATACTGGCTTCAATATTCGTGACGATGTCCTCCACGGGAATCGAGGGAGGGGTAACGGCAAAGTTCCCTCCTTTAGCCAGTAGAGAGGTTTCGGCTTCTGACAGGCAACGGTTGGTTAGGTTGACGATTGTCCGTGAGGTGTCCAGGGCAGGTGGGTTCTCAAGCGCGGGTCGATTCTCCAGGTATCTCTCAAATTTCCTCTTCTGCCGGTTGGTCGACTGATCGAATGTCGCAATCATGGAACATCTGGTGACACGGTCTACTTTCTCCCAGTCCTGCGGTGACAGCGTGGCGCTGAGAAAGTAATGTAGGTGTAAAAGTGCCTGGTCGTTGGTAACCAGGTCCCTGCGTTTGGAGCTGATACGTTCCCGAAGTAGAGAGCGCTCCGTTCGGTCGTAGATCCGGTGTGACTGGGCTGAATTCACCGGTCTCTTCATTCTCAGGAACTTGGGAATGATATCCGAGTCTCTGCATCGCAGAAGAAACGTGAGAGATGACAAGAGCTGCGCCTACTTCTTCCGAAGTCTCTCAAAGCGACGAGATGAATTAGAAATTTCCTCCCCGTAGAGGCGATTCATGTAAGAACTGAGGCTTTCACGGCCTGCGCTACAAAGTTCATCGATGTATTCCGGGCTTAAGGGCCGTGTTCCAGGGGCTTGTGACGGTCCCGACGTTTCGCCGAAAACTGCGTCCGGCATTTTCCAGGGTTCCTCTGACTTCGACAGCAGCGAAGCACTCAGTGGAATGGAGTGGCAGTTCGTTTCACCCCATTATATAGGTGCATGCTGCGGAACGCTGCTCGCTATTGGTACGCCGTGGTGGTGTAAGGGGGGGGGGGCAGTCGCTGATTGGCTGTTGACCGGCCAATGGTTGAAGCGTATTGGAGCCCGGCGTTAGCCGACCTGTCTTAGCGAAGACCGGCAACTGATCTCCCGTTGCATATACTGGTTCGTCGCGGCCACCGTGTCCTTTAGTTTTCAGTGTATTCAGCAGTGGAAACCAGGCTTTGTTGACCCGTTAAGATTCCTCCTTACGGTTGAAGCTGTTGGTATGCTTCAGGATTTCAATGGCTTCCCTTTGTAGCCGGGCGTGGTAAGACACTGTAGTGGACAGTACTTCGGTGTTGCTGTACTGTATATCGTGGCCTGCTTGCAGCGCGTGTTCGGCGACTGACGACTTTTCCGTTTGTCCCAGCCGGCAGTGTCGGTTATGCTCCTTCAAGCGGGTGGCGATGCTGCGTTTCGTAGTTCCAATATATACTTGACCGCAGCTGCACGGGATCTTGTAGACACCAGCAGTGGAGAGAGGATGGCGCTTGTCTCTAGCCGATCTCAGCATTTCCTTGATCTTCTTCGTAGGCCTATATATGGTTTTGACTCCATGGGACTCCAGTAGCCTCCCTATTCTGTCAGTTACTCTACTGATGTACGGCAGAAAGGCTTTAGCGTCCGGCCGCTCTTCATTTTCCCTGTTAGTTGGATGCCTGGGATGGAGTGCACGCTGTACGTCTTTGTGGCTGAACCCGTTGGCGCGCAGGGCCATGTTGAGGTGGTTGAGCTCTTCGTTCAAGTGCTGTGGTTCACATATTCTCCTCGCACGTTCAGCCAGCGTCTTTATGACTCCGTATTTTTGTCGCGGGTGGTGGTTGGACGACTTCTGTAGATAGCGGTCTGTATGGGTCGGCTTGCGGTACACTGTGTGTCCTAACTTTAAGTCGGCTGTCTTCATAACCAGAACATCTAGGAAAGCGAGCTGTTGTTCACTTTCTACCTCCATAGTGAACTGAATATTCGGGCTGATGCTGTCAGGATGCTGTAGGAACGGTTGTAATTGTTCCTCTCCATGGCTCCATATTACAAAAGTGTCATCCACGTAGCGATGCCACACCTTAGGTTTAAGTGGTGCGGTCTCTAGTGCCAATATTTCGAACTTTTCCATGAAGAAGTTCGCGATCACCGGGCTCAGAGGACTGCCCATGGCGACACCGTCGATTTGTTCATAGTAACTGTCATTCCACAGTAAATAACTTGTGGTGAGGCAATGGCTGAACAAGTTCTTGATGTCCTCGGGAAAAATCTGAGCGATGTGGTCCATGGCCTCCTTTACTGGTACCTTAGTGAAGAGCGAGACCACGTCGAAGCTGACAAGCAGGTCTCCGGCTTCCAACTGGATGTTTTTCAGCTTTTCTACGAAGTGGCCCGAATCTCTGATGTACGACTCTGTGCCACCGATGTGAGGTTGTAGTAAGGTGGCCAGATATTTCGAGATGTTATATGTAGGTAATCCAATGGCGCTCACAATGGGTCGTAGAGGTACGTCCTCCTTATGTATCTTGGGTAAGCCATACAGCCTAGGTGGTAGAGCTTCACTTCTGGAGGTTTCTCTCCTCTCGTTGTCTGCTAATGAATAGGCCTTAATAAGGCTGTTGGTCTTGCGAAGAATCCGGTTGGTAGGATCTCTCGGTAGTCTGCGGTAGGTCTCAGGGTCTAACAATTCCGAGATCTTAGTGGTGTAATCATCAGTGGCCATGATGACAATGGCGTTCCCTTTGTCCGCAGGAAGAATGATGACATTCTCGTCCAAGTTGAGAGTCCTTATGGCCTTCCTCTCTTGAACCGTGAGGTTGCTCTTCGGTGTCTGTGCCTTCCTGAGTATGCGTGAGGCTTCGTGACGAATTTCGTCCGCCTGGTCCGATGGTAAATTGCGAATACTGGCTTCAATATTCGCGACGATGTCCTCCACGGGAATCTAGGGATGGGTAACGGCAAAGTTCCCTCCTTTAGCCAGTAGAGAGGTTTCGGCTTCTGACAGGCAACGGTTGGTTAGGTTGACGATTGTCCGTGAGGTGTCCAGGGAAGGTGGGTTCTCAAGCGCGGGTCGATTCTCCAGGTATCTCTCAAATTTCCTCTTCTGCCGGTTGGTCGACTGATCGAATGTCGCAATCATGGAACAGCTGGTGACACGGTCTACTTTCTCCCTGTCCTGCGGTGACAGCGTGGCGCTGAGAAAGTAATGTAGGTGTAAAAGTGCCTGGTCGTTGGTAGCCAGGTCCCTGCGCTTGGAGCTGATACGTTCCCGAAGTAGAGAGCGCTCCGTTCGGTCGTAGATCCGGTGTGACTGGGCTGAATTCACCGGTCTCTTCATTCTCAGGAACTTGGGAATGATACCCGAGTCTCTGCATCGCAGAAGAAACGTGAGAGATGACAAGAGCTGCGCCTACTTCTTCCGAAGTCTCTCAAAGCGACGAGATGAATTAGAAATTTCCTCCCCGTAGAGGCGATTCATGTAAGAACTGAGGCTTTCACGGCCGGCGTTACAAAGTTCATCGATGTATTCCGGGCTTAAGGGCCGTGTTCCAGGGGCTTGTGACGGTCCCGACGTTTCGCCGAAAACTGCGTCCGGCATTTTCCAGGGTTCCTCTGACTTCGACAGCAGCGAAGCACTCAGTGGAATGGAGTGGCAGTTCGTTACACCCCATTATATCGGTGCATGCTGCGGAACGCTGCTCGCTATTGGTACGCCGTGGTGGTGTAAGGGGGGGGGGCAGTCGCTGATTGGCTGTTGACCGGCCAATGGTTGAAGCGTATTGGAGCCCGGCGTTAGCCGACCTGTCTTAGCGGAGACCGGCAACTGATCTCTCGTTGCATATACTGGTTCGTCGCGGCCACCGTGTCCTTTAGTTTTCAGTGTATTCAGCAGTGGAAACCAGGCTTTGTTGACCCGTTCAGATTCCTCCTTACGGTTGAAGCTGTTGGTATGCTTCAGGATTTCAATGGCTTCCCTTTGTAGCCGGGCGTGGTAAGACACTGTAGTGGACAGTACTTCGGTGTTGCTGTACTGTATATCGTGGCCTGCTTGCAGCGCGTGTTCGGCGACTGACGACTTTTCCGTTTGTCCCAGCCGGCAGTGTCGGTTATGCTCCTTCAATCGGGTGGCGATGCTGCGTTTCGTAGTTCCAATATATACTTGACCGCAGCTGCACGGGATCTTGTAGACACCAGCAGTGGAGAGAGGATGGCGCTTGTCTTTAGCCGATCCCCGCATTTCCTTGATCTTCTTCGTAGGCCTATATATGGTTTTGACTCCATGGGACTCCAGTAGCCTCCCTATTCTGTCAGTTACTCTACTGATGTACGGCAGAAAGGCTTTAGCTGCCGGCCGCTCTTCATTTTCCCTGTTAGTTGGACGCCTGGGATGGAGTGCACGCTGTACGTCTTTGTGGCTGAACCCGTTGGCACGCAGGGCCATGTCGAGGTGGTTGAGCTCTTCGTTCAAGTGCTGTGGTTCACATATTCTCCTCGCACGTTCAGCCAGCGTCTTTATGACTCCGTATTTTTGTCGCGGGTGGTGGTTGGACGACTTCTGTAGATAGCGGTCTGTATGGATCGGCTTGCGGTACACTGTGTGTCCCAACTTTAAGTCGGCTGTCTTCATAACCAGAACATCTAGGAAAGCGAGCTGTTGTTCACTTTCTACCTCCATAGTGAACTGAATATTCGGGCTGATGCTGTCAGGATGCTGTAGGAATGGTTGTAATTGTTCCTCTCCATGGCTCCAGATTACAAAAGTGTCATCCACGTAGCGAAGCCACACCTTAGGTTTAAGTGGTGCGGCCTCTAGTGCCATTATTTCGAACTTTTCCATGAAGAAGTTCGCGATCACTGGGCTGAGAGGACTGCCCATGGCGACACCATCGATTTGTTCATAGTAACTGTCATTCCACAGGAAATAACTTGTGGTGAGGCAATGGCTGAACAAGTTTTTGATGTCCTCGGGAAAAATCTCAGCGATGCGGTCCTGGGCCTCCTTTACTGGTACCTTAGTGAAGAGCGAGACCACGTCGAAGCTGACAAGCAGGTCTCCGGCTTCCAACTGGATGTTTTTCAGCTTTTCTACGAAGTGGCCCGAATCTCTGATGTACGACTCTGTGCCACCGATGTGAGGTTGTAGTAAGGTGGCCAGATATTTCGAGATGTTATATGTAGGTGATCCAATGGCGCTCACAATGGGTCGTAGAGGTACGTCCTCCTTATGTATCTAGGGTAAGCCATACAGCCTAGGTGGTAGAGCTTCACTTCTGGAGGTTTCTCTCCTCTCGTTGTCTGCTAATGAAGAGGCCTTAATAAGGCTGTTGGTCTTGCGAAGAATCCGGTTGGTAGGATCTCTCGGTAGTCTGCGGTAGGTCTCAGGGTCTAACAATTCCGAGATCTTAGTGGTGTAATCATCAGTGGCCATGATGACAATGGCGTTCCCTTTGTCCGCAGGAAGAATGATGACATTCTCGTCCAAGTTGAGAGTCCTTATGGCCTTCCTCTCTTGAACCGTGAGGTTGCTCTTCGGTGTCTGTGCCTTCCTGAGTATGCGTGAGGCTTCGTGACGAATTTCGTCCGCCTGGTCCGATGGTAAATTGCGAATACTGGCTTCAATATTCGTGACGATGTCCTCCACGGGAATCGAGGGAGGGGTAACGGCAAAGATCCCTCCTTTAGCCAGTAGAGAGGTTTCGGCTTCTGACAGGCAACGGTTGGTTAGGTTGACGATTGTCCGTGAGGTGTCCAGGGCAGGTGGGTTCTCAAGCGCGGGTCGATTCTCCAGGTATCTCTCAAATTTCCTCTTCTGCCGGTTGGTCGACTGATCGAATGTCGCAATCATGGAACATCTGGTGACACGGTCTACTTTCTCCCAGTCCTGCGGTGACAGCGTGGCGCTGAGAAAGTAATGTAGGTGTAAAAGTGCCTGGTCGTTGGTAGCCAGGTCCCTGCGTTTGGAGCTGATACGTTCCCGAAGTAGAGAGCGCTCCGTTCGGTCGTAGATCCGGTGTGACTGGGCTGAATTCACCGGTCTCTTCATTCTCAGGAACTTGGGAATGATATCCGAGTCTCTGCATCGCAGAAGAAACGTGAGAGATGACAAGAGCTGCGCCTACTTCTTCCGAAGTCTCTCAAAGCGACGAGATGAATTAGAAATTTCCTCCCCGTAGAGGCGATTCATGTAAGAACTGAGGCTTTCACGGCCTGCGCTACAAAGTTCATCGATGTATTCCGGGCTTAAGGGCCGTGTTCCAGGGGCTTGTGACGGTCCCGACGTTTCGCCGAAAACTGCGTCCGGCATTTTCCAGGGTTCCTCTGACTTCGACAGCAGCGAAGCACTCAGTGGAATGGAGTGGCAGTTCGTTTCACCCCATTATATAGGTGCATGCTGCGGAACGCTGCTCGCTATTGGTACGCCGTGGTGGTGTAAGGGGGGGGGGGCAGTCGCTGATTGGCTGTTGACCGGCCAATGGTTGAAGCGTATTGGAGCCCGGCGTTAGCCGACCTGTCTTAGCGAAGACCGGCAACTGATCTCCCGTTGCATATACTGGTTCGTCGCGGCCACCGTGTCCTTTAGTTTTCAGTGTATTCAGCAGTGGAAACCAGGCTTTGTTGACCCGTTCAGATTCCTCCTTACGGTTGAAGCTGTTGGTATGCTTCAGGATTTCAATGGCTTCCCTTTGTAGCCGGGCGTGGTAAGACACTGTAGTGGACAGTACTTCGGTGTTGCTGTACTGTATATCGTGGCCTGCTTGCAGCGCGTGTTCGGCGACTGACGACTTTTCCGTTTGTCCCAGCCGGCAGTGTCGGTTATGCTCCTTCAATCGGGTGGCGATGCTGCGTTTCGTAGTTCCAATATATACTTGACCGCAGCTGCACGGGATCTTGTAGACACCAGCAGTGGAGAGAGGATGGCGCTTGTCTTTAGCCGATCTCAGCATTTCCTTGATCTTCTTCGTAGGCCTATATATGGTTTTGACTCCATGGGACTCCAGTAGCCTCCCTATTCTGTCAGTTACTCTACTGATGTACGGCAGAAAGGCTTTAGCGTCCGGCCGCTCTTCATTTTCCCTGTTAGTTGGATGCCTGGGATGGAGTGCACGCTGTACGTCTTTGTGGCTGAACCCGTTGGCGCGCAGGGCCATGTTGAGGTGGTTGAGCTCTTCGTTCAAGTGCTGTGGTTCACATATTCTCCTCGCACGTTCAGCCAGCGTCTTTATGACTCCGTATTTTTGTCGCGGGTGGTGGTTGGACGACTTCTGTAGATAGCGGTCTGTATGGGTCGGCTTGCGGTACACTGTGTGTCCTAACTTTAAGTCGGCTGTCTTCATAACCAGAACATCTAGGAAAGCGAGCTGTTGTTCACTTTCTACCTCCATAGTGAACTGAATATTCGGGCTGATGCTGTCAGGATGCTGTAGGAACGGTTGTAATTGTTCCTCTCCATGGCTCCATATTACAAAAGTGTCATCCACGTAGCGATGCCACACCTTAGGTTTAAGTGGTGCGGTCTCTAGTGCCAATATTTCGAACTTTTCCATGAAGAAGTTCGCGATCACCGGGCTCAGAGGACTGCCCATGGCGACACCGTCGATTTGTTCATAGTAACTGTCATTCCACAGTAAATAACTTGTGGTGAGGCAATGGCTGAACAAGTTCTTGATGTCCTCGGGAAAAATCTGAGCGATGTGGTCCATGGCCTCCTTTACTGGTACCTTAGTGAAGAGCGAGACCACGTCGAAGCTGACAAGCAGGTCTCCGGCTTCCAACTGGATGTTTTTCAGCTTTTCTACGAAGTGGCCCGAATCTCTGATGTACGACTCTGTGCCACCGATGTGAGGTTGTAGTAAGGTGGCCAGATATTTCGAGATGTTATATGTAGGTAATCCAATGGCGCTCACAATGGGTCGTAGAGGTACGTCCTCCTTATGTATCTTGGGTAAGCCATACAGCCTAGGTGGTAGAGCTTCACTTCTGGAGGTTTCTCTCCTCTCGTTGTCTGCTAATGAATAGGCCTTAATAAGGCTGTTGGTCTTGCGAAGAATCCGGTTGGTAGGATCTCTCGGTAGTCTGCGGTAGGTCTCAGGGTCTAACAATTCCGAGATCTTAGTGGTGTAATCATCAGTGGCCATGATGACAATGGCGTTCCCTTTGTCCGCAGGAAGAATGATGACATTCTCGTCCAAGTTGAGAGTCCTTATGGCCTTCCTCTCTTGAACCGTGAGGTTGCTCTTCGGTGTCTGTGCCTTCCTGAGTATGCGTGAGGCTTCGTGACGAATTTCGTCCGCCTGGTCCGATGGTAAATTGCGAATACTGGCTTCAATATTCGCGACGATGTCCTCCACGGGAATCTAGGGATGGGTAACGGCAAAGTTCCCTCCTTTAGCCAGTAGAGAGGTTTCGGCTTCTGACAGGCAACGGTTGGTTAGGTTGACGATTGTCCGTGAGGTGTCCAGGGAAGGTGGGTTCTCAAGCGCGGGTCGATTCTCCAGGTATCTCTCAAATTTCCTCTTCTGCCGGTTGGTCGACTGATCGAATGTCGCAATCATGGAACAGCTGGTGACACGGTCTACTTTCTCCCTGTCCTGCGGTGACAGCGTGGCGCTGAGAAAGTAATGTAGGTGTAAAAGTGCCTGGTCGTTGGTAGCCAGGTCCCTGCGCTTGGAGCTGATACGTTCCCGAAGTAGAGAGCGCTCCGTTCGGTCGTAGATCCGGTGTGACTGGGCTGAATTCACCGGTCTCTTCATTCTCAGGAACTTGGGAATGATACCCGAGTCTCTGCATCGCAGAAGAAACGTGAGAGATGACAAGAGCTGCGCCTACTTCTTCCGAAGTCTCTCAAAGCGACGAGATGAATTAGAAATTTCCTCCCCGTAGAGGCGATTCATGTAAGAACTGAGGCTTTCACTGCCGGCGTTACAAAGTTCATCGATGTATTCCGGGCTTAAGGGCCGTGTTCCAGGGGCTTGTGACGGTCCCGACGTTTCGCCGAAAACTGCGTCCGGCATTTTCCAGGGTTCCTCTGACTTCGACAGCAGCGAAGCACTCAGTGGAATGGAGTGGCAGTTCGTTACACCCCATTATATAGGTGCATGCTGCGGAACGCTGCTCGCTATTGGTACGCCGTGGTGGTGTAAGGGGGGGGGGCAGTCGCTGATTGGCTGTTGACCGGCCAATGGTTGAAGCGTATTGGAGCCCGGCGTTAGCCGACCTGTCTTAGCGGAGACCGGCAACTGATCTCTCGTTGCATATACTGGTTCGTCGCGGCCACCGTGTCCTTTAGTTTTCAGTGTATTCAGCAGTGGAAACCAGGCTTTGTTGACCCGTTCAGATTCCTCCTTACGGTTGAAGCTGTTGGTATGCTTCAGGATTTCAATGGCTTCCCTTTGTAGCCGGGCGTGGTAAGACACTGTAGTGGACAGTACTTCGGTGTTGCTGTACTGTATATCGTGGCCTGCTTGCAGCGCGTGTTCGGCGACTGACGACTTTTCCGTTTGTCCCAGCCGGCAGTGTCGGTTATGCTCCTTCAATCGGGTGGCGATGCTGCGTTTCGTAGTTCCAATATATACTTGACCGCAGCTGCACGGGATCTTGTAGACACCAGCAGTGGAGAGAGGATGGCGCTTGTCTTTAGCCGATCTCAGCATTTCCTTGATCTTCTTCGTAGGCCTATATATGGTTTTGACTCCATGGGACTCCAGTAGCCTCCCTATTCTGTCAGTTACTCTACTGATGTACGGCAGAAAGGCTTTAGCGTCCGGCCGCTCTTCATTTTCCCTGTTAGTTGGATGCCTGGGATGGAGTGCACGCTGTACGTCTTTGTGGCTGAACCCGTTGGCGCGCAGGGCCATGTTGAGGTGGTTGGGCTCTTCGTTCAAGTGCCGTGGTTCACATATTCTCCTCGCACGTTCAGCCAGCGTCTTTATGACTCCGTATTTTTGTCGCGGGTTGTGGTTGGACGACTTCTGTAGATAGCGTTCTGTATGGGTCGGCTTGCGGTACACTGTGTGTCCTAACTTTAAGTCGGCTGTCTTCATAACCAGAACATCTAGGAAAGCGAGCTGTTGTTCACTTTCTACCTCCATAGTGAACTGAATATTCGGGCTGATGCTGTCAGGATGCTGTAGGAACGGTTGTAATTGTTCCTCTCCGTGGCTCCATATTACAAAAGTGTCATCCACGTAGCGAAGCCACACCTTAGGTTTAAGTGGTGCGGTCTCTAGTGCCATTATTTCGAACTTTTCCATGAAGAAGTTCGCGATCACCGGGCTCAGAGGACTGCCCATGGCGACACCGTCGATTTGTTCATAGTAACTGTCATTCCACAGTAAATAACTTGTGGTGAGGCAATGGCTGAACAAGTTCTTGATGTCCTCGGGAAAAATCTGAGCGATGTGGTCCATGGCCTCCTTTACTGGTACCTTAGTGAAGAGCGAGACCACGTCGAAGCTGACAAGCAGGTCTCCGGCTTCCAACTGGATGTTTTTCAGCTTTTCTACGAAGTGGCCCGAATCTCTGATGTACGACTCTGTGCCACCGATGTGAGGTTGTAGTAAGGTGGCCAGATATTTCGAGATGTTATATGTAGGTGATCCAATGGCGCTCACAATGGGTCGTAGAGGTACGTCCACCTTATGTATCTTGGGTAAGCCATACAGCCTAGGTGGTAGAGCTTCTCTTCTGGAGGTTTCTCTCCTCTCGTTGTCTGCTAATGAAGAGGCCTTAATAAGGCTGTTGGTCTTGCGAAGAATCCGGTTGGTAGGATCTCTCGGTAGTCTGCGGTAGGTCTCAGGGTCTAACAATTCCGAGATCTTAGTGGTGTAATCATCAGTGGCCATGATGACAATGGCGTTCCCTTTGTCCGCAGGAAGAATGATGACATTCTCGTCCAAGTTGAGAGTCCTTATGGCCTTCCTCTCTTGAACCGTGAGGTTGCTCTTCGGTGTCTGTGCCTTCCTGAGTATGCGTGAGGCTTCGTGACGAATTTCGTCCGCCTGGTCCGATGGTAAATTGCGAATACTGGCTTCAATATTCGCGACGATGTCCTCCACGGGAATCGAGGGAGGGGTAACGGCAAAGTTCCCTCCTTTAGCCAGTAGAGAGGTTTCGGCTTCTGACAGGCAACGGTTGGTTAGGTTGACGATTGTCCGTGAGGTGTCCAGGGCAGGTGGGTTCTCAAGCGCGGGTCGATTCTCCAGGTATCTCTCAAATTTCCTCTTCTGCCGGTTGGTCGACTGATCGAATGTCGCAATCATGGAACAGCAGGTGACACGGTCTATTTTCTCCCTGTCCTGCGGTGACAGCGTGGCGCTGAGAAAGTAATGTAGGTGTAAAAGTGCCTGGTCGTTGGTAGCCAGGTCCCTGCGTTTGGAGCTGATACGTTCCCGAAGTAGAGAGCGCTCCGTTCGGTCGTAGATCCGGTGTGACTGGGCTGAATTCACCGGTCTCTTCATTCTCAGGAACTTGGGAATGATACCCGAGTCTCTGCATCGCAGAAGAAACGTGAGAGATGACAAGAGCTGCGCCTACTTCTTCCGAAGTCTCTCAAAGCGACGAGATGAATTAGAAATTTCCTCCCCGTAGAGGCGATTCATGTAAGAACTGAGGCTTCACGGCCGGCGTTACAAAGTTCATCGATGTATTCCGGGCTTAAGGGCCGTGTTCCAGGGGCTTGTGACGGTCCCGACGTTTCGCCGAAAACTGCGTCCGGCATTTTCCAGGGTTCCTCTGACTTCGACAGCAGCGAAGCACTCAGTGGAATGGAGTGGCAGTTCGTTTCACCCCATTATATAGGTGCATGCAGCGGAACGCTGCTCGCTATTGGTACGCCGTGGTGGTGTAAGGGGGGGGGGGGGGGCAGTCGCTGATTGGCTGTTGACCGGCCAATGGTTGAAGCGTATTGGAGCCCGGCGTTAGCCGACCTGTCTTAGCGGAGACCGGCAACTGATCTCCCGTTGCATATACTGGTTCGTCGCGGCCACCGTGTCCTTTAGTTTTCAGTGTATTCAGCAGTGGAAACCAGGCTTTGTTGACCCGTTCAGATTCCTCCTTACGGTTGAAGCTGTTGGTATGCTTCAGGATTTCAATGGCTTCCCTTTGTAGCCGGGCGTGGTAAGACACTGTAGTGGACAGTACTTCGGTGTTGCTGTACTGTATATCGTGGCCTGCTTGCAGCGCGTGTTCGGCGACTGACGACTTTTCCGTTTGTCCCAGCCGGCAGTGTCGGTTATGCTCCTTCAATCGGGTGGCGATGCTGCGTTTCGTAGTTCCAATATATACTTGACCGCAGCTGCACGGGATCTTGTAGACACCAGCAGTGGAGAGAGGATGGCGCTTGTCTTTAGCCGATCTCAGCATTTCCTTGATCTTCTTCGTAGGCCTATATATGGTTTTGACTCCATGGGACTCCAGTAGCCTCCCTATTCTGTCAGTTACTCTACTGATGTACGGCAGAAAGGCTTTAGCGTCCGGCCGCTCTTCATTTTCCCTGTTAGCTGGATGCCTGGGATGGAGTGCACGCTGTACGTCTTTGTGGCTGAACCCGTTGGCGCGCAGGGCCATGTTGAGGTGGTTGGGCTCTTCGTTCAAGTGCCGTGGTTCACATATTCTCCTCGCACGTTCAGCCAGCGTCTTTATGACTCCGTATTTTTGTCGCGGGTGGTGGTTGGACGACTTCTGTAGATAGCGGTCTGTATGGGTCGGCTTGCGGTACACTGTGTGTCCTAACTTTAAGTCGGCTGTCTTCATAACCAGAACATCTAGGAAAGCGAGCTGTTGTTCACTTTCTACCTCCATAGTGAACTGAATATTCGGGCTGATGCTGTCAGGATGCTGTAGGAACGGTTGTAATTGTTCCTCTCCATGGCTCCATATTACAAAAGTGTCATCCACATAGCGAAGCCACACCTTAGGTTTAAGTGGTGCGGTCTCTAGTGCCATTATTTCGAACTTTTCCATGAAGAAGTTCGCGATCACCGGGCTCAGAGGACTGCCCATGGCGACACCGTCGATTTGTTCATAGTAACTATCATTCCACAGTAAATAACTTGTGGTGAGGCAATGGCTGAACAAGTTCTTGATGTCCTCGGGAAAAATCTGAGCGATGTGGTCCATGGCCTCCTTTACTGGTACCTTAGTGAAGAGCGAGACCACGTCGAAGCTGACAAGCAGGTCTCCGGCTTCCAACTGGATGTTTTTCAGCTTTTCTACGAAGTGGCCCGAATCTCTGATGTACGACTCTGTGCCACCGATGTGAGGTTGTAGTAAGGTGGCCAGATATTTCGAGATGTTATATGTAGGTGATCCAATGGCGCTCACAATGGGTCGTAGAGGTACGTCCTCCTTATGTATCTTGGGTAAGCCATACAGCCTAGGTGGTAGAGCTTCACTTCTGGAGGTTTCTCTCCTCTCGTTGTCTGCTAATGAAGAGGCCTTAATAAGGCTGTTGGTCTTGCGAAGAATCCGGTTGGTAGGATCTCTCGGTAGTCTGCGGTAGGTCTCAGGGTCTAACAATTCCGAGATCTTAGTGGTGTAATCATCAGTGGCCATGATGACAATGGCGTTCCCTTTGTCCGCAGGAAGAATGATGACATTCTCGTCCAAGTTGAGAGTCCTTATGGCCTTCCTCTCTTGAACCGTGAGGTTGCTCTTCGGTGTCTGTGCCTTCCTGAGTATGCGTGAGGCTTCGTGACGAATTTCGTCCGCCTGGTCCGATGGTAAATTGCGAATACTGGCTTCAATATTCGCGACGATGTCCTCCACGGGAATCGAGGGAGGGGTAACGGCAAAGTTCCCTCCTTTAGCCAGTAGAGAGGTTTCGGCTTCTGACAGGCAACGGTTGGTTAGGTTGACGATTGTCCGTGAGGTGTCCAGGGCAGGTGGGTTCTCAAGCGCGGGTCGATTCTCCAGGTATCTCTCAAATTTCCTCTTCTGCCGGTTGGTCGACTGATCGAATGTCGCAATCATGGAACAGCTGGTGACACGGTCTACTTTCTCCCTGTCCTGCGGTGACAGCGTGGCGCTGAGAAAGTAATGTAGGTGTAAAAGTGCCTGGTCGTTGGTAGCCAGGTCCCTGCGTTTGGAGCTGATACGATCCCGAAGTAGAGAGCGCTCCGTTCGGTCGTAGATCCGGTGTGACTGGGCTGAATTCACCGGTCTCTTCATTCTCAGGAACTTGGGAATGATACCCGAGTCTCTGCATCGCAGAAGAAACGTGAGAGATGACAAGAGCTGCGCCTACTTCTTCCGAAGTCTCTCAAAGCGACGAGATGAATTAGAAATTTCCTCCCCGTAGAGGCGATTCATGTAAGAACTGAGGCTTTCACGGCCGGCGTTACAAAGTTCATCGATGTATTCCGGGCTTAAGGGCCGTGTTCCAGGGGCTTGTGACGGTCCCGACGTTTCGCCGAAAACTGCGTCCGGCATTTTCCAGGGTTCCTCTGACTTCGACAGCAGCGAAGCACTCAGTGGAATGGAGTGGCAGTTCGTTTCACCCCATTATATAGGTGCATGCTGCGGAACGCTGCTCGCTATTGGTACGCCGTGGTGGGGAGTCGCTGATTGGCTGTTGACCGGCCAATGGTTGAAGCGTATTGGAGCCCGGCGTTAGCCGACCTGTCTTAGCGGAGACCGGCAACTGATCTCTCGTTGCATATACTGGTTCGTCGCGGCCACCGTGTCCTTTAGTTTTCAGTGTATTCAGCAGTGGAAACCAGGCTTTGTTGACCCGTTCAGATTCCTCCTTACGGTTGAAGCTGTTGGTATGCTTCAGGATTTCAATGGCTTCCCTTTGTAGCCGGGCGTGGTAAGACACTGTAGTGGACAGTACTTCGGTGTTGCTGTACTGTATATCGTGGCCTGCTTGCAGCGCGTGTTCGGCGACTGACGACTTTTCCGTTTGTCCCAGCCGGCAGTGTCGGTTATGCTCCTTCAATCGGGTGGCGATGCTGCGTTTCGTAGTTCCAATATATACTTGACCGCAGCTGCACGGGATCTTGTAGACACCAGCAGTGGAGAGAGGATGGCGCTTGTCTTTAGCCGATCTCAGCATTTCCTTGATCTTCTTCGTAGGCCTATATATGGTTTTGACTCCATGGGACTCCAGTAGCCTCCCTATTCTGTCAGTTACTCTACTGATGTACGGCAGAAAGGCTTTAGCGTCCGGCCGCTCTTCATTTTCCCTGTTAGTTGGATGCCTGGGATGGAGTGCACGCTGTACGTCTTTGTGGCTGAACCCGTTGGCGCGCAGGGCCATGTTGAGGTGGTTGGGCTCTTCGTTCAAGTGCCGTGGTTCACATATTCTCCTCGCACGTTCAGCCAGCGTCTTTATGACTCCGTATTTTTGTCGCGGGTGGTGGTTGGACGACTTCTGTAGATAGCGGTCTGTATGGGTCGGCTTGCGGTACACTGTGTGTCCCAACTTTAAGTCGGCTGTCTTCATAACCAGAACATCTAGGAAAGCGAGCTGTTGTTCACTTTCTACCTCCATAGTGAACTGAATATTCGGGCTGATGCTGTCAGGATGCTGTAGGAACGGTTGTAATTGTTCCTCTCCATGGCTCCATATTACAAAAGTGTCATCCACGTAGCGAAGCCACACCTTAGGTTTAAGTGGTGCGGTCTCTAGTGCCATTATTTCGAACTTTTCCATGAAGAAGTTCGCGATCACCGGGCTCAGAGGACTGCCCATGGCGACACCGTCGATTTGTTCATAGTAACTGTCATTCCACAGTAAATAACTTGTGGTGAGGCAATGGCTGAACAAGTTCTTGATGTCCTCGGGAAAAATCTGAGCGATGTGGTCCAGGGCCTCCTTTACTGGTACCTTAGTGAAGAGCGAGACCACGTCGAAGCTGACAAGCAGGTCTCCGGCTTCCAACTGGATGTTTTTCAGCTTTTCTACGAAGTGGCCCGAATCTCTGATGTACGACTCTGTGCCACCGATGTGAGGTTGTAGTAAGGTGGCCAGATATTTCGAGATGTTATATGTAGGTGATCCAATGGCGCTCACAATGGGTCGTAGAGGTACGTCCTCCTTATGTATCTTGGGTAAGCCATACAGCCTAGGTGGTAGAGCTTCACTTCTGGAGGTTTCTCTCCTCTCGTTGTCTGCTAATGAAGAGGCCTTAATAAGGCTGTTGGTCTTACGAAGAATCCGGTTGGTAGGATCTCTCGGTAGTCTGCGGTAGGTCTCAGGGTCTAACAATTCCGAGATCTTAGTGGTGTAATCACCAGTGGCCATGATGACAGTGACGTTCCCTTTGTCCGCAGGAAGAATGATGACACTCTCGTCCAAGTTGAGAGTTCTTATGGCCTTCCTCTCTTGAACCGTGAGGTTGCTCTTCGGTGTCTGTGCCTTCCTGAGTATGCGTGAGGCTTCGTGACGAATTTCGTCCGCCTGGTCCGATGGTAAATTGCGAATACTGGCTTCAATATTCGCGACGATGTCCTTCACGGGAATCGAGGGAGGGGTAACGGCAAAGTTCCCTCCTTTAGCCAGTAGAGAGGTTTCGGCTTCTGACAGGCAACGGTTGGTTAGGTTGACGATTGTCCGTGAGGTGTCCAGGGCAGGTGGGTTCTCAAGCGCGGGTCTATTCTCCAGGTATCTCTCAAATTTCCTCTTCTGCCGGTTGGTCGACTGATCGAATGTCGCAATCATGGAACAGCTGGTGACACGGTCTACTTTCTCCCAGTCCTGCGGTGACAGCGTGGCGCTGAGAAAGTAATGTAGGTGTAAAAGTGCCTGGTCGTTGGTAGCCAGGTCCCTGCGTGTGGAGCTGATACGTTTCCGAAGTAGAGAGCGCTCCGTTCGTTCGTAGATCCGGTGTGGCTGGGCTGAATTCACCGGTCTCTTCATTCTCAGGAACTTAGGAATGATACCCGAGT
The DNA here is from genome assembly GCA_946902985.2 of Meconema thalassinum. Taxonomy (NCBI): domain Eukaryota; kingdom Metazoa; phylum Arthropoda; class Insecta; order Orthoptera; family Tettigoniidae; genus Meconema; species Meconema thalassinum. Next base: position 128,311,108 of record OX336388.2, read on the forward strand.
CTCTGCATCGCAGAAGAAACGTGAGAGATGACAGGAGCTGCGCCTTCTTCTTCCGAAGTCTCTCGAAGCGACGAGATGAATTAGAAATTTCCTCCCCGTAGAGGCGATTCATGTAAGAATTGAGGCTTTCACGGCCGGCGTTACAAAGTTCATCGATGTATTCCGGGCTTAAGGGCCGTGTTCCAGGGGCTTGTGACGGTCCCCACGTTTCGCCGAAAACTGCGTTCGGCATTTTCCAGGGTTCCTCTGACTTCGACAGCAGCGAAGCACTCAGTGGAATGGAGTGGCAGTTCGTTTCACCCCATTATATAGGTGCATGCTGCGGAACGCTGCTCGCTATTGGTACTCCGTGGTGGGGGGGCAGTCGCTGATTGGCTGTTGACCGGCCAATGGTTGAAGCGTATTGAAGCCCGGCGTTAGCCGACCTGTCTTAGCGGAGACCGGCAACTGATCTCCCGTTGCATATACTGGTTCGTCGCGGTCACCGTGTCCTTTAGTTTTCAGTGTATTCAGCAGTGGAAACCAGGCTTTGTTGACCCGTTCAGATTCCTCCTTACGGTTGAAGCTGTTGGTATGCTTCAGGATTTCAATGGCTTCCCTTTGTAGCCGGGCGTGGTAGGACACTGTAGTGGACAGTGCTTCGGTGTTGCTGTACTGTATATCGTGGCCTGCTTGCAGCGCGTGTTCGGCGACTGACGACTTTTCCGTTTGTCCCAGCCGGCAGTGTCGGTTATGCTCCTTCAATCGGGTGGCGATGCTGCGTTTCGTAGTTCCAATATATACTTGACCGCAGCTGCACGGGATCTTGTAGACACCAGCAGTGGAGAGAGGATGGCGCTTGTCTTTAGCCGATCTCAGCATTTCCTTGAGAGATACCTGGAGAATCGACCCGCGCTTGAGAACCCACCTGCCCTGGACACCTCACGGACAATCGTCAACCTAACCAACCATTGCCTGTCAGAAGCCGAAACCTCTCTACTGGCTAAAGGAGGGAACGTTGCCGTTACCCCTCCCTCGATTCCCGTGGAGGACATCGTCGCGAATATTGAAGCCAGTATTCGCAATTTACCATCGGACCTGGCGGACGAAATTCGTCACGAAGCCTCACGCATACTCAGGAAGGCACAGACACCGAAGAGCGACCTCACGGTTCAAGAGAGGAAGGCCATAAGGACTCGCAACTTGGACGAGAGTGTCATCATTCTTCCTGCGGACAAAGGGAACGCCACTGTCATCATGGCCACTTATGATTACACCACTAAGATCTCGGAATTGTTAGACCCTGAGACCTACCGCAGACTACCGAGAGATCCTACCAACCGGATTCTTCGCAAGACCAACAGCCTTATTAAGGCCTCTTCATTAGCAGACAACGAGAAGAGAGAAACCTCCAGAAGTGAAGCTCTACCACCTAGGCTGTATGGCTTACCCAAGATACATAAGGAGGACGTACCTCTACGACCCATTGTGAGCGCCATTGGATCACCTACATATAACATCTCGAAATATCTGGCCACCTTACTACAACCTCACATCGGTGGCACAGAGTCGTACATCAGAGATTCGGGCCACTTCGTAGAAAAGCTGAAAAACATCCAGTTGGAAGCCGGAGACCTGCTTGTCAGCTTCGACGTGGTCTCGCTCTTCACTAAGGTACCAGTAAAGGAGGCCCTGGACCACATCGCTCAGATTTTTCCCGAGGACATCAAGAACTTGTTCAGCCATTGCCTCACCACAAGTTATTTCCTCTGGAATGACAGTTACTATGAACAAATCGACGGTGTCGCCATGGGCAGTCCTCTGAGCCCGGTGATCGCGAACTTCTTCATGGAAAAGTTCGAAATAATGGCACTAGAGACCGCACCACTTAAACCTAAGGTGTGGCTTCGCTACGTGGATGACACTTTTGTAATATGGAGCCATGGAGAGGAACAATTACAACCGTTCCTACAGCATCTGAACAGCATCAGCCCGAATATTCAGTTCACTATGGAGGTAGAAAGTGAACAACAGCTCGCTTTCCTAGATGTTCTGGTTATGAAGACAGCCGACTTAAAGTTGGGACACACAGTGTACCGCAAGCCGACCCATACAGACCGCTATCTACAGAAGTCGTCCAACCACCACCCGCGACAAAAAATACGGAGTCATAAAGACGCTGGCTGAACGTGCGAGGAGAATATGTGAACCACAGCACTTGAACGAAGAGCTCAACCACCTCGACATGGCCCTGCGTGCCAACGGGTTCAGCCACAAAGACGTACAGCGTGCACTCCATCCCAGGCGTCCAACTAACAGGGAAAATGAAGAGCGGCCGGCAGCTAAAGCCTTTCTGCCGTACATCAGTAGAGTAACTGACAGAATAGGGAGGCTACTGGAGTCCCATGGAGTCAAAACCATATATAGGCCTACGAAGAAGATCAAGGAAATGCTGAGATCGGCTAAAGACAAGCGCCATCCTCTCTCCACTGCTGGTGTCTACAAGATCCCGTGCAGCTGCGGTCAAGTATATATTGGAACTACGAAACGCAGCATCGCCACCCGATTGAAGGAGCATAACCGACACTGCCGGCTGGAACAAACGGAAAAGTCGTCAGTCGCCGAACACGCGCTGCAAGCAGGCCACGATATACAGTACAGCAACACCGAAGTACTGTCCACTACAGTGTCCTACCACGCCCGGCTACAAAGGGAAGCCATTGAAATCCTGAAGCATACCAACAGCTTCAACCGTAAGGAGGAATCTGAACGGGTCAACAAAGCCTGGGTTCCACTGCTGAATACACTGAAAACTAAAGGACACGGTGGCCGCGACGAACCAGTATATGCAACGGGAGATCAGTTGCCGGTCTCCGCTAAGACAGGTCGGCTAACGCCGGGCTCCAATACGCTTCAACCATTGGCCGGTCAACAGCCAATCAGCGACTCCCCACCACGGCGTACCAATAGCGAGCAGCGTTCCGCAGCATGCACCTATATAATGGGGTGAAACGAACTGCCACTCCATTCCACTGAGTGCTTCGCTGCTGTCGAAGTCAGAGGAACCCTGGAAAATGCCGGACGCAGTTTTCGGCGAAACGTCGGGACCGTCACAAGCCCCTGGAACACGGCCCTTAAGCCCGGAATACATCGATGAACTTTGTAAGTCCTAAGCTGTTTAATGTACTTTCATTCTGTTTAAAAATACAATTGTGATTTATTGGATCAAATTGACTTAATTGGCTTGTCATTTAAATAGTTCTAGGCCTAATGATATTTGGTTCTCTAGTCATGAGGGCTCTTGGTTCGATATGGGTCTGTCTTGACACTGGTACGTTTCCACAAGAATTAATGGTATTCGTCAAACGAGTTGATTTATTTTAAATTAGCCTAGTTAGTTATTTTTAACATCGACGAAGTGTCAACTATGAAAGTCAAGGAGGTTAGAAATCTAAGCTCCTTGAACACTCTAGCGCTTTCTAGTAGAGAAATGAGGAACTTTGTGTTGGCGGAAACTCCCGAGATTAATTTTGCCATTATGAACACGGCCTACCGAATTCAAATGGGTTCTTTCACATGCCAACATCGTATGACAGGCGTGTCGTACTTTTGACGCCTTTTAAAAGAAATCACTTACCACGGCCAGGATCGAACCTGCAATGTTGGGGTTAGTAGACAGACACGCTATCCACTCAAACACCGTGGTAAGCTACTTTCACAGGTGAAGCTGGCAATATAACAAAAGGATCTTCCTTTTTCAGTCTTTCGAAGCAATCCTCGCTTATGATCGAAATCATAGCCCCTGTGTCAACTAAGGCTCTACAAACTTGCTCTCCTACTTGCACCTGAATCACCGGTAGTTCAATAGGTCTTCCTTCCTCTCTCCCGCCTTCTTCATATAGGAGGTCCTCATCTGCTACGTTGAATGTTTCATTTATAGTAATTTCGTATGGAAGTGTCAAATTCTGAATTCCTACTTGCGTTTCGAAATTGGCGTTTTTTTTCCCTCGTCAGGAGTCTGTTCGTTGTTCCCCTGACGACTAGTACTGGGTCTATTTTCTCTCTCATCAATTTCCTGATTTTCCCTGTCTTCTGAACTTTTTCGTCTACTATTACTAGATTTTTCCTGCTCACTTCTGAGCCTCAGTTTTTCTCGATCACGTTCAAATTCCTCAGTCCGGTAGTTCTTGTTCTTGCTATATCCAGTGCGTGGTCTATAACTGGAATTGTATGATCTGTCACGATACTTATTCCGATCATATCCATTATTACGACGATATAAATTCCTCCGTATTTTCGTTGCCAAGGTTGTTCATTTCGTTCCGCGTATCGATCGTTCTGTCGATCGTCCCTTCGGTAATTGTTCATATTCGACCCTGGTTTAACATATTTCCTGTTCTCTGGTTTGACTTGGTCTGTTTGCTGTGTTCTGTCCATGACGATCGTATTCACGGATCTGTGTTCGTGTCGATTGTTCCTCGCGATTGTGGGTGCACCTACATAGTCCAGACGTCTCAACAGATCGTCCATGGTGGCTATGCTAGTGATTCCGGATGAAATTATGTTCCTCCTTACGTCAACGGGAAACTGTCGAGATATCGCCTCAATTAATTGTTCTTCTCTTAACGGAGGCTGAAGGAATCTCAATTTCAATAAATGACAGGGAAAATACTCGGAGTAACTGGTCGGGCCAGTACTTGAGTACTTGCTCGAATATATTTCAGAGCGAGTCGCAAATTTTAAAATCAAGAGGGAAACATGCACATTTCTGAAGGGTGAAATTAAATTTGTCGGTCATATAATTAGCAGTGAAGGCTACCCACCAAACCCAGCTAAGATTGAGGCTATTGCTAAATTCCTTCAACCAACACGGGTCAAGCATGTTCGACAGTTCCTGGGGATAACGCAATTCTTCGCGGCACATTGCCCCAAATATTCAAAAACTGTGGCCCCACTCCAGAATTGAATGCGCAAGAACAATCGATGGAATTGGACGGAGGGCTGTGCAGAATCTTTCAAGAAGGCGAAGCAAATGATGATTGATAGCATAACGTTGGAATACCCAGACTTCGCTAGAAACTTTATATTGGAGACCGACGCATCTGGCATTGGCATTGGTGCCGTCCTTTTGCAAGAGGACGATTCGCGAAGACGTCACTACATCGCCTTTCTGAGTCGCAGGTTACGGCCGCACGAAACGAACTATTTTACCACCGAGCTTGAAGCTCTTGCCATCGTTTACGCTTTAGAGCAGTGGCAGAAACAACCTTTTGGCCAGCGAATTTTAGTTCGCACGGATCACCACGCTTTGACCTTTATCATGAAATCAAGACTGGCAAGTGAGCGGATCACACGCTGGATGCTTTTCCTTCAGCGGCTCGATCTCACTATAGTTCACCGACCAGGGGAAGATAACTTCCTTGCCAACACTTTGAGTCGCAACCCTGAGCCGGTGATACATGCCATTGACGTCGAGGGAGAGTGTGAAGAATATCTGCAACGTCTTCGATACCTTCCAGAAGCTCAGTGGCGTGAAGCAGAATTGCGGAAAAAAATAAGGTTCCTTGAAAACCGCACGGACCCCAGGATGTAGACTATGCAGCTACCGCTGCAGTTGCGAGTGACCATCTGTTGTATCGGAGGACGCTTTACAAGTTTGTCGACCCGGACCACTTACAGCTTCGTGCTGTGGTCCCGAGGAGGTTCCAGAAAAACGTTGTCATGATGGTACATCTTTCCATCGGACACGGTGGCACCGACAAAACGATCGCTACGATAGGCGAATCATTCACCTGGAAAGGTCTGGGAATATCCGTAGGTGAGTGTCTTCGTGCTTGTGACGCATGTCAGTGGAACAAGTACACGTCGCACTTACTACGAGAGCCACCAAGACCGATCTTACCAACGCAACCTCGGGAGCTATACGCCCAGGACCTGTATGGCCCTATTCCCAAGGCTCGGCGCGGTAATCGATTTATCGTGGTGACAATAGACGTCTTTACGAAATTTACTATGTTGCACCCTATTCAAAAGGCCACAGCGCATCAGGTGATCCAGAGGATAAAGAGACAGGTGATTCCGGAGGCAGGGAAGCCACAATTTTTGCTTACCGACCACGGGTCCCAGTCCACGTCTGCAGAGTTTGCAAATGCGATGGATGAACTGCAGATCGGCCATGTATTGTCTTCAATTCGCCACCCCGAAAGCAACCCAGCCGAATGTGTGATGGTCACTCTGGCAAATTTCTCCAGATTATACTGCCAAGAGGAGCACTGACGTTGGAGGAAGTCCTGGGCATAATAACGAAGTGTGTGAACTCTACAGTCCACGAGAGTACCGGCCAAATACCAAGCGTGCTGCATTTCAACCAAACACCCGTCAGGTTGTGGAGTCGAGTGGTAGTCACTCCACCTAGCATCCAACCCTCATATGCTAGTCGCATCGAAGCTGCAAGGGACCACTTAAATCGTCAAGCGGCCAAACGTCTGAGGAGGACGAGGAACAAGAGGTTTATACAACCACTCGTCGAGGGAGACTTGGTTTTAATTCGTCGCCCGGGTATCTCAAATCCTGTGGAACGAGTGTACGCAAAATTTATGTCCCTTTATTATGGCCCGAACCGAGTACTTGAAGTTCGACATAATGGGAGTTATGTGATTGGTGACCTGGATACTGGAGAACGCATTGTAACCTTTAATGCAGCCAACCTCAAAAAGTATCACCAGAATGAAGAAGTATTGCAGAATCAAATAAAAATGCTGTCATCATTTTTAGCTCAGGACAGGGAGACGTGGAGGGCAGCATCAAACCAGTCAAAAAACTGAAGACTCAAACAACATCATTTTTATTTGAAACGACGAGGGGATATATGATCCCGAATAGCTCATGCTAGTGATAGCTAGTTCGAGAACTATGGAATGTATTATGTTCGAGAGTTATGAACGCATCCCAGATGCATGCCACCACATCAGATGTCCTTTTGACTTTGTTAAGAAGCTATGGATAATTACTCAACATGATTAAAGGAGTTTTCTTTAATGCGCAATCTTGAATTTATAATCCGAAGTCATACAGCATAATTAGCCACATTTTCATGGGCTTATATTTTATTTACGGTTTACAACCAAAGGTATATCGCCGCAGACATGCGAGAGGAAAGAACTTAGTTGCTAAATGACTCGGAAGTGAGAGAACTGAACACACCTACTTCCGTGAAGGAATGGCTCTAATTTGTACTCGCATGGCGAGCCCACGTCATTTTTGAAGGTCCAAGTTGACCTGGTATTAGCAACGTCGTTATCAGGAATCTGATTATGTAACACGACCATAGTATTTATTTTAGCACGAAGTGTGCTTGTGACGTGAAATAGTCCGCCGAAAATCTTTAATTTGTGATATTTTACAAAGTGTGAAGTGAACGACCACATGGTTGAAGCATGCTAAATGGCTGACCAGTGTGAAGATAAGTGATTTGTGTACCAGTGATACACGAGTGAAAATCTAGTCGAAATATTCATCAGTTCATGTGCAATATTATTGAGCCGTGTAAAGGCCAAAATTAAAACGACTACGATTAAGCTGATGCAATCAGATAAAATATCTACCACGTGCGAAGTGTTAACTTCAGTGAAGAGACACGTGCTTTGTGTACAAATCTAGCTTCTGTGATTAAGCAGACAAGGCCATTCTTTGAATATAATCTGCTATCTGTAAGGTGTAAAAGCAGTGAATTTAATACACTAGAAGTAGTGTCTACAATTCTACGATTAGATCAAGATGCCGTCATTCAACCACGTGCTGAGGCATAATTGTACTGTTCTAAAGAAGAAGATGATAATGGCTTAAATACCAAATGGAAGGAACGCCTAACATCTAAGCCAAACTACGACCATGGAAAAAGACCTGTGGATAACCATGCTTGTAGCCAAGCAGCGAAGATATCTGTGGATTACCAGGATGAAAGGAAACCCCTCAATCCTTGTGTCTGGATGAAGTAAACTGCAAATAACTGTGAGTCATGATCTTATAATCTATGTATGTATGGTGGATGGTCATGGGTGGATTAGTTTGTAACAGCCGTAACGTTATTGTCAGCCATCAAAGTAGGGATTTTCATTCTTTTTGACCACCTTATCTGGTGATTTCACGCTTCAAAATGCTTCTTTGCATTTCGTTCCTGGACAGAGAGTTAGACACCGACTTGTGTGTTTTTCACACGGTGCAATATTGTTTTTCAAAGGTAATTCCGCATCACGGAAGATGAATTTCGTCATTTGTGACGAGTGCATTATATTAATTCAGCTCCAGCTGATTATTTTTCATGTTTTCTGAAGTCCCCCTTTGGTAATTATTTTGTACGCCACTGAACGTTTATTATTTATCATTTGAGGACGAATCGTTTAGGCATGGAAGGTCTCCAGCCTACATTGTTATTGTAAATAACATTTTTTTTCAAGAGTGAGCAGTTTGCCACCAGAATTAAGATGAATTCACATCGTTGTAAATGAGTCAAAAAATGTATTTAACTTACTCATAATTCCTATTACACGATAATCGTATCTTTTCAATTATTTCTACCAGAGGTTAAGGTGTGAAACTTGTATAAATACCCATTTAAACGTGCCTAGTACGCAGTGCATATTTTACTGTGAGCTGCAGTGGTGATACACACTTTCAAAGACTTTCAACAGGAGAGAGATATCTTTCCGTTACGTTTCTTTGGTTTTCAGATGCCAAACATATCGTTCTTATTGAAATGTATTTGTCTTTAACGACATTATACCCTTTACTACATGTGTATTTTAATACAGAGTGAATGCTAGGATCACTCATGAAATCTTGATTGTAAATCTAATGTGTTTTGAATCGGTGAAAGACATTTCATTGAGAACTCACTGACACGCTGTAACGTGTAATACAGAGCGCTCGGAAGCATGACTGATGCTAGCCCAGTTCGCGCCTGTGGCATTGCCCAAGGTTACTTACGATCTCATTTGTGAGACAATTGACTAACGACTTTATTTTATTTTCTCTAGACCTTGCTAGGAATGTTCATTACGAGCCATGTTTGTTTATGCTCATGCTATTAACCTTGATCAAGTATCGATTTTTATAAAGATTGTTTCAGTACAGGGGTACTAATAAGTAATGCTTAATATTTGAAATATACTCGCAGGTATTTTTGAGCGAGCCCAATGTATTATTGTCATGATTCATATTGATTTGAGTAACCATTTGATAAGTTTGACAGCTAAGGCCATTGTTTATTCTCACTTGAAAGTGGATGATTCTTTTCCGTGTTTTTGATACACGAAGTTGGGTTGGTTACCATGTTTATTATAGTGTAGGCCGGCAAATCTATGTTACAGAACAAGTTTGTCCGAGGAGGAAAGGTAACGGTCTCTTCTGAGCACCGATTTTGTTATTGTTAACGTGAGAGCCACGTGATCTTTGATGAGGTGTACCACGAGATGGAAGCACGGTCATGCGAAGCCTTGCATTTGGTCAACTATCTTAATAATAAATGGACTCATAAATCTACGAAATTACACTTAGGACTAAATCATGAACATCAATTTATTTCCTAAATCTACGATGCTAATACTACAGTTAATTCTTAATCGTTGTTAAATCTTGATCATGTTTTTTTAGTCGAGCGGACCAATGCATTGAGCTTAGTTTGTTCTTACTAGTAAGCCTAGTAGCTGACACTGATAGAGTTTTTGACAGAGATCGCACGCGAACCAAAAGTTCAGAACTTGTGGGCCGCGACTCGATCAGGAGAATGCTGTTTTTGAGCAGTTTGGATTCTCATGTTCAAATACACTGATAGATGACGGTGGATAACAAACAGTTGTTCATCTGACTATAGGCAGGAATAACAAGATGATTATTTGTGTGTTCAATTTATTTATTCATTGACATGTTATTCCACTGTTACCCTACTGTTTCTGTAATGTAATATCTTTGTTGTTGTATATAATTGTAACATTGTACTGTAATGATGACTGACAATCATTAGATTTTGTTTAGTTTGTTTATCACGGACGTCAAACGCCGTTGATCACTTTAAAGCAGGTTTAGTTCGAATTCATTAAATCGTAAATATAAATATGGGATGGTACCAGTCATTTAACTTTTCTGTCATGTTGGACATGTTTTGCTGACTTGATGTCTTCTTCTGAGAAGCATCATTTATTCTTGTATAACCATTTTATTGCGGTACCATTTCCCCAGCTTTGATTTTTAGTTTGTTGTATTTAGGACCTGTCGAGGGGGTTCTACGACAAATTTAGGAGTTGTTTGTTTTCATTTTGTTTATTAGCTACGGAATAGCCGTTTTCCAAACCGTCCGACCGTAGGACAGAGGTTTGGCATTTTAAATAAAAAACCATGAGTATGTCTTATGTCTGGATGTAATTATTTAGTAGTTTGAACTTTTGGGGGTGCATTACTTTGGGTTTCTATGACAATCACTGTGATGGGAACCTGATCCTTAGGGAAGTAGAGTCTTGTGCCAGCTAGTTCCACAAGGAGTGCATTCCGATCCTCTCCGGCAATGTGTCTCGAGGTAGGGGTCATCTGGGAGGCCACGTTATGGTTGGTAACCAGATAACCTCGTCCAACGGGCACACAACATGTTTGGACACGTGGATTAGATGAGTTCAAATTTGGATTAATTTTATACTGGGGACTACTATTTGCCATAGGAGTCTGATATTTATCACCTCCTTCCCTCTCATGCGAAGTGAAATTAGTATCATTAATCGTGGATTGAAAATCGGCAATCCAATTTACCCTTAATAGGTCCCTCAACTTATCCATATCTATACCGTTCCCTACTGTTAAACTCTCGAGTTGATTTCTGATTTGATTGATTTCAGAAGTCTTTTTCTCGCGCAATTCGATTAATTCCGTTTTGCCTTGATCGAATTTTAGTTCTAAAGTTTGAATCCTATCTTCCATGCTATTATGGTTTTCGGTTTGATTGGATTGAATAACAATCAACCTTTTTATCACGTCCTCCCTTACATCTGTGATTTCCTTGCTAGATCTACTTTCACCTTCTACAATTTTCTTATTGACCTCCAATTTGAAGTCTTTAAAGTAATCTTCATTTATTTTACTCATCTCTTGCCTTAAAATGACAACATTGTCGTTTATGATTCCCTTTATATCGACATCAAAGTCGTCTTTAATAAGTTTATTGTGGACCTTAACCTGTGTTTGCAACAACAATAACTCATCTTTTAAGTTTTCTAGAGATGCTTGAGTGTGAATTGTGTCATTTGACACTTGTAATTGAAGAGCTTCAATGTTATTTTTAGATTATCTCTTATTATTGGATAATTCTAATCTCATTTCTAACTGAAAGTCTTTATTAAATTGTTCAACTTCATTCAACTGGACCTGTAACAATTTCTGGCTAGCTTCTACTATGACTTTGTAGTTCCGCCCCTTAAAACAACAAAACTCAACTCATGGTTTGTATATTTGACTGTGTAGATTGCATTAGATTCTGTGTTGCTAGCATATGACTTTGTGTTAATTCAATTTTAACTAACTTTGTTTCTGTTTTATCCAGACTAGTTTTCACACTATCCTGGATAGATTTAATTTTCCCTAATTCTGTTTCAAGATTATCTTGGATATTTTTAATGTTCCCTAATTCTGTTTCAACACTATCCTGGCTAGTTTTAATTTTCCCTAATTCTGTTTCAAGATTATCTTGGCTGAGTTTAACACAATCCTGACTGAATTTAATGCTATCCTGGCTAGATTTAATTTTGCCTAATTCTAGTTGATGATCGTCCTGACTAGATTTGACTTTACCTAATTCCAATTGAAGATTATCAACTGTGGATTGAAGTTTATTACCGCATGATTCTAGTTTCATTTGACCAGTTTGAACTGCGTCTAAGTCCGCTTGAACTTTATGTATATCTGTATGAGCTTGTTTTACGTCCACTTGGACCTCATCTACTGTTCCATCTACCCTATTCACTTTGGTTTCTACTCTTTTAGAACTATTATGTAATTCCTTTAAAGGGCCTGGATGTCAGTAATCTCTTGCCTGAGACTCTCAGCAACTACATCTTGTATAAGACTTTTATTTGTAGTTGTCCAATGCTCATGTATGTCATCGATTTTATTTTGTAGCATACGATACAACGACTTAAGGTCTACAACTTCCTCTTCTCCAGACATAGTATAATTAATATAATTCACTAAAGACAAACAACACTATAACTAAGAAAAGCACGAACATTCCAATGAAATCCATTGCCATATGGGAATTTATTTAATGTATTGCATTAGCTTATAACTAGGCTAACTTAAATATAACTAATAATAAAGTTAGCTATAAATGTGAAATTTTCCACTCCTAAGCATGTAATACCTTATATCAACGATATTTTTTTAAATCCTAATTTGACCATAATTTATATGAATAAAAACCATCCTGTATTACGATGCGTTCAAAACTGCTCATCAGCCAGATTTAATTACTCCAAGCAATTTGTATGCAGCTCAAACGTGGACTACATCAAATGCCCCCAGTCGACTGAACACGTCAGTAAAGATTCCGAAGTATTCCTTTCACTGTTCATGCTATAATCGTTTATTTATTGCAAACTAGTGTAGCACCTAGCGCGCCTGCCTCTCACCTGGAGGCCCGGGTTCGATCCCCGGCTCCGTCATGGATTTTAAAACTAACGTGAGGGTTGGAACGGGGTGCACTCAGCCTCGTGAGGACAATTGAGTAGCTGTCTGACGGTGAGACAGTGCCCCGGTCATGAAAACCAAGATTAACGGCCGAGGGGACCCGACGCGCTGACCACGCGTCACCCCAAAATTTGCATGCCAATTGGCTGGGCAGCGGTCGCTTGGTAGGCCTAGGCCCTTCAAGGGCTGTAGTGCCACGGGGGGGGGGGGGGGGGGTTAGTGTAGCACCACTATTAAGAAAAACAAAGTCTATTAATGGTTGCGTATCTACATGTAAGCCATGCAAAATTGAGTATTCTCATAAACGCTTTGTTCACAAGTGAATTATAACATTTCGTGCTAAAAATGTCAGTAAACCATTACTTTCTGGCGTTCATTCAAAGAATTCGCAATGATCGATGTAATGGCGTCAGAGTATACCAGTTCATGACACCATCCACCTGGTTGACAGCAATGTCAGGCACTGGCTTGAAATGGCGTCATTCAACCAGCCTATAGGACCATCATGGAGTATGACATCTCTGTCTAAGTCCCCATAGTCTATGGCTCTTTCTCTGGTATTCCAGTTATATTATCGCCCAAACAATGGCTTCAATAATTCCATGGAATTTAATGGTATTCCAGTAAATTCGTGCCCCAAATCGATGATGCGCCATAATTCTATGTACCCGAAATACCTACCATCAGCATGTTGGAATCCCTCGATGGTAACTGGATCGTAGAACCTCAAAACCCCGGCTAAAAACCCCCAGATTCTACCAATCATGTGACGAGGAAAAGGGTACAGGAATTCCAAACTGAGACTACGTTAAGAAAACCCATGGTAAACGACCAAAAGAGATTCGAAAGCACAAGAATTACGACGAGACGTAACCTCTGGTGTATGGAAATCCACTGAAATACCCACCACTGGCCTTCTTAACGTGTTATCTTATCGTTTCTATAAAGTATCACAATTCGAAGATTTTAAAAATTGACTAAATAACTTATTCAGAAATTAAGAATATAGTGGGGACCACTATATTTTAATTGAGGCAAAGTGCCCAACTTCCAACTGAAGTTTCATGGTCATTGAGGACAAATGCTAGCCCCCAGTCACCACTGGAAATGACTGCATTTTTACCCAAATACAAACAAGAACAAAATATACAGTCCAACGGCAATGTTGGAAAACGATAGAGTCAATTAAATTGAGTCCCTGAAAATTTCATATTTATAATACACATAAATTCATACCCAAAAAAAATTTAAAGTTATCATACATATGTACAGTCATATTGTAACACTTTCTTAGTGTTCTTCGCAGGATTCAGAAATGACACCTTCCATCAGTGTCTTACTAGATTCATGGTTGCTGTACTATTTTGATTTATTCATTTCATCTGGCCGAGCAATTAAGCCAAGTCGAATTTAATTTATTTTACATCCACCTAAAATGAACTTTCATCACCAGAACGGAGTTAGTGATAATTAGAGCATCTGATAAGCATTGTAGTGATACAAAGATTCGAAAATCTATCAAGTAAATTTAATTTAACATGCCTAAAATGCATGATTCCCACAACAGACTATTAACGTGAAAAGATGCTGACATACAATGCCTTAAGCCATAATTATTCTTACTTTCAAAATCTATCTGAGTGGATTGAATTTCCTATTATAACTCGGAATATTCCATTGAATATCCTTTCAACAACAAAGGACACTATACTTTACATGGCTTTACCATCAAATATCGTGCTGCACTGAGCATTCATATCATTATTTATATTGCACAACTATAACTTAGTGCCTTACATAATCACCTCCCTTGGTGAACGAAGAATTCTTTACTCGGCTTATTAAACAGATCAAACTCACCGTAAAATATTGTTGCTACAATTATACAAGTTTCATTACACTTCAAATAATCAATGTTTAAATATTGTTTCATTTACTTTTATATTATCATTTATCTCGACCAATGTGTTAATTATAATTATAAATCTGGCGATAGATCTGCCTCCGCATAAATTTAATCTGGGATTCGCGTTAATAAATAGGATGAATGTTTGCAAAAATCTTCAAATTTCAAACTTTGTATAAAACACCTGTATTATCCATCTACAATGGATCTTAAACGTATCTAACGAAGCAATCGTAATACAACGTTTCAGAAAATTACTGAAGAAATAAATTCAATCAAGCCAAAGTTCGGAATAAATCTACTCGAATGGTGTCAAGAGCATCAAATAGCATCCTACACCACCGGTCTGGGTGATCATATCAATCAGCCAAAATAGCAGAATATAAATTCCTAGCAAAGGAAAAGAATCCACTTTCCTCAATGAACTAGCTTCAAAACGCTTACTGCAATATTTCATAATCAACATGAATAGTGAAAGTCAACTTTACAGTGCATAACAGTCTCTTATAGTCGCCCTATAGTAGAAACTCCAAATTTTGTCTACCCAACATTGAGTAATGTCCTCGCTGGACATGAAACGAGTGTTCATTCACTATATTAAAAAAAACACGAGTAATGACGAATCTTGGCCTAATGTTCCTCTTCTGTACATTAATCCAATTTACCCTTAAGAGGTCCCTCAACTTATCCATATCTATACCGTTCCCTACTGTTAAACTCTCGAGTTGATTTCTGATTTGATTGATTTCAGAAGTCTTTTTCTCGCGCAATTCGATTAATTCCGTTTTGCCTTGATCGAATTTTATTTCTAAAGTTTGAATCCTATCTTCCATGCTATTATGGTTTTCGGTTTAATTGGATTGAATAACATTCAACCTTTTTACCACGTCCTCCCTTACATCTGTGATTTCCTTGCTAGATCTACTTTCACCTTCTACAATTTTCTTATTGACCTCCAATTTGAAGTCTTTAAAGTAATCTTCATTTATTTTACTCATCTCTTGCCTTAAAATGACAACATTGTCGTTTATGATTCCCTTTATATCGACATCAAAGTCGTCTTTAATAAGTTTATTGTGGGCCTTAACCTGTGTTTGCAACAACAATAACTCATCTTTTAAGTTTTCTAGAGATGCTTGAGTGTGAATTGTGTCATTTGACACTTGTAATTGAAGAGCTTCAATGTTATTTTTAGATTATCTCTTATTATTGAATAATTCTAATCTCATTTCTAACTGAAAGTCTTTATTAAATTGTTCAACTTCATTCAACTGGACCTGTAACAATTTCTGACTAGCTTCTACTATGACTTTGTAGTTCCGCCCCTTAAAACAACAGAACTCAACTCATGGTTTGTATATTTGACTGTGTAGATTGCATTAGATTCTGTGTTGCTAGCATATGACTTTGTGTTAATTCAATTTTAACTAACTTTGTTTCTGTTCTATCCAGACTAGTTTTCACACTATCCTGGATGGATTTAATTTTCCCTAATTCTGTTTCAAGATTATCTTGGAAATTTTTAATTTTCCCTAATTCTGTTTCAACACTATCCTGGCTAGTTTTAATTTTCCCTAATTCTGTTTCAAGATTATCTTGGCTGAGTTTAACACAATCCTGACTGAATTTAATGCTATCCTGGCTAGATTTAATTTTGCCTAATTCTAGTTGATGATCGTCCTGACTAGATTTGACTTTACCTAATTCCAATTGAAGATTATCAACTGTGGATTGAAGTTTATTACCGCATGATTCTAGTTTCATTTGACCAGTTTGAACTGCGTCTAAGTCCGCTTGAACTTTATGTATATCTGTATGAGCTTGTTTTACGTCCACTTGGACCTCATCTACTGTTCCATCTACCCTATTCACTTTGGTTTCTACTCTTTTAGAACTATTATGTAATTCCTTTAAAGGGCCTGGATGTCAGTAATCTCTTGCCTGAGACTCTCAGCAACTACATCTTGTATAAGACTTTTATTTGTAGTTGTCCAATGCTCATGTATGTCATCGATTTTATTTTGTAGCATACGGTACAACGACTTACGGTCTACAACATCCTCTTATCCAGACATAGTATAATTAATATAATTCACTAAAGACAAACAACACTATAAATAAGCAAAGCACGAACATTCCAATGAAATCCATTGCCATGTGGGAATTTATTTAATGTATTGCATTAGCTTATAACTAGGCTAACATAAATATAACTAATAATAAAGTTAGCTATAAATGTGAAATTTTCCACTCCTAAGCATGTAATACCTTATATCAACGATATTTTTTTAAATCCTAATTTGACCATAATTTATATGAATAAAAACCATCCTATATTACGATGCGTTCAAAACTGCTCATCAGCCAGATTTAATTACTCCAAGCAATTTGTATGCAGCTCAAACGTGGACTACATCAAATGCCCCCAGTCGACTGAACACGTCAGTAAAGATTCCGAAGTATTCCTTTCACTGTTCATGCTCTAATCGTTTATTTATTGCAAACTAGTGTAGCACCTAGCGCGCCTGCCTCTCACCTGGAGGCCCGGGTTCGATCCCCGGCTCCGTCATGGATTTTTAAAACTAACGTGAGGGTTGGAACGGGGTGCACTCAGCCTCGTGAGGACAATTGAGTAGCTGTCTGACGGTGAGACAGTGCCCCGGTTATGAAAACCAAGATTAACGGCCGAGGGGACCCGACGCGCTGACCACGCGTCACCCCAAAATTTGCATGCCAATTGGCTGGGCAGCGGTCGCTTGGTAGGCCTAGGCCCTTCAAGGGCTGTAGTGCCACGGGGGGGGGGGGTTAGTGTAGCACCACTATTAAGAAAAACAAAGTCTATTAATGGTTGCGTATCTACATGTAAGCCATGCAAAATTGAGTATTCTCATAAACGCTTTGTTCACAAGTGAATTATAACATTTCGTGCTAAAAATGTCAGTAAACCATTACTTTCTGGCGTTCATTCAAAGAATTCGCAATGATCGATGTAATGGCGTCAGAGTATACCAGTTCATGACACCATCCACCTGGTTGACAGCAATGTCAGGCACTGGCTTGAAATGGCGTCATTCAACCAGCCTATAGGACCATCATGGAGTATGACATCTCTGTCTAAGTCCCCATAGTCTATGGCTCTTTCTCTGGTATTCCAGTTATATTATCGCCCAAACAATGGCTTCAATAATTCCATGGAATTTAATGGTATTCCAGTAAATTCGTGCCCCAAATCGATGATGCGCCATAATTCTATGTACCCGAAATACCTACCATCAGCATGTTGGAATCCCTCGATGGTAACTGGATCGTAGAACCTCAAAACCCCGGCTAAAAACCCCCAGATTCTACCAATCATGTGACGAGGAAAAGGGTACAGGAATTCCAAACTGAGACTACGTTAAGAAAACCCATGGTAAACGACCAAAAGAGATTCGAAAGCACAAGAATTACGACGAGACGTAACCTCTGGTGTATGGAAATCCACTGAAATACCCACCACTGGCCTTCTTAACGTGTTATCTTATCGTTTCTATAAAGTATCACAATTCGAAGATTTTAAAAATTGACTAAATAACTTATTCAGAAATTAAGAATATAGTGGGGACCACTATATTTTAATTGAGGCAAAGTGCCCAACTTCCAACTGAAGTTTCATGGTCATTGAGGACAAATGCTAGCCCCCAGTCACCACTGGAAATGACTGCATTTTTACCCAAATACAAACAAGAACAAAATATACAGTCCAACGGCAATGTTGGAAAACGATAGAGTCAATTAAATTGAGTCCCTGAAAATTTCATATTTATAATACACATAAATTCATACCCAAAAAAAATTTAAAGTTATCATACATATGTACAGTCATATTGTAACACTTTCTTAGTGTTCTTCGCAGGATTCAGAAATGACACCTTCCATCAGTGTCTTACTAGATTCATGGTTGCTGTACTATTTTGATTTATTCATTTCATCTGGCCGAGCAATTAAGCCAAGTCGAATTTAATTTATTTTACATCCACCTAAAATGAACTTTCATCACCAGAACGGAGTTAGTGATAATTAGAGCATCTGATAAGCATTGTAGTGATACAAAGATTCGAAAATCTATCAAGTAAATTTAATTTAACATGCCTAAAATGCATGATTCCCACAACAGACTATTAACGTGAAAAGATGCTGACATACAATGCCTTAAGCCATAATTATTCTTACTTTCAAAATCTATCTGAGTGGATTGAATTTCCTATTATAACTCGGAATATTCCATTGAATATCCTTTCAACAACAAAGGACACTATACTTTACATGGCTTTACCATCAAATATCGTGCTGCACTGAGCATTCATATCATTATTTATATTGCACAACTATAACTTAGTGCCTTACATAATCACCTCCCTTGGTGAACGAAGAATTCTTTACTCGGCTTATTAAACAGATCAAACTCACCGTAAAATATTGTTGCTACAATTATACAAGTTTCATTACACTTCAAATAATCAATGTTTAAATATTGTTTCATTTACTTTTATATTATCATTTATCTCGACCAATGTGTTAATTATAATTATAAATCTGGCGATAGATCTGCCTCCGCATAAATTTAATCTGGGATTCGCGTTAATAAATAGGATGAATGTTTGCAAAAATCTTCAAACTTCAAACTTTGTATAAAACACCTGTATTGTCCATCTACAATGGATCTTAAACGTATATAACGAAGCAATCGTAATACAACGTTTCAAAAAATTACTGAAGAAATAAATTCAATCAAGCCAAAGGTCGGAATAAATCTACTCGAATGGTGTCAAGAGCAACAAATAGCATCCTACACCACCGGTCTGGGTGATCATATCAATCAGCCAAAATAGCAGAATATAAATTCCTAGCAAAGGAAAAGAATCCACTTTCCTCAATGAACTAGCTTCAAAAAGCTTACTGCAATATTTCATAATCAACCTGAATAGTGAAAGTCAACTTTACAGTGCATAACAGTCTCTTATATTCGCACTATAGTAGAAACTCCAAATTTTGTCTACCCAACATTGAGTAATGTCCTCGCTGGACATGAAACGAGTGTTCATTCACTATATTAAAAAAAACACGAGTAATGACGAATCTTGGCCTAATGTTCCTCTTCTGTACATTAAATAAATTCCCAATTAAATAAACTTGAATTTACAGTTACCAAAAGAAAATTTAAACTACAATACATTTAATCACAATGGGTGCGTCCTATAGTGGAATAAAACCCTGTCTAGATTAGAATCTGTCTTGACACTAAGATCAAGCCTAAACTCTACCCTTACACATACTACAAAAATCCTATAAAATGTGGCAATGTGACAACGTTAGAATAAACATGCTTTACTACGACTGATGAAACTTTTCAGTACCTTTAGATGATTCTCGGAGCTCGCGAAAGAACATAGGCATGTCCTTCACGACTATTCCTTCCATATATGCAGTAGAGGTCTCGAATCTCCAGGAAAACAAGAATCGAACCCCGGAACTCCATACTTCACTCTCCTGGTTCCCTTTGGTCCTCAGGATATTTCCCATCCTGGCAGAATGACCAGCTCTAACTCCACCGAAAGTTCCTTCCATCATAGGATAACGTCTTAACAATCGCAGCACAACGGTGTCCATATCGGCTTGAATTGTAAGTTCAATAGCCTCGCGAAACCGGGTCATTGCGTAATACACTGTACTCAAAAGCAACAGCTGTTTCCGCCGACACTCACAAGCGCGAACAGCTATGCCGGCTGCATTAAAAACGTTCGTGGCCTCGCCAGAATAGTGACACTCATGTCTGTAACGTCTAACCGCCCATGGTTAGATTAATAAAGCACATAATAGCCTTTCCTCCTGACATCCAATTACTCAACATGATTGTGATGTCAAACAAGCACAAATCAGGCTTCATAAAAAATGAAGAAGGTGCAATATCTATGCACTTGTATACAGAAATGCTTCTCGAATACTAGCACTTATTGTTCTCAATAGACACAAGATGTGTGCCTTATAATAGCCAGTCCCAATACGGTGAATTGTAACAGCATTTGCAACATGTCTTTGGGCTTGTAAAAGCAAGTATAAACTCTACAAGAACAGTTCATAGCTAGCCTATAACGAACAGTTGTCTGACATGACAAACTGCATTGCCATTCCGTTCGCACTAACGTATTCGTATATGAGAAACTGGAGTCCTGTTCGACACCAGGAATCTCCCCGCTGTACAGTGCTTGTACAATATACTCAACGCGAACTTTCACTTTCGATTCACGTGTCGGTCACCGGTCCAACCCTGTATGCATATTCAAGAGTGCTACAATCCGTTCTGGCCTCTCTGTCAAGCATGCAAACTCACGTCTCCAGTCGCGCCGATCGTCGCGCTACCTGTGCTGAACATTGGCAATCATAATATACATATATCTCAATTCCATATTCCTGGGATTTCAATTACTTGAAAGTAGTTGATAATCCGTCACCTGCTATTATTGTAGACATGACATGATACACCAGAACGTGTAACAAGCTCTTTTTCCCGTTTTATGGGCATAATTTCTCTCTTGGTGGTGGTCGATATAAAAATCAATACCACTGACCAACCAGCTGTGGCGTTAGTTCTTGCAACGCATGCGCCATGCTTCGCTCAGCCTGACAGCTCTCCATCGTCAGCTAGTGGGCCGCGAAACATATGATCCTGATTCGCTCTCCATGTTTCCAAGTAATTGTACTTATTACCTTCGAATAAATGCATTCTGGTCATGAGAATGAGGGTACAGTATTGAATTGAAATTGAGGGGTGAAACATTACAGGAAGTGTCTGAATTTACCTACTTGGGAAGTAAAATTACAAATGGCGGTAGAAGTTCTCGAGATAATAAGCAGGATCCCTCAAGCGAAGAATGCCTTTCACAAGAAGAATCTGTTTACATAAAAAACCATCAATCTTAACTTGAGGAAACTGATACGTTTCTATTTCAACTACGATACGGAAATACGAGATTACGAAAGACTAAGCTTACGATCCTGCACTCTCACGACAAGTTAATCATAGGCTACTTGGAAGCTAACTATGCCAATACTTATGTAAACGCAAGGCAAACTGACGTTTGCAGCTATTTATGAACGCAGATGGGTAGACAGCAATAGATCTTGAAAGAAGGAAACGTGATATTTCGACTTCTAGGCGCCATGACGAGGGGATGCTCGATTTGGAGCCCGGGATGATTTTGGCATATTTATTCATTTTAATATTTCCTCTGTGTTAACTGATCCCGTCCTGAGACGCGTAAATAGTCGTTTCTTTGGTTCCGAGGCAAGATGCCGTTAGTTATTCGTTTCTAACATGAAATTTATCCTTTCTATATTCTCGGCTCCAACCTGTGATCTACAAGAACTTCCAAATGACAGCTAAATTAATTTAAAGTCACCTTTCTTCAGAATTTGATCTGTATTTCTGTCCTCTCCTTTTTTGGCGTTAACTTCCCTTGCGTGCGTAATTACGTTTCTCGGTTTAGTCAGTCTCGCGTCGTGCGTCTAGTTAGTTGATTGATCCTGGGGAGTACGGAGCTTTCGGTTATTAGGCAATTTAGATTTTTTATTGAAAAGTATATCGACATTTCTGTGAAATTCATATGATTTACTCTTTAAATTTAATCTGGATGTAATTTTCTAGTTGTTAATTTAGGAGCTACCTGTTTTAGATATCCATGCGCTTGAGATGATCTATGCCGTTATTCATTAAGGGGACATACGTTCTGGGATATCATGTGCTGTTTTGTTTGAGAACGTATTTGCATTATTCTTGTTACTACATGTTTATGTTTGCCGTATGCCATTAATTGTAATTATGTTATGGAACTGTATTTCTACCAATTCTTAAATCCCTATGAGGTTATGGGACTCTGATGGAAGTCGTCAGTGTTGATCACTGGTAGGTTATTACTGAATGTTAACACTACCTAAGGGAAGATGATCAGAGAGAAAAGGAGGTGGGTTTAAGAGTGGAAACAATTTTTAAACTGAGAGGAAGAGAATCCAACACCAAACCATTAATAAACACCGATATAAACCGGAATTTCGCAGTGCAAAACTTATGAAGTACCTAACTTGAGCGGGGGCTTGCACAAGGCAAGCGGAGAGCGCATCATGAATTGAGGTTACTGGCAAGCTTACGCCAAGTGCTCTTTCCCTCCCAAGCAAGTATTCGGGTACTATGGGGAAGGGTAATACCCTAGCAAGGCAAGGCATGCCAAAAGGAAAGGATCTAGGCACTTTCCCTTCAAAAGGGTAAGATTTTGGAAAGCCTTCTGGAATACTAGAAGGACTTGAATTTGTCGTAATATTTTTATTACTAGACACTGTTGGATCCCCGACAGAACGGACGAATACCCCCACAGTGGTCAGCGATAAAGCAACTCTAGCGCTTTTAGCAATAGTTTTGTTATTATTAATGGAAATTTCAAGAAAATACCAATTTATGCATCCAAAGCAGGCTAAACTCTTACCCAGCAGGGTGCCGACTAAGAGTTTAAAACGGAGGAAAACCTCAGACCTAACTTAAGCAAACCCAGTAAAACACAAGTCAGAAAGAAAGTCTCTACTAGTAGGAAGCTGGCGGAGCGAGCTGTAGTTGCCTCAATGATTTACCAGAATCAGCTAAGATAGCCAGGAGAACCTTTATAAATGTTGTTATTGGAAGTTTTGTTTCAAACGCAACAAGTGATAGATTTTTCATTAATTCAGAGACTGCCTTTTTTTCTTTGAATAGAAAGTAATTTTAGGAGAATAATCAGGGAAGAGAAGGTCCTGTCTAACAGTTACTCTAACAAGAGAGACAGAAACCAACATAAAAAGAGTTTATTTAACAAATTGAGAAAGTTTCAGAATGATAACAAGTTAGCTATTTTAAGCTAAAGAAAGAAGTTTGGATTTAACAACTTGGAAGCCTAAGACCCCTATTTGTACAAAAAACTCTTACAAGAGTTATTTAACAATCGTATAATTAAAAGATTTTAGACCTATTAGGTTAATTATAAAAGGTTTACAATTTCATGACAACATTTTGCTAAATTAGTTAGGTAAGATACCAGCACGAGTAGAATGCCCTTATGGCAAGCGAAAAGGCTATAAACAAATAGACTAAATTCCTGATCGTAGCAGGAGAAAAAAAGAGATTTACAAGCGGAGATGACCGCTATTATTTCAACAGAAGTTAATTAATGTTACATTCCAAAAAAGGTCAGGTCATATTAACGAAGCCTGGATCCAACAAATCAGGCACAAAAGTTTAACAATTAGAAGATTACCAATTCCTGAGCCAGAAGGATAAGAACAGAAAGATTAATAATTGGTTTCTATAACTACTAATATTTTTACAGAATGAATAAGTTGTAAATAGAACAAGGTTGGGGGTCGCCTATGTTTTGGCGAGGCCTCGTTGAGATAGAACCATATGATTAGAATAACCTTAGGCTGTTTGCCAAATGATGACACTCTGCACTCGCACTCCACACTCTCATGTACACTAACTCGATCACTCTGTCCACACTCTAAGTGTCAACACTCGGTAATTTGGAACGTATCTGCACTCGCTCTCCCTGGGCGCGGCGCGCGAAGTATGATAGCTGGCGGCACGAACAGCTGACCGTCTCATGTTTACATTCGTTGCGATCTGATTATCGCGAATAAGAAGGTGTACTTCGTGTACTAGGCTCTGGCCGTGGGATGTAAAGGCTTCCATGTCTGTTGAAGGATAATATAATTTGTTGCATTTCTATCCTGATACCTACTATTGTTTAAGAATAAATCCTACGTAAAATTTATTACTCACTTAGGTCTAGGCTACTGAATAAACTGGGAGTTAAGCTTTCAATCTCTTTCATCGAGGGGCATTCCATGAATCCTGAATCTCATCCCTCTCCCATTTCCTTGTGTATTAGGGTTGTACTGTAATCCTCAAAACTCGTCAGAAGGTATTGATAAGTGAGATTTTCCAGTGAACATTGATTCAACGACTGGTTCATTTTTGAGTGATGAATTTTTGTTTATTTTTTATAGTCTTCTTCTTCTCCTTCTTCTACCTTATCCGATACGGACGTTGGCTAACACATTATTATCCTGTGATATCCTGAAGAGTTCCGTGGAAGACAGCCCAAATCACGTTCTTAAATTATCCATCCAAGTTATTCGTCTCCTTCTCGGTCCAGGCTGACCTTCAATTTTACCCTGAAGTATAACTTGGAGCAGTCGATATTTTGGATCCCTCATCATGTGTCTCAAGTATTCCAATTTCTTCTTCTTAATTGTGTTTAACAGCTCAGGTTGGCTGCTCACACGCTGAAGAACCTCGGCATTACTCACATGTTCTGTCCACGAGATTTTAAGAATCCGCCGGTATATTCACATTTCAAAGGCTCGAATCTTCTTTTCTGTAGCTACGGACAAGTTCCAAGCTTCAACACCATAAAGAAGGGTGGAGACAACATAACACTTCACAATTCTTTTCTTAAGCATCATACTGAGATCTCGACAGCATAGTAGTTGTTTCATTGTCATAAAGATGGATCTAGCCTTCTCTAAACGGCATCTTATTTCAACCGAAGGATCCCAATTCTCATTAATATTCTGTCCTAAATAAACCAAACTCTTGACTCGCTCAATCTGATGTCCATCGACTAAAAGGACTTGTGACAATGCTGATTTTCGCGATATTATCATATATTTTGTATTCTTAATGTTGAGGTTGTGATGTTTACTACTAAGTAGCTTTCTCTGTATCCTACCCTGAAGAGTCCCCCCAGCAAGCAGAATATAAAATAGAGAAATCCCGTTGGGCGCCAACTCAAATACAAATGTATTAGAGTAATAAACTAAAGTTCAAAACAAGATTAACACGAGTTCTCAATAAAATCAGGGTGTAGGGTAAAATATATACCAACCCGGATACAATCAGTTTGGGATGTAGTTTTGATATTCACTGCAATAAACAAGCATTTACCGAGAAAATTACTTACGGTTCAGTTGTCATATTATGATACATAATATATCTATAGTACTGCAGTGGGATATGATTTTTTAAGTTTTCTTTATTATAAGAACTTTTCTTTGTGAGAAGATTGATGGGATTATCATCAAGAAGCAGTCTAGACACCTTTATATAATATATATTCACTTCCGGTATTTTTATAAGACCACATTACTTCGTATATTATCAAATCCTGCTTTTTTTATTTATTTCTTACCTCCTATCAACATCAATCTCTTGCTTACCTCTTTCCATATCTTCCTCTCTGCCTTCTAAAGATATGACACCACCCTAGTGTTGGATCCTCATCTCCTTGACTCCACAGATATGCACTCACAAACACCTAGTTCAATATCTCAACACCTGAGCGCTCTTATTATAAAAATATCACATTCGCCCCCAGAAATCTATACAACAATGTTATTTTGGAGGGATTTCTGACACACATTTTACCCAAATATCCATCAGTACATAAGATACTAAATCGAAGACCATATACATCTTCATACAATGTTTCACCAAACACTCCACTGTAAAATACTTGGCAGCATTCAATCTCCAGGAAGAAATATCAGTTACTTTGCAAACCAAATGATATACAAGGTTAGTTCGTGCAAAGCCAGAAAATTGTCAGAACCACAATCATAATCTCCGTCACAAAAGGACATATTCTCCATGGCAAGCAGCAACTCCACAAGGCCTGCTCTTCCAGATTCCTCCACATCTACTTTGAAAGACCAAAATGTTCGATGTCCCAACCAACTTCCTTGAGGGCAGGCTACACATCCAGATTACCATAAACATGAACAATCTCTTCTTCTTTTGATCCTTTCCAAGAACTCCTAGTAATTGAAGTAGATGACCAAGTTCCTCACCATAATATAGGGTCTAAAGGTCCTTTTCTTGATAAGCTACACTTCTGTAGATGCCAACCTATATAGTACATTCCACAAAACTGGTGTGTATAATTTCCATCATGTATTTTCTAATTGAAATACAGATGCCACATCCGTTGCTCTGATACAGATTCACACTTGTCTATGATTACCAATCTTCATTTCCCCATTTAGACTTCTCGAATCCAAAAACTTAGAAATCATATCTCGATTAAACAAATTTACAGTACAAAATCAAACTATTAGATGCAAAAACAAAGTTCAAATTACAGTTAAGAGATGAGTCAAAATCAATGTATTGACACAAAATAAGAAAGAAAATTAAATAACATTCTCACTAAAATATATGTACATTAGAGCAAACCAACAAATGTACCTTGTGCAAATATATCCTAAGATAGATCACAACATAGACATAATATGCCTCAAAACATGAATCACAATAATAACGAAGTCGCGTAACACGCCCCCTACACATTTAATTCCAAATATACATCCATCACATACACACTTCTTACACACATAAGAATATACATGAATATAATTAACTAAATCATAAACTCTGCATTCAAAATACCTATCTCTAAATGCCAGGCATAGATGTACCTATACTTCCTTTAAACAACGAACTTCCGTAATGACTGTACATTATATGTACCATACAGAATTCTCCCCTCATCTTCTAGTACATATGCACATGGACCTATCCTCTTATGAATTTTATATGGACCAGAATATGTAAGAAAAAACTTCTGCATCACCTTTTCTGAGCTACAGGATTGCCTTGGTACCCGTAATAGTACTAAATCACCCACCATAAACTCTCAGTTTTTTTATTTCTTTGTTGACGTTTTTTTCAGATGCTTTATGTAAATTCCTACCTGCCAACTTAATAAACATATCCCTTTCCATCTTATCTTTCACAGATAAACCCAAAGTTTTTACTAATTCATTTTGAAGCGTTTTACCTATATGAATTTCCATTGGTGTAAACTTAGTACTCTCATGCTGTACCGAATTCAACCAGTTTTCGACTTTATAAAGATGAGATACCCAAGTTGTATGCTTATCATGAACTAAAGCACGGAATATACGACCAATCTCTTTCATAACACGTTCACAGAGGTTTCCCTGTGGATAACGTATTGATGAATTTACTTGTTTTATCCCGACTTGTTCCATTCTGTTTTTCCAGTATTTAGATGTAAACTGAGGTCAACTATCCGTCAAAATTTTAAGTGGAGTACCATATTCTGGGATATATTGATCTACTATCATATTACTACATGCTTTTCCTGTTGCCTTCCTCATTGTATATAATTTTACAAATTTCGAAAACGCATCGACCACCACAAATATATATTGATAACCAAATTGTCCTTTTACCACTGGACCAAACAAATCTGCACATATTAACTCCCCAGGTTTACTTGTAATTACAACTTGCAAATAGATATAATCTTTATTACATCTCTTCCCATTTTATACCAAATAAAGTTTTGTTGAAGTTCATACAAAACCTTATTTGCACCGAAATGTCCTAACTCTTTGTGAATAAACCATACTATCTCCTCTCTAAGGCATCTCGGTACACAAATACCCCACTTACCCTCCTTACTTTTACGTGCCAAAAAGCCATCTTGTAATTTATACACATGTCTACCTATCTTAAGACTCTCAAAACCTCCTGCCTCTAATTTTACTAATATATCACTCAGTTCGTCATCCTATCTTTGCCTTTCTAATAGTTGCCTTAATGATTTCATAGACTTCTTATTACTCTCATCTATGCGGGCGCAAATTAATACACCCTTCTCACCCTTCAAAGTATATTTTTCTCCTATTATCTTTATATCTCTAAATAAAATATCAGCTAATATATTATCCTTCCCTCTTATATGATATATATCAAAATCATATTCCTGTAAAGCTAGTATCCATCGACTCACTCTATTCGAACTCAACTTGCAGGATTTCATGAATGCTAAAGCATGATGATCCGTATAAATACTAAATCTACCTCCCAAAACATACATACGGAACTTACACAGACTATAAACAATTCCTAAAAGTTCCAATTCCGTTATACTATACTTTCTTTCAGCAGATGTTAACCCTCTTGACGCTACTGATACAATCCTAAGATGATTGTCTTCATCTTTTTGACATAATACATCCGAATTCCCTATCTGTGAAGCATCAGTCATCAAAATATATTCCTTATCCCTAAATGGATATTTCAACACTACAGCTTCCATAAATCCTTGTTTTAATGTCCGAAATGCATCCTCATGAATCTTTTCCCATTTCCATTTCGTGCCCATCTTCATTAGGTCTCTAAACGGTTCCACTAAGCATGCGTACTTAAGTACAAATCTTCTAAAAAAATTGCACATTCCTAAATAAGATTTTAGTTCTTTAACATTCCTAGGTATATCAGTATCCAGGTTTTTCTCTATCCTACTAATCTCTGGATATACACCTTGTGCAGAAACTTCTTGACCCAAAAAGATAACCTTTTGCCTACAAAACATCGATTTAGGCAGCTTTAATGTGAAACCAGCCTTATCCAATTTGTTAAAAACACAATTCAAATGATTTAAGCGTTCTTCAAATGTTTTAGAACTAATAACTAAATCATCTATATATATAGTAACAAAATCGGTACAATCATTTCCTAATGCAATGTTGAGAGCTCTTATCAAAGCAGCAGTACTACTTTTAAGTTCAAAAGGTACCCTACAGAAATGATATAGGTTATATCTGTAACTAAAAGCAGTAAAAGGCCGATCTACTTTTTTAAAGGTACTTGCCAGAAACTTGAACTGAGATCTACAGTAGTGAACCACTGTTTATTCTCAAAATTCTGTACTAGTTCTTCTATAGACAGAGATTTAAGTTGATCAACTGAAATATGCTGATTTAGTAACCTAGCCTCCAGACATATTCTCACGTTACCACCTCCCTTAGGTACTGTTAAAAGATGATTTATATATGGACTATTAGATGGCTAGATAACCGTATCGGCCAACATCTGATCTATCTGTGACTGTACTGCCAACTGAAATTTAAATGGAATAGGGTACCTATATCCTACGAAAACCTTGTAATTATGAACGTTCAAAGAATGTACATAAGAATTAGCTTCACCAATCCTATACTCAAAAACTCTTTTATTACTTACTAGTACCTTGAAAATAGTTCTCCCTTTTCTTCACTCAATTGACTTCGTTCAATTGCTTTCCCAAATAAATCTCCAAGATCATCTTCAATAAGTACTGTATCTATAATACACAATGTCTTACTTTCTTTAAACTCATCTCTTACAATTTGGAACTACCAAACAAACCTGAGTACCAATAAAATCTTTAACCTTAATTTCTATAATAACTTGTCTAGATAAAATGTGTGACGTCTTCCCTACGGCTGTTACCACATATGTAGATTTTATTGGTATTTCCTCTATTTCTTTATTTCCATTCTTTAATTCAGTATAAAACTCAGCACTAATACAAGATTCTTTCAGATTATTCCCTCCTAATAAACCCACTCTAACTTGACCATTCTCATGTCTTATTTGAGACATTAATCTCTCTTCCATATCTAATATCCTCTCACCAGTCACCTTTTCAACCTTCTCAATTTTCTCTAGAATGTGTTCCTGTACCCTTTTCAATTTATTATCTGCTTCTCTAGTCATATCATTTAATTTCTCTGGTATTTTCGTTTCAATTTTCATAATTTTCAGATCTACTTCTTTTATAATTGCTTCCGCCGTTTCCTCCACCATACTCCTTACCTCACCTCTAATTTCCTGTCTCACCCCCTCATTACTATGCTGTAACAATCCATACTTCCTATCTAAATCCACATTAACATGCATAACTTTATCCAATTTCTTACTCAACTCCTGATTATTTTTATCAAATTTTTCATTCATTTCCCTTAACATATTTAGGATATCCTGCACCGGCATTAATACATCCTGTACTGGCCTTACAACATCCTGTACTAGTACATCAGTCATCTCTCCTTCCATCACACTACTGCCAGTCTCATTCCCATCAATTTCCAACATGCACACCGCCACATTTTCTCCATTCATCTCTATCCTGCTACAACTCACTCCATTCCCATTCATCATTCTCATTCGTTCATCATCCATGTAAATATGTACACCATAACCTATCCCTCAGATAACACTCGCACAAGTCACACTCTCCTACTCCCACACTGATGTATCCTGGTTCTCAAGTCCCACGTTAAGGTGCCAATTGTAATGTTTACTACTAAGTAGCTTTCTCTGTATCCTACCCAGAAAAGTCCCCCCATCAAGCAGAATTACCTGCCAACCCTTCCGATTTATTTGGAAACTTTGCGATTTTTCACCTCGTCTTCCGATCTTCTTAATTACTATTATTTCTTCCGAATTTCGGTCCCCAGTGATATATTGTAAAAGAAAAAGGAACTACAAATAATTTCTATTCACAAGGAGATTCTCTCGTAAGTCATAACTGCTTTTGTGATTTGTGTAACCTTGTGTTTTGTGTAAGTTTTTTAAGTTCATCGCTTGGCAGTGAGCTCTATAGGCGCGATCTCGGAATGGTGAGTCAGCTGATCGGCCTACCGCATACTGATTGGTGGTATTTCACGGACAAATAGACGTCAAGCCTACGCTGATTAGTCGAGGCTGGCCACGTGACTGTGCAGAATGGGTGAAACCTTGTATGCTACGCGCGGCAATTGTGACTTCCTCCGTTTGACGCCACGTGTTTATACTCTGCTAGCGTCACGTTTAGTGCATTTAATTGAGGTATTAATGTGTGCGTCGGTAGATAATTATTTCAACGAGTTGTGTCGATGATTGTTCCGTGTCGTATGTTTTAAGTTTTTCTCGTCACGTTATGGCGACAAAACCTCATAAACGTTATCTCCAAGTGTTCAAAGAAAGCTATAAAACTGAATTTCCATTCATTTTATCATCTAGTAGAGGAAACCATTTTGCTCTTTGCTCCGTGTGTCGTTGCGATATAAATATATCTCATGGTGGAAAAACTGACATTGTAACTCACAGCAACACTTCAAAACACAAGGACAGTGCTAGTTGTTTACAGAAGAACACAAAATTAGGTACGTTTTTTGTTCACGGGAATGAAGACAATGCTGCCATTCGAGCAGAATGTTTGTTCACGGCGTTCGTCGTAGAACATAACCTCTCGTTATCATGTTCCGATCACGCGGGACAATTGTTTAGAAAAATTTTCCCGGATTCGGAAATTGCGAAGAAATATGCCTGTGGCAGGACAAAAATATCCGCCATTGTTCATGAAATGGCACGTGACGCCGATTCAAAAATTATTAATATTTTAAAATGTGAGCCTTTCGTGATCTCCACTGATGGTAGCAATGATAGAGATAGTAAGCTGTATCCTGTCGTCGTGTCATTTTTCAACAAAGAATCGAAGATGATTGAAAATCGTTTGCTATCCATGGAAAATTTGGAAGGTGACTCGACTGGTGCTAACATTGGTAATTTGCATATTAAGGCTTTCACGGCCCGGATTATTATATAAATAATTCATGATTTTGGGCTAATGCCGTGTGTATGTTTAATTTAAACGTATCTCCGCTATTCAGGCCGAGAATAATTTTTGTCGGGCTGTAGATAGAAAAAGAGCTAAGTTCCTTCGATTGTCCTCGAGACAAACAGCTCCTCGTACGGTTCTTGATACTATTAAAGTTGTAGTCAATCTTTCTAATACCCCTTTAG
The DNA here is from genome assembly GCA_946902985.2 of Meconema thalassinum. NCBI lineage: Eukaryota > Metazoa > Arthropoda > Insecta > Orthoptera > Tettigoniidae > Meconema > Meconema thalassinum. The sequence goes on from OX336388.2 coordinate 128,343,420, forward strand.
ATGACTATCAAACAACTTTACTAAGCAGAGGTCTCAACTTTGCTCTCGCACCCTCCAAAATTCCTACAGAGGAGTTGATCACATCCGTTGAGGCTGCCATCTACAATTTACCTCCAGATGAAGCAGAAGAAGTTAGACAAGAAAGTGTGAGGATATTAAGATCCTCTAACGTACCCGCACCCAATTTAACTTGGGGTGAAAGAAAGGCATTGAAGGATTGTGGTGTTTGAAGCCATATTTTCAGTGTTGCCTTAGTAAACAAGAGTTTAGTGCTTTTCAGTCGGTCAACACGAATGTACCCAAAAGAGATGGGTTATGCCCTAATCCTGAAATAAATTACATGAGATTAATAAAACACTAGGATGACCAGTTTCGATCGTCAAGCGATCATCATCAGATCCAATACACTTAGGCTATAAAATCTATGTTTGAAAAACAGGTGAAAATATTTACAATATGTACAATTATTTAGTTGCAGTATTGGTACTGCAACTGTCAGTGTATGCTAAATGCAGTATATATGTTAGGTGAAATGCTAAATGGTGATGGCTATCCGGAGATTGTACTTTAGAGAGATTATATGGTTGTAAACTATGGTTAAACTATAAAATTTTAGGCTAACTACTTATCTGATTGTCTTCCGTACTACAGCTATTCGCAGTTTCCGTGCTCACTTGAACTCGCTGTGCGGTCGACTGCGGTGGTTATCTTAACGACTGGTTTTTCCCTGCCTTCCCCCCCTGTCCCTACGTGCTGTGGGGAGTGATCGCGATGTGTTTATGTGAGGTGTTGCCAACCTAGATAAGATGTATGTTATTGAATGAGGTGGATCTACAACTATTAAAGACCGTGGATTAGTCCTCGCCACGCGTGGAGCATAACCCATTCGAACTAAGCGTTGACGGTCTTATGAGGACGTCCCGGCACCTTTAATACTGCCTCTAATATGGGCCTTGGTTTATTGCAGAAGAAAAGTACATCGTACACCTGATCCAGATAACATTTACCTATTAAAAACCCCCTAATTTCCCCCCTTTTTTTATCTAGCTTGGCTGTGTCGCTAAATTGTGTTTTGTTTCCGACAGGGTGTGTTTTTTAGTAGCGTGAAGAGGGGTGAGCTCTCCATGAACGTGTGTTCATTTAGATTGTTGGGATTGTTTCGTTTGGCTAGGTGTATCTCGATTGCTTCCTTTATGTCAAGAGCTCTGCCTTTCGATTCGTGATGGATTATTTTAAGGTCCGACTCTATGTTGGTAAAGCTATGCCCTGCGTCACACATATGTTCGCACACGGCTGAATGTGTTCCGTATCTTATCGCATTTCTATGTTCATTATAACGTGTGTCTACTCGCCTTCCACTCTGCCCGATGTAATTAGCTTGACAATCGGTGTCTTGGCACGTTATAGAATATACCCCTGACCTTGAATACGGGTCACGTTTATTTAGATTACTATTTAGGAGGTGCCTAGCGGTTGTGTTTTTCGTCGTGAAAGCTATCTTTATGCCTTGCTTTTTGAATAGGTTAGTGATTTTATATGTGTTCGCATTCACATAGTTGAAACGCGCAAATTTTTTCTCATTACTGTCCGGTTTGGGAATCGTTTTATCTTTATTTTTATGTTTGGCTATAATTTGATTTATTTTGCTTGGCGAGAAGTTGTTTTCCTTTGCTATTTGCATAATCGTTCTTATTTCCTTATTATAGTTGTCTTTTGACATGGGTATGTTTAAACAACAAACAAATCAAAGAAATAAAGTCGTTGAAACAAAAAATAAAAGAACATGACTTAATCATCACAAAAGCAGATAAGGGAAACACTACAGTAATTTCGAACAAAACAGAATACATTGAAAAAACAGTCGAATTCCTAAACAACAACGAAATCAAGGAATTAACAAAAGACCCCACCAACAAATTCCAGAAACAAATAAAAAGTGCGCTAAAAGAAACAGAATACATACTGACCAAAGCTGAAAAATCAAAACTAATAAACATGAACCCGAAAATACCGTCATTGAGGGGACAACCAAAAATACACAAAAAGGAATGCCCAATGAGACCAATAGTCAATTGTAGGAATGCCCCTAATTACAAAATCAGCAAAGAGTTACTAAAAATCTTAAAATGCCGTCTTTCCAACGACAAAAACAACTCTGTAAAGAACACAACAGAACTAGTAACAGCATTGAACACCCTACAAATGAAACCTAGCTTCAGGCTAGTATCCTTCGACGTAACTAACATGTACACCAATATTCCGATTATTGAAGCAATCAACACTATCGAAAACAACTTAAAATCCAACAATTCGGTAAAAGAAATTGAAGAGATTGTGAGATTACTGAGGGTCGTTCTCACCCAAAACGTGTTTCAATTCGACAATAAAATATACACACAGAGAGAAGGCCTAGCAATGGGATCGCCACTAAGTGGGTTAATCGCTGACATCTTCATCAATGCACTAGAAAATGCGTTCTTAGAAAAGACTTCAACAAAGGGAATAGTAATATGGAAAAGATACGTAGATGATGTAATCTGCATCTACGATACTGAACTAACAAGCGAAGAAACAATTCTCCAATCCATTAATAGCCTTCACCATTCTATCAAATTCACTAAGGAATCCGAAATAGACCGGAAAATAAATTATCTCGATATAACTATTGAACGTAAAGACAACGACCTTTCATATTCCATATTCCGGAAAGCAACACAAACCTCGCATGCAATCGACAATCAGTCTAATCACCCCAGTACGCACAAACTAGCGGGTTTCAATTCAATGGTGCATAGGGCTTTAAACATACCCATGTCAAAAGACAACTATAATAAGGAAATAAGAACGATTATGCAAATAGCAAAGGAAAACAACTTCTCGCCAAGCAAAATAAATCAAATTATAGCCAAACATAAAAATAAAGATAAAACGATTCCCAAACCGGACAGTAATGAGAAAAAATTTGCGCGTTTCAACTATGTGAATGCGAACACATATAAAATCACTAACCTATTCAAAAAGCAAGGCATAAAGATAGCTTTCACGACGAAAAACACAACCGCTAGGCAGCTCCTAAATAGTAATCTAAATAAACATGACCCGTATTCAAGGTCAGGGGTATATTCTATAACGTGCCAAGACACCGATTGTCAAGCTAATTACATCGGGCAGAGTGGAAGGCGAGTAGACACACGTTATAATGAACATAGAAATGCGATAAGATACGGAACACATTCAGCCGTGTGCGAACATATGTGTGACGCAGGGCATAGCTTTACCAACATAGAGTCGGACCTTAAAATAATCCATCACGAATCGAAAGGCAGAGCTCTTGACATAAAGGAAGCAATCGAGATACACCTAGCCAAACGAAACAATCCCAACAATCTAAATGAACACACGTTCATGGAGAGCTCACCCCTCTTCACGCTACTAAAAAACACACCCTGTCGGAAACAAAACACAATTTAGCGACACAGCCAAGCTAGATAAAAAAGGGGGGAAATTAGGGGGTTTTTAATAGGTAAATGTTATCTGGATCAGGTGTACGATGTACTTTTCTTCTGCAATAAACCAAGGCCCATATTAGAGGCAGTATTAAAGGTGCCGGGACGTCCTCATAAGACCGTCAACGCTTAGTTCGAATGGGTTATGCTCCACGCTTGGCGAGGACTAATCCACGGTCTTTAATAGTTGTAGATCCACCTCATTCAATAACATACATCTTATCTAGGTTGGCAACACCTCACATAAACACATCGCGATCACTCCCCACAGCACGTAGGGACAGGGGGGGAAGGCAGGGAAAAACCAGTCGTTAAGATAACCACCGCAGTCGACCGCACAGCGAGTTCAAGTGAGCACGGAAACTGCGAATAGCTGTAGTACGGAAGACAATCAGATAAGTAGTTAGCCTAAAATTTTATAGTTTAACCATAGTTTACAACCATATAATCTCTCTAAAGTACAATCTCCGGATAGCCATCACCATTTAGCATTTCACCTAACATATATACTGCATTTAGCATACACTGACAGTTGCAGTACCAATACTGCAACTAAATAATTGTACATATTGTAAATATTTTCACCTGTTTTTCAAACATAGATTTTATAGCCTAAGTGTATTGGATCTGATGATGATCGCTTGACGATCGAAACTGGTCATCCTAGTGTTTTATTAATCTCATGTAATTTATTTCAGGATTAGGGCATAACCCATCTCTTTTGGGTACATTCGTGTTGACCGACTGAAAAGCACTAAACTCTTGTTTACTAAGGCAACACTGAAAATATGGCTTCAAACACCACAATGTTCACGGCTAGTCAGGCAAATCGTGAAGCCAAGAAATTCAAATCACTCAGGCTTAAACTCATGAATTTAGACAAGTCAATTTGGTTCAACAAAAAATGTATAGAACTAAACCTCACCCCTAAATACGTACCAATTAAAACCGTACCGAACACACCAGCCTCGATCATTTCAACTAAACAAGCCAAAGCGCTTTGGATAAAAAACGAATTAAGATTTGCATACATAAGAAAGCAAAAAATTAACCAACAATTATACGACATTCAATTGCAACTAAGTAATTTCTGGCACGCAGCCCAATGGGACAGCTTCACCGAACACCTACATGACACCATCAAAATCAGAGCAACGAGGAAGCATGAAACGCTAGAAAATAAATTAAGAAAACTAGGTGAAACACAGAACCATCAATCTAACGAACAACACACGAATAACAATGAATTCAATTTCCACAGCAGAGTAAACAACAGAACGAACGTAACCTTTTCTCAAGGTGAAATGAATATGTTAGACAAAGGTTTGAAATACAACTGCACAGACGCACACACCAACCACAATATAAAACAGTTAATCACAGATATTGAGATAGCCAGTCACAAGCTCCCAGCAGAAGACAGGGAATTAACCAAAAATCTCGCCACCAACGAAGCAAAAAAAATCCTCAAACGAGAGGGCGATAGCAATAACATTCAAAACAACAAACAAATCAAAGAAATAAAGTCGTTGAAACAAAAAATAAAAGAACATGACTTAATCATCACAAAAGCAGATAAGGGAAACACTACAGTAATTTTGAACAAAACAGAATACATTGAAAAAACAGTCGAATTCCTAAACAACAACGAAATCAAGGAATTAACAAAAGACCCCACCAACAAATTCCAAAAACAAATAAAAAGTGCGCTAAAAGAAACAGAATACATACTGACCAAAGCTGAAAAATCAAAACTAATAAACATGAACCCGAAAATACCGTCATTGAGGGGACAACCAAAAATACACAAAAAGGAATGCCCAATGAGACCAATAGTCAATTGTAGGAATGCCCCTAATTACAAAATCAGCAAAGAGTTACTAAAAATCTTAAAATGCCGTCTTTCCAACGACAAAAACAACTCTGTAAAGAACACAACAGAACTAGTAACAGCATTGAACACCCTACAAATGAAACCTAGCTTCAGGCTAGTATCCTTCGACGTAACTAACATGTACACCAATATTCCGATTATTGAAGCAATCAACACTATCGAAAACAACTTAAAATCCAACAATTCGGTAAAAGAAATTGAAGAGATTGTGAGATTACTGAGGGTCGTTCTCACCCAAAACGTGTTTCAATTCGACAATAAAATATACACACAGAGAGAAGGCCTAGCAATGGGATCGCCACTAAGTGGGTTAATCGCTGACATCTTCATCAATGCACTAGAAAATGCGTTCTTAGAAAAGACTTCAACAAAGGGAATAGTAATATGGAAAAGATACGTAGATGATGTAATCTGCATCTACGATACTGAACTAACAAGCGAAGAAACAATTCTCCAATCCATTAATAGCCTTCACCATTCTATCAAATTCACTAAGGAATCCGAAATAGACCGGAAAATAAATTATCTCGATATAACTATTGAACGTAAAGACAACGACCTTTCATATTCCATATTCCGGAAAGCAACACAAACCTCGCATGCAATCGACAATCAGTCTAATCACCCCAGTACGCACAAACTAGCGGGTTTCAATTCAATGGTGCATAGGGCTTTAAACATACCCATGTCAAAAGACAACTATAATAAGGAAATAAGAACGATTATGCAAATAGCAAAGGAAAACAACTTCTCGCCAAGCAAAATAAATCAAATTATAGCCAAACATAAAAATAAAGATAAAACGATTCCCAAACCGGACAGTAATGAGAAAAAATTTGCGCGTTTCAACTATGTGAATGCGAACACATATAAAATCACTAACCTATTCAAAAAGCAAGGCATAAAGATAGCTTTCACGACGAAAAACACAACCGCTAGGCACCTCCTAAATAGTAATCTAAATAAACGTGACCCGTATTCAAGGTCAGGGGTATATTCTATAACGTGCCAAGACACCGATTGTCAAGCTAATTACATCGGGCAGAGTGGAAGGCGAGTAGACACACGTTATAATGAACATAGAAATGCGATAAGATACGGAACACATTCAGCCGTGTGCGAACATATGTGTGACGCAGGGCATAGCTTTACCAACATAGAGTCGGACCTTAAAATAATCCATCACGAATCGAAAGGCAGAGCTCTTGACATAAAGGAAGCAATCGAGATACACCTAGCCAAACGAAACAATCCCAACAATCTAAATGAACACACGTTCATGGAGAGCTCACCCCTCTTCACGCTACTAAAAAACACACCCTGTCGGAAACAAAACACAATTTAGCGACACAGCCAAGCTAGATAAAAAAGGGGGGAAATTAGGGGGTTTTTAATAGGTAAATGTTATCTGGATCAGGTGTACGATGTACTTTTCTTCTGCAATAAACCAAGGCCCATATTAGAGGCAGTATTAAAGGTGCCGGGACGTCCTCATAAGACCGTCAACGCTTAGTTCGAATGGGTTATGCTCCACGCGTGGCGAGGACTAATCCACGGTCTTTAATAGTTGTAGATCCACCTCATTCAATAACATACATCTTATCTAGGTTGGCAACACCTCACATAAACACATCGCGATCACTCCCCACAGCACGTAGGGACAGGGGGGGAAGGCAGGGAAAAACCAGTCGTTAAGATAACCACCGCAGTCGACCGCACAGCGAGTTCAAGTGAGCACGGAAACTGCGAATAGCTGTAGTACGGAAGACAATCAGATAAGTAGTTAGCCTAAAATTTTATAGTTTAACCATAGTTTACAACCATATAATCTCTCTAAAGTACAATCTCCGGATAGCCATCACCATTTAGCATTTCACCTAACATATATACTGCATTTAGCATACACTGACAGTTGCAGTACCAATACTGCAACTAAATAATTGTACATATTGTAAATATTTTCACCTGTTTTTCAAACATAGATTTTATAGCCTAAGTGTATTGGATCTGATGATGATCGCTTGACGATCGAAACTGGTCATCCTAGTGTTTTATTAATCTCATGTAATTTATTTCAGGATTAGGGCATAACCCATCTCTTTTGGGTACATTCGTGTTGACCGACTGAAAAGCACTAAACTCTTGTTTACTAAGGCAACACTGAAAATATGGCTTCAAACACCACAATGTTCACGGCTAGTCAGGCAAATCGTGAAGCCAAGAAATTCAAATCACTCAGGCTTAAACTCATGAATTTAGACAAGTCAATTTGGTTCAACAAAAAATGTATAGAACTAAACCTCACCCCTAAATACGTACCAATTAAAACCGTACCGAACACACCAGCCTCGATCATTTCAACTAAACAAGCCAAAGCGCTTTGGATAAAAAACGAATTAAGATTTGCATACATAAGAAAGCAAAAAATTAACCAACAATTATACGACATTCAATTGCAACTAAGTAATTTCTGGCACGCAGCCCAATGGGACAGCTTCACCGAACACCTACATGACACCATCAAAATCAGAGCAACGAGGAAGCATGAAACGCTAGAAAATAAATTAAGAAAACTAGGTGAAACACAGAACCATCAATCTAACGAACAACACACGAATAACAATGAATTCAATTTCCACAGCAGAGTAAACAACAGAACGAACGTAACCTTTTCTCAAGGTGAAATGAATATGTTAGACAAAGGTTTGAAATACAACTGCACAGACGCACACACCAACCACAATATAAAACAGTTAATCACAGATATTGAGATAGCCAGTCACAAGCTCCCAGCAGAAGACAGGGAATTAACCAAAAATCTCGCCACCAACGAAGCAAAAAAAATCCTCAAACGAGAGGGCGATAGCAATAACATTCAAAACAACAAACAAATCAAAGAAATAAAGTCGTTGAAACAAAAAATAAAAGAACATGACTTAATCATCACAAAAGCAGATAAGGGAAACACTACAGTAATTTTGAACAAAACAGAATACATTGAAAAAACAGTCGAATTCCTAAACAACAACGAAATCAAGGAATTAACAAAAGACCCCACCAACAAATTCCAAAAACAAATAAAAAGTGCGCTAAAAGAAACAGAATACATACTGACCAAAGCTGAAAAATCAAAACTAATAAACATGAACCCGAAAATACCGTCATTGAGGGGACAACCAAAAATACACAAAAAGGAATGCCCAATGAGACCAATAGTCAATTGTAGGAATGCCCCTAATTACAAAATCAGCAAAGAGTTACTAAAAATCTTAAAATGCCGTCTTTCCAACGACAAAAACAACTCTGTAAAGAACACAACAGAACTAGTAACAGCATTGAACACCCTACAAATGAAACCTAGCTTCAGGCTAGTATCCTTCGACGTAACTAACATGTACACCAATATTCCGATTATTGAAGCAATCAACACTATCGAAAACAACTTAAAATCCAACAATTCGGTAAAAGAAATTGAAGAGATTGTGAGATTACTGAGGGTCGTTCTCACCCAAAACGTGTTTCAATTCGACAATAAAATATACACACAGAGAGAAGGCCTAGCAATGGGATCGCCACTAAGTGGGTTAATCGCTGACATCTTCATCAATGCACTAGAAAATGCGTTCTTAGAAAAGACTTCAACAAAGGGAATAGTAATATGGAAAAGATACGTAGATGATGTAATCTGCATCTACGATACTGAACTAACAAGCGAAGAAACAATTCTCCAATCCATTAATAGCCTTCACCATTCTATCAAATTCACTAAGGAATCCGAAATAGACCGGAAAATAAATTATCTCGATATAACTATTGAACGTAAAGACAACGACCTTTCATATTCCATATTCCGGAAAGCAACACAAACCTCGCATGCAATCGACAATCAGTCTAATCACCCCAGTACGCACAAACTAGCGGGTTTCAATTCAATGGTGCATAGGGCTTTAAACATACCCATGTCAAAAGACAACTATAATAAGGAAATAAGAACGATTATGCAAATAGCAAAGGAAAACAACTTCTCGCCAAGCAAAATAAATCAAATTATAGCCAAACATAAAAATAAAGATAAAACGATTCCCAAACCGGACAGTAATGAGAAAAAATTTGCGCGTTTCAACTATGTGAATGCGAACACATATAAAATCACTAACCTATTCAAAAAGCAAGGCATAAAGATAGCTTTCACGACGAAAAACACAACCGCTAGGCACCTCCTAAATAGTAATCTAAATAAACGTGACCCGTATTCAAGGTCAGGGGTATATTCTATAACGTGCCAAGACACCGATTGTCAAGCTAATTACATCGGGCAGAGTGGAAGGCGAGTAGACACACGTTATAATGAACATAGAAATGCGATAAGATACGGAACACATTCAGCCGTGTGCGAACATATGTGTGACGCAGGGCATAGCTTTACCAACATAGAGTCGGACCTTAAAATAATCCATCACGAATCGAAAGGCAGAGCTCTTGACATAAAGGAAGCAATCGAGATACACCTAGCCAAACGAAACAATCCCAACAATCTAAATGAACACACGTTCATGGAGAGCTCACCCCTCTTCACGCTACTAAAAAACACACCCTGTCGGAAACAAAACACAATTTAGCGACACAGCCAAGCTAGATAAAAAAGGGGGGAAATTAGGGGGTTTTTAATAGGTAAATGTTATCTGGATCAGGTGTACGATGTACTTTTCTTCTGCAATAAACCAAGGCCCATATTAGAGGCAGTATTAAAGGTGCCGGGACGTCCTCATAAGACCGTCAACGCTTAGTTCGAATGGGTTATGCTCCACGTGTGGCGAGGACTAATCCACGGTCTTTAATAGTTGTAGATCCACCTCATTCAATAACATACATCTTATCTAGGTTGGCAACACCTCACATAAACACATCGCGATCACTCCCCACAGCACGTAGGGACAGGGGGGGAAGGCAGGGAAAAACCAGTCGTTAAGATAACCACCGCAGTCGACCGCACAGCGAGTTCAAGTGAGCACGGAAACTGCGAATAGCTGTAGTACGGAAGACAATCAGATAAGTAGTTAGCCTAAAATTTTATAGTTTAACCATAGTTTACAACCATATAATCTCTCTAAAGTACAATCTCCGGATAGCCATCACCATTTAGCATTTCACCTAACATATATACTGCATTTAGCATACACTGACAGTTGCAGTACCAATACTGCAACTAAATAATTGTACATATTGTAAATATTTTCACCTGTTTTTCAAACATAGATTTTATAGCCTAAGTGTATTGGATCTGATGATGATCGCTTGACGATCGAAACTGGTCATCCTAGTGTTTTATTAATCTCATGTAATTTATTTCAGGATTAGGGCATAACCCATCTCTTTTGGGTACATTCGTGTTGACCGACTGAAAAGGCATTGAAGGAACTAAGAAATAATGACACCATTTCTATTCTTCATGCTGACAAGGGAAATGCGACAGTGGTGATGGATACCGTTGAATATAAAAGTAAAATCTCGATTCTGTTATCTGATCCTGTCTACAGACTGTGCACTCGTGATCCAACCACTCGTGTATCCAATGCCACTGCTAAGCTTGTTAAACTGTCATCTATTCCAAAAGAAGAGGGAAGATGTCTTATTCCAAGAGATGTTGTTCCTCCGAGATTGTATGGTCTTCCAAAAATCCATAAGCAAGACGTCCCTCTTCGACCAATTGTTAGCACAATACGTTCTCCAACTTATGCTCTTGGGCAATATCTCAGCAAGTTGCTTCAGCCGCACTTGGGGCGCACACAGTCCTACATTAGTGATTCAGCCCATTTCGTCGAAAAATTGTCAACCATCGCCGTTCAACCAAATGCTATTTTGGTGAGTTTTGATGCAGAGTCCTTGTTTACCAGAGTGCCGGTGGACTCGGTCATGTCACTCATCAAGGATTTGTTTCCTGAGGACATTGCCCGATTATTCCACCACTGCATGTGTTCCAGTTATTTCTTGTAGGATGGTAAATATTACGAGCAGACTAATGGTGTGGCCATGGGAGGTCCACTCTCGCCTGTCGTGGCAATGTTTTTCATGGAACATTTTGAGGGGGAGGCGCTATCTTCGGCGTCTTTCAAACTTGTGATTTGGTGGAGGTATGTGGATGATACGTTCGTGGTGTGGGAGGAGGGTTCTGAGAAATTGAACCACTTTCTGAACCACCTAAATCAGCTGCATCCTTCAATCCACTTCGCAATGGAGCTAGAGTCAGGTGGATGCTTACCTTTTTTGGATGTTCTTGTGAGGAGGAATGCGGATGGCTCCATGGGGCACAGCGTCTACCGTAAGCCAACTCACACTAACCGTTATTTACATGCGGACTCCCACCACCACCCAGCACAAAAACAAGGAATTATAACAACTCTAGCCAAAAGAGCGGAACGTATTTGTGAGGCATCAACTCTTCAGGAAGAGTTACATGCCTTACAAACCATGTTTAAGGGTAATGGCTATAATGAATCCACTATATATAGGTCCCTACATCCCAGAAGGAGGGATAGACAACCTTCTCAGAGCTCCGACGTGAGAGGAACTGCTTACCTCCCTTATATTCACAACACCACTGACCGCGTTGCTAAGATTCTCCGCAAGCACAAGATAAAAACAGTTTTCGGCACTATGACGAAAATTGGTCAACGTTTAGCATTAAACAAAGATAAATTGTCCCCAATACTACAACCTGGGGTGTATGAAGTCCCATGTACTTGCGGAAAAGTCGACATTGGACAAACAAAACGGTCCATTGCAACTCGCATCAAAGGAACATCCGTCTAAACCAACCTGACAAATCAGCTATAGCTGAACATGCCCTGTCTTCAGGGCACGATGTATGTTTCAAGGATGCTCATGCGCTTGCCCTTGTTAAGCACAACTGGTCTATAACTATAAGGGAGGCAGTTGAAATTCGTATAAATCCCAATAATTTTAACAGAGACACTGGATATCAGCTAAGTGACACTTGGCTACCAGTTATTAAGGATCTAGGGAGATAGTTCCTCTCAGTCTCTCTGTTCTTCACCTATTTAAAATTGTACATTTTCCCTCTAGGGCTCCGAGCCTGGATTTGATCTCCTTTGTTCGTCACTGGAGGAGTTTCCATCTGTTTTTTCGCCGTTGACTGTATGAGGTTAGGTATCGTTCAGATACACTTCCCTTTTGTTTATGTTTCCTTATATCCATCTAACCCTCCCACCTCCCCCCTCCTCTTTCTTCGAGGAGTTTCTATATTTTCACACCGCCCCCTTTACCTTCTCGTTACATACTTCTCTGTCCGCCGTTCCACCATGGTCCATACAGTAATTTCTGGCAGCTGCTCTCTGGTGACGAACAGAGGAATTTATCTATAATTTTTGTAATCTCATTGATATACTTTCTTTGGCCACATTGTTTATTTCCATTGAAAAAGGAGGCAAGGTTTCTCCGAAACGTATGGTTTAAATTAAAAATACACACGGCATTAGCCCAAAAGCATGAATTATTTATATATTGGTAATTTTCTTCTGCGTCTTCTGGAAAGACATGCCATTCCAATGGCAAACTGTATAGCTTTTAGTGCAGACAATGCCCCTGTTATGATAGGGAGGAAAAATGGTGTTGCTGCGAAATTAAAAGAGCAGTGTAATAACATTATTGTTGTAGGATGCCCATGCCATTTAATTCATCTGGATGCTGAGAAAGGTGCTGATTCCCTTCCTGTGAAAATTGATGAGATAATGATTGATCTTTATTATTATTTAAACAAAAGCAGCAAGAGGAAAGATCATCTGAAGTTATATCAAGCTCTTGACCAAACTGATGTTAGGAAAATACTGAAGCATGTGTGCACGCGTTGGTTGTCCTTGTGTAAATGCTTAGAAAGACTGATTTCACAGTGGAAGCCACTGCTGAGTTTTTTTTAAGGATGAGGTGAACCAATCCACTGCCACAAAAACATCTCTCAAGTATTTCCAAATTCCCAAAGTAAAGGCACATGAAGATAAGCCTGCAGAAGTGGAATTTGGTGTTAGTGTGAACAACAGAGTACAAGATAAAGCACGTGTTATCATTGGCAAAAGGAAGTTGGAGAGCAGTTCTTCTCCGTCTGTAAGGAAAAAAGTGACGGAACCAAGTCAAACTGTTGGTATTTCAAGACAGGAGAGACTATTTCTTTTTCTGTCATCTAAGTTAAATGAGGCATTTGCTTGTTTCTGGCATTTACCATCCTTACATTTGAAAAATATAACAAAGTTCTTCAATCGCAAGCACCTCACATCCATGTCCTAAGATCCATACTGATTGATTTGCTGACGGAAATTCTCTGTAGGTTTGTTAAGCCAGTGGCCATCAAGAAATATTGCACAATTTTAGAAGTGGTCTATCACACAAAAGAGAATCAGAAAGCTGATTATGATTTGGTAATTGGTTCAACAACATCTAGTTGTGTAGAAAATCTGGCTTCTGAGGAGAAGAAGGTCTTTTATTTGCACGTCAGGAACTACTTCACTGCAGCCTCTGATTATATTATTCATAAATTTAATTTGGACAGTGTGTTTTCTGTTACTGCTCAAGAGGCACAGATAAGGTCTTTATCTACTGCTTCCTTTAGTGCCGTGAAGTATTATATCTCTAAGTTTCCAATTATGTTGCCAAAAAAAAAGACGGTGAAGATGAGCACCAAGCAATGGGTGCATTACAATGCCAGTTTTGTGCTCTCCAAATGGAGGATTTGCCAACTTCTATTGTGGAAGGAAAAAGAGCAGATTGTTCTTGGTCTGCTATAGGGGATATACGAGGTGGAGATGGGTGTCTGAAATATGACAGACTAGCTAGAGTAATGCTGTCAATATTAACAATCCCACACATCAACGTTGAATGTGAGAGATTGTTTAGTCAGGTGAAGAAGACAAGGACACAATTCCGATCATCTCTGAATGACGAAAACCTCAACAAACTGTTAGTGGTTAAATCAAGCCTAAGTGGAAATTGCTACGAGCAGCAGTATGACAGGGCATTTTTGAAGAGAGCAAAGTCGGCTACAAGGTCTGCATTAAATCAGTAAGCAGTCTCAAAATTACCATCCACATGTATATACATCACCTAATCATAATTAGGTAAGTTGTCCATGGTAGCCTAATTAACTTTAGTTTGACAAAACTTGAATATTTGGTGGCGAATGTGAAGTGTAATCCATCAGAATGATTGTATGCATTTTCTTTAAACACACAATTGTGTTCTCTTACTTTTAAATATTTGCCATACATACTACTCGATGATTGACGATTGTTTACATTTTTGTGAATTTTATGCTGAATTCATACTTTGCCAATAAAGACATGCAGGTCTTTTGTGTACCCTCTTTTGCCCACGCCACTGTATACTGCGCATGATGAAATCCATAATTAAAAAAAAAATCTTCCTATTTTTGACTTCCGAAGGTTGGCAGGTATGATAATAGAGAAATCCCGTTGGGCGCCAACTCAAATACAAATGTATTAGAGTAATAAACTAAAGTTAAAAACAAGATTAACACGAGTTCTCAATAAAATCAGGTTGTAGGGTATAATATATACCAACCCGGATACAATTAGTTTGGGATGTAATTTTGATATTCACTGCAATAAACAAGCATTTACCGAGAATATTACTTACGGTTCAGTTGTCATATTATGATACATAATATATCTATAGTACTGCAGTGTGATATGCTTTTTTACGTTTCTTTATTATAAGAACTCTTCTTTGTGAGAACATTGATGGGAGAATCATCAAGAAGCAGTATAGACACCTTTATATAATATATATTCACTTCCAGTATTTTTATAAGACCACATTACTTCGTATATTATCCAATCCTGCTTTTTTTATTTCTTTGTTACCTCCTATCAACAACAATCTCTTGCTTACCTCTTTTCGTATCTTCCTCTCTGCCTTCTAAAGATATGACACCACCCTAGTGTTGGATCCTCTTCTCCTTGACTCCACAGATATGCACTCACAAACACCTAGTTCAATATCTCAACACCTGAGCGCTCTTATCATAAAAATGTCACAAGGTCAAGACCAGAATGTTTACTCTTATGATACACCATAGTGGTGTATTCTTTGAATACACGGTACCTGAGATATAATTTTTATTGCTCTTTGCATGTTCATTTCTTCCTTCCTCTTTGTCAAACACCAACAGTGATCATCTGTTTTCTCCTTGTTGGGCATATCTCTTATGTCTTCACAAGTCTGTTCTAGATATATAACTTCTGTGACCCACCTAGCGTCACCTCGCAGCGAATCTCTGAAGCTCCTCAACTCTTCCTGGTGCTAGAGGACTTACTTATCCATTTGGCCACCAGCTCCTGTTACCATCGCCAGCTATTTTCTCCTTGAGCAAGAGGACTACGTCTACGTCTTTACTCACCATGCTGCGCTAGTATCATCTGTTATCAACTCTTAGAAGATCAGCTCAGCAAGAGATTAATTTTTTGTTTTAAAGTTGGTAATGTTTATATGTTCTCCTTTTGTCTCCTACCCCCCACTCTTTCCCCCCTTCTTGGTCCCTCCGTGCTCCGTTGAGCAGCTCTCACTTCTCAGTCTGCAGTTGACTCGGTCAGTCAAAGCTCCGCTCGAGCTTGCCTCCTCAAACCAAGAGGCTCACCCTCTTCTACGCCATGTTGGCTAAGTAGTCATCAACGGAAACTTCGACTTCAACATGAAATCAAGATAAGTACCATTTTAAAAGTTTTAACCTCATCTTCATGGTTTTAACTTCCACGTGCTTTTAATTATAATTTATAGACAGTGTGAAATTATTTACTTTGGGGCAAAAATCATTCTTCGTGGGATTTGCCATGTTGAGCTTTTGCTTGTATAAGCCAACCTTACTAAAAAAGAGCTTTTCTTAAGCTATTCAAATGAGAAATCTTCTCGCTACGTGGGATATTATCTAATACCCGCTGTCTATAATTATAAAGCTAGTTCCTCCGTTGGATTTTCTCAACCCCATTTTTCTGCTAAGGTCGTTCTGGAACCTTCTAGATCTTGTACTCTATCTGCGAGTCTTGCCGTCAAGTGTTTTTCGCTCACTTGGGACAATGATATTTAAAATGAGGAATCTTCCTTACAAATTTTTGCAATAGCTAACTTTCTTCCACCGCTGGAACCTCTGGAACATTCTATGGCGCATTTAATTGTAAATCACAACTTTTTCAAGAAATAGACTCTCACCTATATAGTGCAATCAGTTATTTCCATAATTGCAATAACTTTCTTTTTCATAAACTTTAGTGTTTCTACAGTGAACTTTGCATCCATCTTCATAGACTACAGTGATAACCAGTGCTTCCTCCACGTTTCTACCGCGTCGCGCTCGTCCGTTTATATTAAATACGGCCATGAACATTGATCCTATATCCCAATGATCTTTCCTCAACCTTCTACTAACAACCATTATTAATAAAATTGAAACTTTTCTATAAGGTGCCACTCACGAAGTGCCCTTCCAACTTTGCTAGTTTAACATTAATTAAATTCTGCATAATTGCTTGTGTGATACAAGTTTTAAATCACATTGTTCCTTTCCTATAATCAGGGAAAACAATTCTTTAAACTCTTGAGCGAGTCATGTTCAGGTTTCACGAAATGGAAACTGTCCCATTTGGCTAGTGATTCCTGCTCAAACTTGGGAAGTCTAGTACCTTCCTTTTCATTTTCTCCAGGTTTCACAGTAAGTGACCTGCCCTCTTTTGTATAATTCTCATATAGTAATTCTGTATAAATATAAGAAGTTGTAGGAACTTCTATCTTATTTTTCATGTTGTTATTATTGTTATTTTCAAAGTTGTCACTTTCTCTAGAACATTCTCTCCAGAATTTCTTAAGGTGCACTCTTTGTACTCCAATTCACGTTCAAGCTTTAATTATTTCATTGTTCATTTGTTTAAATCTTATAAAGATTTTAGAAACATGTAAGGTTTGAAACCTTGTAAATTGTCAATTGCCTGGAGCAACCGTTTAATGTTGAGAGGTCTGCGACCCTATTTGTTAAAAAGTTCAAATGAACTATGTTTGTCAAAATTATATTGCATAATTGTTAATTTCCTCAAACTTCTTCTAATTGTAAAATAAACGAATCTTTTCCCTTCGCTTTTTCATTTACGAATATAAAGTTTAGGCAAAATCCTGTCTTCCTTGACTCTCCTCACTCAATGATATTAAAATCATTAATAGAGCTTTCACCATTTGTTGCATTTGAGCAAGAACTCTTAATTTTCACCTCACTAAAGTTCTTCTTAGCGTTAATAGCTAATTCTAATTGGCCAGTAAGGCAAGTAAAGCTCGCTAAGCCAGCTACCTGCTTGTGGAGACCCTCTCCGAAAACTTATGGTCAGTTTTCTAAAAGATAAGGGTTTCTTTTTGTCTAAACTTTTAGCCGGCTCCTCGCTGAGTAAAAGCTTAGCCATTTTCCAATGCAACCATTGGTTCATTTACCAAGATTACCCAATAAGGCATAATCTTTTATCATTTTCCTTTTTAGAGACACTTGGTCGCCCTTACAGGAACTCCATAATTTTGGAAATTGAAAATACCAAGCCTGAGTTAAATCATTGGCATTCTTCGAATTACTTTGTAAAACCTAATTTCTTTGAGAAGACATACAGTAAATTTGTTCCTCTCAGTCTTGCCAGACCAGCACTCTTCCCCATAGTAGTTTTATATATGCTTGAGAGGGATTATACGAAAGCCACTCTCTTGCAAACAGCCCAAGTTCTATCTGTGTTTCTCGTCAGCTTAGACCAAGTCCTTACTCATTTTAGGTATCCGAAAGCGGATTTTCGGTGGCAACCACCTTTAAGTGTGTTTAAATCTAAACTTATTAATTTTGTGGGACTCTCCTCCTATTTTTCTATCCTTCTTTTCCAATCCAAAATCTACTTCCTTCTCTTAATCATCTTCCCTTGGTGGGTGGGTTATTCCTCAGCCAATAAACTACCCACATAGTAACAATCTCTTTAAGTCCTTCGAAACTATTTGCAATCAATACAGTATCATCTGCGTACCGTATATTATTAATATAATTACCATTGACCTTAATACCTTGTTGAATGCCATCAAGTGCCTCAGAGAAAATCTGTTCTGCATATATATTAAAAAGAAGTGTTGAAAGAATGCATCCCTGTCTCACACCACGCATTATTTCCACTGATCTCGATTTATTTCCATCAATTCTGTTACTAGCCTTTTGACCCCAGTATAAATTAATGATGATCCGAATGTCTTTCTCATCTACTCCTGAGTTCTTGAGTGCATTATACAACTAATCATGTTGAGAACGGTCAAAGGCTTTGGCATAGTCCAGAAAACATGCATATACATCCTGATTTACCTCACGGCATCTCTGGAAAAGAACTTGAAGCGCAAATAATGCCTCACGAGTTCCTAGACCGTTGCGGAACCCAAACTGCGTGTCACTGATATTCATCTCGCATTTCCTGTATATGCCATTATGGATAAGTTTGAGAAATATCTTGAGCACATGACTCATAAGACTAATAATAATATCGTATGGCCTCGGGTGCCTGGTGCAAGCTTTGTTAATTGACACCCAGAGGGTAGCTTGCATGTCGAATTTCGTCGTTCCTTTGAACGCTATGAAAGTCAAGGAGGTTAGATATCTAAACTCCTTGACACTCCTTGACATGAGTGTCGTGATTTTTGTCGCCTTCAAAAATCACTTACCATGGCCAGGGGCGAACCTGCAATCTTGGGGTTGATAGTCCGACACTATAACTACTCACCCACCCACTGATTGTCCTAAAGTCACTACATGACTTAGCCATCGGTTTCTTCGGAATAGCTATAAATGTAGACAAGAGCCAGTCTTCTGGTAATATGCCCGTGATGTATATCTTGTTATATAATGTAGTGAGCGTCACAATGCTATCATCATCCAAGATCTTCAATAATTCCACTGGAATGTCATCTTGACCAGGAGCCTTACCATTTTTCGCTATCCTAATCGCATATTTCACTTCATCCATGGTGATCATGGGTCCAACAACTGAAGGAATTTCGTGTCGGGAAGGACGATGATCATTAAAAAGCTCTTGTATATAGTTCTCCCAAACCTGTAATTTTTCTTCGACTTCAAATACCGTGTTACCTTGACTATCAACTAAGTTGACTATGTCTCTTTTCCTGTGTCTGCCTGAAACTTCTTTGATTTTATTATGGACCTGGAAAATATCATATTTACTAAAGTTCTTCAATTTATTTGCACCTATTTGACATCCAAGCTTCCTTGGCTTGTCTGATCTTATTCTTTATCAATCTATGAATCAACCAATATTCTTCATTATCTCTTCCTTTGACTTATCTTCGTTTATTCATTAGATTCAATATTTCATCCGTCATCCATGCCTTCCTTTTTTATGTTGTCTCTTCTTCGAGCATACAATAGGATAGAGAGGCCTTGGCCAGCGGAACATGGGCCAGAATAAGATCAGCTGATGTTGGTATAAAATGGCGCCTATGCCCAAGTTGTCAGCGCGAGCGTAAAGATTATACTTAATAATTATCGATATACGAGCCCATTTTTGCAGTATAATATATTACAAATATGTAAAATACGCATTTTCCTTTATGTAAGAGGCTGAATGTGAAGTTATATAACGAAAATGGTTATATCTTGCGCTGCTTACAATTGCAGTCAGAGGTTTGAAAAAGGGAACAGGCTATCTTTTCACGGGTATGAATTAAAATATATGACCTAAAATACACAGACTTGATTACATACATTTCCCCAATATAGCTGGCATCCAGCGGCGTAGCCGTGCTCGTTAAATCATGCAGCACGCTCGGATATCGCAGGTCGAATCCCGGCGCTGACTGCTGCTATCCCGAGTGTGGTTTATCCCCCAGGATTTTCCACACTCCCCCCAGGCAAATGCCGGGATAGCACCTTAGTTCAAGTTCCGAGGCACCCACCTCATCCCTGTCCCTAATAAAGTTACACACTACTACAATCATCATATCAATACAGGTTATCAGACAAGTTCAACCCACACCCAACTACACGATGCTGATGACCAAGATGTCACAAGCCCCTTAAATGAATTAACAACCGCCAATGCAGCTATACACACTACTGCAGTCATCACAGAAATTTAAGTTATCAGACAAGTTCAACACATAGGCCTACTCAAGTACACAGGGCTGATGACCCGGAAGTCCCTAGCCACCAAAAATGAATTTACTAAATATGGAAGGGAAGGGGATAACATTAGGATATGTGTAAGATTTATTGCTGTAGGTGATAAATATTTGGAGTGGGGATATCATTGGTTTTCTTTTAAGATGCAGTGCTGGATATCACTTTGTACGCATAATTAAATGTATTCGCTTATTTCAGCTTCCCTTTAGACCCTGAATTGCTTAATATATGGACCATAAATATGAATTTTAATTGATGATTGATGATTATCGGCAAACTTTCTTGATTTATAAAGGAAAACCAGCATAATAGAAGCATAGGGCCTACATGTTACTAAAAAAGTAAGCTAGTACTAGAATGCTTTGTAGAGTTTATTATTTTAGATATGTAAAAATATTACAAATATAACCAAGTCAGACAATTATTACGGATAAGAATTATACGTAAACGTATTTTATTCACCATTTTATAATTTCCTAACCATGTAGGCCCTACCAACACTGATGTGTCAACACACCAAAATATCGCATATAACGATTATACTTCACACTTTTCATACAAAAAAGAACAGCAATATTCAGAAGGAATTGTAGTTATCGCCACCTTCAACAGAAATAGTCTGTTATTTATTTATCGTATGGCTTTTAGTGCCGGGAGTGTCCGAGGACATGTTCGGCTCGCCTGAGTCTGTAGCTGCTTCCAGCGGACACCCTAAAGGGTGAGCTACAAGTTCCGTTCAATTTCAAGTAGTTCCAACTTTCGCCACCAGATATCAATGATACCTAGTGGTGAACGTTGGAACTTTGATAGAGCGTTCTGACGAAATCTAACCTAACAAATTTTGCTTTACACAAGTTTAGTCTGTGAAAGGATCTTTTACATGTCATAAATCTATGACATGGGACCGCCGGCTTTACTTCCCCTCCGAAGGAAGGCATACTGAAGGATTTTTAACGCTCTTAAAAAATCCGACGACTTCGGCCGGGTTTGAACCCGCTCTCTTGGGCATAGCAGTTCAGCATGCTACCAACTACGCCACCAAGGAATACGCTTGAATCGGGATTTTAAGTCACTTCATAATGCTATTCTTATGGGAGACATGTTTGTTTTGCCCAACATCAGCTGATCTTATTTTGGCCCCACGGTCGGCCGGTAGAAGCATAGCTGGCGCCCTCTCTATCCTATTGTATGCTCGAAGTGTCTCTTATTCCTAAGAAAATGATCTCCAACCCTCTTCAATGAGGTTTTAAAATTGTCCCAAAGTTCCAAGGGCTGCATGCCATTTGAATTCAACGTCTTAAGATCAGTGGCAAGAGCAGCATCCACCTGTGACCTTGTATTTATTTCCCGAAGGGCATCAGTATCATATTTCTTTTGTGTTGTTTTTATCGGAATCTTGTTAAGCCGGACACAGATTTGGCTAATGAGAGGATTGTAGTCAGAAGGAACATCTGCTCCTGGATAGGTTTTTGTAAAAATCACGCTAGGGATGTATAGAACTAGCACCGACAGAGCGCACTGCTGTTGTACTGGGTAAGCGCACGGCGCACTTCATTTGTCTCCTGTGTTCTCATGCCGCTAATATGTACGAATTTAAGTTGCTTAAATTATTATTTCCGTGACTATGCCGAGCTATTGCAGTGTTCCTCTTTGCAAAAATCAGGGAAGTCCGTTTTCGTTTCACCAATTTCCACAAAATAAAGAAATGGGGAAGAAATGGTCACATGTTATCTGAAGGAAAAATTTCGGTGAGAAAAATCTGACCGAATATATTAAAGTGTGTTTCCATCATTTACAACCCGATGATTTCACGAAAACTGTGTTGGATTAGTGTGACTTACAAAGGGAAATAATTCCTGTTTTGTATCTATAAACTGATTAGACATTTCGATAACAACCACTGAATTTATGCGTTTGTATCTGAAGGTCAGAGAGCAAGATAAAAACCGGGCGCTGTTCCATCGCTTTTTCGGTGGACCACGAACACAACAAAAATAATTATTTAGGAAGAGGCCATACACAAGAAAATTGCCGGATTATCACTATAAGCCTACAAAATCGGAATCTGCAGAAATCATCTCCATTGAAGTACGGGAAGAAATCATCAATATACACGAAGAAATGAAAGTAACATTTCTGACTCCCATTTTCTAAGACATCATTAGGCTACTCGGTCAAATACTTCAAGAATAAATGTCGCAACATTAACAGTCACAAACGTATTATAGTTGGTTTCTTGAAATCAGAATTAATCGTCAACTTCCATCTGCCCGACGGAGAATGTGGTAGCGACTGACTTCTACAGTACATTCTTGTGACATAGTCAAATGAATGGAAACAGTGCGAGGCTCTAAAGCAGGGATTCTCAAACTTTTAAAAAATTGTGCCCCCAAGTCCTTTTCCAGGGGTAAGGGAACGATTCTTATTGAGAAATTGACAAAATTACATAAGAACCAATCGTTGCGATGCATTTTCGAGGTACACATTACCGGTATCAACTTTCTTTGATTATGTTTACCTTAAAACACGACAGTTTCATGTAAGCTATCAACCTAAAAAAAATACAAGAATCGAAGTCTGTAAGCAGGGGGAGCAAGTGAATATTTAAATCTCTGTTTATGAGTTAAGTCTTATGGAGATATATTTATCAATATAGGCCTACAATACTCTAGTAATTGTAATCTTTAGGAGAAAGCATGCTGAATGATATTCATTATTTGAATAATAAAGCGTGTTAGAATTTTGTTATTACCGCTGTAGGCCATTAATTCTTCCTTCCTCCCGCTAGTTTTAGTGCCTCTAGTCCGTAGCTCATTTTGCAGCTGTTTAACGCTTAAACGCTGAAAATCGTCCATAATATATTAGGAGATATACCTATAGAATTAATTAATATAGTCTTGGAGTAAAATTAAAGAAGATATAATTTACTTTAGCTTAGAAAACTCGGTCACAATTTATACATTCTTCGCAGCTGACTGGGAGAAACATAAGACGATCGCCTTGCGCTTACCCAGTACTACACGAGCGCTATCTGGCGCGAACTTTCTCCCGCTACATCCCTAATAGGGAAATCAATTTTATTCTTATTATGTTGTCTGGACTATCAGTAGGTGCTTTCCACGTATAAGGTCTCCTGGCAGGAAGCTTAAACCAAGTATTAGCAATGACAAATTTCTCCTCGATCCCCTCTGTTGTTTCATTGTCCAAGACCCCACTGGTCCACAATGTGTTCTTCAGAACCTTTCCCAACCTTTGCATTAAAATCTCCCATGACCAGGGTTACATCATGTTCTTTGGTGTCTTTGAGGACGGTCTGAATTTGGGCATAGAATTCCTCAACATCTTCATCGCTCTTGTCACTAGTAGGGACATACACTTGAATGAGATTAATGTGGAAAGGTTTACCAAGTAACTTTAACATCATTATTCTACTGGTGAATGGTATACAACTGATAACAGCAGACTGCAAACTTTTGTCCACTATAAAACCCACTCCATGCAAATGCCTGGGATAATTATTACCACTATAATATACCATGCAATCCTCCACATTACAATCTCCTGTCCCCGGCCATCTCATCTCACTTATACCCATTATGGACACATTCATCCTCTTCATCTCATGAATTGTATTGTGAATCTTTCCTGCTTCAAACATACTTCGTACATTCCACGTTCCTATCTTTTTTTAAAATTAATTTTCAGTCTTTTCAAATTTAGGTATCTACCTCTAAATTTTAAATTACAGTCCATTTTTTAATAATTTAATCAGTGTTAAGGGGGGCAGATGACCTCATAGTTTTGTCCCCTTAAAACAACAATAACTAACTTAACTAACCTTTGATTTTAATATCGACATTCTGCATTCTGACCTCCTTTGCTCTTTATGATAAAATGATGCCCCTAAGCATTCGAGAGAATGCCTGCTTTTACTTTTGAAAAAAAAAAAAAAAGAAGGATACTGTTAGAGAAATTTTAAATCTTCAGAAACGACACCGAAGAGAACAGTTCATTATAAAAACTAGAGTAATGAAATTACCTCTGGTTTAAAAAAAACAAATCCCTTGAAGCGCAATAATGCTCACTGGAAAATATCTGTCAAAAATATTTTATCCACCTGCCTATAGTAAAGCCATCATTACTTCCAACTTGACGTTTCAGTTTTACCCTCGAGTTATGTAGCGGTCAGAAAGAAAACACTCCAACTAGGCAATCACAGGCAGTCATTCAATTCAATATATCACGACCAATCGAGTTTCGTTTGCGATGACCTGATTTAGGGAACAAAACTCTAGCCTAGTACTGAAACGTCATGTCGGAAGTAATGATGGCTTCACTATAGAATCTGTTACATAATTTAGTATAATGGATAAGATGTCTAATTTTAGTGGGAAGGGAGCTGTATGATTGCTAGTGTTTTGGCTGCTTGTTACTCACCAAGGCAAACCAGGTTCAGTTCCCGATTAATGCATTGTCGACATATAAATGAGATCCTGAGGCTCAAAATTGCGAAATTTGAAACTATTGGTTTAACGTTTTCTATAATTGCAACGGTTTGAGATCCCAGGGTGCCAGAATTATCCCCTGGCGGGGTTCTGCAAAATGTCAGTATATATACAGACACAGGCCTCCTGCATGCTAGGATCTAATCTCGCAACTTGCATGTAGTTGACATAGGGCCATATAGGATGCACCACATACCTGACCAATCATAACATTTAAGGCCACGTTAAAACTACTAGCTGGAGAATAATTACCTACCACCATGTTATGGTACAGCTTCCAAAACCAAGAGCATAGGCTATGGTATGTGTTCCTCTTAGTTTAATAATCATTTTAAGAAACCTGCAATAACAACTTGTGGACAATTCCACACACTTCATACTCTTAAGAGTCTGTATTCTTACCTGCGATAAATGTTATTTCCCAGCTCGTCGAAACAAGATAAATAGGATGTGTGGTATAACGCCTGCATCGTATTGACTGCGTGAAGTGTGGTACTGTACTACAGAAGCCATGAATTCCGTTATGCACACAAGTAATGGCAAGAAATGAAAGGACTAGCTCGTCATAAATAACATTATAAAATTAGTACTTTTATTGTATTTTTTGCGTTCTTTCTGCTATTTTTCTAAGAGTTTCACTGAACCAGTGAATACTGTGCCCACGTTTAGCCTGCTTTATATAGAGAGTATTTTCACACCTAGTGAATAACTTAATTATTAGACATGACAAACATACACTCACAAAGGCAGTAAGTCACTCTGGTGTGTTGTCCAAGTGCCATGCTAGCTTTCAATTCTCCCTAGAAAAATCAGGTTTTTGAGCCAATTTCAAATTGAGCAGCATGCATTCACATTCTAGCATGGTATGTTGCTTCTTTTTCCTCATTTCACATTAACTGCATTCTGACTAGTTGACAAATCAGTGCATATGAAATGCAGCACTTAGGATGAGAGATGCATTGAGACACTGACTCGTATACATACAGGAATGCCTTTCTGTTATTGCTGTTGTTGTCCTAGAAGAACAATGTAATCCAAACGGTTTAGAAAAAGTATATTTTCAAAAGGCATAGAGTAACTTACATCAATCATTAGGTAGCTTCTAACAATATATACTTTCACTCCTCAGCACTGAAAACTATTCTTAGTGTTTTGTTTAAAAAAATGAGCTCTATAGTATAGCGGGACTGTCAGGAACATCCTAAATCAAATAATAATGTAATTGGTTTTACGTCCCTTTTAACTACTGCAGTTTTTAGAGACGCCAGGGTGCCAGAATTTCCACCCAAAAGGGTAACTTTAACATGGAAGTAAATCTGTGATATGACTCCCTGTCATTTATGCACCCTTAAATACCAACTGACTGAGCCACGATTCAATCCTGCAACCTTGGGAACAGCAGGCGAGAACATTACTTATTATTATTTATTATTTCCATTTGATCAAATACATGTATACAATACATTTTTGATATAGGACACGTCAGAATTTACATCTATAAAATAAAGGTACTAATATATATATACAGTAATACTATAACTATTTATAACTTATTATAATAACAGATCTTAAGAGATACAATCTTATTGGACAACTATTTACACCTTATTCTATTATCATAATATGAAAACTTAATTCTATAAATACAACAACTTACAGCTAGGTATTAGAATTAAAATAGAAAAGTAAAATATAATTATAGATTTCATCGTTTCTATACACTAAGATATTCAACTACAGAGTAAAAACAATGGCACTGCAAATAAGCTTTCAACATTCTATCAAAGGTTTTTATTTTTGGGGTAAGTTTTATATACTGGGGTAGTTTATTGTATAATTTAACTCCTGTGTGATAAGTTCCTTTTTGATATATGCTTGTGTGTGTGTGTGTGAAATATGAATGTTTTGGTTTTGTCTTGTGTTTTGCCTATGAACATCATTGTTTGTTTTAAGAAAAACATCCTTATTCATTAAATTCTTTTTACAAAACATAATACTTTCAAAGATATAAATGCAGGGCAGAGGGAGAATGTTTAAATCTTTAAACAGAGGTCTACATGATTCTCTAGTATTTACATTTGCCATAATTCTAATCGCCCTCTTTTGTATACATCTGGCGACATACCCCAAAATATGACCCCACATCTTAAGTATGAATGGAAATAAGCAAAAAAGTATTTCTTAATGTGTGCATGCTTGTGCAAGTTTTCAAAATACGTAACGCAAAGCACATCGAGTTCAGTATTCCATTTCAAGTCATGTTGTATCCATAGTCCTAAAAACTTTGTTTCTGATTTATTTTCTATTTGATGACCATTTAATGTTATATTGGGCTTCGCAGGATTCCTACTCTGTGTAGTGTGGAAATTTAGACATACTGTTTTTTTATAGTTGATTATGAGGCGATTATCTTGTGACCATTTGGTTAACTCTCCTGCAACGGAGTCAGCAGACTGCTGTATGACCTGTTTAGTTTCACCTTTTATTACGAGTGTTGTATCGTCCGCAAACAAAATTTCCTTATGTGAATGAACGTTCTGTGTTATATCATTGATATATAGAAGAAAGAGTAGTGGGTCCAAAACCGATCCCTGGGGTACTCCAAATTTAATAATTCCCTCATTGGACAATGTTTCATTAAGTAATTTGGTTCCATCATCCTTGTGTCTCAAGCTTACTATTTGTTTACGCCTTGTTAAGTAAGACTCTATCCATTTATTAGCTATACCTCTAATACCATATTGATTTAGTTTTGTAAGGAGGATTTTATGGTCAACAACATCAAATGCTTTCGATAAATCCAAGCATAGGCTAGTTACATGTTCCTTATTGTCAATTAATTTCAGTATACTATTACTACATTCATAAATTGCTGTCTGTGTAGATCTTTCCGAATTGAATCCATGTTGTGAGTTTGATAATATTTTATTTTTATCTATAAACTTATAAATCTCTCATACATGATTTTCCCCACAATTTTTGCAATACCAGTTGGTAAGGTAATAGGAGATAGTTATCTAATTCATCTTTTGAATCGTTTTTGTGCACTGGAATTACTTTTGATAACTTCAAAATATCCGGGTAAGTTCCTGGGAGAATTGAACTGTTTATTACGTGTGTAAGTAGATTTATTATATTTTCTGCACATTTCTTTAAAATTGCATCAGGGATGCCATCAATGCCAGCACAAAATTTATTTTTAGCTCTTTTATAACTATTCTTACCTCTTCACTTGTGACATGATTTATAAATAAAGAATCACCACATATATTTATTTTATTATTAGTATTTAGTGTATTTCGAGCCAACTCCGTACAGGCCATGGAGGCCCTGAGAGTAGTGGAAGGTAGAGGCTTCCACTTTTTGTGACATCGGCACTGGATGGGATGGAGTTGTCAGCTCCACGCCCGGCCGTCTTTGCTCCCAGGAATTACCCTGGTACTCATTTCTGGTGTAGGCTGAGTGAACCCCAGGGCCATTTGCGTATCCGAAAGTGGTAGTTTTGTTTCTAAAATCCACTACCTGGGTGGGGATCGAACCCACTCCCTTTCAGTTAGAAGCTCAGGGCCTCTACCGACTGCGCCACGCAGCCCCCTATTTAGTGTATTTACCTGTGATTTATTTAATAATTTTTGTGGAATTTCCAGAAAATAGTCATTGAAAGTGTTTGCTATTTCCTCTGGATTATTAATCACTTTATTATTTCTGGTCAGTGTAATGTTGCTTTGTATTTTAGCAGATTTTCCAGTTTCTTTCTTTATTTTTATCTGCGCCATGCACCTAAAGCATGCAGCAGCACTGAGACAATATCTTGCACATCCTGTTGTATGAAAACAGGCAGGCCTATTATGCAAAATTGTGATGTAGGCTACCACATGGGTTAAGTTTATAATGTTGCAATTTTTACTGTTTATAAATACTTTCAGGAATAAAAGGTTGGAACACATTAAATTAATGTAAACTGTACAGATATGATTTTGAAATTAAATTTTATTTCTGTATTTTATTGACTCTTCATATTATACATTTTTGTTTTCTTCTTATGTATATTGCAGCAATTCTACAAGGGAGATCTCCCATTTCTTCAGTCTTGGTGTGGATCCTGTCCTAGAGGCAGATGTCATGGAGGGGAGAGAATGTAAATGTTGTCATTATAATGGGGCTTATTATAAGCTTTCTTGACAAATTCTATATTGCACTCTTCACCTGCCAATGTAAAGACAGAGATTAGCCAAATTAGGTGCTTAAAAACATTTCAAAATTATACAGTCATAACATAAAGAAAAAATTGTTATGTACCTCAACAAAAGTTTGGAACACTGGCATAGAGAGTAATCATACCATATTGTTGTTTCATTAGAAGAGCTTGGCCATTTAGCCCCGTGTACTTTTGTGTGTAGGCCTATGTATAAGAACAGTCTGAAGGCTGTAGTAGAGTGTGTATTTGTAATTCAGGTGTGGATTGGGAAGGAGGCGGCCATGGCCTTAAGTTAAGAACCATCCCAGCATTTGCATGGAGTCGAATTGGGAAACCACAGAAAACCACTTCCAGGATGTATGAGGTGGGAATCGAACCCACCTCTTCTCAGTTTTGCATCATGAGGCCGAGTGTACCCTGTTCCAGCCTCAGGCCAGAATTAGATTTCTTGGCACAGCCGGGAATCGAATCCAGACTTCTGGGGTGTCAGCCAAGAATGCTAGCCGCTACACCATGAGGTATACCATATTGTTGGAGCCAAGGACAACAGGGTACCGGTACGGAATATCTTCAAACTAGGCTTTATAAAAGCATGTATATCACTGAGTTGTTATATGCAGTCAATATAGTCAAATCTATACAATTGAATTTTTTTGTTGCATTGTGTAGTTGGATAACAAACAAGATTACCAACTTACATATTCTATTGTAACAAGTTAAATTATGCATCCTCAAGGTGAAAAGCCTGTGCAGATTCCAAATGATTATACAATATGTGGTCCAGTGTGGTAGTGGTTCTACCGAGTGCATGATACAGGGGAACATTTTTGTTAATGTATCCCCTTCTATAAACTAATATTGTATGCACCAAGATGAAGAGAATGGAGAAAGCACAAGCCAAGCATAAGGCAGTTAAACCATGGTATCAACGGTTGTGCCAGGCTTGAGATGAGACTAGTTATACCTAGGTACAGGGCGATAAAATCGAGAATAAAATCAAGTCAGAATAAATATTCACAAACATATACTTCCCTAATATTGAATAAAAGTCACCTAATCTCTGTCCATTAGGGGCGCATCCACAAGGTGGCAGGGGATGCATCATGTCGGCAGTAAACATTAGGCCCACGATGCCATAGTATATAATTCTCAGCAGTTTTCAGAGTATTAATTTTCTTTCAAATTTGATGCGCTCTCAGCAATTTGTTGCAACATGAGCGGGACGTATGTAATTTTCCATATTTCAGCTAATTGGCAGCGCTAGCATTCACGATAAACATAATGGCCACAATGGGACAGCATGCACAATGTGTTGTATGTGTCGCAGGAGTTTGTACTTATAATTACCAGTGGTGGCCGGTAATAAGGTTGCATTAAGAAGAACAATTAATACCATAATAACATTTTTAGTAATAAAAGCTGTCCATTTCTTTTATAAGTATAGGAATTCATAATTTTGTTCCTTAATAATTCAGGAAATCTTATAGTAAGTTACTGTGAACCGTCTGAAAAAGCGAAGTGCGCCAACTGTCTAGGAACGCTCGTCCGTTTGGTCGTTGCCAGGCCCGAACACTGACCAGGTCTCAATAGTGAAGGGTATGGCAGAGATGCTAGATCGTGTATGTCCTATCCCAACAGTTAACTCGGCTGGTCGTTGCCCGCTGATTGCAACAAGGGAGCTGAGGCACGGACGGAGACAGCCGAGATGCTTCGTCAACTGCTGATGTAATTTGCGCGTACTTGTAACACTCGCGGTTCTTTCTCTCCCTTCTATATAGCTTATGTTATTTTGTTCTTGTGAAGAATTTCAAGTACACTAACTTATAATCCATTCATACGATTACAATGTGATGTTCTCTGAAATGTGGCATTCGTGATGAATGAGGTACATCCGTTTTACCGTGCAATTGAATATAAATTTCTCTGATATCAAGCAGTCTTTCACCCTACCACCTACACCCCCCCCCCCTCTCCCTAATAGTGCAACCCCCAGAACAAGGGATACAAGTCACTGGTGTACAGACATAGATCACAGAATGAAACAAGATCGACAGATCACTTCCGAGTTGCCATGTGGCACAATTGCCATGTCCGCAATGACTGGTAGCCAGAAAGTAGAGAGTATTATGAGCAACAAATTGATGAAACGATGTTCTGTTAATAATTAGCACGAATAGTAAACGCTTGCCAATTAGGCCTACAACATTTTACCTCCAAGAATAAGGGTGTGTGATAACGCTAATATGAATTGTCACCAAATTTGTTACGTAACATACTCCGGGTACACTGGGTAGATTTTACTTCAAGAGTATGCTGTTCATAAACCGGATGAAGTGTCATGGTTGCAGGCTGTAGGCATCCCTGATTTAGAGAAACACCAATGTAAGCTAACACTCAATTTTTTAAACAGTTGCATAGGCTACTAAGAATATAAGTACAGTAGTAATATTATTAATTCTGAATGTAAGTGGAACGCAGCTTATACACTTGCAGCAGACATGAATGTGACTTTTTCATACCTTGTGTCCTCGTTTCATCATCAGGGTGATATTACGTATTTAAATTGGTAACCCTGGTACTACTGAACCTCATATATGTGCTTAAGTCCGTAAATATGTGATTTTATTTATTGCTATTTTAAAGACGGCTGCCATGTTTCGACAATGCTTGCATCTCGTTCAAGTGTCATCAAGGCTCACTCTAGCGGCATGCACCGAGGTGCACACATTGTTGCCAACATGTGGGATACAAAATCACTGTTGATTTAAAAAATCATCGGGACGCGTTAGGCTGTAAGCATTGTCAAAGCTCATTGATCTGGGCGCGTTAGGCCGTAACCATTTTCAAGAACCATCGGATTGGACAAAACGAAGGTTAGAATGGTCGCGTGCAGGTGCAGCCTTGGCCGTGCGCAGCTAGCGGGGCACGGTTGACACAAAACCATTGGTCTGGGCGCGATAGTCTGGAACCATTGTCAAAAATCATTGGATTGGACAAAACGAATGTTAGAAGGTCAGGTGTAGGTGTGGCCTCGGCCGCGCGCAGCTAGCAGGGCACGGTTGACACAAAAACATTGGTCTGTGCACGTTAGGCTGTAACCATTTTCAAAACCACAGATGTGCGAAGAAAATACACATATTTATTACAGCGGAGCGATATACTGCATAGTACTTACAGAGCAGATAACACTCATTTCAGCCGTGGAAAAAAAATCATTACAGAGAAGCGAAATATTGAACACACTAGCCTAATTAAAGCGGTAAACTGAGTGCTGCGCACGAATGATGCGCACTAGAGACTGAACTGGGCGCTTCTTTGTGTTACATAGTACCGTAAGGGCGAGGTTGGCAGTATTGTTTTGATGACAGACCAGAGGATCAGTGGGGCTAACGAAGAGACCCGAATCCTCATGACCGCAACCGATGATTGATTTGGACTAGTGGCGGTCACAGCTGTAATTTTGGTTATATAAGTCGTGATCCTATTTGGAATGGTTGGGTGGGTCACAGACGGCGGAGAAGGAAACATCTATTAAAACATCGCTCCCTGATTTATTTCTCATCGTTTCATAAGGTATTTTGACTAATTCATGTATTATAGAGAATGTTATCGCTCGTTCTATCTTCATTCAGCGCTACAGTACCGGTAATATTAAGCTACTGAAATGATCTTACAGCAAGGAAAACAGATGCAGGCGACATAAATGTGTTTCTCCATCACAAGTAGAATGCGAAGCCAGTTTGTAGAGATTGAAGCAGGCCTACATGGAATTCCTCATTCAACTAGATACAGTACAAACACTTATAACAAGACTCACTCACTCGCAGGAGTAACCAACTGTTATTTTATGGGGAGGAATGTCGAACTTATCTGCAGGAGTAGGGGCAGATGACCTCATAGTTCCGCCCCTTAAAACAACAATAACTATCTGCAGGAGTGGCAAGCTGGATAAACATACTTCGCATGCTGATGACCTCAACATGTTGCATCCAATTGCCAGACGTCAAATGCAGATAGCATAAATATAGTAATTAATTGGTCTTTACTATAAAAACAAACTAATTGCCTAACCCAGTTTATTTATTATTATTATTATTATTATTATTATTATTATTATTATTATTATTATTATTCAAAAATCACATATTCTTACCTATCTTGCAATTTTATATGGGTGCTGACTGTTCAAATTTGCCAAATCACACACACCCGTGAGAAACAAAATCCATTTTGAAAAATAAGTTTCAGTTTTTCTTTCCACGCAATACTCCGTCATCGACCCTAGAAAATAAAAAGGAAAACATTATGAGTAAATATTTGAAACGCCATGGAAAATTTGGTTAACCTCGCAGGTTATGAAACACTACTAACAAACAAATTTCATTCAACATTGCAAGTATGTTAAAAAAAACAATCACCGCTATTGTAAAAGATAATTACTTACAATAAAATATAAGTATCCCTCCTTGTATCGTCTGAAATACACAATTGATCATGTCAAGTGAGAATACCGAAGTTCTGTTAAAATGGCGACATCACAGAACCTGCACCGAGCTTCACCGAGTGAACGAACCGAGTCTGCACCTTCGAAAATGTCGCTATGTACACTCGCACTTTGATCGTACACTTGCACTCGATCGTATTTGGAACACCACTCGCTGGCGTCACTTCCGAGTGAGAGTGAGCAAGAGTGTACACTTTGGCTATTTGGCAAACAGCCTAAAAACGAAACTTACGCCGAAATACATATTTCAAAATATAATAGTAATTTGATATTTAAAATGGCTAGGAATATACGCCAACATAAAATATTATATTGCAGCCTGATTGTTCATCATTTTTATCCTCAGATCAAAGGCAGCATACACATTAACTATAGGCCTACTGGCAAAACATACAAGCCGTACGTACATTAAAATAAAATAAAAATAAGGTTAGACAGGGAATGACTAAGAATAAAGATCAAAAAATATGGTAATTGGTATTCAACATTTTTATTAACTCAAAGGCAGCATTCATATGAGTGTGAATATTCATAAGCCTACAACTAAACAATTAAATACCCTAGATGCTTAGTGAACAAAAATACACACTTTATTTACACAAAAGAAGCACATATTCAATACGGTATTCTTCAAAGCAATGAGGCGTGATGGCGCAGCGGTCAAGCTATTCGCTTCTCACCAAGGTGGACTGGGTTCGATACCCAGTCATTGCATGTGAGATTTTCGAAATTAAATGTCATGTACTGTGGTTCGGATTCCACGTAAAATGGAGGTCCCGTGGCTCATGATCACAAGATTAACGGTCACGTAAAACTACAAGCTTCTTTTTCTTCAAAGTAGGTCGAACCTTAGACCTCACATAAGTCATACAGCAAACGAACAGGGTCCTTCAGGGAAGATCCCTTAAGCCCAATTCTTTTTATCGTCTCCAAGACTGACATCATTAAAGTATACTGGAAAATGTGAAATTTTATGCCTATGCTGATGAAAAAAGTAAGAGTAAATATTAGGTCTACATACTTCAACTTGTACTTGTCGTTCAATAACTCTCGGTCTTTTCTTGGGTGGCTGAAGCAGATGCTGCAGGAAATCGAAAATTGCAGGTACTGCATCTTCTTTCTATTTGAATGAAACAAGTAGCATGATTTATAAAAGTCTTCACTACAGATATAACTGTATTTTGTTGGAGTCCAGTCCTTCCTCCTCACAGCTGTAACATCTGGACGTTTCCACGGAAATCTGTAATATAAGCTAGGCCTAGGTTATAATTCTGTGACCAATAACTTATAACTTATAATAGGCCCTATGCTATTTACGTCAAAATTTTATGTAAGACGTATCCATAAACGCAGAATAGGCTACTTCATTGAAAATCTCAATTCGAAAATAAAGTGGACCGTAAACCTACCATATTATTGGAAAATACCATACATATAACGTTGCACAGAGGCGTGTACGATCAAATATATGAAAAGAATCACGACATATCAGCTGACTCACAACCTAGATTTCAATGGTATGACAGTTTTTGGTGCGACTAGTTACGCCAGGTAGTGCACGTCATTAGGATATGACCAGTTAGCAGTTTTCAGCGAGGGTTACCATGGGAGGCGTTGTTCCAGTAGTAACCTACAGTTCAGTGGGATACTCGAGTGTCTGGATATCTCGTTAATTCTTTCTACGGTGCCATAGTGTGACAGTCGAGCTCTCTTCTCAGGAGAAGCTTTCTTGTGTTGAACTTTTTAAATCTACGCCATGTCGTAAAAGGCTGTATAACGGATAGCTAGGAACCATCAATCTACGCTACAATGAGAAGTTAAGTACACATCTAAAGTGATTTTAAACCATGTTTTAAAGGGTTTAATAGCGTCCAGAAGCTTTTAATGAATATTATAGGCAGGTTTCAAATTTCGCAATATTCTGCAATCTTTCTAACTGTCCTCCGTGAGAATTTTCTCTATCATGCTTAAGCTACCTAAGCTTGCTACTGTGCCCGAGGGTATTGAGCTGACTGGTTACGAACCTGACACATTGGGGAGAAGAGGTCAGCGTAGCGGCACAGAAGAGAATTGAACCCAGACACTCTGAGGGAGAGCGACAGAGAGGAACAGCAGCTATTAGACATAGAAAATTAATGGAAGTAATTATGCACGAATCTCAACTGTATGAGAGGGATTATGATGAGAATATGTGAAGAAATACTGTATGATTTGCAGTGTAACATACAGATTTCGAAACTTAGAGGGAATGACAGGAGACTAATGAGCCCAGTTCAAGAGGAACAACTCGAATTAATTCAATTCCCAGGGTTTATACTAGCTAGTAAATACTCTAGATCTAATATTAGCCAGGGTGGTACTTGTATCTTCTTAAGAAATAATTTAGATCATTAACAGTTAACAGCTTATGGTTATCTAATTATGGAACAGGATTTTGAATTCTCTGCCATAAAAATACAGCAGTTTAAGTTAATAATTGTATGCGTATACCGTTCTCCGTCAGGAAATTTTCGTTTATTTATAGACAAATTATAATTGTTACTCAATAACATGAACAAAGTAAATTTCGATGTAATAATTTGTGGGGATGTAAATGTGGATTTCTTAAAATGTGATAGGAATTGTGAATTATTAACTCAGTTACTAATTTCCTATGGACTGAAACCTACAGTAAATACCCCAACAAGAATAACAAAATTTAGTAAAACCACTCCTGATCAAATTATTATAAATACAGATAAATATCACCATTCAATAGAAGTCTACTGTCCGGGTTTTAATGACCACTGAGCCGCCCCCTTTTTTAACGACCAGACCCAAAAGCTCTACTACCCCAGAGGCACTTATTAAGGTTATGTTATTGTACTTAAGACCTAGAAAGAATACCCAGGTACTCTGACATGATCTGACTTGTATTATTATCTTTGAGTACATTTTAACAAACATAATATATAGACATATAAACACTTAATAAACAAGACATGGAAAGTTACACTAACCTGAAGGATACCTTCTAACGTAGTATCTAGGAACACCTTTTCAATCCTAAATCCAGACAGGATTCTTGGTAATATTTATATCAACAGCTTTGGCATATTCCTCTAACATCCTTTGCAAACATCAGTAGAACTTCTAGTCAAAGGAAAGTAATCTTTCAGGTGACCGTACGTATTTTCTGTACTTAACTTCAAGTACACGAATAGCCTATCCCTCATTGGTACAATGAATATTCTCATCTGACTCAAATATCGTGGATGTCAGTAACCATACTGACATTTAAAGTATTCTCCAAATACCTAGATTAATAATCTTGTTTTAATAGGGAAATTAATATCCATATATTCCACTTATTAAAATATATAAAGTACGGAGCTAAATTCATAACGACATTTCTCCAAGATGGCTACCCACGATCTCCTTTTGTCACATCTAACAGCTGATCGACGACTACTGTTAAGCTCGGTCAACAGAAGATCAAGAACAACAACATAATAGCTTTGAGCAATTGACATTTCCTGTGATCTCGATACAAGTACCAATCACAGGAAAGCATGCAACGACATAAAAAAAAGAGAACACAAGTTTTAGGTCACGCCTACTATAAAGCATAATAAGAGTGTTACATACCTTTTTTCATAGCCCACTTTGTTCACATACTAAAATACACAAGGGAACGAATCAGCTTTCCATCAGGCACAAAATATAGATATTCCAAAGTGACCACTTGTCACTAAATGAATACGGGAGACATACACAATCCTTTCGCCGACGAAAACTTCTTACAGATGACTACCATCAGTTCTCCCACTTCCAAATCACGCTATTTCAAGCATTCGAGACCCAACCATATAGTTGCCATTCTCAAATAATAAAATAAACATTCCAAACATATCGCGGTTTCCTTGATAAGACTTAGTATCGTTTAGGCCAATGTTCTCAACAAATCAGGCGCGCTGAGGATAACCCAAGATATCTCACTTCCCACGAGGACTTTCATCAGTAGTTTCTTACATCTAGTCAGGTCGATGCTAATTTACAAACGTTATAATACTTTTTCAAGCTCCGAAACAGCTGTCCGGACTTCGACAATAACAACACCGCCATCTAGCGGAAGCGCACAACACACATTGAGTCAACCAATATATTACCTTCCAGTTAATGCCTCGCTCTCTGTCGTGAACCAGCGAGCTAAAATCTCTACCACTGGCAGAGACGGACAAACACGGAGCCTTGAAGGTAGGAGCGTACAAGTGTTGTTCTAAAAACGGCGCAACCACCATGGACAAATACTGAGTTTTGAAGTACCCGAAACAATCAATAATAATGATAATGGAATAAAATTAAAGCGCAGGCCATTCACTGAAAAAAAGGTTTCATATTTCAATGACTTATTAAATAAGGGAGCATGGTCAGAAATGTATAAACTAGAAAATGTAAATGATAAATTTAATGCATTTAACAGTACCCTAAAACACTATTTTGAAACAGCATTCCCCTTTAAACAAAGAACTATTAAAATAACAAAACTAGCAATTGGATAACAACAGGGATTAGAAATTCATCTCAAAGAAAGACATTTCTACAAAAATTATATAAACAATACCACACAACACCTGAATTCAATTTATACTACAAAAATACACTAGCATATTAAATAAGATAATAAGACTAGTAAAGAAAATGCATAGGCTATGTAGTCTGTGATAAAGAAAGAAACTGGAAAATCTGTTAAAATACAAAGGAGCATTACACTGACCAGCAATAGTAAAGTGATTAATAATCCAGAGGAAATAGCAAACACTTTTAATTACTATTTTCTGGAAATTCCACAAAAAAAAATCACAAGTAAATACAATAAATTCTAATAATAAAATAAATATATGCAGTGATTCATTATTTATAAATCATGTCAAAAGTGAAGAGGTAAAAATAGTTATAAAAGAGCTAAAACATAGATTCTGTGCTGGCATTGATGGCATCCCTGATGCAATTTAAAAAAAATGTGCAGAAAATATAATACATCCACTTACGCACTTAATAAACAGTTCAATCCTCTCAGGAACTTACCCGTATATTTTGAAGTTATCAAAAGTAATTCCAGTGCACAAAAACGGTTCAAAAGATGAATTAGATAACTATCATCCTATAACCTTACCAACTGGTATTTCAAAAATTGTGGTAAAAATCATGTAAAAGAGACTGATAAGTTTTATAGAAAAAATGAAATACTATCAAACTCACAACATGGATTCAGAATGGAAAGATCTACACAGACAGCAATTTATGAATGTAGTAATAGTATGAAAATCCACAGCCTGCTTCCAGTCTCCGACCGGGTCAGGAATGGAATGAATGAAGCCCCTATCTAGCGGCGAGGATATGAACTGTGCCGGCTGCCGAGGCCTGACGCACTCCTCTGGGGCAATGATTAAATGAATGACAGATGAAATGAAATGATAGTGGAGAGTGTTGCTGGAATGAAATTTTGACAGGGAAAACCGGAGTACCCGGAGAAAAACCTGTCTGCCTCCGTTTTGTCCAGCACAGATCTCACATGGAGTGACCGGGATTTGAACCACGGACCCAGCGGTGAGAGGCCGGCGTGCTGCCGCCTAAGCCACGGAGGCTTCAGTAATAGTATACTGAAATTAATTGACAATAAGGAACAGGTAACTGGCCTATTCTTGGATTTATCGAAAGCATTTGATGTTGTTGACCATAAAATCCTCCTTACAAAACTAAATCAATATGGTATTAGAGGTATAGCTAATAAATGTATAGAGTCTTACTTAACAAGGCGTAAACAAATAGTAAGCTTGAGACACAAGGATGATGGAACCAAATTACTTAATGAAACATTGTCCAATGAGGGAATCATTAAATTTGGAGTACATGTACCCCAGGGATCGGTTTTGGGCCCACTACTCTTTCTTCTATATATCAATGATATAACACAGAACGTTCGTTCTCATAACAAAATTTTGTTTGCGGATGATACAACACTCGTAATAAAAGGTGAAACTAAGCAGGTCTTACAGCAGTCTGCTGACTCCGTTACTGTAGAGTTAACCAAATGGTCACATGATAATCGCCTCATAATAAACTATAAAAAAACAGTATCTCTAAATTTCCACACTATACAGAATAGGATTCCTGCGAAGTCCAATATAACATTAAATGGTCATCAAATTGAAAATAAATCAGAAACAAAGTTTTTAGGACTATGGATACAACATGACTTGAAATGGAATGAACATATACAATATCTGAATACTAAACTGAACTCGATGTGCTTTGCGTTACGTATTTTGAAAACTTGCACAAGCATGCACACATTAAGAAATACTTATTTTGCTTATTTCCATTCGTACCTAAGATATGGGGTCATATTTTGGGGTATGTCACCTGATGTACTAAGTACGTTTAGGATAAAAAAGAGGGCGATTAGAATTATGGCAAATGTAAACACTAGAGAAACATGCAGACCTCTGTTTAAAGAGTTAAACATTCTCCCACTGCCCTGCATTCATATCTTTGAAAGTATTAGGTTTTTTGAAAATAATGTAAGGAATAAAGACGTTTTTCTTAAAACAAACAATGATGTTCATAGGCATAACACAAGACAAAATCAAAACATTCATATTTCACACACACACACACACACACACACACACACACACACACATACACACACACACAAAAAGCATATATCAAAAAGGAACTTTTCACACAAGAGTTAAATTATTCAATAAACTACCCCAGTATATACAATTTGCCCCAAAAATAAAAACCTTTGAAAGAATGTTGAAAGCTTATCCGCAGTGCCATTGTTTTTACTCTGTAGCTGGATATCTTAGTGCACAGAAACGATAAAAACTATAATTATATTTTACTTTTCTATTTTAATTGTAATATCTAGCTGTAAGTTGTTGTATGAAAATGAAAATCCACAGCCTGTTTCCAGTCTCCGACCGGGTCAGGAATGGAATGAACTAAGCCCCCATCTAGCGGTGAGGATATGACCTGTGCCGGCTGCCGAGGCCTGACGCACTCCTCTGGGGCAATGATTAAATGAATGACAGATGAAATGATAGTGGAGAGTGTTGCTGGAATTAAATTTTGGCAGGAAAAACCGGAGTACCCGGAGAAAAACCTGTCTGCCTCCGTTTTGTCCAGCACAGATCTCACATGGAGTGACCGGGATTTGAACAACGGACCCAGCGGTGAGAGGCCGGCGTGCTGCCGACTAAGCCACGGAGGCTTTTAAGTTGTTGTATATATAGAATTAAGTTTTCATATTGTGATAATAGAGTAAGGTGTAAATAGTTGTCCAATAAGATTGTATCTCTTAAGATCGGTTAGTACAGAATAATAAGTTATAAATAGCTATTGTATTAGTAATATATACCTGTAAGTTCTTTTATTTTATAGATGTATTTGCTGACGTGTCCTATATAAAAATGTATTTTATATATGTAATTGATCAAATGGATTAATAAAAATCTAATCTAATCTAAAGAGACGTGCCAGACTGGAGCCGTGTCAATCAAGTTGGAAATTTTTGTAAACGTCCGTCCCTAGGGGAAGACCATATGTGACACAGAAACCCACTGCACACAAAGGAAATGGTGAGGAGTGGGGGTAGACGATAGATTGATTCATTGATTACTCGTGATCGAGGCAATCAAGAGAGATGGAAGTTATACCACAGAGCATGTAAATTCAGAGAGCTAATTTACAAGAGGTTAATCATGTAAATCGAGGCCAGAGAACCAAGTTTGGCGGAAGGCCACTTTTAAGGAAGCCAGCGCACGAATCTAGGGGAATTACCTCGAGATAGCGTGGGGACGCTGAGAATAAATGAATTAATATCAATTAATCAGCCGATTGAATCGTGAACGGAGCATCAGACTTGGAACCTGCACACCAAGACGCATAAGATGACAGCATTACCAGATCGATAGGCGTATTATTAAGGTAAATGCAGCTGCCGAGGAGCATTGGGACTAAGTTTTGGACCAAACTCCTTATAAGCATGAAGAAGCAAGGAACGACAGCTTTCTGGATCAGTGTGAAGACATCCGCGGGGTGAAGCTATGTTCCGGCGGACGGCAGAGTGATGCGCGCGCATCTAGACTTTATCATTAACAGTGAAACATGTGATAGTTGAGTATAATGAATGCACAAGTGTGCCATACACGAGAGTTAATGAAGTCAGAGCTTTTTGGTTCAGTATGAGGACATCCGCGAGGAAAGGCTATGCACCGGTGGACAGCACGGCGACGCGCGCATATAAATACTTTATTATGAAAGTGAAACGTGCGATATTTAAGCCCCGTAAATGTACAAGTGTACAATATGCAACAGATAATTGAGTTAGAGCCAGTACTCACATGTATTGTGGCGGAACTTGAAATAAGCAACGCTAGAACGTTAGTGCGAATTAACATGTGCGTTAATAATAAGCACGGACAATAGTTACGTTGGAAGTAAAGCCGGAGGTCCCATGTCATAGATTTATGGCATGTTAAAGAACCTTTCACTAATTACACCTGTGTGAAGCTAAATTGGATAGGTTAAGAATGTTAACAACGCTCTTAGGTTTCTACGTTCGTTGCCAAGAGCCGACTGTGGTGGCGTCTAGTAGCTAAGTTCTGAACTAGGCCTAGTAGTTGTTGACGGTGGCGTTTGGCGGCAAAAGTAGGAACTATTTGTAAAATTCTAAGTTGCAGTCTGTACTTAAATTAAAACACAGATACACACACTAATACAGCCATCACAATTAACACCGGTTATC
Organism: Meconema thalassinum; assembly: GCA_946902985.2. Taxonomy (NCBI): domain Eukaryota; kingdom Metazoa; phylum Arthropoda; class Insecta; order Orthoptera; family Tettigoniidae; genus Meconema; species Meconema thalassinum. The sequence continues at coordinate 128,386,041 of OX336388.2, forward strand.
AGACAGATTCTACACACACCCAAAGTACACGAGGCTACATGACCGCGTTGTCGCAGCCCCTAAACTGAGGAACCAACCAACCGTAGTTACTTCCAAGGGCTTATGAGTGATATAATTTATCAGTGCATAATAAATGCATAGGAATTGTGAACAATCACATGAGGCTGAACTTTGTAAGGAGATCAGGGACTAATGATCACCTGAAGGAACAATTAGAGGTGAATATGCACCTAGGGACTATAACAAGCTACGCTAGAGTAGGACATGCAGATTGCGAGAGACTGTCATTGTAGGAGGACCAGGATTCGTTCGGGAGTAGGAACTCAACGTAACGGAACCTGCGTATCTGAAATTTCGCAATATGGACAGCCCATGAGGCACAGTGTAAATCAATCAAGTGTTTAAGTGTTTTATATGTGTTTAAAATGTAAAAATATCTCATCGATGTGTCAGTATAAAGTGGAATCAGTGTTTGAAGATCCACATGATATGTATTTATTGAAAGTGATGATGTTTTGCTATAAATGCAATCATGGTGGGCAAGGAGGCGTACTATTGGACCCGGCCACCTGAACATGAGTAAGTACTGAACCATGATTATTATGTAGAAGTATAGCTTGCCATACGCCAATGTATAATGTAATAATAGGCCAGAATATAAGTGAATCCATGAAGGGATGATTTGCATTCCATATTGTTGGGTTAAGCCATTTTGCAAAGAGAATATTGATTGATTAATGTCAAGTAATGGATAAAGTTAAGTACAATATAAAAGTAAAGCTAATTGGCAAGATAATTGAGCGGTCAAAGTCTATAATGAACACGAATGTTCAGAATGATAACGGTAAATAAAGTTATGTTGTGTCAAGTCAAGATAAGGATAAGTGCATGTAAATGATGATTGTAAAGATATTTGAATCAGGGCATTTTGTATACATGTTAAATGTAACCCCTGCAGTGATTAAAACAGTGTTTTATGTAAAGGAGGGCTGTAATGTTAGTAAAGCTAAATGAAGTCAACTGAGATCAACGATGGTCAATTAAAGCATTATATTTGAGTAATGGGGCGACAATGTAAGATAAATAATTAAAGAGGTCATTAGGAACGGAAGCATTTAATAGAAGCTTTGAAGTGCTGCTGTATACAAGCAATGTAAATATAGATGCCTGATCTTTTATTAGAAATACGAGGAACGGGTCATTAGCGGGATAGTCAAGATATCAGGTGAGCCAAGCATCGAGTATATTTCTCGCATAGCCGTGTGCATGCGAATGAGTATGCGAGGATTTGCCGTAGAGCATCCTATGATATTGTGTGGAGGGCAAACTATGGAAACCCCGCCTCACGTAATTGGAGCGGTTGGATGTGTTAGCAGGCGCGGATCTAGAGTTTGGCTTTGGGGTGGGGGGTCACAGAATCGAAATTGTTAAGATAAATGGTATCACTAACAACGCAATCACAAAATAACCAAACGAACAAAACCAGACCAATTTTTTTGCAAGCTACATGGATAGAAATTTGATGCGTTTAGCGCACCAAAAATATTCGTACAAATTGCAACGGCTTGTTTTGCGACTTTTACATCGAGTTTCGAGAAAAGTATCAAGGTACGTTACAGTTTCGGCAAGTCAAGTTGGTACCGACAAAGGGAGAAAGTCACAGCTTAAATTGCCAACCAAGCTTGCAGTTTGGACGTCGGCAAAATTTTTTGGTGCGAAAAAAGCTCCAAATTCCTATCCGTGCATTGCTGCACATTCATCGTGACATCACTATAGACATCGATTCGGTAATCACAAGGTTTGCTAAACAAAATAGACGAGTTGACTTTGTTATATAAATAATCGTTTTTATGTAATAGGTATAAAGTTTTAAATATGTACAGTTGTAACAGAACATAATAATTGCAATAAAGATATTTTCAGTATTGAATAAAATGAGAAAAAACCTGTTTTTCAGTTAAAATTCGTTAAGTTTTATTTGTCTGGTTATTGTGTTTTCGTTTTTCGAGTTTGCAAAAAAAAATAGGTCTCCGTTTGGGGGGGGGGGTCATGACCCCCATTGAATCCGCACCTGTGTGTTAGGTTGGTAAACCTACCCCAAACCTGCGTCGTCAAGCGGCTATGCATTGGATTGGACGCCAACCCTAGGCCAGCTAAATAATTGTGTAATCACCTCAGGGAGAGTGATAGTATTGTGCGGAGGGACAACACGCGACACCCTACTCCACGTAAACGTTAGCCACCGATAATCCACAGGACTTCACGACTAATAGAATCTCATTCCTCTGTTAAGAGGAGCCTCTGATGAGCCACAGGCCAATTATTAAACTTAAATGATAGGGAATTTAAATGCTTGGATTCTTCCATTTCCTAAAAACAAACACAGTAAAGAGCGGATAACCCATAAATGTATGTCAGGAGGTAATCTTGGTCATTGCATACACTGTTGTCGCAAATTTGAAGGTCGCCCTTAGTGGCAGACGAGGACGTCTGTGAATGACAAGTGTTCGCTTTTGCGAATGTTTTTTTGTAGGCTATGTTTCCCGTACGGTTTGAAACACATGTTCAATTATTCTGCCCCATTATTTTATTTCGTTATAATTGCAATATGAACGCGGTGTTCTGTTAATTTATTTATTTAACTTATGTTTCATTTGAATTGTTGTTCTTTATTATTCTTGTCAACTCACCTTTTTTCTGAAGTGTCTTTCTAGACGCACCATACTGTCACACTTTCTCATGAAGTACTGTGCTCACCTCAGCGGCAACTCTCGCAATGTGCTTGGGGCTGTGCGTTGATTTGCTGTTTGACACCCCTCCTTCTTTCTGGAACGTTCGGCGCGCTGTCGTCATTACCACTATATATTCTCCGCATCGCCGTACTGCCGTGTCTGTCTACATCTGCCTGCATCGGTCTACGCCTGACCACAACAAGGCCTTTCTTGGGTCGGCACTGTAAGTAAACATCGTGTAGCTGTTATCTCTCCAAGCGGCATGCTTAATCGCTTGGACTCTGTCGTGCTAGGCGAGGCATGAGTCAACGACCTTCATCTCAACAACTCCGTCAGCCCGCCAGCTCACTACAATTCGGCGATGAGAAATTGTAACTGCTTGTAACCCGCCAGACAGATCACTAACAAGAGATCTGTTACTGCGGGGTACACTTCACCAAAGGAGCCACAATCTATCTTTCTCGGAAGGCATACCGAGACTTCTTAGAGGAAGCCTTTGTTTGGATTTTACAACCTGCTCCCTGCGGGCCAAATACTCGGTATAAAGTATCAAATCATTGGTAACGCCAACTTCATTCACTTGTTTAACACATTTCTTCAAGGCCAAACCTTTTTCTGGCTTCTTGCTTGTTTTTTGGATCTTTTTCTTGAAAATACTTTTAATCGCCTTTTATTAATTCATATTTTATAGTCAAAGTTTATTCTGAGTTTCCTGGAGAAACAATACATTTTAATTACCTTCTTTAATTATTATTCTAATGAAAATATTTGTTATTGATTCAAAAATCAAATAAATGCATTAACTTTAGTTATGAATGTTTGGTCTCTTCCTCGTCGCTCTATTTAAATTCCACTGTGTGCCCGAAACCTAATCCTCTTATATTTCCTATTTGGGGTGCTATCCAGTCATCCCTTTCCATGGTACCTCAACCCCGCATCGAACCCAGAACTTTCATTCTGAGACCACAAATTCTATTCTAAAAAAAACTTGTCCAATCTAACATTTGTCTTACACATTTCAGTATACCGTGGCTAGCGCAGGAGATCTGCGGGAAGGCAGGAACATTCCCAGCATACTGTACAACTGTCTTCTTTCCGGAGATCGGGTCTCAGTCTGGCGCTGCAGGCAGTTTGGTGAGTGAGTTATTCCAACTTTCCAGCCATGCCAATAATAATAGATGACAAGCTGTTAAACTCCCGGGCTGCCTACAAGGGTCAACTCACCCGGTTTCAAAAATATTTAGCTACTCTACCTAAAGATGAACAAAACCTTGATATTATATCTCAGCGTTTAAAAGCTTATGAACAGGCGTACGATGGTTGGTTGGTTCTTAAGTTTAGGGGCTGCGACAACGCGGTCATGTAGCCCCGTGTACTTTGGGTGTGTGTAGAATCAGTCTGATAACCGGTGTTAATTGTGAAGACTGTATTAGTGTGTGTGTTATCTGTTTTTTAATTGAAGTACTGCAACTAAGAATTTTTCAAATAGTTCCTACATTTGCCGCCAAGCGCCACCGTCAACGACTACTAGGCCAAGTTCAGAACTTAACTCCTAAACGCCACCGCAGTCGGCTCTTGGCAACGAACAGAGAAACCAAAGAGCGTTGTTTACATTCTTAACCTATCCAATTTAGCTTCACACAGGTGCAATTAGTGGAAGGTTCTTTAACATGCCATAAATCTATGACATGGGACCGCCGGCTTTACTTCCCCTCCGAAGGAAGACATACTGAGGGATTTTTAACAGGCGTACGAGAAATATGATCTCGTGCAACTTGAAATTGAAATCAAAAGTCCGGAACATCAGTCGGATAGGGAAGAAGTAGAGAGTAATTACTTTGATACACACGCTCAGGCTGTGGCATTAGTTAGAACTTTGATCTTGGCGTTGAAGGTAGAGGAAACTCAAGGAAGAATTAGCGACAATGGGAATAGTGTCAAACCATTGCTACCTAAAATCGAAATTCCGCATTATTTTAGGAAAGGAGGAGATGTGGCAATCATTCTTTGAATTGTTCAGTTCATTAGTACATGATAATGCCACACTTCCAGGAATTCAGAAATTCCATTACTTAAAATCCACTTTGCAGGGCCCACCCCTTCAACTTATAAGAGAACTCCCCTTAACAGGAGAAAACTATAACATTGCTATAGAGCTTCTTAAAGGCCGTTATGGCAACGAAAGATTATGTATACAAAGGCATATTCAAGCCTTATTCAACCTGCCCGCCTTACGTGCTGACAATTTGTCAACACTGCGAGCCTTAAGTGACACGGTCCAACTACACGTCAGAGCATTGGCACGGTTGAATCAACCGGTCGAGCATTGGCATCTATTCTTAGTTCACTTGGTTACTTCTAAATTTGACCCAGCAACCTTAAAGGCATGGGAGAGGGAAATAACAAATGACACTTCATATACCTATGATTCACTGCTTACATTTATAAATAATAGATGTCAGGTTTTGTCAGCCGTAGCCTCTCATACGTCAGGAAGTGCAGATAACAAATCTAATGTTGTCAAGCCAGTCGGTACTTAAATAAACAAATCTGCTGTCTTTACTGTTCAACATAATTCAACAGATTGTATTCTCTGTAAAGCGCCTCACAGGTTATATTCCTGCGTTGCCTTTAAAGCTCTTTCTACCGACGAAAAACGCAAATTAATAGCTCAAAAAGATATTGCAACAACTGCCTGTCAGCTAGGCATATGGTGCCTGATTGCTTATCTAAAAATACTTGTTCCCATTGCAAGGCTCAACATCACACCTTGCTTCATAGGTTTGAAAAGCCACGTCAGGCTCCTTCCCCTGAAAGTTCCAAAGATACATCCCCAGGAGCCAATGCGCAATCTTATACCAAGACCAACTACAATCCTCAGACCATAATGTAGAAAAAACATGGCGACGACGGTTGCCCTACCAATAGCTAAGATCATGTCATCGGGTTTGTCACAGTTCGTGTAAATTATTATTTGTACTCACCTAAGAGCATAAAAAGATATCACAAGATGAGACTAGGTACCGAAGAAATATGCATCAATAATTTAGACTTACCTAAATTAATTTATCTATATAGTGCTGGCCTCGAATTATAGGTTTCTTCGTCTTCACCCAAGGGGCAGCTACAATAGTCTCACTGTTTCTGTGGTTGAATAAGAAGCTTATTGGCGAGTTATCACGATTTGTATATAAGTTCAGTAATTTTAGATTAATATTATTAGCATGAAATCGAACAGATTCTGAAGTAGGTGAGAAGAAAGTACCCGGTTACTGAAGTGCTGTCCCAGCACACGCAGAGTGTTTGTGTACACAATCGGAATGAGAATAGTTGCCTGAAATAATCGAACCAACGCTATAGAGATACAATTCAATTAAGACATCTCGTGGATTTGTCAAAAATCTCGGGTAAAACATCACACCGAATTAGTTGATTGAAATATGCAAAGAAGTCGTCGTGTGGATATCTGAACATAATTATGGAGATACCACACACAAAGGACGCGATATGTTACCATCTAACCTTTCGCTGTTACCGTTTGGAATAGTTGTACGACGGAAATAGTTGATTTAGTAAAGTAATGTAGGTAGGAAAGCACCGACAGTAGTGGCTATGCTGGCTAAAGCGCAGCATTAGGTCATGGGGCCAAGCTCTCTGCTGACTCGGTAGACGCGTGGGTTCGAGCCCCACCGTCGGCCGTCCTTGAAATGGTTTTCCGTGGTTTCCCATTTTCAACACCAGGCAAATGCTGGGACGGTGCCTTCTGACAGGCCACGGCCGCTTCCTTCCACATCCTTGCCCAGTTTCATTCACCATCATTCATTTCATCTCTCATTAACTACTCTCATGAGGTTGGCGTCAGGAAGGGCATCCGGCCCTAAAAACAATCGCCACAAAGACTTTCATCGCATCTCATCCCCGACCCCGTTGGAAAACGGGAATAATCAGGGGTAGACATACAATGTAGGTAGGAAAGCACCATCTCCCTCTTACGGAATTATCGCGTCACACCATCTCGCAATATAAGTACATAATTGGCAAGTTGCTCACAACACTTTATTAGTCTACACACATCATAATAAAAAATAACTTGCAAGCTGTAAGAATCACAAAAGTATGAATAATGACGGAACACAATGAGTTCACTGTTTGGCACAGGGGAAACATCTTCCTTAACCAATAAAACAGAAGTTCACTGTAGTATTTGGCGTGTATACAAGGCAGTGTAGAACATCTGCCAGACTGGTAAGGATTTACGGAGGCACATGAAGCTGAGCGTTCAAGATAACGTCAACTGTTTAGTCTTACCGTAGATGATCATTGCGTTTTCCCTTTACGTACTTAAGTTCGACACTACCGGTACTGAAGTGTACTAAGCTATTATTATATTGTCACTAACTAGCAAATCATTGCGGTGTATATTCTTGAGACACTTCTATTAATGCTTTAGTCTTGGGTACTTCAACATCTGCAGTAAATGACACAATGCCATCGGTCAACTGAACAATCATCACACAAACGAACTAGTCCATAATAAGCGTATTTTCACGTCATATTTATACACGATTGCAGTACATTAACGCGAACTGGACTTTACAGACATACTGAAGACACTAAAAATTACAGGAGCAATAGTTTGTCCCAACTTTCATCAAACGAAGCTAATCAAAGCTAATATTGTATCCCAGCAACGAATGTAAACAAACAAAATCTCGGGCTTCTGCATACGCCATTTTCACACTTTCGATACCTGCATTAAGGTCTGAGCTCTAGCTCTATTCGTAATTCCCAGGTGGTACCACAGATTACCTATCGACTATCGACCGTGTTATTAAAAGTTCAAGATTCCTCTGGTAGATGGCTTGAAGCACGTGCCTTATTGGATAATGCCGCCACCCATGACTTCATAAGTGAGGGCACGGCCGACTGAATACGAGCTGCGCTCTATACCGGCCTTGACATTCCCAGTCAGAACCCTGTATAACATGTAATTGGAAAGTTTCTACTCGTTGCCGGTAGAGCGCACTCCCCTCCCATTATAGGCGCGATAAGGAATCTGCTGTACAGTACGTATATTAAATGTGTAATCTCAAGAACCACTGGATGGATTTTGATGCTGCTTTCACCATTCTGTAAAGGTGATCTCGAGGAAGATTTGTGTAGAAAATGATTTATTTATGAACAAAGGGAGCCAAGCAGTAACGATTTCAGTGAAAAGGTCGAAAAAATAGCCTGGCGTCCGTGCGCTTTTTAAGCTTACGCTGGGCGAACCGTTAAAAATATCATTATATTATGAGTGTAAGAATTGTTCAGCGTGAGAAATTCTACAAAAAAGTCCGCGAGAGCATATCTCTATCTTCGATACATCGCCCACTATAAGTGTTTTTAGTTTGGACGGGAGGGGCATTTGGCTTGCACCTCTCCATTCTTAAATTACGTCTGACAGGAATTCCTTGCCCATTCATAACTGTTCCCGGGCGAAGCCGGGGCGGGTTGCTAGTGACACTATATAATTATTATCATTATAATTTCCGCATTATCAAAATTAAAATTATATCACAAAATAAAATAGCGTGCTAATAAATCTAAGAGAAATTAGACATACCTTGCACCTTCTTCGGGTACAAGGACACTACTCTAGCACCGTCTCATTAAAAGGAAAGAGAGGATCAAAATTACAGCCGGGAACAAGTAGCAGCTAATCGTGTGTTGTGTTTTGTGCTAAGAGATCTTTCGACAAATTATCAGATACCATGTGCCTTCTTTTTCACGAAGCAGCTGTCAAGGACGAGACTTACATAAACTCCTGCTGGACGTTATTCTCGAGGTTGAACAATGCGGTTTCATAATTATAATAACTGTCTCTGATAATCACAAAACTAACACTACAATGATGAGGCATTTAGGGGGAGGGAATTTGCAACCAAAGGTCAATCACCCATACGACGAGTCTAGGAATGTATTCCCTAGTTATGATCATTGTCACATTCTAAAAAAAACACATTAGAACGCAGTTTCTGTAACGAGAGATGACTGATGGTACTGGAATAATTTCAGGGAAATACTTGCCATTAATATACACAATGCAAAAGGGTGAGATCGGCAAACCGGTCAGACACCTCACTAAAAAAGCACATCGAACCCACTAAATTTGAAAAAATGAATGTTCGGCGTGCCAAGGAAGTGTTCTCGTCAGAAGTTATTGGTGCCATTAGTACACTGAAAGAAAATATAGGCATGCACCCGGAAGCGTACACATTCATGGACGCAGAAGCAACCATTCTTTTTTGAAAAACGTTAATAAATGGTTCGCTATGCATGACGTAAGCATTACATATCATCATATTCAGTCTAGAAACCCAGAAAAAGGGCATTTTTTCTCATTAACTGTCAGTCGCCTAAACTGGCTAGAGGAATATTTTCTTTCTTACCTTGAAACTTTGAAAGCTGCTAGTAACGCTGCTAGAAAGGACTTCCTGAGTTCTGAGACTTACGAAGCTACCTATACAATTAATCACGGATTCAGCTGTCCAGTGCATAAGGTATCTTCTAAAAATGGGTAGAGGAAAGTCGCCAAATATGGGGAGATTTTATAGGGCTCACATTAGACATAAGAAGGAACGGAATAATTTTGGTTTTCTCACCAATGTAAACCTCAGGCGATATACTATGTATATTACAAATATGGGCACGTTTGATGTTGTAATACCCTCTGTATTATTGTTAACTTTAAAAGTGCACTTTCCCCGTATTAGGCAACCGGGTTTCGTAATATGGGGAGGTGAGAAACCTCACGGTTTTTATTTATAATAGGTACACTGAATAGTATACCCTACTAATTAAAGCATTAATTCTGACATTTTTCGTGTGGCCTCCTGAGAGGCCGAGTGCAGGTCTTTCTAGTCGACGCCCGTGGGCGACCTGCGCGTCAGGATGAGAGATGGAATGGATGAAGATGAATGAAACTGGGCAAGGATGTGGAAGGAAGCGGCCGTGGCCTGTTAGAAGGTACCGTCCCAGCATTTGCCTGGTGTTGAAAAATGGGAAACCACGGAAAATCATTTCAAGGACGGCCGACGGTGGGGCTCGAACACACGCGTCTACCGAGTCAGCAGAGAGCTTGGCCCCATGGCCTAACGCTGCGCTTTAGCCAGCGTAGCCACTACTGTCAGTAATTCTGACAATGTAATGAAATCATGAACACAAATAGTACAAAAATACAAAAATGAATATTTTAAGTAAATAACAGTCCTAGTTTCCTGTTGCCGAACTTCCAAACCGTTCAGCAGAAAAATGCATAAACTTTAATGAAAACCGTGTGATTCTGATCGAATTCAACTGTAACGAGGTGCAAGGTATGTCTAATTTCTCTTAGATTTATTAGCACGCTATTTTATTTTGTGATATAATTTGCATTTTGATATTGTGGGAATTATAATGATAATATAATAGTGTCACTAGCAACCCGCCCCGGCTTCGCCCGGGAACAGTTATGAATGTGCAAGGAATTCCTGCCAGACGTAATTTAAGAATGGCGAGGTGCAAGCCAAATCCCCCTCCCGTCCAAACTAAAAACACTTATAGTGGGCGATGTATCGAAGATAGAGATATGCTCACGCGGACTTTTTTGTACAATTTTTCATGCTGAACAATTCTTACGCTCATAGTATATTGATATTTTTAACGGTTTGTCCAGCGTTAGCTTAAAAAGCGCACGGACGTCAAGTTCTTTCTTCGACCTATTCACTGAAACCTAAAATCGTTACTGCTTGGCTCCCTTTGATCATAAATAAATTATTTTCTACAGAAATCTTCCTCGATATTACCTGTACAGAATGGTGAAAGCCGCATCAAAATCCATCCAGTGGTTCTCGAGATTACCCGTGATATCCAAGAATCGGGGACTTAGTTTTACACTAACAGTAAAGATAAGTCTTAGTCGTGCAATGCTTGGTGAACAGCGCTGTGTGAGCAGTTGAGTAACTAACAAGATTTCATGAAAAAGGTCTCATTGTCTAGGTCGGTATGAGCGCATTCAGTCGGCCGTGGTGAGGGTCTCATTAAGAAACTTGGTCTTCCTAAGCAACCTACATTAATTAAGGTTACCGGTATTAACAATAGCAAAAATCTTTGCGTTTTGTTCGTATTCATATCAAAGATGCTGTTAATTGTAACACAACATTTCAGTTGAATTGTCTTGCCATTGATACTATTGGCAGTAATACCCCTAGTACTTCTTTTGAAATTAGAAATTGGCAATTTCCTCATAACATTCAGTTGGCAGATCCAACATTTAATACGAGCGCTCCAGTAGACATACTTCTCAGTGCCTAAGTATTTTGGCAATGTCTCCTTAGCTCTACGGTCAAAATATCACCAGGAGTGTTTGTTCATCATACCAAGCTAGGTTGGTTAGTAACGGGTCAAGTCCCTCGTCAGTCATTTCAAAATTTCTCACAATGTCATTTTGTCAATGCAAGTCTCGATTACAACTTAGAAAGATTTTGGAAAATCGAAACTATAGATTCAGTTTCACCTTCCTCAGTTGAAAATGAAATGTGTGAAAAACTGTTTTGCGAAACAACCAAACGCAATTCAGAGGGTAGATATGTCGTAACAATGCCCCGTGTGGATAATCCACCTCTTTTATTTGAAACACACCCTAGGGCTCTTAGAGCACTCTATGCGGTGGAAAGCAAATTTAAACGTGACCCTGTTGTTAAAACTCAATATTCCACATTTACGGAGGAATATGAGGCGCTCGATCACATGGAGGTTGTTACCAAGAAAGATGATGCTTCCTATACCTCATCTGAAGTCATTTACCTAAATCACCATCCTGTTTGGAAGAATGAAATTTTAAAGGAAAACATAAGAGTGGTCTTTAATGGCTCTGCATTGGATGCCAACGGAACTTCTCTGAATGACACATTATTATCAGGACCTCCAATTCAATCTGACATTTCTTCTGTTTTGACGAATTTTCGCTTGTTTCCTATCGCAGTGATATCCGATATCAAACAGATGTATAGACAGATTTTGGTCGATCAACAACAGCGCGACCTTCAGAGAATTCTTTGGCGCGACGAGCCTACTAAACCTGTCAAGATTTTTCGACTAAAAACATTAACATATGGACTAAAGCCATCTGCTTTTTTAGCCATACGTACGTTGAAATTACTTGCTGAACAGGATGGCCCGTTGTATTCTTCTAAGGCTTCTGAAGTGTTAAAATCATCATTTTACGTTGACGATTTTCTTCATTCATTTGAGTCAGTATCTGAAGCACTTCAAGTCTCTAAAGATTTGACAGCTTTGCTTTAGGGAGGCGGATTTTCCCTGTGCAAATGGAACTCTAATTCGGAGGAATTCCTTTCTAAATTTCCGTTAACTTCTGTCTATAACGACTCAGTAGAACTTCTTTAGGAAAGTAATTCTATCAAAACTCTAGGCATCTATTGGAGTCCTCAAAAGGATTTTTTCTTTTTCAAAATTAATCTCAGTGACATCCAACCGCAAACTAAGCGGCAAATTTTGTCTGAGATTGCAAAGATATTTGATCATCTCCAATTTTTCCAATCGTCACGGCAAAGCTTTTCATGCAAGACCTTTGGTCCTTGAAAACTGGTTGGGATGAACCAGTTCCTTCAGAGTTGCAAAAAAATTGGATTTCTTACAGAAATAGTTTGGAAGATCTTTCAAATGTTATTATCCCCCGATTGATTATTCCCTTTCCCTCCTGTGGAGGATATGAACTTCACATCTTTGCTGATAGCTCATTGAAAGCTTATGAATGTTGTGCGTATATTGTTTGCCGTAATTTTGTCCAATCATATTTCTTTTCCAATTTAATTTGCGCTAAGTCAAAGATAGCCCCTCTTAAATCTTTATCCTTGCCACGACTGGAACTTTGTGCTGCTCTTCTGGCGGTTGAATTATCGGTCAAAATCCGTCAATCTTTAAAAATCCGATGTATTAAAACTTACTTTTGGAGTGACTCAAGCCATCACGTTGGCATGGATTGCCAAACCTCCCTCACATTGGCAGGTGTTTGTAGCTAATAGAGTGTCCAAAATTCAACAATTGTCTAATCTTGAACAATGGCATCATGTATCTGGCAAGGAGAACCCTGCAGATGTCATTTCTCGGGGATGTTCCCCTCTTATGTTGGCTATCCTGACATTATACTGGCACGGTCCCCGTTGGCTTCTGCAAGAACCTTCCGCTTGGCCAAATTTTCCTCTTCCGGAGTTATCAGACTTGCCGGATGCTGGTAAGATTACTGGATCTTCTCTTCTCGTTTCCGACTCTCCCCTTCTCTTGCCGTGATATTCCTCTTTCCATAAATTGGTGAGGGTTATGGCTTATCTCATTCGGTGGAAATATTTTGTGGTAGAACAACCCCTTTTTCCTAAGCCATATTTAACCCTTTCTGAATTAGGTTTAGCCACTCTCAAAAATCTTATGGCTTACTCAACAAGAAATATTCTCTGAAGAATGTCAGGTGTTGTCCCAAGGTCAATCCCTTAAGAAATCGAGTAGGCTTTCCTCACTCGCCCCTTTTTTGGATACTGATGGTTTACTACGAGTAGGAGGACGTTTATCTTTGGCTGATCTTTCTGAGGATAAAAACCATTTAATTATTCTTCCCTCAAAACATCATGTCACTTCCTTAATCATTCGTCAGTATCATTACCAGCATCTTAATGCTGGAACTCATACATTACTTTCTGTCATTCGTGAAAGGTATTGGCCCATAAACGGAGTGCATGAAGTTACCTCTGTTATCCGGAAGTGCATTCCATGTTTTAAATCCAACCCTAAAATTACCGCTCAGCTCATGGGTGATCTTCCCAACTTTAGATCTGCGCCTGCTAGACCCTTTACCTTTACGGGGGTGGATTATTCCGTGCCTTTTGTTTACAGAAGAAATTCTCCTGAGGCTAAAAATGTATTTCTGGAAAACTCTATATTTCGCTGTTTGAATGTATGGTCACCGGAGCAGTTCATTTAGAACTAGTTACCAACGCCTCTACTGCTTACTTGTTGGCAGCTTTTGCCAGATTTTCTGCTCGCCGAGGTCTTCCTTCAAAAGTATTCTCAGATAATGCTAAAAATTTTATCGGAGCTTCTGAACAAATTAAGAGAGCTCTTACTCACAATTCAGCGCTGGAAAGGATTACTGATTATTCTCACCAGAGAAATTTCAAGTGGCACTTTATCCCCCCTTATGCACCTCATCAAGGTGGGCGTTGGGAGTCTTGTGTGAAACTCACCAAGAAGCACCTTAGACGTGTTTGTGGCCACACCCCCTTTCTCATTGAGAATTTAATACCTTAATTATTTTCATTGAGGGCATAATTAATTCTCGTCCTTTATCACCCTTATCTAATGATCCTTCAGATCTTCTGCCATTAACGCCAGGCCATTTTCTTATCGGTGATCCGTTGGCTGCCTCTCCCCCTTTGTTATATTCCAATTCTGAATCCTCTTTAGCCATTTCTTGGCGCAAAATTGAAAGTTTGCGCAATAATTTTTGGCGTCGCCGGAGATTGGAATACCTCGGTTTGCTTCAGCAGCGTGGTAAATTGCGTGTTTCCTGCTCTAACCTTCAGGTAGGGGACTTGGTCCTTTTGAATGACCCTAGTCCCCCTCTTGTCTGGAATTTCGGTAGGGATGTTCAGTGCTTTTCTGGCAGAGATGGTAGGGTTCGCGTGGTAAAACTGCAGAATTCTGCTGGTCATTTTCTCAGGCCAATCACTATGATTGCTCCTTTGCCACGCGAAGCCTAACTTCTGCGTTTTCTTACTGCAAATTTTTCTCACCCCTCCCAGTATATTAGCTTTTGCTAATGTTTTTTGTAGGCTATGTTTCCCGTACGGTTTGAAACACACGTTCAATTATTCTGCCCCATTATTTTATTTCTTTATAAATGCAGTATGAACGCGGTGTTCTGTTTATTTAAATTATGTTTCATTTGAATTGTTGTTCTTTATTATTCTTGTCAACTCACCTTTTTTCTGAAGTGTCTTTCTAGACGCACCATACTGTCACACTTTCTCATGAAGTACTGTGCTCACCTCAGCGGCAACCCTCGCAATGTGCTTGGGGCTGTGCGTTGATTGGCTGTATGACACCCCTCCTTCTTTCTGGAACGTTCGGCGCACTGTCGTCATTACCACTATATATTCTCCGCATCGCCGTACTGCCGTGTCTGTCTACATCTGCCAGCATCGGTCTACACCTGACCACAAGGCCCTTCTTGGGTCGGCACAGTTAGTAAACATCGTCTAGCTGGAATCTCTCCAAGCGGCATGCTTCATCGCTTGAACTCTGTCGTGCTAGGCGAGGCATGAGTCAACGACCTTCATCTCAGCAACTCCGTCAGCCCGCCAGCTCACTACAATTCGGCGATGAGAAATTGTAACTGCTTGTAACCCGCCAGACAGATCACTACCAAGAGATCTGTTACTGCGGGGTACACTTCACCAAAGGAGCCACAATCTATCTTTCTCGGAAGGCATACCGAGACTTCTTAGAGGAAGCCTTTGTTTGGATTTTACGACCCGCTCCCTGCGGGCCAAATACTCGGTATAAAGTATCAAATCATTGGTAACGCCAACTTCATTCACTTGTTTAACACATTTCTTCAAGGCCAAACCTTTTTCTTGCTTGTTTTTTGGATCTTTTTCTTGAAAATACTTTTAATCGCCTTTTATTAGACCTTTTTATGCATTTTTATTGTAATTCATATTTTATAGTCAAAGGTTATTCTGAGTTTCCTGGAGAAACAATACATTTTTAATTACCTTCTTTTAATTATTATTCTAATGAAAATATTTGTTATTGATTCAAAAATCAAATAAATGTATTAACTTTAGTTATCAATGTTTGGTCTCTTCCTCGTCGCTCTATTTAAATTCCACTGTGTGCCCGAAACCTAATCCTCTTCTATTTCCCATTTAGGGTGCTATCCAGTCATCCCTTTCCAACAAGTGAAGATAAATGAGCCAGCCATGCTGTTGGAGACAGGGCCGAGGAAGAGAAGGCGCTATTGTGAGGCGAGTCGAAAGGTCCGATGACCTGAGACCCTTTTCTGAAGGGAGTAGTAATTAAGATATGGAAATTTTATGCCTTGAAATAATTGAACATTGGATATTATTGTAACGAGAATCCACTGTATGTGTATTAAGAAGTAATGCTCTCGAAACATTTCTATAATAATAATTTTGCACATCCCAGTAAACACAGATTAAAGGGATAACCCCACGACTGATGGTATTCCCTGTAGATGGGTAGCGAATATGACGGCTTGACACAAGGATAACATAAACATAATGACTTGATATGCCCGGTTCAGATGGCGTATGATGTAGCTGATACTGGTGGTTTGTGAAGAAATCGCATGGTGCTCATGTAGAGCGCTCTTAGAAAGGGAAAGAATGACGACGAAGCATGTCATATTGTAAAAATTGTAAGGAGATAAATGAACATACCAGTTGTATTGTGGATAGTGTTAATAATTCTAGTACATTTGTGAATTTTAACGTAACTGCATAAGCAAAGAATTTTGATTATAGTTATTAATTAATATGGATTTAATTAAAGATTGATTACCAAGTGAAGTGAATATAGGTTATGAACATTAATAATAAATCGAACAAGTGATTGTAGGAGACGTTTAAGTGAGGTCAAGTTAATTGTGGATGTATTGAGACATCATTTTAAGGACTCACAGTGTTGAGTTGGTATGGAGATTGGCAAGAAATGGTCGTAGGAACCATGGGAGCTGGATAAAACCTAATCAGTGGGTTGGAGTAAACAACAGTAGTTGAGAGGACAGATAATGACATTTTAGGGGTCTTTGTTTATCGGAGTGCTCATCATGGTATTTGCTTTGCCATTTTAAATGTAAATTTGTTGTATTTTTATACCATGATTTAGCTCAAATTAAATTATGTATAGTAGGAGAGTGTGATTCATTGTAGAGTTGATACCTGATAGTATTCAAATCCTGAACGTGGGATGAACGCTCCACCCCCGAAAGACCGCGAGCTAGTGGGATACGAACACACGTTCTCCATAAAACGTCACATGGGTACACTACTAAAAGTCGTGAAACCTAGTACTTCATGTACGAAATAAGGGGATACTTTCCCTGCATCGAGGGATTTTTGCTGAACTAATAGCTATCTGAAAAATAACTTTGCTTCCTGCGTGGGACTCCTACTTGCCCTATTCAACTGTAATTACATCTCTGGAAATTTCCATTCGCAATAGACATCAAAATCTAAATGAACTATACTCAACTACGTCAAATTACTGCTAACTTCCAATTTAAATTGAACTATAAACCGCAATAGTGACTTTTCCCTCATGTTCTACAAACTTGTCAGTGCTTCGAAAAGTGTGGCTATCGTCCGCGTCGCGTTTCGTTCGAACCAGTAAAATCAGCCAGGACTTTGATTCCCAATTTCCTTTTAGTAACATTTAGGGTAATTTAAACTATTTTCTTGCAATTCAATGAGGCTTGGTCTATAAACAAGCTCCTTCCCATTTTTTCATGTATCGCATTTTGTAATTACTGCTTCAATAATCTATGTGGTTATAAATCCACACTTTAATACGACTTTGCGTTTTCCTGCTGCATTCAGGAATTTTGAATTTGTTATTTCCCAATTTTGTTGAAACGCTTGTATTTATTCTTATGAAATCCAGGTTTCACTAATGTGACCTGTACTATTTGAATTTATCATCTCTTAATTTCCGCATAAATGGTTACAAATCCACTTCATAATCCCTTCTTCCCCATTCTCCTGCTGATGCCAGGAATTTAGAATTACTTATTTATAGCTTTTTTTTGCTTAATACAATAGCATTTCTATAAATCTTGGCATTCTACCTAGCCAATCTAAAGCAATATCTATACATTAGCAAACGAAATATCTACCCAAATTGTAACAATTTTATTATTCTTATTATAGGTCCCAGACCTAATTGTTCGAAAACCCTTGTGAGGGTCCATATTACCTTTGTTGTAGGTCTAAGACCTTCGAATTGTACAAACTGTTTCAAAATAATTCTTAATTGCAAAAATTGTTCCAAACTTATTATTGTTGAAGCAATTAAAATTGCAATAATTTCTTGGAGTTACATTACCTTCCCTTCCCTATTTTTTTTCTTTCGAATTACTTTCACATTCAAAGAAACCATCAAAAATATTGAATGCTAATTCTCCTACAAACTCAATCGTTTGTTGCGTTTAGCAAAACTTCTCCTAACATTGCTCACAAAGCTTACTTGAGTTATTTCTTGCAAATCACTAAAGGCAAGTATAGCTCGCTCAGCCAGCTTCCTACCTGAAGCGATTTTTCACTTTGTCCTATAATTTCTTTCTTTGCATTGTGGTTTTGTCTAAGTTAGGTCTGGGTTTCCTACCCCGTTCTGACCTTCTAATCGGCACTCGACTGAATAAAAGTTTAGCCTACTTTAAACGCAACAATCGTTTACGCCTAGTAATATTTACAAATATTAATAATCTTACTCTGAAAGCACTTTATTTCTCTCCACTCTGGGCGCATTTGGTCTCTCTCTCAGGGATCTGACTGTGGTGGGGAATAAAATTATTACTGGCTAATTCTATATCTTTAGTGTGTTCGAAAATTCCCTAAAACAATTCCTTACAGAAAGGAAAATACATAATTCCAGTTTGTCTTATTTGTGTTTCCTCGCAAGCGAGTGGTGTACCTACATCCTACATACACTGAAGAAAATGGAAATTGCAACACCATGAAGGCATTGGTCGTTTGTATTGATTTTCAAGATATGGAACGAAGCCATGTAGGTATGTAAACGCTCAAAGTTTCAGACCCAATGGATTGTTGCTACAGGTCTCCCCACGTGATTGGTCGCGGAGGAATCAACTCCAGTATACGGACTCTGGAGTAGCGTAGTTGACTTGCAGTCTTTGCAGTGAAGTGTTCCCTGTCAAACATGCCTCGACGACAGAAGAGCACGCTATCTACAACTGTCGCTGCACTTGTTGGCCGACAGGCATCTGTGGTACGTGTATGGCAGCAGTGGTCAAATGAAGTTACCCACACTCGTAGACCTGGCACAGGCCCAGAGCGACAGACAACTGTGAGAGAGTATCGCCGCATCAATCGGATGGCCCGGATGGAACCCCTTGCAACATCAGCGCAAATTCGAGCAGCTGTGGCACCCCACGTCACACAACAAACAGTTGGTAATAGCCTGCGAGCAGCTGGCTTACGATCCCGTGTCCCTGCAGAAGGTGTTCCATTGACCCCACAACAGCGAAGTTGTAAAGTCAATACGGAACTCAAAATGGAAAATTCTCCAAATAATCTTACATAACTCGACGGCCTATACATATAACAATGCAACATGGCGACTATCCGAAATATTTAGACGGTTCTCAATATCTACGAATCTTTCACAGCAATCAAACTGATTTTTTTAAAATATTCATTGAGGCTATGAACGTAAGTTCACCTATAGGACTTTCAATAACCTGGTGAGCACAAATCCAACATAGTGCGACGCGAAGTATTAATATTTAAATGGACGTTTCTCGCGATTTAACCATCCGAGTGCAGTGAAACTTGGTACGGTAAATGCTTATACAAATATTAATCAACTGACATTAATTTGTTTCAATTGTTTTCATAGCCACAAGATGGCAGCTGTGCGAAATTTTAAAATCTCATTTTTTACTTCTTGTGTCCTAATCATGCGATTGAAATTTGAATACTACACGTACAAGATAATCTTCATGTAATAGTACATAACTCGAAGACCTACATTATAAAAAAAATCCAACATGGCGACCAACCGAAATATTAGACGTGGTAGGTTAAGCCTGGGCTTAGACACTACCGGAAGGAAGATGGTCTGAAAAAAAAAAAAAAGTTTGGGAAACGAAACTATCTTTGGGCAGATAGGAAAGAATCCAAGACCAGGGAAATAATATAGCTAGATAATAAAAAATAGTAGCATTTTGATTAACGCTTGCTGACGCAAGGCGAGAGAGCGAGTTCCTAAGCGGGTGTAATAGTGCGAGCAACCCTAGCTAAGGTTGCCAGGCGCTGAGTGCCCCGTCCCTCCCGAACAGGAAATCGGGTACTACACTGAAGAAAATGGAAATTGCAACACCCTGAAGGAGTGGTGCTACATTGCTGCAATTGAACATGCAGGACGAGTGTTCGGTTGTTATTCGATGATTACACTTTAAGGTCTCTGCCCACCATGAGCTGCAATACATTGATGAATTCGGCGAGGCATGGAGTCAATAAGGCCCTGGATCGCTTCCTGAGGAATTGTGGCCCATGCTTGCTGCACTGCATGGGTCAGTTGTTCCAGAGTTGTGGGTGGCAGAGGACGGTTGGCAAGTTGTCGACCTCATGTCCCACACATGCTCAATAGGACTGAGGTCCGGGGATCTGGCGGTAAGCTTCTCTGGAGATGCGTGCAGTGTGAACTCGGGCATTGTCCTGCTGAAACATCCCATTAGCAATGTTCGCCATCATAGGGACAACCACTGGATTGAGTACCCTATCAACGTACTGTCGAGCAGTCATAATGCCATCAACAAGCAATAATAGTGATTTCACATTAAAGCCAATAGCTCCCCGACTATAATGCTTGGTGTTGGCCCTGTGTGCCTCTCGACAATAAGGTCTGGGCGACCCCTCTTTCCGGTACGTCGGCGCACACGATTCCGGCGATCACTGCGGGCAAGACAGAAGCGCGATTCATCACTAAATACCACCCTATGCCATTCGTCGACCCGCATCGATCGTTCTCGACACCAGGCCAGCCTTACACTTGATTGGGCGGAGAACAAACAAACCCCATTGGAGAGTTATGTAACATTAAAGGAAAAATATTGCATATGTTCAATATCCAAACTTTCACATCGATCGCATGATTACGACACCATAAATGAAAACTTTACTTACAAATTTCGCACAGCCGCCATCTTCAGGTTAGGTAAAAAAAAACTAAATTAGATTCCAGTATGTAGAATCGTTTACTGTACCATATCTCACTGAGCTCCGATGGTAAAATCGCGAGAAAAGTCTATTAACATGTTTCAACTTTGCTTGGTCGCCTTGTACTTTACAGGTTTTTGAAAGTTACCTAAATACACTTGTAGTAGTGCCCTTTATTTATGTACAAAATTTCAGGGTGATATCGGCAATAGTTTCAGAGATATAGAATGCCGGTGAAATATTTCGCACAGCTGCCATCTTGAGGTTATGTAAACAATTTTGCTGTACTAAGTTTCATTGAGTTTGGATGGTTAAATCACGAGTCTATTTAAAAGCCTCAACTTTGTTAGGCCGGCATGTTGGTTCTATAGTTACCAGGTTTTTGAAAGTCTCAGAAGTGAACTTCAAGTAGTGCCCTTTATCACCGTACAAAATATCAGGGTACATCGGTAATAGTTTCGGAGATACTGAATGCTGGTTGAATATTTCGCACAACCACCATGTTGGATTGGTGAGATGTAATACAATTTGAAGGGGAAGGTCGGGGTGGGCCGAAATAGTGTTATGAACTTACCGAGTTTCCTTGATAAAGTTATTAGAGGGACACACACACACACACACACACACATGGACAAAAGCGATCTCATAAGCCTATTTTTTTCATAAAATGAAAATAGGCCAACCGAATTGTGTGAACCCGCACATTACAGCAGTGCCACTGGCTGCCGATACGGCTGTTTCACCGAGTCACCACATGCGGTTTCCAGTGATAAAACCGTACGGGGGGAAAAAAAAAACCAACAACACCGATTCCGTAATTTTATCGCATACGGTCGGCAGTTGTAGCGTGTGAGCACGCACATATAAAATGTATTGCGGCAAAATAACCGTCACGGCAGAACGGTCGATTCGGTGTCGTGTGAAGCCTGTGGTGGGGAGAATCGACCTATCTTAAAGTAATACGAGCACAGGTAGTAACCCTTTTCTTGGGCGATCTCTTAATCTAACGTAAATTACTGTAGTCAGGGCAATTCTCCACAATTAGGGTCATGTTTAAATTTTATGACGTGTGTCGAGTTAATATGTATAATGTCGATTGCAGCAATGTTTTAACTGCCTTCATATGTTTTAAGGATCCAAACTAACCTTAATGAAACTCCCCTTTTAATTATTTCATCCTCATCTCTTTTGCTTTTATTCCCCCCCCCCACCCCAACTACAGTAATTTATTTGAAAAGTCCTATGGATGTGGATCCTTGACCGTTCAGAAAAGTTATAACCTGTCGTGACAAGTACTGTGTGTGCGCATGGGTGGTGGTGGTCTCCACGCCCGCACAGAAACAACTGTTGAAGACTTATGTAAGGAGTACTGCGTTATATGGAAGTGAGACGTGGACCATCAGCAAAAGGGATTGGAAGAGACCGCTTGCATTTGAACTTTGGTGCTATAGAAGCTTACTGAAGATAAGTTTGAGAGAAAGGGTTACAAATGATGAGGTCTACTGCAGAGCAAGAGAAGGGAGATGTTTCACGACACGAATAAAAAGGAATCGAGACCATCTCATTGGACATATACTGCGGCATGATGGGCTATTAAAGACAATGATGGAGGGTTCCATAGAGGGGAGAAATTACAGAGGAAATTATTGTTTTAAGGGGTGGAACTACGAGGTCATCTGCCCCTAATTACAGAGGAAGACCATGCCAAGAACACGACACAGATAATAGAAGACATAAGGTGTACTTCGTACTACCAACTGAGAGAGAGAGAGAGAGAGAGAGAGAGAGAGAGAGAGAGAGTTGTCATGCCAGGGGATGGGAGTGTGGCATTAAGTTTCATTCATATCTTTTGAAATTGACGTCACAATGAAAATCGATCCGGATGTAAAAAACACGGTAACAATCACATTGAAAATCTTCTCACTTTATCCCCAAACCCATAGAAACAGGAATAATAAGGGGGTTAGATAAAACAGTTTATAAAACTCTTCTCTCTTCCTGCCAGGAGGTGAAGAGAAGGCCCATTTGGCTTTAACAGGCTCCACTCCCGGCATTGTCAAACCGAACGACATTTGTACAGAACATCTGAATGAAAAACACACACTGCAATCTAATAGTACATTTAATAGCATACACACATATTTACATTTAAACAGTTATTTCATTTTTGGTTCAAAAAGAAAAAAACAGATTTGTATAAAATATGTACTATATATCAGTTCCACAAGTAATTCACTACTTTGTCAATTTTGATTAAGAAATCAATATACTCTACAGTTTATTCAAACAATTTTGTTTCAGTCTGTTGTTCAATATTCTTATTTGGTGAACAATCAAGAATTTCTTATCAGGCATGGATCCAGAATGGGAGTAATTCCATAGGGACAAAAATAGCAATAAACAAGCCATTTTCATATGTGGGTCAAATAATGATTTATATACATCAAATATACAATTTAACATGTACCCTTGCTACTGCAAACTAGAATTTAAATGGTTAAGATTAACGTTAAGTTAATGATCCACTTTAGACCGGGGAGAATATCTTATCTATATCAAAAGGCAGGGTTGGGTAAGTTGTTTTTAAAAAAGTGAATAACATTACTTACCAATAATAGCAACGAGGTTACATACTTTATAAAAAAGTAATGCATTGTACTTTTGTAAAAAATAGGAAAAGCGGGGAAGTCATAAACGTATTAGGAAAAACAAAAACAAAAAAAGATATGCAGGATACATTATTAGAATCAATGCAATCACTATTTTAAGGGCTTTAGTTGGTGGACTGCTCGTCAGGACACACAGATAAACTTTAACTGCCTGCGTCAGTCTGTTCAAATAAGAACTACAGCAACCAAAACAGCATTGTATTGTATATCGATAGGATATCTGGGCAACATCACATAAGAACGAACAATATACAACTAAAATTAGCAATGATCATCTCACTTTGTGCGAAGGATGTAGGACGCCACCTTTAATTTTACACAGTATTAAAATATTAAATGATCAATTGATCATTAGTTGCGATATTACTGCCACCTACGGAGTGAAGGCTAAACCACTTGGGCAAAATCATTGCTTTCATTCCTTCCAGGATTTTTCGCATGAACCACTAAGGCCTCCAAATCTGGAACCATTTGTCCTATAAGAGTTGATCCCTCCCCTGGCTTAGACCACCAATTATTTCACTATGTGCGGCAAACTCTCATTTCTAGCATAGCATACTACCTCCTCTACCCCTATATTGTGGCAGATGACCTTGTAGTTCCACCCCTTAAAAATATTAACTAATAACTTCTATATCTTTCTCATCATATTGTCAGTGAAGATGCGAGCTTCTAGCACTAGGGTGACCAACAGAAACATCACAAATAATTAGACACATCCCTCGTAAAACTTGGGGTGGGTGATATGATAGCAGTTCTACTCTTCCACAGAGTACACACAAAAACGTTGGATGTCACAAAAACTTCCATCTTTCATGTCATTCTGTAGGCTCAGACCGTGGCATTCCACAATCTCATCAAAAATTGCAGATTACACACCTCTCTCCAAAGGGGTATGAATATTGGACGAGGAATGGAGGGGGAAAATTGCCTTACACTTTGGAGAGCCAGCTCTACAAAAGCAAGCAACCCATGCATTCTTGTTCCCTTATGGGCATCTGCTGGATCCATGCCCGGTTCTAATGCAGCCGAGTTAATATTCCACAAAGGCTCTGAATTAATTAACTGCTTCTATAGCTACACATTTATCTATCTAAACAAAGCACATACATAATAAATAACCTTTCAGGGTTTAATTTAATCAACAATACTTTTTCAGAAGAAATTAAGCCATACTTACATCTAGCAAACCTTAGGCTATGTAGGTTGCACTTTTCTAACAAATACGCTTCCACTTCATGGCAAGAGGAGTTGAGATAACACTTCCTTTTTTTGGTGAACAAAATAGGTTAGAAATGTAGATAAAGAAAATGAAATTGACTTCCTTACTACTTGATTTTGGTATTTCCTGACTGAATAGCTGGGAAGCTATTATATGAATAAAACTCCTCAATTTCAGTGTAAAAAAAAAAGGGAGAAAAAAAAAGTTTAGTTATTTTAGGATAGATAATATGAACATTTATTTCACATTAAAATAATACAGATATATGAGGCACATAGTACAAAAATTAATAGGTCCGTTTCATTGATGTATTATTCTTAAGACTTATTTAATTGTACTTAGGAATAAGTCTTTGTCTATAAAGTGGGAAAGTCAAGTTTCATACAAGTTTGAATAAACATGATTCTAAATTTTAACCATCATTTGCATTTTGTGTTTAAATAAGTTGGGAATAAACTTTTCTTTTTAAATTAATGGTAACTGTACAGTAGATTTAACAGGAAAACAATTTATTAATAAACCCTGGACGATACATTCACAATATTTTGAAGTCCTTTCATTACTCATTTTAGAACATATTATTTCCATGAATTTAAGGGCATTTGATTGATATAAATTGATTTTCAAGGTCAACATCCAGCCAGCCCCTTCTGATTACACACACCAATCAGGATTTAAGAGAAGGTAAACAGAAATTCATAATGTACAGACCTATTGGAAAAATAATTTAGATATGCTTTTTCAACTCCTCAAAGCCATGCATCGTAGAGCATTGCCATAAGCTAGCAATGCTCACCTAACTTAAATTACACTTGGCAGTGACCTTAGCTTCTTCATCCATTTGGGTATTATATACAACTAAAGCAATGGTGTATGTACAGATCTAAGTCTTAATTCAACAAAAGTGCAAGTAGGGATTCACTCCGACAAAGCACACATTCATTCACATATAAATACAGTCTTGAAACAAGGAGTAGGGAAACCTTGTATATTTTAAAGCTGCTCTATTTGCATGACTAATGTTTGACTACATATATCTAGAATTTCTGGTAGATAGCACATTTGATCGATGCAAAATTTGTCTAAAACTAATCACATAATCTTCATGTTCCATGACCCCTGTTAGTGGATTTTATAGATTTTAATAGGATTGAATGAGTGTTAAAATGTGAAATTATTAGTTTTCAGAAAGTGATGTTCCTGTTTTTTCTACAAAATAAAGCAAGCTGTAAATAAAATAGTGTGTAAGAGTAAAAATGCTAGCATTATTCATTCATTAGCTAGAATTAACTTTCTTTTAGGTGGACTGTATTTGGAATTTTTCTAGGGAAGGGTTTTCCTACAAAAGTATAAAAAAAACCAATAATAAAAAAAAAAACTGCAATTTTTACAAAATTGAATACTTTTATGAAAAATTATGGTGAAAAATAACATATTTTTGAAAAAGGAATTTTAAATGCTATATAAATCACACACTTACACAGTATACTGTACTAAAAACTTCTGCCTGTCGATAGACTACCAAAATATATTAAACTCTGTATACGTTTTGGAAATACTATTTTCTTTCTCAGCATTACATAACAGATCATCAAAATAAGTACCTACTAAACCAAGACCTAAAACATTCATATGCAAACCACTGACACTGAAAAACAGTTACTAAAACATTTCTCATTATGATCAACTTGCTCCTCTCCCATAAAAGTAATACTAACTCACTGTTTCCACCCACCCAATGCTTATACTACAATATCCAGTTCTTCTCCTGAATGTACACACCTAGATCTCCTATCATGAGTACTCGACTGTCAATGTCAGTGATTTATTTATGAACGTTAAGTGAATTTCCTTTTTTTGGAAGTTCCTAGTGTTGATATTCCATTATGTGTAGCTGAGGATGGGCAATAGTATTATCAGAACATGTATTGAGTTTTTAAGTAGAGTTTGGCATTGACAAGCGAAGAATATTTCTGATATACAGTTTCAAAGTCAGCATGGATCTAAGACATTCAGCATGGTGTTTAACATGCATTTATATTAAATGTTTGATTACAAATGAAGATGCACCAAATAAAGATTTGCTGAGGTTCAGAAATAGTCGATAAGGTATTACTGAAAATAAAATAATTCGAGGTAACACACCAATGGTAACATCAAGGATATATACTCAAAAGGAATAATCAGTGTATTAATATCAATAAATAAAAAGTGAATGCGGCAGAAAAAATAAATGAAGGCCCCAAAGGGGCTATTTTTTGGTAATACTGTTCAACTAATGACCTAAGGCCAATCTATTGTTAAACACATTGAATGGCTATATTCCGCTGACATTCAGCCCACGGGGTTTCAAAAGCCACACTAAAACTGTGCTACTTAGCCCAATCATAAAACTGCCATGTTCTACTGATTCGAAGAAACAAAATTTTTCAAATATCAAGGTTTTTCGAAAGGATTGCCACTGAGCGATGATGCGCTTCAGTTTGCTTTTTCCAAGCAGTGCGGAAAGAAAGCTATTACTGCACCAATGCAAGCTCAGCATTGGCTGCAAACAATGCTTAGTTCTTACTTGGCTGTTGGCAATAAATAATATGTCAAATAGGTAAGATACAAAGTCTAAACAGGTAAATAACACAAATGAGTTTAGATGATTGCAGAGAATTTCACTAATGGTAGGCTCTGATGATAAAAAAGTAGAATGGTTTTGATAAAACCAGTATACTCTCAAACTTTAACTTCACATACTTGACTCTCAAAAGTTTTAATCGAAATCTCTGTAAAGATAATTATTTAAAATTCTCAAAGCTTTGATTTAATACCTATGCACCACTGCAAGTATGTTTTGTTCTGGATAGCAATTTTCATGAGAGTTTTCATACCAGCACACGGAAGATGGCAAAAGTAACCAAACCAACAACTCTTTTCAACTTCTTTTGATGAATAGTCTTAATGTTCAACAGTTTGGGTTTTCTTTTATAATGACCCTGAATTATATTTCTTTCCCTATATAATATTGCTTACAAAATGATCATCTAATCGATGTAGGCCAACATACAAGAGGTTCCCAACTCCGAATTTACGCATGGGCTACTCAGTAGCTTCAATCATACCAATCCACATGCGAGATTCAATAAACTATCTCTTATTAGATAAATTAATGATTTACTAACCATACATATACTGTATAGATATACAGTGTGTTCAGAATGTCCTCGAGCAGCAACAGTCTGTGGATGGGGTTCACATTATCTTCTTTTACGAGATTATGCAAATTAGCAATGGCTTAAGCTGCAAATTGCCGATTTACCACATACTCGTGAACATTTTTTTGACTCGTGATATTTCTCATACACATAACATTTAGTTTTGAACTGTATTTGGTAGCGCAATGCTAATCAATCAGGCCAACTTTCATAATAATGACCAAGAATCAAAGGATAGTACTGTACAATAAATGGCTAAATTAAGTAGCCAGCTTGCAGGGAGGCTGCACTGCAGAGAAATCACATGAACACACTATATATTGAATCAAGTTAATACAGCGATGAAGTCCAGGTTTGACAATGCAAAAAAAGGTACTTGCGCTATAATAGCACAAGAAGCCATAAAACTATTCCCAATCATCTACAGCTTCAGGTGTAATCACTTCCCCCCGATTCGGCTTATTTGAAAGGACTGTTTACACAGGCCTGCGATGAAAGAATTGTTTCAAAATTTTATAGCGATTCTTATGGTATGTCTTGTGCTGAATACAGAAAAAATAGGGACAAAATACCATCACCCCTTGTTTTCCCACAAATCACACATGAATTTTTTACTTTTAAGCCCTTTATTAAACATACAGTACATACAAATTATAACTAAGATATCAAGGACGCTGGGATGTTAACATGATGGCTGACTACTGTTGGATGTTAAAAAGAGGAAATCCTCAACTCAACAGCAGGAAAAGTACAAAAAGAAAAAGAAAACATTAACCCAAAGCCTTATCAACCTTTCTTACTCTTACGCTTAAGATCCTATGTGTAATGTGGTTTAATAATATTGTGCTAAATAATACCGATATAAAAATGGCCTTTCTTTTTAGGGTATTTTTTCCAAAAGTTTTACCTCATTTTGTAGACAAACCTTAATGAGATAAAAAAATAAATATATCAGTTATCCAAACTAGTTCATTTTTTTTTGGCAGACCTGTGGTATTCAAACATTTGAAAAGTCTCCAAACAAAGCTTTTCTCACAAAGTTAGATCAGTAAAAAAAAGTTGATAACTAAAGGACATTGCTCTTTTGGTGATAGTATTGGACTACAACAGTTCATCAATGGGACTAGAAACATACAAAAGTTTGCAGCGGTCAAAATCTGGACTTCAAAATACAAGCAATAAACAGACATGATCTAAGAAGAAGATTGCAAACTAGTGTAATAATAATAATTAACAACAAAAATAATAATGCAATTCTCTTCTTAGCAATCATTCTCAAGGGAACAAGCAGTGTATGTACATATAAAAGAAAAGATGCACCTTAGAATAACAGTAGAACTCCTCAATTACAACCATCCCAGCAATGTTAAATACATATTAATGAGAGGAAAGGTTGATCATTGACATGGAATAAACCCTGTTAAAATTGGATCTGTATTGACTTACATTAATTTAATACAATATTTCAATGGTCCGCCCAGTCAATGTATTAAACTTTTTCGAACTCCATGTGCCCTTCAGCTACATTAAATTACCGGTAATACAATTTGCACCACAAATCCTACAAAAGGTTAACAATTAAACATACAGTATATGAGCCCTTTCTATTGAACATATTGAGCTTCAAGTACATTAAAACGTGTTAGAAGAAAAATAATAAAATGTTTATTATAAAATTATTTATTACAAATACATATAATAGGAATTTATTTCGGGACAAAATTAAAAAACTGGTCTTCAGGGAGGAACAAGAACGACAACGAAAGCAGCCACGGAACAATGAACAGCTCCGAAAGCAGAGATCAGAGAGGATGAAGCGAATCTTCTTCTTGCTCTCAACCTGGCGGTTGGTGGGTATCAAGAATGTCTTCGTCCAAAGGTCTTCTATCCTGAGCCCGCTGTTTGATCAGGTGGTACGGACATCTTCCTCCGATGTCATCAAAGAACTCTGCTCTTGGTCGTCCTCTTCCTGCCTTGCCTTCCATTTTCCCTTCAAGCAGTGTGATACACCATGGTGAATGCCGGAGTAGGTGGCCTATCCAATTATTTCTTCTTTTTTTGATGGTTTCTGTCAGATTGATGATTTCCTCTGCTCTTCTTAGAACCTCTTCATTAGTTAGCCTTAGGGTCCAAGGTATTCGTAGCATTCGTCGCCAGCACCACATTTCAAATGCACATAATACTTTCTTGTCGGCCTTCAATAGTGTCCAGTTTTAGCAACCATAGGTCGCAATGCTCCAAATGTAACTTTAATGAAGTGATTTTTGAATTGTAGGGATATGGTTTTGGATGTCAGGAGACTTCTCTTCTTGTTGAAAGCTTCTTTAGCCTGGACTATTCGAGAGCGAATGTCCTTTTCACACCTCCCATCAGAAGTAATAATGCTTCCCGAGTGCTTGAAAAGATTTACTTCAGCCACTCTTTCTCATCCCAACCATACATTACTTGTCTGACAACCATCTCGAATGTGGGCAGAGAAAAAAAAAGACATTTGGCAAGATTCGAAGTATTGATTTTACGTGCTCTGTAATAGTGCTATTCGATTAAATAAATAATAAAATTATTTAAGAGAATTACAGGGTTTAGACTTGCTTCGGCCCTTCGTCAGTCAACAATTAGGTTGTTAATATAAATCAATATAATTATGTGAATAGAACCATTTCATCATTACGTATTGTTATACCCTGGGATTTCCACAGGGTATGGCCACCCCCCCATCGTCCCCTTTCATCACCTTTTACCCCCATTTCATGCCATAATCCCTAAAGGAACCAACAACAAGAAACATCTAGCCATTGCAAATACACTCAGCTTGGCAAGCCAACCACACACACATGTGGTAATCTCTTACAACAGAAGTCTAAACAGGTAGCTTCCTACCATGTAGCACAAGAATCTGCCGACTAAATTACACAAACATTGACGATTCACTTAAATACAACCCACAGCACGAACTGATCATCTTTCGTACGCCGAGGTGCTGTCTGACGCCTGTTCACCAACTCTGCAGTCCGGTAAGTGTACTCTGGGTTATCCCACGTAACTCCTTTCTAATCCGAACCCTTTACTTGTAACGATTTCATCCATTATTGTACTCTCCACATTGCTAAGTCCAACTAGCGACTCTTTACACACTTCACACTTATAATAATTAATATAATATATTCAAATAACCTCTGTCAATCAATACAAAAAAATTACGAGTTATAAACGCACTACTGGTGTATTGATTGACGGAGGTTATTTGAATATATTATATTAAAACGTGTCAATACGGACCAAAAAATGGCAATGAATATTCCCAAGTATAATAATTAAATCATTTACACTCTCTTAAACCGTCTTCTTGTATTTCTTGAACCCCCTGTTCGAACTCTGGACCTCGGCCAGCGAACTCTAGTCAGCTGCGCCACGCCGGCTGTCTTACTTGTCTGGTATTTAACCTTGTAAACACGGTCCGCTCGCCGCTTGCTCCATTCATCCTCTACCTCACTACACTCGAGTCATTGCCCTGCAGACAAGTACATCGTCTTTTAGACAAAACCACCCTAACTCGAGCTATCAACCCCCCAGGGCAATACCGTATTTATGAATGCTTCAATTAACAAATCGATAGTGTTTATAGTTTCATCTTTTATAAAAGGCTTTAATGTACTTATGTTCAATATGTGCAATAGAAAGGATCCATTGTTCACCTTTTATAGGATTTATGATGACATTTGTATTATTGAATGTTATGAGGCCCTCGATTCCTTACACTCCTGGGCTGCAGAAAATGAGTTTACACAAATCCGTATAAGTTCTGGAAAGGTAGGGAAACCTCAACAGAGGATAAAGTGACTCTAGGAGAGGCAGAAATTGAATTAGTAAATTCGTTTAAGTACCTCGGAATTACATTACAGACGACCTGCAATTCCTTCAGAACTCGTATAAAGGAACGAATTACAGCTGCCATCAGAGAAATGTATGCTATCAAAAACTTCATTGAAAACAGCCATGATCTTATTTCATGCCAAAAAACACCTGTAAAGATGTATGGCATAGAGCTAATCCGGAAACCACTCTCTTTATAGGATTTATCTACCTTAGAGAAAGTAAAAGCTCACTACAAAATGAGTACTGGGTGTACCTAGAACGGCCCCTACACGACTTGTATATGAATTGGAGAGATAGCCCTTCTACATTCAGGATCTGCGGCTCAAGTTCTTGCTGCCATCTACCGCTCAGGTGACGAAGTTACTTCGAATAAGACAAGAAAAAAGTGGTGAAATACCATAAGATTTTTATGCCACGGATCCAATCATAGACAGAAGATGGTCGACTGAAAATATTCACCATGCTCTGTAACAACAAGATTTGCAATTCATATGTTGGAATGACAAATTCCATGTTCCAAACTGAGTGTGTGTTTATTGTGTGATAAATTTTGTGATACATATCATTTAACTCTGTGTAGTAATGGGCAAAAATTTCTAGTGGACTATAGCAAACATTAATTTATTATATACTTTTTCGCATTTGTGCGCACTTCTAAATATTGAATGCTGCTGAAAAAGGGCACATGTACAACACATTTTAAAGTGATATTGTAAACAAAAAGTTTTGTGTATTGACTGGGCAGAACTTTGAAATATTATATTAAATTAAGACAGGTTAGTAGCTTTTCTGCAGAAAGGGTTGACTGGTTTAAGGTTACTTATTTTTTCTGGTTAGTTTCTTAAAATTGGGTACTAGTTGAAAGAATTGATAATGTACAAATATAATAAGAATCTCATCATGAGGTGCTTGGTACCACATTGACTGTCAATATTTTACTAGAAATATTTCTAATGATAAATACAATTGTTCCACCTTAATCAATTATTTGGACCATCTTGGGTCCTTCATCAGCCAACATAATTAGGTTGTTGTTTGCACAGAATCAATACATGTCAATAAAACCATCACACTCTTCATGAATGCTTCAATTGACATATTGGTTGTATACAAACAACTCTCTTTTCCTTTTTTCAAGGAATTGTCTTCCTTGTAGGTCCAGAGAGCTATCCCTCTCATAGTGCATTTGCTTGTGGTTCATAAGAACCCATCAGTGGGCCTTCACATCATGTACTGGCCAGCATCCCAGCGAGGTGTACCATACGGACTGATGAGCCCAATGGTATACTGGAACCAAATGCTGGCAAAATTGATCGATTAGGGGCAGATGACCTCATAGTTCCACCCCTTAAAACAACAATAACTAACTAAGATTGGGATAACGGGACAATTTTGTTATATTTTTTGGAAATATGAATTGATATTTATCAGCTTAAGAGTACCTTTGGAAACATACACCATCCATCATGGCAAGTAATACGACAGGGAATCGTTCGATGTTAGATCCCCACAGAAATATGAGGTTGTCCCATAAAATCTGGGAAGCCCCACAACCCTATCCTGGAGGGCCACATTTGAGAAGTTCTACTGTGAATCAGTTCATTTTCACACGAGGAGAACAATTAATTCAATACAATACAATATTCCAACTACTGTTAGTTAGGGCAACAACTTCAACCTTAACAGGAATCAGGCAGTAAAACAATACATAACATTCCTTTAGTAAGAAAGGAAAGGCAATTCTTCATCTCGCCTCGCACAAATAAAATTTTATCTTATCATGTCTTATTTGGATGCAGTTATGCAATATAGAACCAACCACCATTTTTCAGATTTTTGGATTTTGATTGCAAAATGAGGCTAAATGTATGTAGTTTGTTATGCAAACTAGAACTCACCCCTATCTGTAATATACTACTTTCTAGCAGGATGGGAACCAACAACCAGATGTAGAATCTATGTTGCAGTGTTTTACAATTTGGAACCAAGTCTGTGGCAAGTTCACATGTGTTTTATTTAACTAAACGTGTTTCTACTTAATTTTTTTTGTTAATATAATGAAGTCAAAATTAAATGGTTGCAATTGCATCAAATAAAAATTATGCTTTATTCAATAGTCAAGAACACAGGCTTGGTGAAAACTTCGTTAACTTGGAACCTTTGTGGCCAAATGTATGAATGAATTGACCGACTGAAGAACTATTTTGATAATTCATTATACTGGCAACACTGAAAAATGGCTTCTAACATTTCAACACCAAAATTGCAAGCTCTTAAGTCAATAATCCATTCATACCAGGTGACACCCAACAGTTTTATGAACATCTGTTTTCAGATCCTGACTTTACAGATGAAGTTGATACATTGATGGTACTCATGATTTCACCTTGGAATATTGAATGAACATTTGGAGGCACAAAGGTAGACAATTAAAACACATATTTGTGTACCAAGTTATATCATTTCTTCTCCATTCCAAACATAGGTAGGAACTACATTGAGAGCCCTCGCCATAGAACCGAAACTCGCAGATGGCGGCTGGGGCATTGTGGCTAGCTGCGTGTCGAGCAAGGCATTGGCGCTAGCAGCAGCGTAGCGCCCAACTGGTTTAACACAGTTCCACATTTTAACATATTTAATAATCATTGTCCTTCAATTTCTAAACACACGGTGCACCAACGTAGGAAGTTTTGGTACACTCCCTGTAACTCATATTTTAGTCGATGCAGTTATTTCGTTCTCGAGATCCTCCAGAGTAAGCAGATTGTTTCTGTATACGTTTGTTTGAGGTTCCCCCACAAGTAAAAATCGCATGGCCCTGAAACTTACAACCAAATTTACTGCAAACTTCTTCTGGAGAAGATAAGTTGCCACTAGGAAAATTCGATGTTTTGTTCCATACCTAACCATGTTCATGGGATATGAATTTGGCTACAGTACTTCACAGCATGTCATAATTATAACTAATAAGGTACCTTGCAAGCTACATATGTAATAAATGCTATGACAGCATCAAGCGGTTCATGGGGCACTGTTTTAATCGGCACATGCATAAAAAATGTGATGGTGAGTTATTGCAACCTGTCCGCAGCACAGCCTTTGAAAGTAAATTTATAAAAAAACTCCTGGCACTACAGCCCATGAGGGCCAAGGCCTACCAAGCGACCGCTGCTCAGCCATTTACCTCTCATTTATTGGGGTAACTCGTGGTCAGCACGTTGGGTCTCCTCGGCCGTTAATCTTGGTTTTCGTGACCGGGGCGCTGCCTCACTGACAGAGAGCAACTCGATTGTCCTAACGAGGCCGAGTGCAACACGTTTCAGCCCTCACGTCAGTTTCTAAAATCCCTGAGAGCCAGGAATCGAACCCAGGGCATTCGGGTGAGAAGCAGGCTTGCCACCCCAACACTGTGGGGCCGCCCCAGCCTTTGAAAAGCCCCTTTCTACAGGCAGAGCCCTGCGCGGATAAAAAATCATTACCCGCATCCGCACGATGTTATTCCACATTCGCTCGATTGTTATCCAAATCTACTGGCTTACAATAATATTTTTAATTATATGAAGCATAAATTACTCATCATCATCTTGTACAGTTTCCAGCCCCAGGCTGGGTCTGTTTGGAACATAAGCCTCGCCACTTAGTTCTTTCTTCCCACCACCTCTCCGCTGTCACTCTGGTCCAGTCCTCGCCTCTCTTCTTGACACATTCCTCCACTCCTTTCAGCCATCTATCTCTTGGTCGTTTCTTCTGCATCTGCATCTCATGTATCCTCTTGGGAATCTTCTTCTCATCCATTCTCTTAAGTGTCCATACCACCTCAGTCTTGATGTCTCAATCCTACCTTGCAAGGGCTCCTCTTTCACCATTTCCCTGACCTTTTCATTCCTCACCCTGTCTCTTCTTGTTACTCCGATCCTACTTCGCAGGAACTTCATTTCACCTGCCTGTATTCTGCTTATGTCCACGTTTCTGAAGCATAGGTCAGTATCGGGATATAGTAGCTTCTGTATAACACTTCCTTGCTTTTTTGTGGGACATCTTTATTCCACACTACGGTAAGCTCCTAATGCTTCTCAGAAATGCTTCTGCCTGTCTGCCACGTTCAGTAATCTCTTTGTCATTTCTCCCATTTTCCTCCACTATACTTCCCAAGTACTTGAGACTTTCCACCTTCTTCAGCTGTCCACCTCCAAGTGTTATCCCACTCATTGGTCTGTCCTTTTTCCTGGTCGTTAACAGGATCTCACATTTACTGATGTTGAACTTCCATCCGTACTCTCCCACTGTTTCTTCCCAAGCCTTCAATTGCTCCTGAATTTCCTCCTCCTTGTTTCCCCAGACCATGAGATCATCTGCAAACACCATTGCTTTCATCTTATCTTCTCCTATCTTTCCTGCTATCGTGTCATTACCTCGTCCATAACCACAATAAAGAGAAGGGGTGACAGCGCACTACCCTGTTTCAGGCCACTCATTTGTCTGAACCAGTCTGTTCTTTTCCCTCCAACTTTCACACAACTCACACTTCCACAATACATCTCCTTCACTCTGCCTACAGTCTCTTTTTCCACTCCCATGTTTTCCATTGCTTTCCAAACCTTCTCCCTACACACACTATCATAGGCCTTTTCGATGTCCAGGAAGGCCATCAACAGATCCTCTCCAAATTCGTAGTGGTGTTCCTGGAGCTGTCTCACTGAAAATATGAGATCCACTGTTGATCTCCCAGGTCTGAATCCATACTGCTCCTCTCTCAATTTTCTCTCCACTTTGGCTCGTATTCTACTTTCTAATATCTTTTCATATATCTTGGCACAGTGAGATATGAGTGTGACTCCCCTGTAATTTCTGCACTCCTTTCTTAAATATTGGGACAATTAATCCTTTCTTCCAATCTTCAGGGGTCTTTTTCTCCTTCCATATCACCCTCAACACACGGTACAGCCACTGTTTCCCAACCTCCCCTGCTGTCTTCACCATTTCAACACTCACTTCATCCACACCCGGTGCCCTTCCTCCTTTCATCTTGTCTAGAGCCATCTCCAGTTCTCTCCAATTCAGGTCCTTTTCCATTCCTGTGTTGTCTTCTCCATCTTCCAATACATTGTCTTCCTCCCTATGACCATTTGGATTCAGCAAATCCTCAAAGTACTCTTTCCACACTGTCTTTAGTGTCTCTTTGTTGTGCACCTCATTTCCGTTTTTGTCCATCATTACCACATCCTCTCGCAGACCTCTTCTCTTACTTTTGACCATCCCATAAAGTACTTTCTTATTTCCTCTGCTGTCTTCCTCCATCATCTCTGTCCACTTTACCATCCACTTCTTCTTCTCCTCTGCGACAATTACTAACGCAATATATTTAGAGGTTTGAGGAAAAATTGTTCCCTTAAGCTAAGTATGTCATGTGCTATGTTTAAAATGAATGTTATAAGCCAGATTTGCACCCCTCTCCTGTTCAGAGTATTAATTATGCTTAATGACAATTTGAATGAGATTAGCTTAAATCATCATCTTACATTTGTCATTACAAAAAAAAAAAACAAAAAAAAAAAAACAAAAAAAAAAAAAAAAAAAACACCAACATAACGGAAAAATATGATTTGTCATAAACATCCGGGTTCTAGTAATGATATTAAACAAGTTTGGATTGTATTCTAAAAACTATCTGCGCAAATTTTCTCCAAACATTATCCACTATCCACATAGCCATGCAAACTATATCCGTATGGGGAAAAAAATTGCGGTATCCGCATCCGCACAGGGCTTTAATTATAGGGAGGGCCCTCACTGTAGTTGCTAATATCCACTTTTGAAATAATCAATATAGAACCAATTCCAATTCTGACTCTTTACTCTGTGAGGGACATATCACTTATGAAACTAAAATTTATCTGAAAGAGTATTACAAAATCGTAATAGTCTAATAACTAATTTTGCGATTATATCAAAATAGAATTGTATTCAGAAAAATAAGCTAATACAGCTCTAGCTCAGAGCCTGGAATTTGGAGTTGGTTCTATATTGCATAACTGCATCCAATTCAAAGAGACATTTCACTCCAGATATAGAGCTAAAAAGGGCAGTATAATCACATCGAAATAGCTTAGATATAATATAAAAGCATATTGTGGTCAAGCATACACACAAAACAAAACAAGAAAGTCTTAACAGTTCTAAAAGGCTATGTCACATCAAGATATCTTCAAAAATAATTTTAAAGAACTAAGTTATAAAACTCCTCACAGGTTACTGTACACCTGAAGAGTTCTTCAGTCCTCCATTGGTGGCATGTAAGATATTCTATCTCTTAATCTTTTGTGTATAACACAAAGAACAGTTGTTGAAACACAACTGTCATCTAATGTTTGCAAAGTTCATTTATCCTCTTAATCAAGTTGCAGGATTCAATTCTCTCTCCAAAAGCTGCCACATTTCATTTATTCAGAGTTCACTTTCTTTGCACGGCAAAGAAAATCACATACACACTAGCACAAAGTTCCTCTTCTGACAAATGTCATTAGTCACTATACCAATAGAAATTTGGCAAACACATGAAATCCGTTCATATTTCAGTTACTTATAAGACTGTTCAAAAGTAGATTAGCATCATACTAGATCCAACTAGTGTGCATGGACTTAAATGGAAAATATGAAAAAATAATCCAGGATTTTACCATGGCAGTTATTCTTATTCGAACGTGCAGCAGGTACAACATGCACAGCTGAATACTTGCATCTGGTCTCATATAAAACGTTCCCAAACCCTACCTTGCCCTAGGATAGCAGAAACAACAGGTGCTGGTTTAATTTATGCCTATTTAGTTAGGCCATGAATACTCCTATACAGTCACAAAGCATTTTGATGCCACTGGCTGAAGGCCTCCTGGCCGGTTGGAAGTTAGATTTGAATTCAACGACCAAGTAGTGAACAAAGGACAAACTTTCCACGTTAATAATGAGAAGGTGGAAAATGTGGATAGCATAACAGTTTTTATGTAAAATGCAAAACTTAACATAAGTTTTAGCCACAAAAAAAAAAGAGTATAAATTTCAGAAGTTTATCTGCTGGTCATGAATAGGACGCAGTTTAGATGGTCGAGTGAGTATACATTGACATATTATGGTATGCTCACAGCTGGAAGTAAGGTTAGCATCACCCACAAGCTGACCGTGATTATCGCTGAATTGGTGAGTTTGCGGTACAAGATACAATGGGCTCATGGCTGTAAATAAGGTTAGCGCCATTTGCAAACCAATTGAGATTCTCACCAGCGCTAACCTAGCAAGTTCATGGTAATATGCAGGTTCCACCAGGTGAAGACATAAATGAGCATTTCCCCATTCTTACGCCAGCTGCATGGGCTATAATCTGGTATTAAGAATAATGAATGCTGACTTCTGTCGAAGCTAGCACCTGGGGAAATGCTGCTTTGCAACTAGGAGAGGTCATGACACATAACATTCCAAGAGGCTTGCAGGAATACACAAATACTGGTTAAGTTAGCCCACCTGCCTGGCGGTCTGTGATGCGTCAACTGTACATGGGATGACATTGACTAGTCAAGGCACAGTTGAACACTGCCTCAAGCCATGTGCCCACCACTGGCTGTTGCCATGGAGACCGTTACCCCGCTCATCTCCTCTCCACACCTCACCCTTCAAGCGAATGACAAGTCGTCACCTTCACCTCTCGTAATACAGAGTATAATAACTTGATTTAATTAAAATTATGTATGTTTTACATAATTCTGTTGACTAGGCAAGGTTGGATTTTGGGATGGAACCACATCTGTGATCAAATATTGCATTCTTGCAATAAGTAAAGTCTATTTATAATTATGAAATAATTATTGGTTTAATATGAATAATGAAGATGTAAAGTTGAGTTCTTTGTAAACGTTATACAAATCGTAGCCTCTCTCCCCAGTTACATTTTAGTATTAAAACAGTCCAAGTCAATACATAAATAAAAAATATGAATGTAATCACCAGATAGTAACTGCTTATAATATTCTCACATGTAACATATTTGATTGACACTAACTTAACACCCTTATGGTCAAAGAGATTTAAGAAGATTGACATTTGAAATGTGCAATTCGAAAACACAATATACGTCAGCTATTTGTTGGGAGATCCTTTCTGTTGCAAAGTTTAGCTGAATATTCTTTTAGGAGGCACTTGTCTTTGGGATATCCTTGAAGGGTCAAACCTTTATTTCTTTATGTTATAGCTGGAACACTTAAAAGGGGATAGGTACAGCTTACCACCTTCAAAAGTTAATTAAAAACACTCCGATTCTACCATTTATAAACTAATGAAACTTTTTAAATGTAAATTACCTCATAAGTAGAGTATGTGCAATTTTTAAAACTGTCTTCAGCACAGTTCAACAATTATTTTTAAAAAAATATTCAAAATGGTAACTTAAGTTGTCAGTTTCACCGTTTCCCAGATAAGTGAAACATTTATTAACCGATTTTTGCTCTGTATGTTGGAGGTTGCTTTGTAAGATAACACCTACAATACTAATCTCTTTCAGAACTCTGTTGTTAAATTTAGTATAAAATAAAAAACAACCCACACTAACATAACATCTATCTATATATATATAATACGCTAAGGTGTATGTTTCACAAAACTCAAGCTCCTAAACCAGAGGGAGTTAGAAGGTGTGGTTTGTACCAAAATTTTCCAAATCGACTCAATAGTACAGGAAAAATCTTGCATTTCTTGAAGAGTCAACGGAAATATATTTATTTGTTTATAAAGTGCTTTTAAACAAATAAACAAGACGATAGCCCATGGCAGAACTGTGTTGCGTACAGCCCGCACAGCACTAGTGCCGGGTGGGTACTCTGTACACATGGGGCGCACACAACCAGCAGCAGTAATGTATTGCTCTCTGATTTCATAAATATCGAGAATTCTTTTAAACAAATAAACATATTTATAGATGCCCGCAAAACAGTAAAGTCAGGTGGGTGGTTTATACACAAGAGCGAGTTGTTGCACGGGTCTGCCAGTAACATAAATTTGCATATTTTTCGGTGTTTTTTTTTTACTTTTTTTTTAAGAAAAACCATCCAACCAAGGCTTACAATTTTGGTCTGTTTTGTTGACCCTATCACTAAGAACATGTGACTAAAAAATCATTGTGATACACTCTATACTGTAGGAGTACAAAGGAATAGGTTTGAAAAAAAAAAAAGGTTTTGAGAAAATGGACCAAGTCCTCTGACTCCTTAAATAGCCTGTGCAATGCCTAGCTTTTAAAATCATAAGTCCTAATTGAATGTAGATATTTATAAAATTATTTCACCACAATGAATTAAAAGAATTTAAAAAAACAGGATTTTTCGAGGTGTTGAGCTATGCTATACCAATCCCCATAAAAACAAGACCAAAAGAATAAAGAAAATAGTAACAAACGATTCAGTGGAAGTGGAAGTCAAATGGAGACTTATGGACTGGAAGTTCGATATGCATAAGGCTTGGTGCCATTTTGAATCATGGAAGCTCTACAGTATACGATTTCCACAACGTAATACACAAATAAGTTAAAGTCTGAATACTACCACTCAACAAATAATACAATACAACTGGAACTCTTTGTAACAGCAAGTTTAGTTCTTGAAAATGCTAACGAGCACATCACAACCATTAATTCAGCTGATTAATAAGAGTTCCTGGGGCCATGTCATCTCAAATTCATGAACACATTTGAATATGGCTCACAATTAGGTACGGTAAGTAGCAATAGACATTAACCTTCACTACAATTTCAATCTACATTAAAGGAATACAGCAAATGTCGCTCTACTCCTCTTCAGCAGTCATGAGAAAAAAACACAAACTTTGAGCCAATACTGTGTCCAACAAACAATATGCTATAATGATAATAAGAATAATGTCGTATGGCCTCGGGTGCCGAGTGCAAGCTTTGTTGTTTGACACCCAAAGGGTAGCTTGCATGTCGAATTTCGTTGTTCCTTGAATCACTATGAAAATCAAGGTGGTTAGATATCTAAGCTCCTTGAAAACTGTAGCGCTTTCTAGTAGAGAAATGAGGAACTGTGTTGGCGGAAACTCCCGAGATTAATTTCGCCATTATGAACACAGCCTACTGAATTCAAATGGGTTCTTTGACATGCCAACATCGTATGACATGGTGTCGTAATTTTTGCCGCCTTACCACGGCCAGGAGCGAACCTGCAAGCTTGGGTTTGGTAGTCCGACACGTTGAGCACTCACCCACCGAGGCAAGCAAACAATATGCTTATTTATGAACACAGCAAGGTCAACACAAATAAACAATATTTGTAGGCCATCAACAAACAGTTCTGTCAAAAACAAATACTTTTCACTGAGTAACAATTAAATTAAAAAAAGAAAAGAGTTTTTCTCTCCCACATTGTTCGATAATAATTAAGTAGCAACAGGCTGTCACACAATCATGGTAAAAAATTTGTATCATCTATTTTGACTCTTTGGATTTGTACCATGCTTTGATCTTGCTACCAACAAACTCTTTGAAGGAAACGCAGAGAAATAACAAGCACTGTCAATGGCATCGCTACAGTGTGACAAGACACAGAGTAGCCAACTGTCGAGCTCCTCCAACTACCAATAGCCAAGAGGGACTTGGGTTTAAACAACAATCCATGTTAACAGTTACAAGGCTGCTTTCTGATCGCAATAGCTTATTTCAATGATTCCTGAGAAATCATGTGTAACATGGACTATCAACACTACGTCTTTCAACGTGACATCACAGCCTCAAGTCGGTTATATATACAATTAAAATAGGAAATTTTCATTCATCACACTGACATTTTGACCACCAAACAGAACTGCACGGAAGGAGTTTGAGAGAAAAGTAGAAGGAAGACGACCCGTGGGAAGACCATGAAAGAAGTGGATAGATAGTCAAGAACGATGTACTGCAGAGAGGTCATGATTGGGACAAGTTGGTGGAGGAGGAGTGGTACAAGGACAGGGTGAAATGGAGGGGGGGTCATATACCACACCCGGGCAACTGGAGTTGGTTCAGCAGGATGATGATGATGATGAGTACAGATCCTGGCGCTTAGTTTCGCACTCCCCCGGTATAAAACATTTGCCACGTTGAGCGTGCCTGTTTGTGAGAACCCACTGTCAAGCACACCAATGTTCTCAGAAGGGAAGTATTCGACACGTTACCCGCACTGCCCTACACCCTGTTCGCACCACTGAGCTTAAAGGTCAAGTCCACAGCTGCGCACTGGTATCTTTACAGCTCATTTTAAAGAGATGGGAAAGGGGGAAATATAGCAATACAGCACAAGTAATATTACATGGCTAAATTCCGAGAACTGCAACCCCTAAATGTACAAATGCAAACATATACAACAATCTCCCTCACAATATGGGTTCTGAAATGTGACAAAACATTTAGCTCGCATCTCTGAAAGACATTCCCCCTCATTCTGCATCCTCAGTTGGAAAATTGTTCATGCATCAAGAGTTGGCTATCAAAAAGAATTTTGATTTCTTTTAATTGATTGGAATCAACCCCTTTGCATGGATTTGTAATGGGTCACAAACTAAAAAAAAAAAAAATCCTGTGAAATCGATAACATCTTACATTCACCCTTTCGCAGTGAACTCTCCGAATGGTACAATTACACTAAGTGTTCGTAGGCAAATGAAATAATCTTATGAAATGTGTTTTATCCTACTTTTCCTATACATTGACAGTCTGTATGACCACCTTCATTTCAAGCAAAGAAGCTTGTAGTTTTACATGGCTCTTAATCTCGCGATCATAAGCCTTTCACATGGAATCCTAACCAATAGACTTAGGACATAACACCTTGAACATCCCAAAAGCATTAATCAGTAATTGAACTAAGTCCGCCTTGTAGGGAGGAAAGCAGCTTTCTCATCACGCACCTGTTGTATCTTACAATATAGATTTATTTAACCTTCCATCGAGCACGGCTGACAAGTTGACATTCTCTGTCGATTGCTTGTCAACAATAGAGAGCTAGACATGGTGGCGACAGACTTTGTCTGACAAATTTTCCTGATATTTCCCTGATGATCATTATCATTAACCGGCTCCAGTTTCCCGGGTGCGGTGAATGAGCGCTCTACATTTAGTTCTCGACAAGAATGTCTCCTCCTCCATGATTTGCTGTAGATCCAGACCTCTCCCTGCAAGATCATTTCCAACCTGGTCGATCCATCTCTTCCTCGGTCGACCTCTTGGTCTCTTGCCTTCAGTTATTTCTCAAACCACATTGATGTTGCCACAAAAATCCCTGATATTAATTTAGCAGATAATGCATTAATTAGTATATAATCTTGCTCCCCTCTCGCCTAACGATTCATTTAGAGATGATTTAGTCAGCGAGGGCAATCGCGCTACTTTTTCGCCGCGCCATGTTACGGCTGCAAAATAATCCTCACTTGCTCGAAGCAAAAGATGTTGTATTTTAGATATTTTTAAAGTTTCTTCAAATTTTCCTGATTTTTTTCTACACTTTTGCGAAATTCCCTGACATTTCTCTGATATTTCCAGAGAGACAAATTTCCCTAATATTTCCCCGATTTCCAGGTTCTGTTGCCACCATGCAAGAGCTCCTTCTCGATAATAGTTTCCTGTCTTACACTCCTCTCCATAGTAATAAACTCCAGAATGCGACAGACTGCTCTGTTGTGAAGATATTTGCTAATTGATCAATTTGATACACTGCGCCCCTTCCTGTTTCATTGCAGAAATACGCTTATTTGGTTGTTTACGCCACACTAAGAGTACCTAATACAACACTGCCTTCATTTTCCTGTAGAGTCTATTTAACACTCTTTTATATTCAAATATCAAATTGATGTACTGTTTCTGTCAATGACATTCAATACATGTTTGTGATATTTTGTGTACAAAGAAACAAACGCTCTATTTTTAAATATAACTGAAAAACTATTATTTGTATATGCATATAAATGCTTAAATATTTCCAAATACAGTTTAAGTTAAGTGGATATGTCGTGTGATCATTTTGATACACTGCGCTTGATCTCATCCCCCACAATACCATGCCTGACGGTTAATACTAGCTCCATATCTGTCCTTTATACAGATAAAAATGTACTTCTGGGAGTATCTCACACTCCTAAACATGTTTATTGCCTGAGTAAATAAACTCTGAATTGATGAAAAAA
This sequence comes from Meconema thalassinum, assembly GCA_946902985.2. NCBI lineage: Eukaryota > Metazoa > Arthropoda > Insecta > Orthoptera > Tettigoniidae > Meconema > Meconema thalassinum. Next base: position 128,430,966 of record OX336388.2, read on the forward strand.
AAAAAAACAACAACAACAACACCATTTAGCAGCGAGAAGCGTCGGTTAGGGTAAATATATGAGAAGCTAAGGTTCTCAGCCCTCTCTGGTGCAGGGCACTGCACAGCGACGAAGTGTGCATTGATAAGCTGCGAGACTGGACAAAACTGCATGTAAATATGCAACACCGGAGACATGACAAGCAAGTCTGCAACCAGGACAGGACCCTGGATTCCACGTGGACTGACAGAGCGAGCATGCAATGCTATTGGTCAACAGCTAAGCCATAAATATGGTTATTGTCGGCACGTGGTACTGCGTAACATTTGAATCATTGGATCAATAACGAGGAATAATATTGTACGTGAGAAGGAGAGAGTGGCAGAGAGTGTTAAGATCGGGGAACTGCCGGACGGCTCTCAAAGTAGGTGTCAAGCACGACGTCAATATTCAGCTATCGCACACTGAAACTGAGGATTTGTTGATTGAAATTTTTCAACTCGAATTTATGGGAGTGTGATTACAGAAGATGGAAAGATAACTGAGGAAATTGGAAAGAGAATACAACAAGCGAACAGTTTTTACCAGAGTGTAAGGGGTATTGTGTGGAACAGAGATGTCCCAAAGAAATGCAAGAAAGTATTATATTCAACCTACTACAGACCCATACTAACATACGCAGCTGGAGCGTGGACTACTACAAAAAGAGAGGAGAGTAGAATACAAGCCGCAGAGATGAAATTCCTAAGAGGTATAGAGGGCAAGACCAGAAGAGATAGAGTTAGAAATGAAGAGATTAGAGAAAGGACAGGAATATTGAAGCTGCAGGACAGGATAGAAACAACAAAGTTAAAGTGGTATGGACATATGATGAGAATGGGAGAGGAGAGAGTACCAAAGAAGACTTTCGGTGAAAAGATGACAGGGAAGAGACCACGAGGTAGGCCCCGGAAGAGATGGGCAGATACAGTGTGGGAGTGTGTAGAAAAGAAGGGAGGAAAACCCGAAGATGTACTAAAATCAGGAGAGGAGTGGTGGAGAGACAGGCAACGATGGAGGTCCTTAATTCACAACCCGACCCAGGAAGCTGGAAACGGGAAATGAAGATGATGATTGAACTATCAAGCCTTGAAATACCAAAAACTCGACTGTATTTTGAAGAATTTGAGGTATTTGGTGAGAGACCCTCTTTTAACTGATGGTGGTGGCGACGGTTATTTTAAGAAGAGGAACATCGAGGTTACCTTATTAAATTGAACCACCCAGTATATCACAGAGATGGACAAATTATGTCAGTGCAATTTATAAAAACTTTTAAGATTAGTATTGACTTTGGCTGCATTATTTCCTCAATCTTTTACACTTAAACAAGATGAAACTTACAATTCACTGGTGGCTTCATGGCATACAATTAAGAGAGCTAAACCTGCCAGAACAAACTGCAGGATCAGACTCATGATGTTGAATATGTTCTTTTTACTTCACTGATGAAGGGTATCGATGTCGTACATGCTAAGACAGAAGCCAAGGATGGTAGCGTATCGATTCCTTGCTGCGGTCCCCATAGTCGTACGTCACTTCTTCACCCACCTGAATGTCTTCCTTTGCTATCAAGACCAAATGGGGTTGATTATTAATAAGCACAGTCTTTGTGAGGAGGTTGCCATTACGACTGTGGTTCACGAGCCTTCCCAGCCGTCCAGATTCCGCTGTGGCATCCACACTGGGAACATAAACAGTATTAAGCCAGAATAAAACAAATGATAATGATTATTATTTGTCCGCCCCTTAGGTGATAATGAAATGGAAACGGCAACTGTAACTAGCTACTGACCTATAAGAAAGGCAGGGATTTATAACGAAGAATGCTCTAAAATTACCCTGGACCGATAAAGTAGTTGTTGTTTGAGTCTTCAGTCTTTTGACGGGTTTGATGCAGCTCTCCCTGCCTCCCTGTCCTGAACTAATCCTTTCATCTCTACATACAGTAGCTACCACACCCTACATCCGAGACAATCTGTTTAACATATTCTAACCTTGGTTTATCCCTACAGTTCTTGTCCTCGACCCTTCCTTCCTTAATTAAGCTTGCTATTCCTGGGTGTCTTAGTATGTGTCCTACCAACCTATCTCTTCTCTTCATTAGCAGTCGCCAGAAACATCTCTCCTCTCCCACTCATCTTAGTACCTCTTTGTTTGTAACCCTATCTACCCATCTGATCATCATTCTCCTGTAACACAACATTTCAAACGCTTCAATTCTCCTCTTTTCTGCTGCACCAATAGTCCAAGTTTCACTTCCATAGAGTGCGACGCTCCAGACAATCATCATCATCTTGCACAGTTTCCAGCCACTGGCCGGGTCTGTTTGGAACACAAGCCTCTCCAACGTCTTCCCACCATCTATTATACCCATGTCCGAGGCTCGTTCCATTCTTGAGAGCTCCAGACAAAGGTTTTCAAAAATGTCTTCCTAGTACCTAAATCTATATTCGATGTCAACAGATTCCTTTTCTGTAGGAATGCTTTCCTTGCCTGAGCCAACCTACTTTTTATATCCTCTTTGCTTCGTCATCACTGGTTATTTTGCTTCCTAAGTAACAGAAGTCTCCTACTTCCTTTAGTTTCTCCCCTACTAATTTGATGTCCATAGAGGTTTCTGATTTATTGCGGCTGCATTCCAATATTTTTGTTGTACATTTATTAATTTTCATCAGGAATTCTTTCGTCAAGACGGAGTCCATACCATTCAAAAACTCATTCATATCCTGAGGCGTGTCGGCCAAGATGACGATGTCCTCAGCAAATCTCAGAGTTGAAATTATTTCTCCTTGAATCTTCACTTCCACTTTAAAGTTACGAACAAAGATGTCCTCGGAAGAGCAAACAGCGTTCATCAACTTTCGTCTGTAACTAAATGTTGCAAGACTGCCTATTTAGGTCATATACTTTATCATCTCCTAAAGGCAAGGCCTTGTCGCAGCAACCAAATTTATCTATACTATACTGAACGTTTCAAATCAGCATATTCCTGGAAATATAGTCTGTCCATCACAGAATCCAAATACCGTATATACCCGAATGTAAGACGAGTTTTTTTCCCACTTTTTTCTGTTATAAAAATTTTGGGTCGTCTTATATTCAGGGTATAAAAAAAAAAAAAAAAAAAAATTAAATTAAATTATTATTATTTGCAAAGTAGTATGTGGTGTTGGCATCTTGTAACTCGCAACAAATCAATGAGTTAATGAAGATTAAAATATGGTTTGTTATGTTTAATTACCATACATATACAAATAGCGTACATTTTGAGGTTAGGATTTACGCATACACGTCATTTTAAGCGGATAAATTATATGTTCGAAAACATACGGAAATATGTTTTAAAACAATCTTTACAAGAACAACCAGTCAGTTTTACGAGCAGTAATTGAGTGATCAACGTATCTTAATTTAATAACGTCTCCCATTCTTGAACAAAGAAATTATAGAGTATGTCTTGGAAAAGCGGGCAGAGGGATTTCCGATAACACGAGATGTTATAAAAATGAAAGCACGACCTTAAGGGCATATATTGTGCAAGTTAAGAGTTAGCGAGTATTTTTTTGAAAAAATCTGTAAGAGGCAGTTGATAACTAGGCCTCGTCTTATATTCGGGGTCGTCTTACATTCGGGTATATACGGTACTTCCTTCTTGGTCTTCCTCTTCCCTGAAACCACTTAATAATTTGCAAACTGTTCCGTCTTTTCAATACTAGTTGTATTCAAGAAAGTTAGCAACGGTACACGTTTCGGACACTTATGTGCCCTTCTTCAGCCCGAGATACATATTAAAACACTTTGAAGTTAACAAAACACACATTTAAATATATTGTAAAACACTGAGTAGTAACAGAAGTCTCCTACTTCCTTTAGTTTCTCCCTCTATTATTGAGTGGATTCTTTGAGGTCCAACTTTTTTCGTCTTCATTAGTAACACATAAAGAACCCTAAAGATCCAAACTAACACGGTCGGTGCATTATTACAAACCAAATACCAGAGACCAAGGGAAAAGTGCAAATATATGTCAATTCCACTTTTAATATTTCAACAAACAGAACTTCAACAAAATACAACTGACAAGATCTTCAACAAGGTTTTTTAAAGTTTCATCATAATAAGTATTGGCACAGGAAGGAGCCAGTAGAAACCAAATGACTACTGTCAACTAGTAGAGTTGACAAGCATAATTATAATATGGAACAACTTCCTCCAGATGCATGAACTATGGGACACCTTGATTTTAAATCTCATGACTACTCGGTGTTTTACAATGTATTTAAATGTGTGTTTTATTAACTTAGGGACCTGAAAAATTAGCATTTATTTCCCCCTATTTAGCATCTATTTTTGGAAAATTAGCATCTATTTTTTTCCGGATTCTTACGGACTATATGACTTTATTGGCGACACTTGAAATACAATTTAATGTTTAAATGAAAGCATTGTAAATAACTCTGCATTGCACCCTTTCAAGTTACACCTTCTGACTATAACAACTGTATTGTAGAGCGACAAAACACGCTCACTGTCCACTTTGTTTGTTGGTGTCCACAAAAGATCTACAGAAGTACGTCCCTATCATGAATATACTGGAGCAAATAGAAATAGATAACGCACAACGCATCAATCCAATGCATAATTTAAACGAGATCAATTTTGATACTAACATACTTTTTGAAAATATTCATAAATTTTTCCTGTTGCCACAACAAATATAGCAGTCAAAACACAAACATTATTGTTGAGGCTTAGATTAGTTCGTCAGCTTGTTTATCTCTTCTCCCCAAGTTAAGACACTCCCCCCCCGCACCGGCACACATACCCCGCCAATTAGGCTTCAACCCAAGATAAACTCCGTTCTGTATCAAGTCATTCCTTACCCCCACACACATCTCCTCCCTCCCCCTCCCCTCCTCCCAGTTCCTGACCTGGCACAAGGTCGGACTGTCTCGCCTCACACAATAACATGCCGTCAGACGGCGCACAACGTGCACCTCGAACTTCCAAGTAAAGGTAAGCATTCCGGCACATGAGTCTTCCTTTCATAGTTTCACGTTTGTAGGCGACTTTAACGTTTCCTTTATTCGTCCCGTTACAGCCTCCAGGTGAAAGCTGACAGTCGTGCAATTCCTTCAATTCGAGCTTAGTAAGTTATTGCTACATTTTTCGTTTTAATCCTAGTTTTTCGACGTATTCATTTTTCTAAAACTCTTCATTATTTCTTTATAGTTGAGAAGCAGGCTTGAACTCTGGCTGGTTCACCCCATTACAAGCTCCGTATGACGGTTTCTTCAAAATGTTAAGTCTCCACCCAATCCGGCAATGAAAAATAACAACGGCCCAACTTTGGTTCAAGACAATTTCCCGGACCAAGGTCACGAAGATTGGCTTTAAAACAGGAACTCATAACACAAATGGAGAGCCAGCATAGCCCTCTGGCCGCATTATAATCACCTCCAATATATATTTTTAAACATTTTAACCAAATTTTTCAATGGCCTGTTGAATGGGGCACCTGCCAGATCACAATATAGATAAGGCCAACAAGACCAGACCTATCTCTTTTAGCTGTGCTTTTTAATCTTTTTTAATCCTGTTATATGTGGATGGGATGGCATTTTGGAATTAAATTTGAATGTTACTTGTAATTTTGCAGCATAATAAGTTGATATTTTATAATTAATTGAGTGTCTATTTTAATGTTTTTCTTAAAGTGCAAGTGTGTTGTGTATTATGATGGATGTGAATATGTTATTAATTTTTGCGGCTGAAGAAGGGCCCATGAGGCCCGAAACATGTCCTTAATGGCAATAAATTAATAGATGCCAATAATAAACTTGTATTGATTGGGCGGAGACCACTCAACCCATTGAAATTGTCAAACCACCAGTCACCACGATGCGCCAAGTACACAAACGAGTTTCGTTCGTCAGCTGTCTGAATAAGTTATAGATAGACGAAAGTTCGTATCGATACAGAAATCGATTGTTATATCGACCAATATACGTAACACACTGCGAGTCCGAGATGAGGAATCGCTAATTAGGCCACCTACTAAACATTTTCTTTTGTTTAACACCATACTTAAAACTCACAAATTTTCTGCAGAAATGACACACAGAAAGCCTATGGAGATTTCAGATGAGTTGAGAAAATCCCGATCTGAAAGAATGAAAAAGTACTGGAAAGAGCGCAAGAACCAAGCAGTACTACCTTCAAAGAAGAAGTGATTGTGGAACGACTCAAGTGGTCCAATGTGACCAATCAAGATTAATAATAATAATAAACAAATTCGCAAATAAAATAGCAGATTTAAAGTTATTTCGCTATAAAATCGCACTTATTTGGTATTTTCGCATTTTGGGTCACAATTCGTATTTTGTCGCACTTTGATTTAAGCGTAAAAATGTTTCATTTTCACATTAAAATTAACGTAGGCTTGGATTCTGTACGAAATTTAAAAATTCGCATTTATCGCAAATGCGATTTTTTCAGGTCCCTACTTATAAGTGTTTTAATATGTATCTCTCTCTGAAGGACACATAAGTGTCCGAAACATGTACCGTTGTTAACTTTCTTGAATACGAAGGAAGGAAGGAAGGAAGGAAGCTTGTAGTTTAACGTGACCGTTAATCTCGAGATCATGAGCCACGGGACCTCCTTTTTACGTGGAATCCGAACCACAGGACATGGCATTTCACTTCGAAAATCTCACATGCATCGACCGGGAATCGAACCCGGACCGCCTTGATGAGAGGCATACAGCTAGACCGCTGAATCACCACGCCCCTTTCTTGAATACAACTAGTATTGAAAAGACGGAACAGTTTGCAAATTATTAAGTGGATTCAATTCAATACGGACCAATATGGATAATAACAATTCTCCCCTGAAACCTTTCCTTCCAACACGATCGTAAGAAAATTGTTATGGCATAGTGAGTGGCCACGGAATTTTGTTTTCTTCTTTTCTATAGTGTTGATCATCTCCCTTGTTTCATCTACTTTCTTAAGGCCCTTTTGGTTTGACTTTTTCTCTATCCAGCTTATTTTCAGCATCCTCCTCCATATCTACATTTCTATTGCTTCCAGGCGTTTTATATCTTGTTTTGCCAAGACCCATGTTTCACAGCCATACAACTAAACACTCCACACAAACATTTTGACAAAATCTTTCCTAATTTTAGTGTTTATGCTTTTGTTTGTCAGAAGATGTATCTTGTTACTGAAAGCCTGTTTAGCTAGAGCAATCCTCCTCCTGATATCTGTGGTGCACCTAGTGTCGTGTGTGATAATGCTTCCTAATTAACAGAATTGATTGGTATGGTGCCATCATGTACTTAGAAGCCAAAAATACCAGTTGCTTCAACTAATTTTGCAAGGCAAAATAGATGGCCGGCCAGTAACTGGCAGAAGACAAAATATGTCCTGGCTTCAGAACATCAAGGAGTGGTCACGGATTCGATCTGCAGGAGAATTGTTTCGGCTTGCGGAAGATAGAAACACCTTCGCCATGGTGATCACTAGGGCCCGGATGTTGATGACATGTCATCTTCTTACTGAGTTGTCTAAAACAATGCTGAAGTACATAGAAACTCCGGACGGGGCACCCCGTCTTAAAATACGTCATTTTTATTTTACATTATTTGCTATTTTTCCATTTTAAGAGCATTTTTTTAAAGTTTGGTAGATTTTTGTGGTCATATTTTAGAGAAATCGGCCTTTTAAGGCATTTTCCCGCCCAATTTATTCATGTCTCAGCTTTATATGAGGGAGTTAAGTCTCTCAGAGTTAAGAAGAAGCTAGTAGCTGATTAAAGATAATTTAAAATATTGAAATAAAATATTTCGGTATTGCTATTAGTAGAAAAAAATATACTGTATCTTGGATGCAGAAGAACGGTGCTGTAGGTCTACAGATGCTCTTGTTTTCGTCGCAAACCTGACCAAGGTCAGCTGTGGCTTGGTAGAAAGGGGAAGGGGTGTATATTTTTGTCTCAGTTCATTTTATCCATTTCATAGTACATTTTTCGAATTTTTGAAATATTGGGGAGTTTATTAATATAAGATCATTTCTTCCATTTTATAGTGCATTTTTCGAATTTTTAGGTCAATTATTACAGTTTTTTTTTTTTTTTAAATTTTAAGTGCATTTTTTAAATGTTTACGGCATCAACATCCGGGCCCTAGTTATCACCAATGTTTGGGGGACCGAACATGGCACTTGAAGGAGAAGAAGAAGGGACTTATATGCCCTCACAATTATCCCAAGTATAACAAATGAAAGACTGAAATATATTTTGAGTGTTTTTAAAATGTTTTCATTGATATAGTCACCAATGTTCACCACATTTCATCTATTTTAATGTCCACACTAGAAGACAATAAGCTGATGAAGGGTATAAATCTTATCCTGACTATAATGCCTCGAAACATGTACAAACTACCAAGTGTAAATAAACACTAAAACCAATCATTTCATTTATCGTATGGCTTTTAATGCCGGGAGTGTCCGAGGACATGTTCGGCTCGCGTGAGTCTGTAGCTGCTTCCAGCGGACACCGTAAAGGGTGAGCTACAAGTTCCGTTCAATTTCAAGTAGTTCCAACTTTCGCCACCAGATATCAATGATACCTAGTGGCGAACGTTGGAACTTTGATAGAGCGTTCTGACGAAATCTAACCTAACAAATTTTGCTTTACACAAGTTTAGTCTGTGAAAGGATCTTTTACATGCCATAAATCTATGACATGGGACCGCCGGCTTTACATCCCCTCCGAAGGAAGGCATACTGAAGGATTTTTAACGCTCTTAAAAAATCCGACGACTTCGGCCGGGTTTGAACCCGCTATCTTGGGCGCAGCAGTTCAGCATGCTACCGACTACGCCACCGAAGCCAAGTATTGACTAGATGGAAAAGTGTGTTTAATTAATCTAAACTTCAATTAGCTCTGTATTTCTCTATTTGAATGTACTCCGAGTTGACTCAAGATCCACTTTTAAAATATATTATGTATAATTGTACCCAAATAATGTCCGAAGTGTAGTCCTGTGTTTTATTTGAATCAGCTGATTTGCAAAAGAATAAAAACTTGGCAACACAGCTCAGCTACTCCAAGCTCCCGCCATATCCTTCACGTTCTTTCTTTCGAAATACAGGGCATAGCCACTGCCACTTTTCATGGATAATTCGATTGATTTTCAGGTATTTATTTTCCCCACATAAATTACAGTTTCCCAGACTTTAGCATTCCTTTTTAATACCAAAATATCACACCCCTATGCCATAGACACCACAGGCAAACATTATCCAAATATCATTTTTAGGTCTTAGATGAAGAAGGTACTGGACATAAAAGCAAAAACCGCTATCTGGTAGATAACATCAAAGATTCCTCTTATCCCTTCTCCTAACGTGGATTAATAACTAATGCACATGTCCTGGCTTAAACATCAGATAATTCTCAAGTCTTACTCCTTCCACTCGTCACTTAATAAATGATGTACCATTTTCATCAGAATAAACTAGGTAATTAATTATAATAATTCAATGCCATATTTTTCACATCTTGGTCTGAAATGGTCCTTTTAAACGGTATTTACATTTTATGAAGTGGCTTCGGTGGCCTAATCGGTAGCATGCTGAACTGCTATGCCCAAGATCGCGGGTTCAAACCCGGTCAAAGTCGTCTGATATTTTAGAGCATTAAAATCATTCAGTATGCCTTCTTTCGGAGGGGAAGTAAAGCCAGCAGGCCCATGTCATAGATTTATGGCATGAAAAAGAACCTACCACTACAATCTGTAGTGTGTAGCTAATTTTGTAGGTTATTTGGTGAGAAACGCTCTATCAAGTTCCAACGTTCTCCGCTGGTTGACAGTGGCGTCTGGTAGCCAAAGATGGCGAACTACTTGAAATTGAACTTTCCTTCATCTTCATTTCATCTCTCAATAACTCCTCTCGTGAAAACAGATACACACACTAATACAGTCATCACAATTAACACCGGTTATCAGACAGATTCTACACACACCCAAAGTACACGGGGCTACATGACCGCGTTGTCGCAGCCCCTAAACTAAGGAACCAACCAACCAACTCCTCTCGTGAGATTGGCGTCAGGAAGGACATCCGGCTGTGGAAACCATCTGCCACCTGCAATTTTATCGCATCCCACCCCTGACCCCGTTGGAAACGGGATTAATAAGGGGTAAACATACGACATAGATTTACATTTTAAGGCCTTAATTCGACCACTTCGGTCAATAAAATTATGCACAAAGGATTTTGAAGGTCCTTGATTATAACAAGAATATTGTACGGACATTAGAAATTATAAAAATTAATTTCATTAAAGCACAAAACACGAGGCCTTCTATTTGGTGTTAGTAGGACTTCACGCTAAGTCGAGAGAGACGTAACAAATATCTGGAGATGACGGTGACGGGTCAACAGCATGAATACGATAAGGGGATTTTGAAGAGATTCCACAAATATTATTGATAATCATTGCTTGTAAGATATTATGAATTGTTATACTGCACCTCCAGGGTCACCGTATCTTCTTTTTATGAAATAAACAATGTAAACTTACCAGTATTGATTGGTCTTATGCCTGAAGTAGTACATATAACATCCTGTATTTTGATCTTGAGCATACAACCGCTCTCGTTCCTTAGCTTCAGCTATGTCGATCAGTTCACCTGCGTACTCCACTACATATTCCCCTTTTTGAAATGATCGTGTGGTCACAATACCACGACCTTTGCCCTCAAAGTTGTGTACCTACAGGAAAGAATATAGCATAATTATAATTACGTGGACAGTGTGCAAATGGAACAAATACATGAAAGAAGGATTGACAAAGTAAAATGATTAGGTAGAGTTATGTAGGAACAGGCAGGACAACATCGTGAAAAAAATAACAACATACATGGTTTAATTCCCGTGGGGGTTTGCCTGTTCCTCTTTCGGGCGCGTCCCAGGTGGCGGATAGGGGGGCTCGCCGGACTTGTCCGGAGGGTTTGAGGGAAATAAAATACCTCTCGCGGACCAAAAACAGGCCCCTTGCCAGGGTTATGGTGAAGCTACGTTAGGCCTAGCAAGCCAGTAGTGGATATGAAACTGCTTTTAAAACGGGAACGGGCCTCGGAAAGGACAGATCTAAAGGAAACAGACCTGGCTATGGAAATGGACTACGAATTGGAACTTTGAATATAACTACATTGACGGGAAGAGTGGAGGAGATTGTGGATATGATGGAGAGGAGAAAACTGGACGTACTCGAACTGGCAGAGACCAGATGGAGAGGGGAAGGAAGAAAAGAACTGAGAAATGGCTTGCAGCTATACTGGATAGTAAATGAGGGGAAGAGAAATGGAGTGGGAATGATGGTGAGAGAAGGGCTGAGGGAGGAAGTAAAGAGGGTAAGTGATAGAATAATTAGAGCCAGAATCACTGTGAAAGGTAGAAACCTGGACATTCTGCAAGTCTATGCACCACAGGTGGGATGCACAGAAGGCGAGAAGGACGAGTTTCAGAAGCAGTTAGTGGGGAGAGACCTGAGAGTCATGGGAGACCTAAATGCCCATGTCGGAACTGATAGAAGAGGTTTTGAGGAAGTGATTGGTGGTGAAGGATGGGGAAACAGGGATAAGGAAGGAGAGAGAGCCATAAAATTACTTGTTACAGCAGGGATTTGACTAGGAAATCAGTGGTGGACTACATTCTATGCGGGAAGGAGACAAAGAAGAGTATCACGGATATAAGGGTAATACCTTCAGAAGCCCTGGACAGTGACCACCGTCGGCTGGTCGCCAAGGTGAGAGGACTGAAGGAAAAGAGGAGAACTGAGAACCAAGAAACAAGAATAAGGACATGGAAGCTGAAGGAGGATGGAAATAAGGAGAAGTTCCAGATATTAGTGAGGAACAAATTACCGAAGGATGATCCGAAAACAGGTGAAGAAGAATGGAATAGGTTCAAGGACGTGTTGGTAGAAGCAGCGGAAGTCGTGTGTGGCAGAACTAGTGGAAAGAAAAGGTGGAAGGAAACACCATGGTGGAACCCCAGAACTAAGGAAGCAGTGAAAAAGAAAAATGAAGCATTCAGGAAATGGTTCCAACAGAGGACAGACAGAACAAGAGAAGAATACCAAGAGCGGAAGAAAGAAGCAGGAGAAGTAGTGAAGGAAGAGAAAAAGAAATGGCTGGAGAAATGGACAGAAATGATGGAGGAGGACTGTGATGGCAGTAAGAAAGTGTTGTATGGAATGATAAAGGCAAAGAGAAGAGATACAGGGGAAAATGTCAGAATGGTGGACAGGAATGGAAAGGAGGTCGAAAATATGGAAGAAGTAAAGGATATCTGGAAAGAATACTTCAAGGAACTCCTAAATCCAACTAAAACCAGCGTAGTGGACATTGTGGAGGAAGAAACAGACAGTGACCAAGACATTTCAGAGAAGGAATTGACATGGAAAGAAGTGGAGGAAGCATTAAAGAAGATGAAAGGGGGAAAGGCACCGGGAATAGACGAAGTGAGTGTGGAGATGGTGAGAGCAGCAGGGGTGATAGGAACACAGTGGCTTTTTCGAGTAATGAAAGTGATAAGGAGGGAGAAGAAAATATCAGAGGACTGGAAAAGAGGGATAATAATACCCATATTTAAAAAGGGAAGTAGGAAGGAATGCAAGAACTACAGGGGAATTACACTCATGTGCCACTGCGCCAAAATATTTGAGAAGGTACTGGAGAGAATTCGGACAGAAGTTGAAGATGGACTGAGGGAAGAACAGTATGGATTCAGGCCAGGAAGGTAGACAGTTGACCTCATCTTTGCAGTAAGACAGCTACAAGAACACCATTATGAATATGGGAAAGATCTTCTTGGATATTGAGAAAGCATATGATAATATTAATAGAAACAAGGTATGGGAAGCAATGAGAGCAAAAGCAGTGAACAAGGAGACAGTGGCAAGAGTGAAAGCAATGTACGAGGGAAGCAAAAGCTGTGTAAAGATGGGAAGAGAGAGAACGGAATGGTTTTAACTGGAGAGTGGTCTGAAACAGGGAAGTGCCCTCTCACCCCTGTTATTTATAGTGGTGATGGATGAAATCATACGAAAATTGGTAAATAGCATTGGGGAAAGGAAAATGAAGGCAATGTTGTTTGCTGATGACCTGTATGGGGAGAGGATGAGGAAGAAGTACAAGAGCAATTAGATGAGTGGGAGAAGGTAGTGTTATCATATGGGTTGAAGTTCTCAGCACAAAAGAGTGAAGTGGTCATCACAATGAGGAAGAAGAACAGACTGGATATGGGCATAACACTTGGAGGACAGCAGTTGCAGAAAGTAGAATGCTTCAAGTACTTGGGAAGCATAATTGAAGAAAAGGGAGGCAATAGGATGGAAATAAATGAAAGGGGAAGGTGCGCAGATGGATTTTTCAAGAGTGTTAGGGGGATGTTATGGAATCAAGATGTACCACAAAAATGTAAAGGAATCATTTACAAGACCTACTTTGTGCCAATTTTGACATATGGTTCAGAAACATGGGTGATGAAGGAAAGGGACAAGAATAAAATACGAGCAGTGGAGATGAAGTTCCAGAGGAGTAGGGTAGGAGTGACAAGAATGGACAGAGTAAGGAATGAGAGAGTCAGAGAGATGGTAAGAGAGGAACCATTGCAAAATAGAATAGAGCGATCTAGGCTACAATGGTATGGACATGTGAGGAGGATGCAAGAGGAGAGGATACCGAAGATGATGTTTGGAATGGAAATGACAGGAAGGAGGCCAAGGGGAAGACCAAGGGACAGATGGACAAAAGGAGTTAAGAAGAGTGTGGAGGAAAGAGGAGTGTGCTGGGACACAGTAAATGACGAGAGATGGTGGATGGACAGGAAACGATGGAGAGGCTTAGGTTCCAAGCAGACCCGACCAGCGGTTGGAAACTGCTCAAGATGATGATGATGGTTTAATTGAAATCTAAATGGTATTAACCACCTTAGTGCAACACGCCGATCAGATTGGCTCTAGTTCCTCGCACTAAAAGTGCCAGAGCCGATTGAATCGGAACGATGATTATCTTATAGTTGACATTTTCTGCCAGCGTATGTGTCTGATTACTTCTTACTGTTGAAAAGCTGAGGTTCCAAGCTTGCCTGTGCAGGGGTTATTTTTTTCCCCCTTTGAAGACAGTTACGCAATGGGAGGGGGTTCATATTTTGTGTTACTAGACATGCACTCCACAGCCAACTGAATCGAGGTGCAAATATTTTCTACAGGTAGAAGATTTCTGAAAACAGATGTGTCTTGGTGAGGTGTACCATAACCAACTGAAGAGTCCATTGGTACACTTGGGCAAAATGCTGGCAACTGTTTTTGAGCTAGCCGGACCATTTTATCAAATTTCATTGTGAATCTGTTAATATACTTAGCTCAATCGGACATTTAAAATCCTGTTCCCTTTGGGAACAGACATTTCCAATATGGATTAGCGAAGTAAACTAACACCATTTTGATTAGGAATTTTTGACTTCCGTAGTACAATGGTGCTGCTCATGGTGACATTTTGTGCCTTGCAGCGGCTTTCTCAGTATGTACTAGCCACGCGTCTTGGTGAGGTGTACCATAACCAACTGAAGAGCCCATTGGTTCACTGGAGCGAAACGCTGGCAACTGTTTTTGAGCTAGCCGGACCATTTTATCAAATTTCATTGTGAATTTGTTAAGATGTGTCTAAGTACTTCATACGGCTTGAAAGCAGATGTTTCAAGCTTGCCTTACATGGTATTTCTTTTCTTTTTAGGATGTCCTTGACACAAAGGGAGGGGGTTTATTTATTTATGAATTTACATTTTATGGCCTACATAGGACCACTTTAGTCAATTTTATACAAAGGGTTCTTCAGTTTCCTGTTAACCCAGTAATTCATCATTCTCTCAGATCTTAATTTCCTTTCTTCGTTTGAAATCACTCTGGTCTGCTTGTTGATCTTGGTTACTAATCTAATTTGTGTGTCTTTGAGTCTCTTAATTTTTTCTGTTTTGTTTCATAAATCTTCAATTGTAATTTGTAGTTCCTTCATATCTTCTTTGATTTATGCAATCCACTCTTACTGTTCCATAATTTTTCTATTATCTTCCTACTGATCCCGTTTTCTGGTGTCCTGATGAGATGTTCGAAGAATGAGATGCTTTTTCCTAATTGCGCTCATTATTGGTTGCATTTCTTTGTAAACTGTTTCATTGGAAGCTAGTGTCCATTTTTTGGTATTGTTTATTATGTTCTTATTATTCTTCTTTCTATCTTGAGTATTCTGTCTATTTCTGCAGTGTTAGTTGTTTTTAAAATGGTTTCACTGGCATACCGTATCTTAATTCTGGTTGCGTAACTGTTTTAATTTGGTGGCTATTGAGAGGCATTTTTTTGTTATGAGTGTTCTTGGTTATATATTGTGCTCTGGCCAGTTTGTTTATTCTATTGTGACATGTTGGTTTCTCATTGAGATTGTATGTTATGATTTCTCCTAAATATTTAAATCTGTCCAGAACTTTAATTTCCTGTTCTATTTTCATTTTGTTTGCAAGAGATGGGTCAGTTAACATGATTTCTGTCTTTTTGAAGGATATTTTGAGGCCAATTTACTGGGCTATTCCTTGTAGTGATTTAACCTGTTGTCGGGTTACGTGAATGTTGTCAGCCAAGAGAGCAAGGTCATCAGCAAATCCCAGACAATTTAAATTAATGTTGTCTTTAGGACTTCCAATTTTGATGTTCTTGGGGTTGTCCCCCCTGTCTTAAGCCTGTTTTTATAAGGAAGGGCTCACCTGGACTTGACCAATTTTGGATTGAGCACACAATTTCTTAAAATTTTCAACATTGAAGATCTATGGTTACAGTCATATGCCTTCTTAAAGTCTACAAAGCTTATTGCAAGAGGCTTGTTTCTTTTCCTGTATGTGCCATGAACAATTTCAAAGTGATAATCTGTTCAGCACAGCTCTTCCAAGGTCTGTAGCCCCCCCCCGGTATTCACCAAGTTCTCGTTCTAGCTGGTCCTTAATCCTACCATACAGGATTCTGGAGAAAATTTTGTACGTGATATCCAAGAGAGATATACCTCTATAATTATAGTAATTACAGCGGAGTCCACAGAAACACCAGGGCTCAAGCAGGGGTTATGATCATGATGCACAAATTACTAAAGCCAACCATAGACAACTATACCTTTTGGAATGAACTAATTGTAGAAGTTAGGCTGAAGATACGACGAGGCTACTGGACAGTCCTAGGTGTATACGCTCCAGGGTAGAAAAGAAGAAACAGATACGCTATATACAACGCTTCAAGAAATCCTTGATAAGGTTAACAAGAAAGACTGTCTTCTTTTAATGGGAGACTTAAACGTGCGAGTTGGTAACACTAGAATAGAGAATAAAATAGGACTCCATGAAGAACCTGTATAAAATAGTAACGGACTGAAACGGATAGACATGGAAATTTATAACAAACTCTACATATGCAATACATCATTTCCACACAAGGATTCACATAAATACACCTGGTCAGCGAGAGGACAAATATCAATCATAGACTACATTATCACCAATGAGAAACTAAGGCAATATATGATGGACACAAGAGTCTTCAGAGCATACGAAATTGAATCGGATCATCACCTCCTGGTTGGTACAGCAAGATTCCCATCCCGATGGCTGAATAACAATAGAAAGCAGATACATAAGTCAACTGCATTCCAATATAGAGTCAAACTCTTACAGGACCAAAGCATCAAATGGCTATATCAGAGGCGATTACGGGGAATCTAGCAGAAACACTCAGTAGGGGAAACTATTGAATTAGAATGGGGAAACCTAACCACTATTTTGAAAGAAGCAGCAAATGAAAGCATAGGAATGGAAAAACATTGGAATAGGAAACAAGGACAGAGCCTGGGATGAAGATATCAAGAAGGTTATTGAAGACAAGAGAAATGCTTATAAGTGATATTTAACCACAAAGAAAGCAGCAGACTTCACTGAATACAAAAGCAACAAAAGAAACTAGGGAAAAAAAAAAAAAAAAAAAAAAAAAAAAAACCAAACACAGAGTACGGGACCGATTCATAAACAACCTGGAAAGAGATGTAACGAGACCAACACCTTCCACATTCAAAATTATTAATAAATTTAACAGAGAAGTACGATGTGACTCGGATATTCCAGTGATAAACAAGGAAACTTGGCTAACTTATTTTCAAGAGGTGTAGACCCAGAAGCAAAGACACTAACAGACCAGATGACATCCGATTTAACGAGCTAGAATCAGTACTGAAGACCAGTAAAAGTAACAGATCCCCTGGAGAGGACGACATTAATATGGAACTGTTCAAGTTCAGTGACAAAAGATTCAAGGAACGACTTCTAAAATTTTTGAATAGAATTTGGAGGGGAGAAACTCCACCCCATAGATGGCAGAGAGCAATTGTCATACCCATCCATAGTTAAAGGTGGTGTCAAAGACTGCAATAATTACAGAGGAATCAGTTTACTCAACACTGGTTATAAAATCTTTTCCAGCATTATAAGTGATGATGATAATTGTTGTTTTAAGGGGCCTAACATCTAGGTTATCGGCCCCTAATGATCTGTGTGATAGCAAAAATGATAATGAAATGGAATCCAGAACGAAAATCAAGTGAGACGGAAAATACTTACAAAAAGGAACTCAGAATGAAACAACTCACAAAATGTTCTTACAAAAGGGAATTTAGAACCAGAAGATTCACAAAAAGAATAGATTGAAAAATACCTACAAAATGTAGGCTAGGTTCAAAATACATACAAAATGCAATGAAGAGTCGAAATACTTACAAAATGCAATTGAAATTCAAAATACTCGCTAAAATGCCCTGAAACCTACATTGAAAGACTTACTAAAAAAGCAATTTAGATTGTCAATCTTTACAAAATGCAATTGAGGTTGAAAACAATCGCGAGATGTAATTTAGATCGAAAAAACGTACAAAATGCAACGTAGAATTTAAAAAAAAACCTACAAAAAAATCTCTAAAGGGAATTTAGATACACGGGGAACCAAGTAACAAAAACAGTGCGGCAATCTTAAAGAGAAAAGGAAATATAATGAAAAGAAAAGAGGTCTGACCCCTCGAAGAAGGAGGGATCAGGAAAGATGAGACAAGGGCCAATTAAGGCGGGAAAGTGAAAGACTCCCTAGGCCACGGATACCCTAATACCGTCGGGGTCGGAAAAGAACGAATTAACCAAGGGAGGTCGACAGGAAAGAAGACAGAGAGGAGCATGGCACAAGTAAGTGGAAGCAATGCCGGACTCAGCTGGGGTCCCGTGGTCGCCAACCCACGTCCCACGCCCCTGGGGGACCAGCATTATAAGACTAAGACTACAAACCTTCTATGAACCACTCCTGGGAGAAGAACAGAATGGATTCCGGAAAGGCAGATCATGCGCCGATGGATATTTCACACTGAAGATACTCATTGAGAAAAGGAAAGAAATTAATCTGGAAACACATTCAGCCTTCTTTGATTTTGTGAAAGCTTTCGATAAAATAGACAGAAGGATAATTTGGAACATTTTATCAGAAAGTACTGTAATACCCTACCACATATAATAAAAGCAATTCAAAATATCTACAGTCAAAATGTGATTGCTGTAAGAATTGGACAACAGCAGACAGGATGGAAACCCATTGACCAGGGAGTTAGACAAGACTATGTCTCACCTCTTTTGTTCAACATATACAGTACAGTACAATCATCAGTGAATGGAGACAAAAACAAAAAACAAAACAAAAACATAGGTCACATTTAGATAGAAGATCTCGTAGTTCATCCCCTTAAAACAAAAATAACTAATTAACTAACAACCTGATATAGACTCTACTGTTTGCAGATGACTTGGTACTTTTTGCAGAATCTGAAGATGATTTACAGAGATCAGTATATAATCTTCACACAACAGCAAGACATTACAACATGGAGATTTCCCTTACCAAAACTAATGTTATGGCCTTCATCGAGAAAAACTATGAGAGAACAAAAATTGCAATAGAAAATACAACCCTTGAGAAGGTATAACATTCAAATATCTCGGCTATAACCTCAGTTATATCCAAGAAACCGATATGCAGCACAAAATCATCAACTTCTCTAAGGTCACAGGACTAATAAATAACACCTTCAGGCCATCTTTAGTCCAGAGGCACACATGACTAAAACTATACAACAACCAAGCCAAACCTACCCTTTTATATGGCAGCGAAGCTTGGACCCGTCGCAAAGGGGATGAACGGACACTAACGAGTGCCGAGATTCGGTTCATGAGGAGAACAGCTGGATACACACTATGGGATAGGAAAAGATCTGAGAATATCCCTAAAGAACTGAAAGTAAAACCAATTATCAACACAGTGCAGAATTACAGATCAGCTTGGAAGGACCATGTACTATGTATAAAGACCGGCCGGATCACCAGACGAGTCCTCAAATACCAACCTAGAGGCAGAAGAGACGTCGGTCGACCTTAAGAGAGATGGAACGAGACTGTAACAGGCCACCTGGCCTAACACTTGATAGGAAGAAGAAGTTGTATAATAACTTCTGCGAAGCGTACATTAAAGGAACAACAACATGAGCCATTTGCTATAGAACGGGAAAGAAAAATCAATTGGAGATTCTTAAAATAAACAAACTTTCATATATTTTGTACAGAATATGCTTGTTCCCGAAAAATATACCTGCAGAAGGAAATACACTTTCCTAAACATGTACTAATGAACAACAAATAAAAAATATTGACAATTGTATTAATCAATTCATAGATTATAAATTCTACAGTACTGGAAGTCAATACGGATACAAAATGATGCGCGTAAAGTAAATGTAAGGCTTTGTCAGATGGGCAATACCTCCATAGCAACACAAAACACTTTCCTTTTATACTATTGTCCTAGTTTTCTTGAACTGGAAATCATGGTGTATCCCCCCCCCCCCGTCTTTTTAGCCAAGATTTTAAAGAGAAAAGGAAAGAGGAATTATGCAAGATAATTGTGTCACAAAAGAAGAGATCGACAAGTTTGGGAGCTATAGGTACAGGTACATAAAAAGCAGACACCTATCCTGACCAACAGATGAGAGATGCAACCACCATCCATTACTCAACCACGAAACAATAACATACCTGCCAACCTTCGGAAGTCAAAAATAGGAAGATTTTTTAAATTATAGATTTCATCATGCGCAGTATACCGTGGCGAGGGCGAATGAGGGTACACGAAAGACCTGCGTGTCTTTATTGGCAAAGTATGAATTCAGCATAAAATTCACAAAAATGTTAACAATCTTCAATCATCGAGTAGTATGTTTGGCCAATATTTAAAGGTAAGAGAACATAATTGTGTGTTTAAAGAAAATGCATACAATCATTCGTATGGATTACACGTCGAATTCGCTACCACATATTCATTCTACTTTAGATTCCGCCATGGTCAGTATTGACAAGAGATTATAAACCAATAAAGTACAATATATTTCCGTCAATCAATACCAAACGGAAATATATTGTACTATATTGGTTTATTACCAAATATTCACATAGGCTTGACAACTGTTTGTCCATAATATACCACCAATCAGTATGCGGTACGGCGATCAGCTGACTCACCATTCCGAAATCGCAGCTATGGAGCTCACAGCAAAGCGAGGAACTTGCACAAAAAACCAAGGTTATGCAAATCACAAAAGAAATTACGACTTACGAGAGAATCTCCTTGAGCAGGGTTCCTACTGTAAGGATGAAGTAAAAATTAGTTACTTTTTAGCTACCTTTTAGTTAATTTTAGTTACCTTTGAATTCAAGATACGTCTGCAAGTAAAGGGGCTCATCACGTGGTAAAGAAAAACAACAATGAACTGTGTTTAAAGCGGTAAATACAATTCACTTAGGGAGTTATAAAAGAATTAAAAATAATAAATAAATACTAGATATTTATTATCAAATGAGTTGTTTCAGATAATACGTAGTCTTGCGCACAAGGCGTTTTTATAATTGCCAAGAGGTTGCTTTGCTCTTGACCATTTGGCGAGATTTCCTTTGTCACCGCGGTAGATCACGAAGAAATTTATGGGACGTTACGTGATTGTAACCGAATTCTGTCTTCGCAGTCAGGTACGGAGAAATTTTGAGATGTTACACGATAGGCGCTGGTCTCACCCGTTTGTCGAGATTCCCGTAGTTTTCGCGATAGAACACTGATAAATATTGCGATTTAGATAATCGGTGTCACTTTTAGTCGTTCGACGAGATTTCCATTGTCCTTGAGGTCGGGCACGAGAAAATATAGCATTATTACGAAATCGGCGCCACTTGCTGTCCGTTTGACAATAATCCAGTTGTCCTCGTCATTGAATGCGGATAAATATCGCGATGTACCGCAAACGCTGCCGCTCTCGGCCGCTTTACGAGATTCACGTTGTCCTCGCGATATTGTGCATACCGCGCCGCACCCGGCCGTAGAACGATTGTCTATTCGTCCTGACAGAATGATGGAGGCAAGCTCAAGGTTGGACATGGTTAAAATTCACGAGTAGTTATGGACAAGTTGTATGGCCGGCGCCATGATTCCCGCTGTCCCTATGCTGTGGTTGGGAGTTCATCGGTTCAGGGTGGATCACGAGGAGAAATTAGTATCGCGACGCTACGTAGGCTGTCATATCTAAGTGGGTTAATGCACTTCTCGCTCCCCGTACGCTTTTGAGTACACGGACATGGGAAAAGCAGCGCGTAGGTTTCGGAATGTTTCGCGATTGGTGCCCGATCACCTTTGACGGGGTTCCCGCAGTCCTCGTGGTCACAAGTTCACGCTAGTGTACGGGTTTTATGATTTTACGTAACTGACGACGATTTCGGTCCATTTGACGAGATTCCCGCAGACAAGTCGTGCGGTCAGCCGGCCGTCTTGAGTATGAATGTTCGAAGTAGATATCAAATATTAAGAATTATTCTGAGAGGATTGCACGAATAATACGACTAGAGGACACGTTTTCTTTCGAATGCCAATCACGAATTATACAAGTTTTCGAAATAACCGGTTAGATAATAATATATCCGATGGAACCAAAGTTCGAAGGAAAAATAGACATATAACGGAATTTCGAATTAACCATACTGGATGTCGCAAATTTACGAGACAGATTTTTAAAATAAGTTATAGCCCACGTATTTCGAAGCTTTTTCATAATTCTTTTTCGAAACGGTAACATTTCGCAAGATTGTGACATTTAATTATTTTTCGTTATTTCTGGACTTCAATTTGACATAGTCTCCAAATAAATGCCTGAATTCTGATTAGTTTCAGAAGTTTTCGCGAATAAACGTCTCGCGAAAAGTCAGATTTCCTAATAACACAGATAAATACACTGACCGGCAAAAAAAGTGGAATAGTTAAAAAAAGTAATATGAATAGCATAAAACTAGCCTTGAAAAAGATTTATTTACATTTTAGAAGCTTTTCACACATTAGAACAAACATCTGAAACATCCGTGAATAGAAATTGATAATATGACATTTCTTAGGGTGGTTTATTACCACCAATTACCCCCAATCTTCGATGAGCCTATCTTAATGGTTTTAAGGCGGGAAGCGGACTGTAAGCGTTTAAGGTTTATGAGTGTTGCCGCTCGCTTATTGTTGTTCTAGGGATAACAACTGGCATTTGTTGAACACGTGTGAACCATTGTCACACATTTTAGCAAGTTATCCATTTGCAGTTCACACTAAAACATGCCTCTTAGCCGTGAAGAAGCTGCACAGGCAGTTGCATTGGCGGAGGATGGCCGCAGCTTCAGTTATGTTGCTGAGGTCATTGGATCATCTCTCGGTAGCATACATCGTGCAGTGCAACGTTACAGAGAGCTCCAAACATACGACAGGAGATGAGGGTCAGGTCGTAGAAGAAGCACAAGTGCCAGGGATGACAGATTTCTCACCCTCCAAGTTCTGCGTGATCGGCATACCACAGCAGTTCAGGCGCGAAATCAACTGGAAAATGTCAGAAATGTGAGAGTGAGTGAGCGAACAGTAAGAAGAAGGTTTGAAGAAGCTCATCTTTCGTCCAGGAGACCTGCACGTGGACCCGCACTCGAACGACATCACAGAGAGGCGCGTCTTCGCTTCGCAAGGCAGCATCTGGGATGGACCCACGAGCAGTGGGCCTCTGTTCTCTTCACTGACGAGAGTCGATTTAACCTTAGATCTCCTGATGGAAGAGAAAGAGTGTGGAGAAGGCGTGGGGAGAGGTACAGCCCTGTTGCTTTCTCCTCCAGGACTCCATTTGGAGGTGGCTCGGTTATGGTGTGGGATCAATGTTATGGCCCGCACTGAGTTGGTGTGCATCGATCACGGGACGCTCAATTTCCAAAGGTACATCGAAGAGATCCTGATGAACCATGTGATGCCCTATGCGCCTTTCATTGGTCAGAATTTCATGCTGATGCAGGATAATGCCCGCCCTCATACTGCTCGCTGTGTTGTACAATATCTGCAGGAAGTGGAGATTCAAACCCTGGACGGGCCAGCTCGTAGTCCTGACTTGAACCCCATCGAACATGTATGGGATATGCTTGGAAGGAACGTCAGACAGCGTGACCACACCACCTTGGCACAACTGAGAACATCGCTGCTGGAGGAATGGGATTGCATCCCGGCAGATGCCATTCGACGAGTTGTGAACAGTATGCCTGAGCGTTTACAAGCTGTTATAGACGCTAAGGGTGGAAACACTCGTTTTTAGTGACCAGTGTTCTC
Source organism: Meconema thalassinum (assembly GCA_946902985.2). Taxonomy (NCBI): domain Eukaryota; kingdom Metazoa; phylum Arthropoda; class Insecta; order Orthoptera; family Tettigoniidae; genus Meconema; species Meconema thalassinum. The sequence continues at coordinate 128,454,838 of OX336388.2, forward strand.
GTGCAGTGCAGTGCAAACATTAATACTGTTTTGTTTGGCAATTCGTTTGATAAACACCAGCCCAAAAGAGCATTACTAAACAATAGAAAATTGTAAGATTTGCAAAATGGAACGAAATTTGTGAGTTAAAGCTTGTTGTAAAACATGTTTCGGTATTTTCTGTTGCCAACCATCTAAAATTTACATGAATAATGCAAATATTGGAAAACCGATACATTTTAGTGGAATTAATTAAGAAATTATATAAAAAATTAAAGTGTTCCACTTTTTTTGCCGGTCAGTGTATTTCACACAAAACTAAAACGTCTTCTTGATGCCGAAAATATACGCTGAACGATGTATACCACTCAAGGTATCCTCAGTATGCATTTCCTTGACCTCAGGCACGGGGAAATATAGCTTATACAAACGGCGCCGCTTGCGTGAAACTCGCTTCATCGCAATCTCTGAGCCTAGAGGCGCGAGTTTAAACGATTCAATCCACCTACAAAAAAATTTTGTTACCCGTATGTAAAATTAGTTACTTTTTCGTTACGTTCGTTCCCCATTTGTAAAATTCATTACTTTCGTTACCGGTCGACACCCTGTTGAGAACGGAAATTATTTGCAGTTCCTTTTTCTTTTACAATATATCACTGGGGCCCGAAATTCGGAAGACAAGGTGAAAATGCAGGTATGCAATAATCTCTCCTGAACCCCTGCACAAGGTGGAAGGATATGCAGGTCCAAAAGGGAGGACTCAGAACGAGTCAATCACGTCGAACCTAAGTACGTCGGGAACAGAAACCACAACCTCGGTTCGTCAAGAGCCAGCCGACCAATCCACTTATGCAGTCAGATTAGCCATCTGAAGGTGGGACAAGAAGGCCGGGTGACGACCCTCACAGGACAGAGGTGTTCCCAAAACAAGAGTCCGGATAGGCACGCAGAGGGCCGAAGATCGAAAATGTATCTAGTCAATGTAGTTTAAAAGGTGGATTTCAGTAGATGAACGCAAACTGCTGCAATGAGGAGACAACTCATTACGAGGACCACAAACCAACATGAGGTAACATTTATTATACATCTTTGTAGGGTACAATAGGCAAGGGGTTATTTAATTTGATATTTAATATTTTCATTTAAATTGGTAACATAGTCCGGTTTTCTTAGATCGAGATGGATCCAATCTTTACTAATTTGGGGTTGTAAACATAGTTTAGCGGGAAAAACGAGGGGCGGATGAAATGGAGAATGAAGATGAAGTTTTTAGAAATTTGCAGATCTGCTAAACAGAATCTTATTTGTGGAACATCAGCCCACTTCACAAGCTCAACATTGCTGTAAATAATTACATATTTTAAACACAGTAAAATGTACAAAGAGAATTTAATATAAGCCCTAATTTCCGGAGAATTGCCCTATATGAATTTCTTTAAGTTAGGAGATCGCCTAATGACAATCTAAAAGGGTGCCTGCCCGCACAAGCTAACTACCGATAATTTCATAAGCCATTCACCCCACCTCTGATTACTACAAAATATCGTAGCTAGAAGAAATGCTTTATACAATTTTTGAAACTACAACTTCATGAACTGCCCCCAAAGGAAACCCACCCTTATACGAACGATATGTCACCTCAGAAGGGAAGAAAATAAGCATAAAGAGAAACCCCAAAAGCAAGCAGTTCAATAATTGACATCAACATAGAACTTCACATTCTCAAACATAAGCAAGACGTGATATACCAACTCCTTAAAAACAAAACATTGATGAGTTAATCACAAATTACCAGTCTACCAAGGTCAAAGAATCAAAGCATCAAATTAATCAAGGCTAGCTTAAAAAAGAATTTCAAATAATTCATAAAGTAAATCTTTACAGGTGAATGTACAAGATTCAACCATCTAACATTGATGAGAAATGCGTATTGAAATCAGTTTCCGGAACACATGAAATCGACACGCCATATCGTCACAAGAACGACTGATCGATATATCTCTCATTTAATAACGCAGAGGAATCAAGTGATCGTTCTCGACTGGGAGCGATAAAACAATCACAAAACAAGAACAACCACCACCCAACTACATCCCTGCTTTCCATTCAAAACCCATTATAAAATAAATATTACCCTCCCGCAATAATAAAAACGCTAGCCTTCAAAAGAATGCACAGGAGGATACGTACTCCTTAAATTACCCTTAACACAAAATTACGATTAACTTATCCCAGTAGCAATGACCCAACATACCACAAGAAACAAATCAACCACCTGGCTCACTCGCTCACACATGACGTGGCCGAACCAAAGCAAATTATCATAACATGGAAACAAAAATAAAGAAGATCTTACTTGGAAACACACATAACAATCCCCGAGAACGCATAACTCCATTAATACATAACGGCACGATCTCTCTTCATGTACGTATATAAAAATGGCAGGCCTCAACACAAACTTCAAAGAAATGAAAAGGTTACACACAGCCAAAATACATAAATTTCACTAACTGGCGATCTCCACCTTTAACATTAAAATGAGATTTCTAAATACCGAGGTGCTCCGTATAGTCTGGGATCTACTCTAACCAGATGCAATGAAAATTATCTTAAGCTAGCCCAGATGAATGTAGAATCTTCACATGCATAGGAATGATAACACTGAAAACTGGGAGGATATCCAAAAAGCAAATTTTCACCACATATTAATAAACCAGAAATAAAGAGAATTTAAAACACAACTTAGCTGGCTCAAATCAAGACGATCTTGTAGATTGTAGATACCCAATAGAAAAGGGTATGCTTGCTGCTCAGATGATGTAGGACATCATTTAAATATAAAGGATGATTACAGAGACTAAATTCGAAACTCGTGTGCGACCCAATGTGGGTAAGTTTAACACAGGCATCACATAAATTTCGCAATAAAACCGAAAATCATTCCAAATCCTGAAAACTGCGCCCACTCTCCATGGCGTCATGAAAAGGTAGGTTCGGTTGTAGCTCATAAACGATGCATTATTGAGACCCTTAAGCGTTCAGTTATTTCACTAAAAGTAAGTTGATAGTGCGGTATATTGTTGTTGGCCAACTGTTTAAGGCAGAGCATGAAACTGTCAAGAACAGCTTCCCGTATTTGTCGATCGATGGCAGGTTTTCCATATTTCTCTGTCTTCATGTGACGTACTTGAAATTGTCACAGTACAATAATAAAAAAAGGGAAGCTTCCTTACCTCAAGACCTTCTTCCTTGCCTGAAATTACAGATTCCTCCAGGACTTGCTGCCATTCTTCCAGCACTGTACGTTTGGTTTTCCGAACACTCCGTCGAACGGGGAAGTACTCTGTGAGCTTGTGATTCTCAGTGATGGGAGGCTTGGTAGGAAATTCACATTTAACTCCATTGAAGACTACTGGCTTAGGAGCTTGCTGATTCACTGCTTGGCAAGGATTCAATCTGGCAAAGTCAAGACAACATTGTTAACTAAAATAAAGTTTTAAACGTAATATCAGTGAACATTGAAAAACATTAGAAGGCATTGAGGAGCTATTGACATAAGGTCATAAAATACGATTTAACAATCGACTGGTACAGCGAACACTCCATTATTCAGTTTTCCAACTATTCTTGCGTAGTTTTACAAAAAAAACGAGGGAAGAATGTTGGGATCCTGAAGTGCACCAATGTGCTCAGTCAAAAGATGTTTTGTCTTAACTGCATTGTTATGCAGAGAAATTGTAATTTTCTTCATACCTTTTCACCCATAACTACTACTCAGTGCAAAAAATCCCACCAGTGAAAGCTTATGATTAAACGGTACCAATAGGAATGCATCGCTGAACGGCAAGGGATCCTAGTTTTTAACATTTAAAAATCTAAAATGTCACATTTTGAATTCTGAATTTAGCGTTCAGTAGCATCTATGCTGTTTAGATTGAACTAAAAGTAATTTATGAACGTTCATAACTCGCTACCATACTTGAACACATGCAGCTACATGTAACGATGCACTGTTTGAAATCTCATACAGCTGACCAATATGGCAGCAAAAAGCCACACCATCAAACAAACATCAACGTCCTCACGTCATAGACCACAGTGAAGCTATCGTTACTTCTGACTTGACGTTTCATTGCTACGCTAGAGCTATCTAGGGGTCAGAACTGAAATCACTTTAACCAGCCAATCACAGGCAGCCATTCAAATCGATATATCACAACAAATTGATTTGAATGGCTGCCTGTAATTGGATGGTTGAAGTGATTTCAGTTCTGACTGCAAGATAGCTCTAGCGTAGCACTGAAACGTCAAGTCTGAAGTAATGATGGCACATTATACACTAAATACTTCCTCTAGACATGCACTGTATGTATTGCAGTATATTCAATCTTCTATTGAATGCCAAAAATTACACTTTCAAATTAAATCATTTCCAGTCAGTACAAAACTACTACTGAAAAAATTCAAAAGTTATGCATTGTCCACTGTCATTGCAAAAAATATGATCACCATCCATAACAAAGCCTTAAAAAAATGTCAATAATGATCATTAATTGCTAAATAAGGACAAAATATACCTTCGCCTTGATTTGACAGCCTTCTTAGGAGTCAGGGATATGTGGAGCTGAGACAGTGCACTTGATGGAGACAAGGGTATGACATCAGAACACAGCTGAATCTTGTGTGGAGTCTGTGGAGAGCTACTTGTATCAATGTCAGGCTTTTCGTCAACATCTGGAAAACGAACAGATCAATTAGGAACAAACAACAGCCCAAGTCAATGTATCTGTACAATCAATATGGCTTTAAAATGATGCTTTACTTGTATGATATATAATTACAGTGACAACACTTCTCTGGCAGCAACACCAAGTTTATTACACTTGGCAGCAAACACTTTGCAAAATAGCAATACCTCTGCAACTAACAAGAGGGATTTCTACGAATTTTGGCCCTTTTGCATTTGGTTTCCCTCAACTTTTAAAGCACTATTTCCAAAAGTAAAGAATATAATTCTACATAGGAAAACACAAGGTATATAACCGAGCACCAAGGGGAGACTGCACCAGGCAATCAAGCATTTATATTGATTATCAGTAAGGGCCTTATTTTTTGGTGAAATAAAACTGTTGATTTCGGTGGGAATTTCGCGAAATAAATTGTCATAATGATCTATGTTTCATCTGGAATCTTCCTTATAGTATGGGGTAAATCTAACAAATTATGTGATATGGGGGTTCTTCAACTTCTTTGCGATGGGTAGATTATCGCCGAATGTTATTTGCCGCTTAGAATTATGCTCATTTCCTTCTTTCTTCCGCTTTTTATGTGTTTCTGAATCCCTGTAGTGTTTATCGCACGTGTCTTTTCATTCCCACGGAATAAGAACATTGGAGTATTTACACATTAGAATCTTTCTTGCAGCCTCAAATACATAGAACCCCTCACTGTTGTAATCCTCGGCCCTCGAGAAAACTGTTGCGACTTTAGTTTTCGGCATTTTTATACTGAACACATGGAAGACGGGCCCCGAGAAATCTCGTAGTACGCTCGCCAGCGGTAGATGACGGGCCCCGAGAAATCTCGGTTTTATACACGTCATTGTTTTCAGTCTTCCTGTGACATCTCTTGGCCATGTATTGAACTATTTTGGACTAGTACATTGAGAAGGATATTTGTAGATTTATATGTGCCATCTTCCGTCTATTCATGGCCTTCTTTTATTCTTTGATTTTGTTTCGAAACATCGAACTTCCTTCTGTTGGTTCAATCAATCACAAGATGGAGGACTTGTATAATCAGATGATAAGATTTATTGTTTATATTATCGTTCAAATGGCACAAGTTATGGTGAATTAGTGGAAACTGAATGAGAGAGTGATATTCAGGTCTCTAGGCGACGTAATAACAACCAAAGTACATACCGTACTTTGATTGTTGACCAATCTAACCTCAAATATACTCCATCTGCTCTTTCTGTAAGCCGCCACTGCACATTATGTCATGTTTCCAAATACCGTATTTCCGCGCATAATCGTCGCACCCCACTTTTCAAACACTAAAATAGGTTTATAAAATTTCATCGCATAATCGTCGCATAGCATGTTCGTATTTGTGCGCCAGTCAGTTGCACACGCTACCGCGACTTTATAACCCGGCGCGACTTTGTTGGACGAAAAATATCTCGTCTTTATGCTTGCGGGCAATGAACTGTGACGCGAGCGGCAAGCTTCGTCACTTAGCACATTCCGCGAGCGTATAATCTGGCATGATCTTGTCATGAGAAAGTAACCTCATCTTTAACCTGCCGGCTATGAACCGCGACGCGAACGGCCAACGCACATTCCGCGAGCTGGCGTGATCATGTCAGCAAAAAGTAATCTCATCTTTACACCTGCGGCCTAAGAACTGTGACGCGAGCGGCCAGCGCACATTCCGCGAGCGTATAGGCCTAATCTGGCGTGATCTTGTCAGGAGAAAGTAATATCGTAGTTATGCCTGCAGGCTATGAACCGCGACGCGAATGGTCAGCGCACATTCCGCAAGCTTATAGGCCTAATCTGGCGTGATCTTGTCAGCAGAAAGTACTCTCGTCTTTATGCCTGCGGGCTATGAACTGTGACGCGAACGACCAGCGCACATTCCGCGAGTTTATAGGCCTAATTTGGCGTGATCCTGTCAGGAGAAAGTAATATCGTCTTTATGCCTGCCGGCTATGAACCGCGACTCGAATGGCCAGCTTTGTCAGCACATTCCGCGAGCGTTAACCTGTCGTGACCTTGTTAGAAGAAAGAACCCTGTCTCTGACTGCGGGCTATGACTCTCGCTACGCGAATGACTGGCCCGTGCAGCAAATAATCATACAGTATACTCTTTGAAATTAAATATTCTTCGCATAATCGTCGCACCCTGCTTTTTTTCACGAAATTTCGGCAAAAAAAGTGCGACGATTATGCGAGGAAATATGGTACATCACCCCTTTGAGCACTACTAGGGGTATGTGTATACTCATATCAACTAGAAAGATAATATCTAGGTTATTTCCACAATTATGTACTTTTTATAATCTAGTGCACTGGAATATTCTCAGTAGCAAAATGTCCGGTCCACAGGAGATGTGACATGTCCAGGCATCCGGTCACCAATGTGTTAAATGCTGGATGTTTGCCAATCAAGTTTTATCAGTCGCGAACTCGCACTGGTCTGCTGTAGCTACGACCAAAACGCCATTTGATGTAATCGATAGCAGATATCGATTTTTATAGATAGCCTCAGAGATCGCGGAACTGAATACACATACTTTCGGCGCAGCACCATCAATCAAATGAGAAGGAAACCACGACGGTTAATTCCTCAGAAGCATTTAAACGTGTTTTGGAGAGCTTTTTCGATAATATTTAACATTTTCGTAACAAGTGAAGTATATTTCGTGATTATTTGTGCAATTCGCGCAATAAATCAGATTTCGTGATATTTCGCGTATTCATTTTGCTAAAATACGCTACTTTAAGTACCTAGAAGGCCAAATATATGCAAGAAAAGTTCGCGTGTATCGCTATTACCAAAAAATACGGCCCCTAATTATCAGGCTAGAGTGAGAGTTGATGGTAGGATGAGTTCTAGATTTGAAGATATTACAGGAGTGGGGCAAGGCTGTAATGGAACATTTGCTGAAGGGCATAAACTGGCTGAGTGGGATTCAGTTAACCCTTTATAGGTCCTTGGGATACTATCTTCCCACCATGTATTTATAGAACGCTGTTAGGGAGAGGATCTTCCCACCCCTTCCATTTCAGGCAGTTCCACATGCTAGATGCAGAGAAATATTGAAAACCCATCATTAATTTGATGGATACTATCATCAGAAACCAAAGGTGGGTAGCATATATCCCAGTGGTCTCCACAGTGCACGTGCTCGCCAGTTCGGTTGTGTTGAGTGAAAAAAATGCATTGTTTTACAGAAGGTGTTTTTATTGAAGATAGATTTGTAAATGCTGGTATATAGCTGAAATACAATGTTAATAATGGTTTATGGTCAATTGAGTAAATATATTTGAGCTAGAATGGTAATTATTATCCTGCTCAGGGTGTTTGCCATAGAATAGAAGATTTTTAAAATTAATGTTCAGTGTTTTTAGTAAATACTATTTTGAAATTATTGAATTATATTCGAATATACTAACTTTTAACATTCCAAAATCACTTTTATATTCTTTTTGCACTTTTCGGCAAAGATGATATAGGTCACTGACCTTTTGTTGCGTGGGAGTTATGGGTTTTTCTTAAATTATACAGTGTGATGGGTGTTTTTATACATTATATCCTGTTAAATAAACCTCATTATTGAGTGATAAACAGAGTATCATCATAGTTTGGAGGTGGTAGATTATTACCCCATTGCTCATTCAAGAAAACATACAGTCGGGTGTGGGCAGTGGGATAATTTCCCACCCCATATTTCATAAAATAGAATCCACACCCATAACATTGTTGCATATTCCTACTCCTCTATCACCCCCAATTACAGATGTGCAAAAAAAAGCAAATATTTTATATCCCCAGTCTTTTGCCCTATAAAGGGTTACGTGGAAAGAAACCAGCGGTAAGGGTTATACTGTTAACCTGGATGGGACCACAGTTGTCACATGATAAATCTTCCATATGTCTACCTAGCCCTTCCTTACGCCGGACCGCACCATTGCCTTAGCGTGTTTCCTGACCTTATTGAATTAGGAGAGCCAAAATTATTCCGGGATTACTCGAATACATTTTTGGTCCATATTGACAATTGAATATCTGACAAAACTAGATAATGTCACTTGAATTGTACTGAATAATTCGGTCCAGGAGGTCGGAAACCTTTTTGTAGTCTATAAAGATGTATTGATTGGGTGGAAAAGTTTCACGTAACATTAGTTAATTGTGCGATCATGAGCCCCGGAACCTCCTTTTTAAGTTGAATCCGAACCACAGGACATGGCATTTCACTTTGAAAATCTCACAGGCATTGACCGGGAATCGAACCCGGTCCACCGTGGTTAGAGGCCAACAACTTCTAATAGATGAAGTGAATGGCATTGTGCATTTCCCTGCCCTGACCTGTATCCTATTTGAACATTGTCACTCTGTACCAGAATCTTTCCATGTATTGAAGTATTAGAAGCCATTTTCCAGTGTTGCCTAGTTCTACTATAGAAAGCTTTTCAGTCTGTCAACAAAAAAATCCTTCCATGTTCCGGAATGTTCTTACGTCAATCTATCTGTGCCTTTAATTTCCGAGCTGCAGATCCCAGACTGATTTCAACCAATATTCTGGAAATACCTAAATTTTAAAATTTTTAAAGTTTCAATTCCTCCGGATTGAAAATCGTTCTAATACTATTTATGACAACTATATCCGTTAGGTGACTGTTGCAGTCATATCAACCTTATCTTAGTTGCAATGCTACCACATGATATACAATACAACTAGACAATGCAAAAACACAGCAACAATATCACCAGTGTGGCTTGTTTGAGTTTCTCTATTTGAATGAAGCCCGCGTTGACTCAAAATACATTTATAAAATATTTCACATGTAATTGCATCGACTGAATATACAAATCACCTGATTTTAAAACTCGGCAATGAGGCTCAGCTGTTCCAAGCTTCCGGCAAATGCATCATGTTATTTCTTTCGAAATACGGAGTATAGGCCTAGGGGCAGATGACCCGCCCCTTGAAACCTCAATAACTAAGTAAGGCCTATATTCAAAGTCAGGATATGAATATGCAGCTTCCCAATATTGTTGAGGAGCAAGCTTTTACTTGTTGATGAAGTGGGTTCAAAAAATACCATGTCATCTTTATAGACTACAAAAATGCTTTTGACCTCCTGGACCAACTTCTTATTATTATTACTAAACTTGAACAAACACTAAGGAAATTAAATTGAGAAATATTCTGGTAAATATCTTGCAGAATAATACATTCATTGTCAGGGATAATTTATAATCTTCATGACCTGTCACCCATACGAGGGATTGTCCTACAGAGGGACCGGATTAGTCCAACTTTATTTGGTAACACTGAACGACGTAGCATTCCTTTATAACATTTTCAGTCAAAATTAGTCAAAATACCTGTAGTAATGGCCGGGAAAAACTCTGGAGATAATCTAGTAATAGATGTTTACTCCTCCGCTGTCTATAACCCGTCCGCCGTCCCAAACTTCATCGCGACTTACAAAGATGAATTTCCAGCTGCGTCCGCCATTACGTGCGTGAGTTACTGACAAGTACAGTATTGCTAACCCAGCGCTTACGGTACTACTTTGTATACATGCGGTACTGTCAAACAAAATAGCCCCGAGTTCACTTAAAAGTGCGCAGATTTTGAACCAGTTTGGAATGGATTATGCTTGTCTCATCACTGTAAGTAATTTCAATCAGCAGGACTACCACCACTGAAATTAGTGTTCTTTCAATAGTAAAATTTATAACTTTCATCCAAACCAATGGTTTTTGCCTAGACAAATATTTTTATCCAAACCAATGGTTTTTGCTTCGACCAATAATTGCATACGTTACACTGGTTCAGACAAATGAGTGGCCTGAAACAGGGTAGTGCACTGTCACCCCTTCTCTTTATTGTGGTTATGGACGAGGTAATGACACGGATAGCAGGAAAGATAGGAGAAGATAAGATGAAAGCAATGGTGTTTGCAGATGATCTCATGGTCTGGGGAAACAAGGAGGAGGAAATTCAGGAGCAACTGAAGGCTTGGGAAGAAACAGTGGGAGAGTACGGATGGAAGTTCAACATCAGTAAATGTGAGATCCTGTTAACGACCAGGAAAAAGAACAGACCAATGAGTGGGATAACACTTGGAGGTGGACAGCTGAAGAAGGTGGAAAGTCTCAAGTACTTGGGAAGTATAGTGGAGGAAAATGGGAGAAATGACAAAGAGATTACGGAACGTGGCAGACAGGCAGAAGCATTTCTGAGAAGCATTAGGAGCTTAGTGTGGAATAAAGATGTCCCACAAAAAAGCAAGGAAGTGTTATACAGAAGCTACTATATCCCGATACTGACCTATGCTTCAGAAACGTGGACAATGAAGAAAAGAGACATAAGCAGAATACAGGCATGTGAAATGAAGTTCCTGCGAAGTAGGATCGGAGTAACAAGAAGAGACAGGGTGAGGAATGAAAAGGTCAGGGAAATGGTGAGAGAGGAGCCCTTGCAAGGTAGGATTGAGACATCAAGACTGAGGTGGTATGGACACTTAAAGAGAATGGATGAGAAGAAGATTCCCAAGAGGATACATGAGATGCAGATGCAGAAGAAACTGCCAAGGGGAAGACCAAGAGATAGATGGCTGAAAGGAGTGGAGGAATGTGTCAAGAAGAGAGGCGAGGACAGGACCAGAGTGACAGCGGAGAGGTGGTGGGAAGAAAGAACTAAGTGGCGAGGCTTATGTTCCAAACAGACCCAGCCTGGGGCTGGAAACTACAAGATGATGATGATGACGTGCGTCGTGTGGTGTATTCTGTATCGGACATGTCAGCAACTACTGTAGTGACGTCAATATGAGAGCTTTGGTGGCAGTTTAACATACTAAATACTCTGTCGAACATGGCTGCCATTGTTAACCCTAGTACTGGCAAGCTTCGATGGATCGACAGTTTCCCCAGTTCTGTAGTGGCAGAGTTGATTCTTCGGCGCTTCTTTAATTCTTCTGTCAGTAGCCCTGTTCCGCTGGGAGATGACGTGACAAGCCTTGTCTTGTGTTCCAAGAAGTTTACAGATGCTTCTTACTAATTTTCATCCATAGAAACAATCTCCTTTTTCCTTGGAAACAAATGAGGGACTTGCTGCCATGCGAACCAAAACATATCAGGTAATGGCGCTGTATATGCTATCGCTACCCCTCTTATTTTGAGGCTGTAATTATAATATGTATTAGGGAGATAAAAGTGCACCTTTGTTATAATTTCAGTCTACAATATTTCCGTTTCAGTTGGCTTGTATGTAGCATAACAGCTGTAATAACATTTACAATAACGTAAGTTCGTAAACGCACTTGGGTTATACAGGCCAAAAGTGGCACATGGAAAATATATTTTTTGTTATCAATCAAACATATATTATTGCATAGACTTGAAACTTTCACACATATCATGTACTGTACATATATGGGCATCATTTTGTATATCTTGGATTTTGTGTTTTATGTTCCATCTCGTATTTTAGGTTGTTAGAATTTTGATATTGATCATAAAATAATAATTCCACCATTTTCAATTCTCAATTTCTTTTTTATTTATCGAGCTTCACAGAAAAGTTAACATTACCATCTAAATCTGTGGTTTATTAGCTTTTCAACGATATGCTACAGTACCATGGTACATTGTTTACAAAGATAATTGTTTTAAGGGGCCTAACATCTGCGTTATTGTCCCCTAATGGTTTGGGGGATTGTGTAAATGTAAATGAAATTAAACTAAAACTATCTACATACCTACAACTATAACTACATACAGGGTGTATCTTAATTATACCGACAAAAAAAATCAGGGTCGCTCTGCGTGATATGTAAAAGACGATACCGCAATCGGATTGGCGGAGAAAATTTTTCCCTTCTAGAAAATGAGGTCACTTTGTTACTTCCGGGCGCGCGATTCAAATCTATGAACTCGCATATTTTCTGAGCCACAGAGCAAGCTGCTGGCCACTGCTGTGCTTCAGGCGAGGGAAGGGAGTGTGATAGAAGGAGACAGAGATATGCTGGCGGGCATGCGCAAGTTTACTCGTTCGCCTCGGCTTGCACTCTGGCTCAGCAAATACGGCGACCCTGTCAATTTGAATCGCGCGCCTGGAAGTAACAAAGTAACCTCATTTTTTCGACAAGAAATCTTTAATTGAGATCACAGATTTCGATACAATGTTTTATAATCATAAAATTAAAATAAATTACGATGTCTATCGTCATCTAAAATTCAGCTATATAGGCAAATTACAGATACAAAATTTTAAAAATATAACCTTATATCGGAATATTTTCGTAAATATCGCCGACATAATTTAACTAAGTAGACCAATTACCCATTCCAATACAAAATCGTGTAAATGTAACCCTCGATTAAAACATTTTCGTATGTACGGCGTATCAAATGAGGTAGGGAAATAAATCAATTACAGATGACGAAACACAATGAGTTTCGAAGTTTTTTAGTGCACTTTTCTGTTATTGAGTTGTCACCACCCAATATAACCTATAACCAAGGATTTTCCCATAATCTTACCAGAGAGGCATTTCGTCAAGTGGATGATATCACAAAAGAAGCCAATTTGTTTTTATAAAAAAAGTTATGCACAAACGATCGCGATCTGTAATAATCGCCAATTGGCATCAATACGGTACATAAACACATTTCCCAGGCATACACAAAGCTAACCTAGCTGCTGGCAGACGCATTAATTTCCATCAAAACCACAAACACAACCTATCGCTAACACATTGTAATATTCTTATAAAACATTGTGGTCAATAATGTTATCGTTTTGTGTAGTTTCGTTTGTTTTTCAAAGTTGTCAGTAATATTGTTTTTGCTGGGGGGTTCGGTATTTTTATGTTTTCCAATATTGGCTGCAAATACTTGTATCTCAATTAAAAATCACTATACTTAACATGCTGTTTAATAACGCCTCAGACATACTGTACGAACCGTCAAAAAATTACCTATATAGGTTCTTGTAAATGCCAATTTCTGGCTATATTTTACCCACCCATTCCTATTTTACAAGGCGCATTCCCCCACACAGTGAAACTTTTCAATTGCCAGCAACAACCAAAAGAAATAAATGAACAACTTTATTAACACTCACCATTGGATCCCACAGGCCGTATTATTCCCCATGTAGAAGAAGAAGCAGTAATTATCGTCCACACAATGAATCACATAACACTTTCGTCAATTGACGACTTCTTCCAACAACACCACGCGCGAAACTGACGTATTAATCAGCTGACAAGCATGCGCACCGACTCCCGGCAAAGCGTCAATACGTCAGCCGCGACATCACGGTGACGTCACGGAGATCCCTAAATATTCCCCAAACGCGGCCGCATCACAATGGAACAATGAACCACCCTGCCTCCGTTAGGGCCTTGGGCAGAAGGCAGGAGATACAATGAAAAGAAAACAAGAGGTCTGACCCCTCGAAGAATGAGGGATCAGGAAAGATGAGACAAGGGCCAATTAAGGCGTGAAAGTGAAAGACTCCCTAGGCCTCTAATACCCTAATAGAGCTCAGCAACTTGAAGTGTGACCCTGCGTGAGCGCTAGCTCCGTCAGCCAGAGTGACAGAGAGTACAGCGGGCTTGTAGTTCGCATTTTTTCCGGGGTTTCAGTTGGAGTTGCTGCGCTCTATCGTCGGGGTCGGAAAGGAACAAGAGTCACAATAGGTTGAAAATAAGAATCCACTTGGTAGGAAAATATCACACAAATTGGCATCCGGTACAGAATTTCACATAGCCGGTTCTAGGGTTAAATGAGCAATAAATAAAAACCACATATTTACGTAATTTAGGACATATATCCAGTGCAGTAGTGACCTAGGTTAATAATAATAATAGTTAGGTTAGTAATTACCTATAAGACAGGCTGCAGACGTGTCTGTCACCCACGATTGAACGAAGGAAGTTTGTAGTTTAAAGTGACAGTCACTCTCGCGATCATGAGCCATGGGACCTCCGTTTTACGTGGAATCCGAACCACAGGACATGGCATTTCACTTCGAAAATTTCACATGCATTTACTGGGAATCGAACTCTGGCCTCCATGGTGAGAGGCAAGCAGCTTGACCGTTGCGCCACTATGCCCATAACCCGCCCACAGTTGCCTATCTAGACCTACTACAGGCAAAGAAGAAAGGGATATGGTCCGATGCTGACACATTAAGACTGGAAAGTGGCCAAATATGATCTGACATTCGGTTACTTGTTTATCAGTGCATGGATTTCACTTCCGATTGTGTAATATGAAACACTTCCATGAGCTTACCTTCGACTGCATCTGTGACCTGTGTGGAAAGCAATTTGAACGATACCGTTTGGAGTGGCCTAATATGAGGCAAGGGCCTCTTAATGTTATCTGTAGGGACTAGGTTTCATTTTGTTGTGATTGTTTTGTCAATGGCAATTAACTGCAATAAATCTGTTATAAAAAATAGACTTACCAGTCTATCATAACTCACCTTCTTGTTTATATGGAGGAGATCGTCTAGGGGATGTCCTGCCGATGAGACCATTCTGAGCATTTTCATTCTCTTGCTTTACAACTGCTTCTGCAGGTGACACAGGTTGGAAAAATTTGGTGATTTGTACATCACCGACTTGGGGGCTTGAATGGGACAGCTTGCCCCGGACTCCTTTTGATAACTTTGAATCTCTCTTTTTTGGCGCTGTGCAAGCAAGATTTTCCAAGCTTCCAGATTCAGACTTGACCAGAGTCCTGGCACATTTTCTGCGTCCTACAGATCAAACAGGAATTTAAACCAAGCTGACACACCATGAATAAGAATTAGTGCATAAAGAGTTAGATGAAAGCAACACAGCTGATGCCAATGTTTACCAAAGTAACAAAATATGTTCATATGGGCACGTTCCAATGGTTTTGGCCTGTACGCTAAATACACCGCTTTATGAAATACGGCTTCGAAGAGAGAGATACAATGGTCAACAAAATGTTAATGATATCAGTAAATTATGTACTTACCTCGAACCATATTTCAGATCTAAATAATTACCAGGTAATTGGTTATTGGCTGGTCTACCGTTGACAGTCCATGACTGTTTTCATTTGAACATAGACTAAAAAAATACATGGAATTCAACGAGAACTACCGCGTATTAACTTACTACAAAGACTTCTCCAATTAAAGAAAATTAGAGGAAGCACGGAAAGTACTTCGAAAGCATTATAAGTTATCATTTAAGTTCATTAAAAATAACGAAAGACACGTTATAAAAGTAGCTCCTTTGCTCGCCAAGCGTAGTGCTGCAAGCTGATTGGTTGAAGCAAAGCCAGGGAAGCGCGCAATGATTGTACGGTAGACCAGCTATGACCTCATATTCGGCTACCAGCAACCCAACTTCGCACTCTTTCGCAAAGTGTAACAATGTCAGAAATGTAATTACATATGAATCATTTATTTTCTGAATGTTAAAAATTAACTAAATAATAGCATTCTAAATGTATTTTGAGACAAAATATTGAATGGAGTAATTTTTGGCGAAGATTGCCATTGCTACCTAGTGACATTAATCTGAAACTATAGCTCAAAGCATAGGGACATTACTTCAAATATTGTATGTGTTCTCGCAAATCAATGGAAATTAAAGGGCATTCTGGGATATCAACCAAGATGGCGGGAGGAAGCATTGAATAAAAGTGTTAAGAAAGTCCGCGCTTTGACAAAATGCCTCGTCCGAAAAGAGCCGTAAGTATGTTTTGATCATTTTGATGCAGTAACGTTAGGGGACAGTTCGTATTGAGAAACAGTATTGAAATCTTGAGTTATACTTGGCCCTGCTGGACACTACTGACTAGCATTAGATATGTAATTTTTATGTGATCCCTAGAATGGAATGGAGGGACTCGAACCACCCTGATTACCTTGTTTTAAACGTATTAAGTAAAGTAATTGCGTACTAATATACCAAGCAAATATGTCACAGCAGTACCAGACTCCTGAACCAAGTTTCGTAAGAATTTCTTCAAGACTGAGCATCTTGTCTTTGTTTTATTGCTCGGTGCCAAAAGAAAAAAAAAAAGAGCTGTTCTCCCTTTGCCTCTTGACAGTTGCTGATACTAGGCCTCTCTGGGCGTACTTGAGGGGAAATTTGGTCACGATACAGGCGTTTGAAGTTATTAAACTTTGTTATTGCTGATCTTATTCATTTATAAGACTTTTTTGAAGCTAGTGATGGAGGCACTCTTCATTCCTGTAGTTTTTTTTGTCTTGGCTGAGTGTTCAAGTAGCCTACACTTGGAAAATAAGTTTTATTGGATCAGAGTTTTATATTTTGTTGCGAGGTTGGTTTTCATTAGCATAAAATTCATGAAAGTTGTATGACTAATTAAAATGCTTAGGCTATTTTTTCTGTTCATGGTACCGTACTTTAGCAGCATAGGCCTACACTCATTTAGAGTATTTTTTAATTAGAATTAGTGGGCAAAGAATTGTTTAGAAGTTACTTTTTTTTTTTCATTTAGGTTATCTAATCAAACCTCCATTGCTATTTGACCAGCAATAGCACCTCTAGAAAGGGAGGAAGGGCTTGAAGACAAGACTTCGATTTTGTTCAGGCCATCCATATACCGGTATATGGATCTTCACACTCTAAATGTGTTATAACAAGATTATATGCTGATCTCGCTGTGTTGAATTCAATACAAGATAGATTGAAGTCTTCAATATTGCGGTTGTCGACTCCTTGCCTGGGAAATAGGGTCTTTGGGGAGTCTTTGTAAAAGGAATTACAAAATCGGAGCAACAAACTCTTTAGCTGGCCCTGTGGTCTTGGGGTAGCGCGCCTGCATCGCACCCGGAGGCCCCAGCTTCGTAAAGGATGTTAGAAACTGACACGAGGGCTGGAACATGGTGTACTCAGCCTTGTGAGGACTATTGAGTAGCTGTCTGACAGTGAGGCAGCTCGCCCGGTCACGGAGACCAAGATTAACGGCCGAGGGGACCCGATGCGCTGACCACACGTCGCCCAAAATCTGCGGGCCAAATAGCTGGTCAGCGGTCGCTTGGTAGGCCTTGACGCTTTATGGGCTGTAGCACCAGGGTGGAAAACTCTATACGAGTATTGCAGAAATTCAGTTCAGTTCATTTGCCAAACTGGAGCACCTATCACACATCTGTGTAGGAAAATATTGTGGAGCCCATACACTAAAACTAAAGTACAGTAAGGTATCCAATACCTAACATCAAAATCGTAAAACATAGTAGAGCCCATCCTGATTACATCAATACCCAGCATTGATATCTCCAAATACTCTGAAGTCTATCCACCAAAAAGGAGTACCTGATACAACATTCATATTGCCAAATATTGAGCCCACGTACCAAAATTGCATGCAGTAGGCTACCTAATATTGGAATTAAGAAAAAAAAGAGCCCCCATCCACCAAAATACCCTGCATCGAAATTTCAAAATACTGTTGAGTCCATCCACTAAAGCAGAGGAATTAATAATATGGAATATCTATATTGCCCAATATTGTGGATAGATTCTCTTTGTTTCTGAAGAAACTTCTGATTTTGTACTCGGAGCTGAATCGGTATCAATTCAATGGTCCACCACTGGTTTTTGTCACGCACAGTGGGGGTAGTCACGCATCAATAATCTCTATCCAGGCGAATGGTTTTGCCAATTTTTTTTCTTTCCCACAATTTTGCCAATTATTTCTTTTTTCATATAATTACAAAGTTCCGTGTGTCGTATGGTGTATTTTGTATCGGACATGTTGGCTACAGTGATGGGACGTGATATGATGTAATATGACGTCAATGTGTCTGCCACAAACATGGCTCCCATCGTTGAACAAAAAACCTTCATCTAAACAATATTAGAAATATTTCCAGTACAGCAGTGATATTTGACAGTATTTAGCAGTGATATTTTACAGTATTTTAAATTCCTAATGACTCCCAAAAAGGTATGTGAATCATATATTTTCAATAATCTACCACGTTCTCGTTTGGCTCTGGTTCTGGTCAAGGGAAGAATTAATACTTATTACTGTAATGAGTATCTTATTCTCTCCTCTATCATACAAGGTGGTTGAGCAAAGACTGAGAGTTTTACGTTGAACTCATTGGTTGGCAGGAGCCAAATTTTGCACCTTCGTTTCGACCTAGAGTCTGCACTGTACTCAACTTTTCTGAGTCTGTATGTGTGGTCACTACAGGGTAGGGGTCGACAGTAAGATTCTGGATAGCGCGGCGGGAGTCTTAGTGATTTTTTTTGGCAGACACAAAGTTAACAAGTCTCGGCTTACGCCCTGGGAAAAGTCACACTGCGGATCTGCAAGGCCGACTGTGCAGTCTCTTCCACTGTCAGAGACAAACCACTTCATCGTTGTGGTGTATGTATAATTCGTGCCAAACTTATAATTTGCTTTGAAAAAGACCCTGGTAAAACTGGAGGAGAGCAAGTCCTACGAAATAATTCCTAAACTACTGAAATTAGCCAAACCTATTTCTTTTTTTATGAATAATAATCGTGGAAATGACGTGGTAATATGTTTACTCCTCCGCTGTCTATAATCCACCCGCCATCCCTTTGTTTAGATCACGACTTATATAGTAAAAATTCCGGGATTAGTATAGATCGCGAGTCCCGGCGGCAACAAATTCCCCTAAAACAAAATGGCGGCGTCCGTATTTTTTTTAATGAATAATAATCGTGGAAATGACGTGGTAATATGT
Source organism: Meconema thalassinum (assembly GCA_946902985.2). NCBI lineage: Eukaryota > Metazoa > Arthropoda > Insecta > Orthoptera > Tettigoniidae > Meconema > Meconema thalassinum. Next base: position 128,474,306 of record OX336388.2, read on the forward strand.
TTACTCCTCCGCTGTCTATAATCCACCCGCCATCCCTTTGTTTAGATCACGACTTATATAGTAAAAATTCCGGGATTAGTATAGATCGCGAGTCCCGGCGGCAACAAATTCCCCTAAAACAAAATGTCGGCGTCCGTGACGTCATCAATGACGTCACGAATTACTCCTCTAGCAAGCTTACGGGAAAAGCCTGGGGAATAGGGGGTTTTGGGTGGGGAACAACAAAAAAAACGTGAAAAACGGGATGGGTATCGCGATCTTTACAGTACAGATCGCGATACCCATCAAAAATGTGCCATTTCAGCTCTTTTTCAAGCAATTGCGCTACGCAGTGAAAAATAAAGATCGCGATACCCATCACAAATTCGCCATTTCAGCTCTTTTTCAAGCAATCGCGCTACTCAGTGAAAAATAAAGATCGCGATACCTGAGAAGGAGATTGAGGACGTGGACCATAGAGACCTAAGTCGAGTTGACTCGCACCTTAAGAACTAGATGGAGAATCGATTACTGAAAAATTACTACACTCTTCGAGTAAAGGTTGTAGACAAAATTTTAATCATATAAAAGACATAACAAAGGGGACGTGAGTAGCGCATGAAATGGTAAATGAGGGGTGAGGGGGCTGTAAATAAAAGTATACAAATTAGCAAGAGGTAAACATAAAAAATAAAACACACACAATGAAAAGACTATCAAAAGGGAGAGCAGAGAAGTCTAACCCTAGTTAGATTGGAGATCGTAGCGAAATTACCATTTGTGACTTCAATGGGAAAGCTAATTAAAATAAATAAGAAATAATACGTTCGTCCCACCACAGGCTGATTACAGAAAGTAACCAGAAGAGATATTCAAAAAGCATATGAAGTCGTACCAACCAAGAACAAAACCCCTTAAATGAACTAAAATATGTCTCACAAATAAGTACTATAGTAAACAGATAACTATCAGTCAAAACATCATCCACTTACTACAGAATAACACGACGACGACCATAAATAAAGGAAAGAAAACATACACAACCCTTAAGAGAAACAATTTACAACTCCTCAAAACTAAACAGCAACTGACTTCATAAACTCTCTGAATAAATCTTCTTCTCGGACGAAAGTATGAGATTCAATCATCTTGCCGAAAGTAAATGAGCATCAATGACAGTCCCCGGGTACTTGCCACAAACACACATATCACAAACCGCAAGAATAATCGATACACCTCATTTAATAAACGTAAAGAGTACGCACGTTGTTTCCCGACCGAAAGCAACAAACACAAACCCATAAATTACCCTCAACTTTCGGTCAAGGTCCCACTTAAACAAGACGTTAACCCACCCTTAACCACATGTCTAGAAACGTGATTATACCATGAAAAGCCTTTCGACACAAACCAATGAATATGTCAGCCCAGTCCTTAAGGAAAATAAGAAAACCTAGTCGGTTATCCTTAAGGTTGCACGAATGACTGACATCTCAAAAGAAACACAATAACCCTTAATACATAAACAAATAAAATATTGATGAGTGTTCCGACTATCAGACAAGGACAGAAAGTCATCTGAAGCACAAACACACACCCTCCAAGTCGAGGCCCAAAATACGCGAACTAACTTAAAATACTAACCCCTCAAAAATCTTGTAACATCCCATACTATTACAAGGAGTAGACGTTAGTAAGAAATACCTCCCAAACTACAATCACGTTTCATGACGAACAATGAGAAAAATACGGCAGAAAAATAACACCAATCAAACAAATCAACAACAATAACGGCAATAAACCAAAATTAATAAAAACCCAAACAACAACGCGTTTCCTCTCCACGCTATGTATACAAAGGGGAGGACAATAGACAAGCAAGTATAACCAAAAGAATTACAATCTCCAATCTAACTTAAATACCGCAGGAACTAGGGACATACTATCACCAAAGGATGGGAGGACATGACACTATTTGCTTAACTGCATATTACACTTCACTCTTTGATAATAGGCTTCAAGATAAAATGACACTTAGCTTTGAATACGACGTTCTGGATGTTCTCGATGATATAACATTTTAATAACAATGCCATTTTCCTGTCCTTTTAAGTTCAATAGCCATAATCCCGTCATATCCCATCGATCGTTTCCAAATCCGGTAGATATATTCATAATTAGACAACAGCAGTGGTACCTCCCTAAAGTACAATACAAACGAGGTCCGAACCTCTGCTACCGTGAATAGTATAACTTTAGGTTGGAAGTGGAAGGACTGAGCCTTTCTGCCAACATAACCCAAGGTACACTTATTAGAACCGTGCTGTCGAGTTCAAGCTTAAAAGAAAACACAGTTACTCTGGTATGAAACATTCTATTGGCCAACAGAGTACATTTACTAAGTAAAAGACAATAAACAATAAAAGTATATCAAAATAAGACATGGAAATCACCCCCAGTAGCCTACACCAGTTCTCATCAGAACTTGTCGGAGTATAGTACAATAGTCAATTAAAACATTCCTGACATGATCTCTTCCTCAAATAAGATAAATATTCAGCTGACACCAGATGACGTCAGAAATCTAGATCAATATTACCAACTGAAGATCAATGCCAATAAACAAAACATTTATCATAGTGAGGATAATTACATTAAAATCCAACTCCTATTAATGGCATGAACACAGATCTAGTCATACCAATCACCAAACCAGTGACTTGGCTGCTTTCTTTCAAGTATAGTAGTATGTAATCAGCTGTTCGTCGATAATGGCGTTTCGTTACGAACTGGAAATCTATGCCGATAAACAAACGTTTATCATAGTGTGGATAATTGTTTAAAATCCAACTCCTATTAATAGCATGAAAACAGAACTAATCTCTCCAAACACCAAACCAGTTACATGGCTGCCTTCTTTTAACTACAGTACTATATTAACAGCTGTTCGTCATTAATGGTAGTTCGTTACCTACAGAAAATCACATCTTTTAAAGAACCTAACACCGACGTCATCACCATACCTCGTAACTAGACTCCGTACTGAATAACATTTAAAACAGATCCAAACTAGGATATCCTACAGTGATTAGAGTGAAATGAAAACCTATACATTACCTTACTACACACATCAAAAAAAGTTTTGCATCACCTCGGTTCCCAGATCTCCGGCATATAGACGTTGACTGTGTATATTGTATCAAAGATACAGTCCCTTTGACTGTTCATAGATGTCACTAAAACTGCTCAAAGATGTAAACAACCATGCATGAGCAGGGCCTATTAGACGGAGGGGGTACGACAGCCGATCAGTTCCAGTCATTCCACCAGGACGAAGGTACGCTGCTCATGTTGTCTGTAGTTCTACCATGCCTAGAAGGTCAATACCGCAGTTCGATCGCGTCCGCATTGTTACTTTGTGTCAAGAAGGGCTCTCAACAAGGGAAGTTTCCAGGCGTCTCAGAGTGAACCAAAGCGATGTTGTTCGGACATGGAGGAGGTACAGAGATACAGGAACTGTCGATGACAGGCCTCGCTCAGGCCGCCCAAGGGCTACTACTGTAGTGGATGACCGCTACTTACGGATTGCCGCTCGGAGGAACCCTGACAGCAATGCCACCATGTTGAATAATGCGTTTCGTTCAGCCACAGGACGTCGTGTTTCAACTCAAACTGTGCGCAATAGGCTGCATGCTGCGCAACTTCACTCCCGACGTCCATGGCGAGGTCCAGCTTTGCAACCCCGACACCATGCAGCGCGGTACAGATGGGCCCAACAACATGCTGAATGGACCCCACGGAATTGGCATCACGTTCTCTTCACCGATGAGTGTCGCATATGCCTTCAACCAGACAATCGTCGGAGACGTGTTTGGAGGCACCCTGGTCAGGCTGAACGTCTTAGACACACTGTCCAGCGAGTGCAGCAAGGTGGTGGTTCCCTGATGTTTTGGGGTGGCATTATGTGGGGCCGACGTACGCCACTGGTGGTCATGGAAGGCTCCGAAACGGCTTTACGATACCTGAATGACATCCTCCGACCCATAGTGCACCCATATCGGCAGAATATTGGAGAGGCATTTGTCTTCATGGACGACAATTCTCGACCTCATCGTGCACATCTTGTGAATGCGTTCCTTCAAGATAACGACATCGCTCGACTACAGTGGCCAGCATGTTCGCCAGACATGAACCCTATCGAACATGCCTGGGATATGTTGAAAAGGGCTGTTTATGGACGTCTTGACCCACCAACCACTCTGAGAGATTTACGCCGAATTGTCGTTGAGGAGTGGGACAATTTGGACCAACAGTGTCTTGATGAACTTGTGGATAGTATGCCACGACGAATACAGGCATGCATCAATGCAAGAGGACGTGCTACTGGGTATTAGAGGTAGTGGTGTGTACTGTAATCTGGACCACAAATGCTGAAAGTCTAGCTGTATGATGGTACAACATGCAATGTGTGGGTCTCATGAGCAATAAAACGAGCTGAAATGTTGTTTGTGTTGATCTCTATTCCCTTTGTATTTAAAGGTTCCGGAACTCTTGGAACCGAGGTGATGCAAAACTTTTTTTGATGTGTGTAATTGAAACTACTAACCACATAACAAAATGATAGTCAACCCTAACACGGTATCACAATGCCGGTGACTCAAAAATTATAAATAATTGTACTTCAGGCGCAGACCTCACATATGAATAAACTTCAACACAACATGACGTACCTTTCAGTAGACCACTTGTTCACCCTCACAAACTGTAACAACATTTCGTCGAACACAATATTGCTTATTTCCTCCGTCATGGAACGTGATATTCTACAGTGATCAGTATCACAAATAAGAAGCAGAACATCTTTCATACGGCAGATCATTTCCTCAACAAGATGATCTTTTCCAGGATACCAAATGTTACATCATCGCTTCTAATACATGAGAGGTCCAATCCAGTCTTCCTGATTTCTTCAAAGCAATATAATTTTAAATTTAAGGTAGTTAATTCCTTCTTACATTGGTACTTGTCATTACTCCGAACAAATAGGGCAGAAGCTAGTGAATAGCCCCAGGCTATTCCAGCCTCCTCGGGAACTCCAGTTATGTACACTACATCTTATCGCCTTGATGATTTCAACATATCTTTTATTGTAGATCCTCAAAAGTTAACAATTGTCGTTGTGACGACTGATAACAAGACAGACCTACCATCTTGTCAACAGACGACAGGAACACACTCTATAGAGTATCGCCCCAATTAGAAGACTTCCTTCTTACCTGTTTGGTGGAGCGCTCTGACGAGAGTCAGCATAAACATCATACTCGCAGAAGCAAATATACAAATCAGATGGAGGCGAGAGCAGAGACGTGTCTAGTGCCGTAATAACAGCTCAATACCCATCACAAATTTGCCATTTCTACTCATGTTCAAGCAATCGCGCTATGCAAAGAAAGGAAAGATTGTGATACAAATTACAAATTTGCCATTTCCGCCCATTTTTAATATTTCACACACACACACAGTTTTTGTCAATAGTTACAGCCTAACCTGCCTAGAGGAATTGATTTTTGGTGCCCCTCTGTGGCCACAGCCAAATGCTGCACCTACCCACAGACTTCTAACCTTCGTTGCGTCCAATCCAATGGTTTTGACAATGGTTACAGCCTAACCGCTCAGACCAATGGTTTAGTGTGAACAGTGCCCCACTAGCTGCCGCACGCCTACCCACAGACTTCTAATCTTTGTTGCGTCCAATCCAATGGTTTTGACAGTGGTTACAGCCTAACCGCCCAGACCAATGGTTTAGTGTGAACAGTGCCCCACTAGCTGCCGCACACCTACCCACAGACTTCTAACCTTTGTTGCGTCCAATCCAATGGTTTTGACAATGGTTACAGCCTAGCCGCCCAGACCAATGGTTTGGTGTGAACAGTGCCCGACTAGCTTCTTTACTTTTTTCTGCGTTGCGCTATTGCTTGAAAAAGAGCTGAAATGGCAAATTTGTGATGGGTATCGCGATCTTTTTTTTCTGCGTTAGGCGATCGCTTGAAAATTAGCAGTAATGGCAAATTTGTCATGGGTATCGCGATCTTTACTTTTCTGCGTAGGCGAAAGTTTTCCATTTCACCTCATTTTCAAACAATCGCGATACACAGCAAAACATCCATGGGATGTTGATCCTTCAACTACCAGAAGCACTCTAAGAAGCATATGAAGAAATACAACACTTACCCCATTCGACACCGGAGTCCAACAGCAACTTCATTAGGTGTGATTTACATGCACAGACACTGCCTTCTTACATACACACTACCAACCATCAAAAATACCACAATCACTATAAATATACCATCCACATCATACCATAACTAAATCTTATTTTAATTTATTTTCGCAGCGCATAAGTATCGCAACCGAGCATTTCAAAATCTCCCCGACGACTAAAATCCAAAATGGCGCTGACCAATCACAGCGCACATCAGCTGGCCAATCACAATTCAAGGCAATGAATGTCTCCTGACCAATCAGGTCAAGTATCATCGGCAACAAATGAGCGTCAACACAAATACGTCATAGGTGACGTCATGGAGGTCACTAACATCCCACTAAACCCCGGGACTCGCGATATATACTACAACCAAAATTCCACCTGTGGCCGCCATCGAACATGTGAATTGTGGACAAATACAGCATTGCTAACCACTCAATAATCTTGATTCAGATCAATCGTTTTGGTTGGCAACAGTAATGTGACGTCAATGTGTGGGCCCTGGTAACAGTTGAAGAGATCTTGTGCGCCTGACAAACATGGCTGCCATTGTTGAATGAGCAAGAAATAAAAAACACTTACCTAATCAAGCACATATTTACGGCGAAGTAGTGATTTTTTGTTGTGTGGCTTCCTGAGACGCCGAGCGCAGGTCTTTCAAGTCGACGCCCGTGGGCGACCTGCGCGTCAGGATGAGAGAGGAATGGATGAAGGTGAATGGGGACTATTATACATTGCGATGCGGCCGCGAATAAAATTCCCCTAAAACAAAATGGTGACTTCCATGACGTCATCAACGACGTCACGAAGCTAGCAAGCTTACGTGAAAAGCGTGGGTAATAGGGGATTTTGGGTGGGGAAACGCAAAAACCTTCGAAACGAGGTATGCATAGAAATCTGTAATTGACCTACATAGCTCAATTAAAGATTCCGATGCATAGAAAAATTTCGCGATTTCTGTTGATATTTTTAATTTTCCGCATCGAAATCTATAATTGGCCTATGTAGATCAATTACAGATTCAGATACACATCGTAATTATTGTAATTTCATAATTAAAAAAACGTGCATCGAAATCTGTAATTGACCTACATAGCTCAATTAAAGATTCCGATGCATAGAAAAATTTCGCGATTTCAGTTGATATTTTTAATTTTCCGCACCGAAATCTATAATTGGCCTATGTAGATTAATTACGGATTCCGATACACATCGTAATGGTTGTAATTTCTTAATTATAAAACCGTGCATCAAAATCTGTACTTAACCTATATAGCTCAATTAAAAATTCCGATTTATATAAGAAAATTTCGCAATATCAGGTTAGATTTTAAAAAAATTCGTATCGAAATCTATGATTAGCCTTTATAACTCAATTACATATTACGATACATATCATAATTATTTGAATCTCATAATTATAAAATTGTCAGCTTCTGTAAATGTTATCAACGACTTGACAAAATGCTTCTCTGGCAAGCTTACGGGAAAAGCCTTGGTTATAGATTATTTTGGGTGGTGACAACTCAATAACAGAAGTAAACATTATAAAAAACTACAAATCGAATTGTGTATAGCAAGATATGGTTTTGTATAGTTTCGTTTTTTTCTTCCAATGTTGGCTGCAAATGTGCCAACACAAGCACAATAACATACACAAAAACAACCAAAAAATAAAGCATTATAATTTCATTATAAATCATTGTGGTCAATAATGCTTTTTGGGGTTGTGTCCCGCCCATACCCCCCCTCCCCTACCCCAATAGTTTGGTATTTTTATGTTTTCCAATATTGAATGCTAATACTTGTATCTCAATTAGAAATCACCATCCATTACATACTGTCCAATAACGCCACACAAACATACTGTATGAAACGTAAAAACCGACCAATATAAGTCTGATACAAAAGAATGTTATATGCCTTTGCAAGTGTTCTTGTAAATGCCAATTTTTCTCTATTTTACCCAGGCGTATTCCCTCCCACCATGCCTGCCGTAATATTATCGTTAAGACAAATGGCATTGTCTATGACTTTAGAAGAGTACAGTGCAACTTTTCAATTAAATGCAAAAACCGAAGTAAATATAAGAATGTAAAAAACAAACTCACCGATAGGTCCCTTCTTCTTCTTAGTCGGTCCTCTTCTACCGGTTGATGTCGAGGTTTCACAGAGAGATCTCCATCCTTTCCTGTCTTGGGCCTTGATTCGAGCTGCTGTCCATTGAATGCCTCTTGTTCTTCGACTGGCTGCAATATTGTCCTCCCACTTGGTGCGTGGATGTCCTCTGGTTCTGGGACCCTCACTCCTAGCCTGCCATACCCGGTATGGTAGTCGTGTTTCAGGCATACGTGCGACATGGCCATACGACCTCAATTGGGCTTTCTCTTGCACTTTGGTCCTCTGTATTTCCTTCCCATTTACCCCTCTAACATTCCAAGTACCCAAATTCGTTATCCTTAATCCGCGCCAGTTTTCGTCTTCTTGATCAGTCCGGTTATCTCTCTGTGTTTGCTTTTGGTATGAGTGGTTTCGGAATAGCAGGCAACTGGCCTACTGATTCCTAGCCTGATGGGTGGGCTGCTCCCTTCTGGCATCCAGGCTTACCATCTGGTTGCTTCCTTGCTAAGGTGTTTCCGTCAATTACTTCCTGAGCCAGGGAATTTGTCAAGCCCCTCTCAGGCGCATCCCAGAATCCCTCCTCCTTTCTCAACACGGGCTTGGGACCGGCTATGGTGGAGTTACCGATAGGTCCCACAGTTTGTATTATTCCACATGTACAAGAAGTAGCAGTAATTTTCGACCACACGTTCCCTCACGTAACACGTAACAGCATTTTAATTGAATGCGACAACTTCAGGAATTCAACAATTTTATTACAAATCGCCAACACAATCGCGCACACGACACTGCTAATATCAAAATCTTGTTCTATAGGTTATTCACAGGAATAACAGGGTGTCGAACGATGACCTTTCTTCAAATTCCCGTATTTCCCGTACGAAAATTCACCAAATTCCCGTATATTTTAGAACCCTCTAAGAATAGAGTTTGCATACCGAATGGCTGAAAAATGATTCTGAAAGGGCCAATCAAGATTTTCTGGCATAAGTGTAACTGCATTTTTGGAGACACTTCCGCACTTGGTGATGGCAAGATTTAGGCCTAATCCGTAGCGTGAGCAAAGCGCGTGCGAGTGAACTCTCACCCAGATGGGATGAGATGCTACGAACACAAATAAAATACCGTTTACCTGAGAAGAGCTGATATAAATGACTGTTTTACTGAGGAGGGTTGAGAGAGTAGAGAATAGGAGTGTCGCGTAATAAATATTCACTGGAAGTGACTGAATTGTATGGTACCGTAACCGTATAGAGCTTCCACGATTAAAATGGCACCGAAGCTTAAGCATAGCGAACTTCCGGTCCGCGAATCTCCATTTGATTTTCATTGGCAGTGGTTCGTTCGTGATTATCTTCTTTATTATTTCGGATTGTGGTTTTGTTTTTAAGCGTTCAACTTATGAAATAAGAACTAGAGGGTTGGTCTTTCATGATTATTCCAAAGACAATTGTCTCCTAAAAGAGAGTAAAACTTCGCATCAGAGACGACCATAACAAACAGCTTGCCTACAAAGTGTGCGATTTGCACATTTCAAACGGCAGTGGTTTAACATACCTTAGACTACAATAATTAAGTTGGTGCAAATTAAATATGTTATATGTGAGAATATTATTTTAATTTGCTATCCGGTTGTTATATGCATTAACGTGACCCGTTTAATTGCTAAATCGTGACAGATGCTGCGAGTTATATAGTCGGGGACAGCTTAAATGAGTTACTAGATCAAGACAGGGTAGGCAACATTAACAGCCGTCCCCTATGCCTACGTAAATGTTGGTTTATGGTTGCATTTCTTGAAGGTAAGTTGTTTTCAGGTGCGAGCACATTGTCGCCAACCCTGCTTAAAATCCCGCCATCTTCAAAGACCATAATACCAGTAAAATTCCGTACGTCACAGTTGCCGACATGTTTCTGGCAATAACTCCCAGAATGCATTTTTCACAAAGTCAGCCAACATTATAATTACGACTGTAACTAATGACTTATTATTTAAATAATTTCACAGTTTTCTTTGGAAATTCAAGTCTAATGAAGTTGTAAAAAGTTGTGCAAGGTAAGTACTAGTAATATACATCGATTAAAACAGTTTATACAGTTATTATAGACTCTTGATATGTGTGTGTCAAATCCACTTGTCTGAGATGTTTCGAAGCTTTTATTTAATTAATTTTTGGATAAATTCTTATTTAGATTTCATCATGACGCCTAAAAAATACGAGAACAAGATTGGAGATGGATTGGAGTAACTCTACAAAGATCACTACAATTTAAGTAAGTAGGCCTAGCCTAGACCTACACAATTTAAAGTACAGAGTTATTTAATCGTTGTTTTATTTATTTTTATATTCAGTCAGAGCACAAAAAACGTAATAAAAAACCTTAATGGTCTTTGGAAATTTTGAAATAGTCTTCCGGCTGCATTTTCCGTATAGGCCTAATTCAAACATAACCTAAAATATAGCCTATGTAAGTTCTCTCTCGGGAATGTATTCTTAGGTTCAATGCGCCTTCTAATATAGTAATGTATATTATTCTCGACTTCCAGATGCCGTCAGCCATAATATTATAATACATTGCACATGTAACTCTTAAGCTTAAGTCTATGATTCACACTCGGTTGGTTGTAGTGAATGTATTGGTAATTATTTATGAAGCTTATAACTTAAGTACTTGGCTACTGACCTATAGCCTACTTAGTAGTAGGCAGATAAAATATTTATAATAGGCCTATTTTTATTTGTTTCAGTCATGGTTGCGACAGAGTAGTGTGATACCCTTCAACGAACTTCAAGGGTTGTGCAACATGAATCAATCATCATTCTGAAAAGCCATATACTCACATGTGCATGGTATATGCACAACGCAGGAGTCACATATGCAAATTTTCAGAGAATACCAAAAATATCTCATAGCTCTCTTTTAGTTCTCGACATAAGTTACTGCGCCACTGAATGTCTGGGTGAAAATTACTGATGTACTAATGTTGGGTAAGACAAAGTCATTGTTCGCTACTTGGTTAGATGACACGGTTTGGGCGAAGCCACTGGTTGCAATAAGTTATAAATATTGGTCGCAGCTATAGCCTACTTGTATTATTAATTCTGAATGAAAGCAGAAAGTGGCTTATACACCTGCATCGGACATGCTTGTGACTGTATGCTGTGATGGCTGCGCTAGAATTAGTAGGACACAGGTAACGATATTTGTAGGCTATACATTATACGGTAATAGAAAACGAAAAATTTCATAGATCTCGTAGGCCTATACTACACAGCTTAGACATTCTTAAAATTCACGACACGTGAATAATGAAATAAAAAGCAAAACCATTGGTCTGGATAAAGATTATTGATGCTTGACTACCTCCACTGTGCATGACAAAAACCGGGGGTGTTATATATTAGCTAACGCGGCCCACGTTACCTCAATTTTTCATATTAAAGCATTGTTGTTGTTTCTTATGGCTAGCCCAGATTCCAATCCATCAGCTTTTCTGCATTCCAATAGAGTTGTGTGAGGTTTCCTGAAGTTCTAGCAGTCACATCAAGTTTGCTGCAATGTGGCAGGTGCCCCTTATCCATTTTACTTCCAGGTTCGTGACAAAGTGTGCATTTTTCAGATCTCAGGATGTTCCAAATAGGATCACGACTTATATAGATGGAATTCCAGCTGAGTCTGCCATTTTCGCTGTTAATTATGCAAAAGTACAGTATTGCCAATCCCACACTTACGAGACTACTTTGTATAAGCGCGGTACCATGAAACAAAATAGCGCCAAGTTTGAACCAGTTCGCAATGGATTGTGCAAGCTGTTTTTGTCTAGACCAATAATTGTTAATTCATTAGGCCATACAAACACCCCTGGATTTTGTCACGCACAGTGGGGGTAGACACGCATCAATAATTTTCTTCCAAACCCATGGTTTGTGCCTAGACCAATAACTTTTAGGCAGTGAGGCGCTGGTTTTGGCGATTAGTTCGAAACATGAAATTCTTGAGATCAGCGTTCATTACAGTGGTAAATACTGTTCTACATACAAAACAAACCTAACCTGGGGCTTATGCCCAGACCTCCTTGCTTGTAGTGCAATCAGTAATTTTCGTCCAGACAGTCGTCTAACCAAGTAGCGACCAATGGTTTCGTCCAGTCAGTCGTCTAACCAAGAAGAGCTCGTTTATTTCTTTTTCTCACATAATTACAACATTACATGTCGTCTAATGTAGGCCTATTTAGTATCGGATATGTTGGTAACTAATGACGTCAATGTGATGGCTCACTGCGGCAGTTTCACATACCAAATATGCTGTCGAACATGGCTGCGGTTGTTAAATATACAATAAATAAAAACACATGTTTAAGTGATTTAGCACATATATCCGGTGCAGAAGTGATCAAGGTTAGTAGTTACAATTGATAATGTCCCCCTCCCGCCAAAATATGAAATAAGGTATGAAAATGATATATTATCAAAGTGAAAGCGAAAAGAAAAAAGAGTGATACATGGTACAGAATTAATCTGAAATTTCACTACAGTATATGTCGTTTTATAAAAGGGCATAGCGGGTGGGTTACAGACAGTGAAGGAGGAAACATCTATTAGGACATCACTTCCATAATTATTATTCATCATTACACAAGGTATTTAGGCTAATTTAAGTATTCTACTTGGTTGATCACTCCTGAAGTGTTACCTCTATTACGTATGTCGTTTTGCCTTGAACATTTTTGGTTGAAGGCAGGCTATTATTTTATTTTAGAATATGCACTGAAAATTTGATGTAATCAGCGTAACCGCAGCCTTCGTAAAGAGGTTTACGCAGGCCAGCACGTATCCCATTTTTGAACAGCTGACTGCGGTTGACTGTAGCGTTGGGGATCTGCACCACTCGCGCTGGCCAACAGCGGGGCGCACTTCAACTCGGTCAGTGATAACACTATGTATTGTATTCGTCATGATAATGCTATTATTATGATCATGTAGAAATGAGTGGAAGTGTAGAGGACGTACCCATTCGCGACAACGCTGCCTCAGTCCAATTCCCTCTCATATATTCCGCTCTCGCAATTTAAATATCTCAGCTCTCCACAGAAAATTGTTTTGTGTTGGTATCTTATAATTATAATTTTCAAGATATTACTCCGTCGATAAAGCTTGCCTTTCAACGCCTGTACTTAACTCGTCAATTTCTCAGTGAATTCATTGAATTTTCTACAAGTGGCTTTTAATGTGCCGGTTGATGAGAGGTCAGGAGACTATTCTACCAACCATCTCGCGTTATGCGGCTAGCATTTTTTGGCAGTTGGTCCAGGTTCAATTTCCAGCTCTGCCAAGAAATTTTAATTTTGGTCTGAGGGATGGAACAAGGCACACTCAGCCTCATGAGGCAAAACTAAGAAAAGGAGTGTTCGATTCCTATCTTAGCCATCTTGGAAGTGGTTTCCACGCTTCTACTCCTGGCAAATGCCCGGATGGTTCCTAAATTAAGGCCATGGCCACCTCGTTCCCAATCCTCATCTGAATAATAAATGTACACACTAATCCAGCCATGACAATAACGCAGGTTATCAGACAAATTCCACATGCCCAAGTACACAGATCTACATGACCATGATGTCACAAAGCCCCATAATCAACCAACTGCTGCTTTCTACCATTCCAAGACGAAATCTTCGAGTTGCCATTAGTCTAATGCCCCTAAAATCCACGACTAGTTCGAATGGTTTTAGGCCTAAGCATTGGATCAACCATCTTCTTGCATCTCAATAGGGATTTGCCAACAGGCTTTCAACAGCTTGTCTCAATTCTGCCTTCATATATGTACCAAGTAGGGTACATTTGTCACGTGGTGACTGTTTGTATATGGTTTCTTGTATTCGTAAGCAGATCGAGGTAATTTCTTCGTGTCTTTATACATAAGTAATAAGTTTTACTCGTTGATGGAGTGTAAAATTAGTAAAAGCAACGTATATTGCTCAGTTTACGGCTGTAAGTCGATGCATAAAAGAGGGCTGCGGATATAAGTTTTCATCACTTCCCAAAGGTGTAAATAGCAATAGCCAAAAGGTGACGATACCAAATAAATACGGGCAACAGGAGCGGGTTGGACCACTCACCACTACACTCACTGACGACAGGACGGGTTGTTCACTGTTTTCGCCGAGCCAAGCCGTACCAAGGCAGCTAGGCCTACACCAGCCGACTACAGCCAAGCTTCATCAGTCAGGTATCCTTCCCCCTCTCTAGTTCATTTCCAATTACCCTACCAACCGCCATCACCTCGCTCTGCGATATCCGAGCCATTCCACTACGAGTCATATAGGCCTAATTTGACTTCGCAGGGTAAATATCTACTCTGCGAGAACCTGCTACCAGTCCGATATTCTACACCAAACCCACCAGCTAACCATCTAAATCAAGCAATTCCTGTGTCCCCCGAGCTTTAATACAAGTTAAACTCATCCCTTCGCCCTACCAAGCAGCAAATAATTTCTACAGTCTATGGTACAGTGAGCAAACTCAAATATAGCTTTTAAAGTAACAGCGCCATGACTCGAACTGCTCAAAAACAGATACCAGCAGACCACCGATGCTTGATAATATGCAATTGACACATAAAATCCAGTGGAACACACAAATTAGAACACGTGTATCGCACAGTTATACATATATACAATTGAAAATAACACTGTCATTATTTTAGGGACCACATTTACTGATTATAACCGAAAAATAAAAAGTGTTCCTTATCAAACGCATGTTATTGAGTATTTTTACCCTACTTATAAAGACCGACCACAGCGCCCCAAGTGTTAGTTTGAGTTGCCAATACATGCAAGAAATGAGTACGGTACTTATCAAAAATAAAGAAATAATAAGCTAATATGTACCCTACTATTATATTTCTCTCCTACTCCTAAATCCTTCTCTGAACACTCATTTTAAAATAGAATGGTCTGCATTTTTGGACTAATTATAAAAATATAGCCTATAAGAAGAAATGAACATGCTCATCTTTAGCTCCCTGGAGAAAAAAATTGAGTAAGTATTAATGTTTCTGTTCTTATGCATTTTATGTGATGCTTTAAAAATCAATCTAGAAGAGATAATTTAAGTTAACTTCACTACCATAATACTGCTTAAGAGTTACTGTCGAGGACTGATGACCAAGATGTCCCTAACTTGAGCAAGGACTGCTTCACAACTTCATGTAAAACGTATTTTCGTAAAAGAGCCTTTACTTAGTTTGGATCATTTGCGATACGTGTTACATGGATGTGTGTGCTGACTTTTTGGTGTTAAATGATGTAAGTTGGCAACACCAAATGTGGCGGCCATGTTGGTTTTCTAGTAACTTATTTAAGGTGTCCTGGACTATAGGCTATTCGCCGTACCGGTAGGCCTAATATTTACTAACAACGCATCGTTTCTTCTTTAACATTTATTTAATCATTATAATTACAATAGCATAATTATCTATTAACCCTTATTTAACCAATAATCATTTTATAATTCTATACATATTCCAGGTATTGCAAGAAAGCGATATTTGATAGCACATACGGTTCCACCTTAAAATCCAACCGTGCCCAGTTTTCAGTACCTATGGAAAATATTACCGTAAGTTAATAAACCAAACAACTGGCGACAATTTTTTATGAAATGCTCATTTACATCTTCACCCTAGTCTACGTAAAGTAGCCTACCATACGGTAATCACTGAAAGGGTACGGGGGTTATGACCTCAATTTCACAAACGAACGAACCTCATTTTGCATGAATTATGGAACCCAAATCCTAATGGAGGTATGGATTGTCTGCATTTGGAAATATGTTACTCAATAATTTAAAACAAGATGCCAGAAAACTAAATACAAAAAGCTGCGTGCTACTACGGTGTAAAGTTGCTGCGTGAAAAAAAAAAGAAAAATACACCTCACCAAGATTATACGACGTGCATACAGTTAAATACAATCATCCAATTGGATGAACACTTTCTTTGGCACGATCTTATAAGCAGTTCAAACATAAACTGCTGTAATTTACGGGAAAATGTGCAACATTTAGAGACTACGAGTGGTGTATGTGGCACAACGTTAGGTGACATTTCGCATCATTAATACATAAGGAATGAACACATGCAGAGCTTTCCAACTGCACACAGCTGAAGATCATATAATTCTTGGTGCATTTTACGTTCTCTTAACAACAATAATTTGCTTAGTTACATGCAAGGAAGATTGTAGTACACACTTCCCATTGCTTCCATTACCTGACTACTAAACCATACGCCGGTGGCGCGTCCTTTGGCAAATGAAAGATCGAAAGAAAATGTAAGCTCTATAGGAGCCTGGAACAAGGCGATACAATTTTCTACACTACTGAAAATAGTCAAAATACCCTTTGTAATAATGAATAATAATTTTGGGGGTCATGTAGTAATAGATGTTACCCACCTATTATCCCTTTTTAGATCACTACTTTTATAGCAAAATTGGAGGTATGTCCGCTAGTACACGCGTAAAGTAGGGGACAAATACAGTATTGTCCACCCCGCGCATTCGGTACTGACAGCCTTCCTGTCACTTTGCCCCGCTTTTCCTCTCCGCAACCCACGGTCGCCACATAACAAGACCCTACGTCCAACCGCCACACAGCAAGAATTCTGAGCATGCTTCTCACCTACACCCTGTATTTCGAAGGATACGTCGGGAGCTTCGAACAGCTGAGCTGTGTTGCTAAGTTTTTAGTGTTGTAAATCAACTGATTCGAATAATACAAAGCGCTACACTTCAGCCATTATTTCGGTACAATTATACGTAATATATTTGAAAAAACGATCCTGAGTCAACGCAGAGGACATTCAAACAGAGAAATAAGATACTTTTAGATGAATAAATAAATTACACATCGAAGCTATGATACCTTTATCATAGGTATTCAATTCAATAAATACGACGAAGAGGGCAAACACTCTACAGCTAATGAATATTAAAGAAACTCACCATGCAATGATTATCCTTTAACATGAAACAAGAGTCTGAGTGGAGGTCGTTCACAGCTTACTACAGTAGTTGACAGATAACACCATGCACACTCACTGAATCGCGACCCTCTACGGTTAATATTAGCTTTCGTGATAATACAAAAGAAAAGTTAAGGTAAATACATATTTAGCACTGAGCACTCAAACAAGCCCTTCTGTGGCGATTTATTGCCGTGGTTTTATATTGTCGAATTGTAGGCTATTAAATGACGGACGGTATTTTGAACACTAGGACGGGAAACAATAGCCTGTGCTCTATTATCGATTGACGCAAGCGAACTGACACCAAGAAATAAATTATCCTGTCACTTGGCAAGGGTTTCTTTGACATTCTCCATCCCTTCACTGTCCCTATCATCATCACCACGATCATTGTCTTCGTCAGAGCTTGATGAATTGCCAAGGTTAATAATTATTTCATCCACCGCGATATCCAGACCGCCTTCAGTATTTCTTTCTGTACATGCTGTACGGGATGTGTCCAGTCCTCGGGTCGAACTTCGGCGAAGTAAAAGTAACGAAACAATGACAATGAAAGGAAATCCGACACACAGTGGTTAACAAGCGACTGAAACGATGCCTGCCCATACGAGAAGAATTCGGTCACTTGTGTGGTGTATTTTGTAGCCACATGTTGCTGACGAGTGTTCGATAATAAAATGTCGAGAGCTGTGAGGTATTGTTTGTAGTTTTTGAAATTTATGCATGTGTGACGCATTTCCATTGAGTGTTTGAACGGACTTAGAAACAATTTGGTATGTGCATCTCCTCTGCGAAAGAAGTCCATGGAAACAGTAAAATTCCACATGCGACATGCCACGAATACTTTTTAATATGATTTATTTTATCAAAGTAGATAATAGAAAATAAAATAATGCAAAACGAAATTAAATAAGTCACTTTGACAAATACACGATTGTTTACTAGGAACTTCAGTTATTCACAGCACAAAATTGAGTTCTTTTGACAGTACTTTTTTTTCAATTCCTGGAGATCTTTTGTGGCTTTTCTTTCGACTGCCACCTTAGCCATCGCTTCGCACCTGTTTTGCTTCCTAGAATACGGCGTAGGAGTTTCGTGCAGTATGGACTCTTGCTCACGGTTATCTTTTCTACTCCACCAGCTGCCATCACAGTGTCCTGAACAGTATGCATGCCAATCAGACTTGCTTCTTTGTGATTGGCGATCATGCACTCCTTGTTCAGGGAGAAACTTCTCTCTAGAGCTGCATTGTTGTGATACAAAGTCAGTGTCATTTTAACGAAGCTTGTGAGATCGTTTTTGGCAGGAACTGAGGAAGGTGCTGAAGCCACTAATTCAGACCACAACACGTCGAGCAGTGGCTTTTTTTCCGTCGAACTGCTTCAAACGCTCAGTGACGAAGGGCAGTCTCAGAAGTGCGGAGTAGCTGCTCTTGTTGCGGCCAGCCAGAAAGCAAATTCTTCTGATCACAAAGAATTTCCAGGGCAATGACGATCCTAACTTCTTCCAACTTAGGAGGCTCAGCGACCCCTATAGGGTCTAGGCAGGAAATAGCAAGGGTCTCTTGTGAGCAAGAGTTGACCTCTCTTTGATTTTTTCAGCCATAGGATACAAATGTACAATTCTCGGCAGTTGTTGCGAAATTGCAGCACATCCGCGTCTGGAATTTTCTGAGATCTTGAGATGTTATCATCTTTAAGGGCTGCTCTTGTCGAGAAACCCAGGTCTCCTCTGTGAATAACAATGCGGACTGATTCTTATATGTCATTGTCAGCAACGAGCGCGGTGCGCGTAGCCCAGCGCGGAGAGGGTACGGTCGGCCAGGCAAAGCATGCATTCGAAGTTGGCTGGGTTCTCATACCGCTTAGCGTTCTATCGGTGGCGCAAATTGTGGGTGGCACCGCGGTCTGCAGGCGAAATAGAAGACTTAGCGGGAGGACTCGACCGAGCGTTCGGGGGCTAAGAAATCTGGCATTATGAGACTTTTTAAGATTTCCCGTATCAAGTGCGAATTTCCCGTATTTTCCCGGGTCACTAAAATTCCCGTATAATTCACGTATTTCCCGTATCGCTCGACACCCTGGAATAATAATTGTTAAAATTACGTTTACAAAACGCTAACAGGTGAAAAAAATATGGACAACCTTCTCAAACAAAACCGCGTGCGAAACTGACGTATTAATCAGCTGACAAGCTTGCAAAGCGACTCCCGGCAAGCAAAGCAACTCAATATCAATACGCCTGCCGTGACGTCGCCGAGGTCCCTAAAAATTCCCTAAACACAGCCGCATCGCAATGTAACAATGAATCGGTGAATGAAGCTGGGCAAGGAATGTGGAAGGAAGCGGCCATGGACTGTCAGAAGGTACCGTCCCAGCATTTGCCTTGTGTTGAAAATGGGGAAACCGCAGAAAACCATTTCAAGAACGGCCGGCGGTGGGGCTCGAACCCTCGTGTTTACCTAGTCAGCAGAGAGCTTGGCCCCATGACCTAACTCTGCGCTTTAGTGAGCATAGCCACTGCTGTCGGTGCGGTAGTGATAATTGACAGTAATTTAATTGGTAATTACTCCTAGAGTAGGAAGCAATGTACAAAAATCGTATGTTATCCGAGTGGAAGTGTAAAAGCCACGCTCTGCTCTTGTTCAGAATTAATACCACCATTTTGGTCTTTAGGTAAAATTTCTGTATCGACATTATAATACATACAAGATTTCCACTTTTAATTCTCTCTGGTTAATGGTGTTCAATGTTTCAAGTTCCAGACCTTCGAACTCTCCTACCAGTTAGTAGCCGACCGGCCACTGCACTCAAAACTCTTAACGTGTCAAACAGGTCACATCTAATTATAATCATCATTCCAATCGATGGGAATGACAGGCACGTTTTAACAAGGATTGAACACTAAATTTAGACCAGTCCAGGTGACACCCATTTAAACGAGATTATCATAATTTTTTTCAACTTCAAGGTCAATTTGTTGGTACTGCTTTATACCAGCTCAAGAAGAATTCTGTATTGACACAGTTTTAATCATGAAGATAATCTGCAAAATAAAAATGTATTTTATATTGAAACTCTAGACATTGAAGAAGAGTTCGAAGGTCTGGAACTCGAACATTAATTTGAGAAAATCAAAAGTATTGACTAGGTGGAAATCTTATGTCTTGTAAATAATTCGCAACTTATTTCTTGCTGTATCACATGAAACTTGAATCTTACTCTTCGTGGTGTATCTTATTACCTACATCTTGTACCATTTTACTTCAGTGGGGTTGGCATGCTGAATAGTAAAAATAGACAGCCAAAAATAAGCATACACAGCTCAGTAACAGTTTCAAAGGTTACCTACATACTAAGGAGATCTGAAAGATCCTCATTCGTATCGAGGTTTAGCACTAGAAAACACAGGTCTAAAACTATTGTCGAACTTACTGGTGATAAGGTTAACTCCTATAGCAGATCCACTGATACTAGATGTATAATTTGGTTTTCAGAGAGGAAGATCAACTACACGGTTATAAGTTGTCGAATGGTAAATATCAAAGGTGCTCCTAGACTCTTTGAAGGAAAATGGCTTGTCATATTTATTGATTATTCAAAAGCCTTCGATTCTCTGGATTACACCATAGTGATCAATAAACTAGAATCATGTCTAGGGAGAGATACTACCTGACTAAAATGATAGTGGCACTAATCACAGTTAACTATGTGTACATCGATGATACCCTCAGAATGTCTGAGCTGATAAAACAAACTGTGGGGGTACTACAGAGAGTTTAGTTTGTATGTAACGGAGACCCTCGCTTGGCCGCTTGCCCACGTTGCGCGCCTCTCTCCCGCCAGGCACTTTGCCGTTATGCGGCGCTTCGTGGCACTGAGTCATTGAGTATATGAATTTGTACTTCAATGTGATCCTTGACCAATTTTTTGACGAACTGACTCACGGAGAGCGATTGTCAAATTACTTTCAACAAGATTCTGCCACTGCTCACACTGCCAAAGCATCCATGACGGAATTGCGTCGCATTTTCGGTACGAGGAACGTGTGGCCCCCGCGAAGCCCAGGCTTATCACCATGTGACTTTTATTTGTGGGGCACGCTTAAAAATAAAGTGTATGCGAGAAACCCTCACACTATAAATAAACTTAAAGACTATATTACAGCTGAAATACAGTCAATCCGGTGCTGAGGAACTTCTGAGAGTAAATGCCAGTTTCATAAAAAGGTGCCAGCGATGTGTAGCAGTGATTGGCAAACATTTTCAGCACCAGCTGTAAACTAGGTAAGTACAAATTCCTATACTCAATGACTCAGTACCGCGCGGGCTCCGCATAACGGCAAAGTGCGTGGCGGGAGACAGGCTCGCGCCATGGTCGAGCAGGCAAGCGAGGGTCTCCGTTACATACAAACTAAACTCTCTGTACAAGGAGATTCCCCGAGTTCAATTATACTTAGTATTGCTACTAGAGAGGTAGTGGAAGAAATTGCAACACGAGGAGTAGCAATAAACGTATATGCAGATGACATGACTTTAGCATCAATATCAATTCAGAGTCTACAAGAGGCGTTTAACAAACTTCTATAGAGCATTCAGCGTTTAGAAAAGTCTGTGGGTCTTATGGGCTTTTACTTTTAACAGAACCCCCCCCCTCACTGGTTTTGTTACCTCACCTTTTATCATGAAGGAACTCTGAACATATATATTTTTCATCATAATAGCTTCCTTCAATTATCTGCCAATTGATTACCTTTGTTATTGCATACAAGTATCGTTTGTTACGTCTTAGTGATTTAAACATTTTCGAGGCTATCACGCTGGAAAGAAGAGCCTCGTCCAGTGCTGCATGCTCGCCCGGAGTGGAGCACGTGCGCAGTTCTGCTGGCAACATAAGTTGAAGCACTATCCGTCATTGGTGTTTCTGTTGTGTGTCTGTTTTATTTTCTGTTCGATCGAATCAGGGCTGCCGACAGTTGGGTTCGAACCCACTATCTCCCGAATGCAAGTCTCACAGCTACGCACCCCTAAGCCCACAGCTAACTCACTACAATATTACAAATATTCATCTATACATAACAACAAGAATAGAATTGAAAGAAACTAAATTATAGCCTAACTAATAACAAAAAAGTTGATGATCAACAGTATTGCTGTTGTAAAAATTGTTAACATCGTCAGCATACAGTACATTCGAGAAGGAAGGGTTGTACTCTTGACATCTGTCAATCAGTAATGCGTCATATCACAACGAAATGAATGTCGTTATTGATTCTCTTTGCGTACGGTATCCTTCATACTGGTCCAGTCCGTTAACACCTGCAAAAGTGCTCTTTCCTGTGCGTGTTCTACTTCAGGTAGCTGCTGGGGTTGTGTTGTCTCGCTAACTTATGAAAGAACAGTACTCGAAGCGGGTGAACATAACGTATGACGTCAGAGCTACCTCTGCCTAGAGTTAGCAACACTGTCGCCATAAGGCTCCACAGTCTTTTCTAAATGCTGGATGCTCTATAGTGTGGGCAGACAAAAATGGCCTAACGGTATATCCAAAGAAGACGGTATTTATGGCGTTCAGAAACGGAGGGAGACTTCGAGCATCAGTGAACATCACCTACTAAGGTGGCAATCTCTCAAAAGTAAACCATTACAAGTACCTAGGGTTGACGGTAGCACTGAAAGAGATACGATCGTACGATAACATTTTCTATAGTACATGAATTACCTTATCGAATGATGAGAAATAAATCGTGAAATGATGTAGGAATAGAAGTTTGCTCCTCCACTGACCATAACACACATCCGCTATCCCCATTTCAGATCACGACTTACATTTACAATAAATTTTGTAAATTAAGCATAACAAGTGTCTTGAAAAACAGTGTAGAAATGAGGAGATATAGTAGTTTCTTAATAACTTCGCCAGACATATTCTAAAGTTTTTCTCTACTATATCTCCTCCTGTTTTTCAAGACAATTCTTTATGCTTAATTTACAAAATTTATTTTAACAGATCTGGGGATTTTTTTTTTTTTTTGTGTGTGGAAAATTTACTATGTGAACTTTTCTTATGGTAATACTCAGTTACTCATCATTAGGGCCCGGATGTTGATGACATCATCTTTTTACTGAGCTGTCTAAAACAATGCTGAAGCACATAGAAACTCTGGACGGGCTATCCCGTCTTCTTTATTTTGCAACTTTTAGCATTTTTTGCTATATTTTCATTTTAAGAGCATTTTCAAAGTTTGGTAGATTTTTTGGTCTTATTTTAGAGAAATCAGCCTTTTGAGGTAATTTTTTCCCCCCAATTTAGTCATGTCACAGCTTTATATGAGGGAGTTACGTCTCTCGGAATTAAGAAGAAGTTAGTAGCTGATACAAGATAATTTGAAATATTGATTCTATTTCCTTAATCAACCGGGTGGAAACTAGTCTTGTAGCAACAATCTTGGTGAAATTGCTGCGGGTATTGCATCAAAACTGAAAAAAATTGTCGAACAAAAACACCGGGTATAAAACATTATGCAAAATCTCAAGACATTCTTTCTGGTAAAAACTACTGCATGGATGGGATTGAGGAGGATTTAGCAGCAAACGACCTTCCTCACTTCAAATACGCTCCGATCACGTCAGTTGATGTTGAACGCAGCTTTTCAAGATATAAAAACTTGTTGGCTGATAATCGCAGATCATTTGCATTTGACAACATCAGAATGACATGCCTAGTGCAGTGCAACTCAGACTAAAGTGAACATAAACCTTTTGTTAAGTGCTAGAAATCTATTTTGATTGACTTTTCAGTTTGAGCAGGATGTCATTTTAGAAATATTGGTGAGTTTATTATTATAAGATAATTTTCTCCATTTTATAGTGCATTTTTCAAATTTTTAGGACATTTATTAGTCAATTTTGAAAATTTTAAGTGCATTTTTTAAACTTTTTACGGCATCAACATCTGGGCCCTACTCATCATATACCAGCTGAAGAAAGTCACAGTGTGACCAAAACCGTTACGGTATCAATGAAATAAATATTGACTTTAGGTAAAAATAAATGGTTTATAATTAACACTTCAATAAGGTATCGGGCTATCATGGTAATTTTTATGTCATTCTATACAGGGTTATATTTATATACACTGACCGGCACAAAAAACACAACGCTCAATAAATGATGTGTAATTATTGTGTAATAATCTAATCATGTAAAGCACATCAACCTATTCTTTTAGACGGGTTATTGGCGTTGCTTTGCGGGCAAACGATGAAGTGTTGATTGCACTAGCCACATTGTTTTTTCCCGTGCACCCTGGAAAATTGAAGTGTTGTGTTTTACGTGCCTCGGGTTCGATTCCCGGTCAATGGATGTGAGATTTTCGAAGTGAAATACCATGTCCTGTGGTTCGGATTCCACATAAAAAGGAGGTCCCGTGGCTCATAATCACAAGATTCATGGTCACGTAAAACTACAATCTTCTTTTTTTTTTTCTGTGCCAGTCAGTGTTTCAGCACCGGGCGCATCTTGACTGTTGCCTGAGTATCGGCACACCTCAGCTGATGTAATTGCCGCGCGGTGACAGATACAGCTGACGAGACAAGTGCGCATAGAGAATACACAGGGAATTACATTATCCGGGGTCAGCTGATGCATGGGCAACAGCAGAGTGGACGCGCGACGCTGCTGATATATAAATATAACCTTGTAGGTAAAAGTCCAGCTGTGTCCGCCATTGTCCACATGAATTTATTGTCAACGACATTATTGCCAACCCCGCCCTCACGGTACTACTCTGTAACTAACTCGTCCAGATGAATGTTATTTTTGTCAACCTTGTCCTGCTAGCTGAACGCAGTCAGGGCCGCACCTCAACCCGGACATTCTAACCTTCGTTTTGTCCAAGCCAATGGTTTTTGACAATGGTTACCGCCTAACTCATCCAGATCAATAGTTTTTGACAATGGTTACAGTCTAACACGTCCAGATCAATAGTTTTTTACCAACAGTGATTTTGTATCCCACATGTGTGCCGTTGAGTGCGCCTTGTCAGTTGAACGAGATTGAAGCGCTGTCGGAATTTGTCTGCCGTTGTTGAAAGAGCAATAAATGAAAACACATGTTACGTAATTTAGCACATATTTCAGGTGCAGTAGTGACCAGGGTTCTGGTTTTGTTCAGAATTAATGGGTTGACTATGCAGGCCTGTGTTATCAAAGAAATCTTAGACTAAAATGGACTTTTAGTTTAGGACATCTATTGTACTGTAAAAATAACACTGCTCGATGCGATTACTTGAGTAAATTTAACTTGTTTGATTGTGTTGGCCATGACTTTATTTAAGCTACCTGTATTGCTTTGTGACATTTTCGCATACCTCAGCCATCATCACATCTTTGATAATAGTAACTTTAGGACATTGACAATGCTTATAGAAGTGTGTTCATATTTGAAAGGATTTTAGGACCATCTTTTTATAGGCCTAATTACACTGGCGATTAAAAAGAAACAACAAACCTCAGATTTTACAAAGAAAGAGATTTACTTTATTTAGTTACAAACGTGTGTGTGTTATTTTTTATGATTGTTATTTAGCTCACCTCAAAGCACTTTTCATTGGGAGGTATGAGAATTTACATAATTTATATTATTTCTCTAGTTTCTCAAATATTTATTAAAACTTAGCAATACCTACTCCTGGCTTTCACACTTCTACCTGGCAGATTATTGAAAATAAATGATTCACATACCTTTTTGGGAGTCATTAGGAATTGGAATTACTGTCAACTATCACTGCTGCACCGGAAATATTTGTTAAATTACGTAAATAAGTTTTTATTTCTTGCTCATTGAACGATGGCAGTCATGTTCGAGGCGCACACATTGATGTCATATCACATCCCATCACTGTTGCCAACATGTCCGATACAAAATATACCACGTGACACACATTGCGTTGTAATTATGTGAAGTAAGATATAGGCAAAACCATTGGCCTGGTAGTTGTGCATCAATAATCTTTATCCAGGCCTGCAAAGTCAAGCACTGTTTAGGATGCAATGGGAGGCTCTGCCCCAGCAAATACATGGTTTACGGTCTCTCAGAAAAACTCTAAATGAATACATTCTTAACACGAGACATTGAAAAGGAGGTAGACGTTTGCCTAACAAACCTTGGCATAGCTGGACCACAAATATTTCTTGGTACTAGAGATAACTTTGTAGACACTAAAAGGTACGTTCATATTTAACCCTCTTAGTGCCAGGCGAAAAGGTAAAGGTGAAGTCTAAAAGTGCCAGGCTGTTTTAATGGAAAATGTAGGCTTTCAGAAAAAAATATGTACATCCCCTGTTTTGAAAGATACGAAAGCGAAATTTAGTCAGGGAGTGCAAAACAGCTATCTAAATTCAAGGACATTTTCAGATCATTATGAAACGTATTTCTTTCTTTATTAATTAATTAATTAAAATAATTTCTTCTGTAAAATAAAAATTAGAAAGTTTGATTATTCCTATTACCACAAGCTTATAAATGGAGTAAAAATGAACATTGGAGAGCACACATACATAACAAAAGAACCAGGAAATGCAGTTTTTTTAGTTTAAAAAATATCGACAGGGGTGTAAAAAATCCGAAATTCTAAAATCTAGCATATTCATAAAATACCGTACACCAACAATGGCAATGTTGATATAAATAAAATAAAAATAATTACAGTGAAAATAAATAAACAGAAGGGCACCCTGTAGTTTTATCTTTCACATTTGTGGTTGTGAAGCCTGTGGAGGATTGTCCTGGTCAACATTCCTTTCTTCCCAGTCACTATTACTATCAACATCATTACCATCACTATCACTTGTTTGGTTATGTACGATCGCATTCAGCGCAGGTAATTCATTGTCCGAAGCGGAATCAGCACTTGATTCGTCACACACAAGATCGCAATCACTGTCCACGAAATCCAAGAGTTCACCACTTGACTCATCAATCATTAATTCTTCAATTTCCTCCTCTCGCAAACAATGCTTCCTTCCCTTGGACGCCATGCTTTTATGAGTCACGCGTAAACAAGTCAAGGAACTTCAAATATCGCTCGAGTATATCAATAGACTGAAAACAAGAGATGTTTGCCAGAAAATGGTAGCTAGAACTCTCTTTAATGGTCACGTCAAGTTTAGACGCCATTTTCGGTCTATAAGCCCCTCTAAGAATACAAAAATGAAGCGTCTCTCAGAGCGACGCTGGCAAGTTTCGTTCATTTTATGAGGATCGCTCGCAGCGACTCTGGCACTAAGGGGTTTAAGAGATCAATAGTTTGAAGCGTGGTGTCGGCTAACTCAGAAAGGAAGGGGTTGCTGTTACTGGACTTAAACTCAGGACTAGGTTGTATCCAAACTTGCTGGCAACTGATTCTTCAGACACATAATGAGAGCAGAACACCAACATGTGCAATCGAGAAAAACTGTGGCAAACATCAGTCCACCTCGAGTCCGCTTTTAATGCCACTGTAGCATGGAGAAGACAGTAGAATCAGTCGTCATTATTCAATAAAGACCTCATTAGAAACCCCTCCTTTCAGGTTCAACCTCCCTCAAATGCTGGTGGAGGATTATCAGTTGAATCCACTTTGGTCATGGCAGCCATCTTCTGCACAATGTGATTGAGTGGTTCCCCTTATAGTCGATACAGCATTGTGTCACTGACTGCCCGCTACATGCTTTTAATGCGTCTCTCTAATGGACATTCACCATGCATCATCTGCAACAGTTGAATGAATTGATGTCCTTGACTGTTAGATATGAGAAGATTGCATGAACTGTGATCCACACAGTTTGTTTGGTATTTTGTATGCTTGACCATCTTGTGGTGTAGCAGACATCATTCTTGGGTGTTGCCCCGGAGGTCTGGGTTTGATTCCCACCTCTGGCCAGAAATTTAATTCTGGTCTGAGGGCTGGAACAGGGTACACTCAGCCTCCTGCACAAAAACCTAGAAGAGCCAGATTTGATTCTCACCTCAACCTACCTAGGAGTGGTTTTCTGTGGTTTCTCCAAGTCTACTCCAGGCAAGTGCTGGGAACATCATCAGTTTACAAAAGAACCATTGAAACTCAAAATCACTTAAACTCTAATCATATGTTAAGTAGCATAACCTTAAAAACACCCGTAAGGGGTTCTCTATTCCGGATGTTAAATTGAGAGATTTTAAGGAACTTTTTTTTTTCCAGAAAGTAACAGAGCTAGGACCTATGAATTTTATATAATTTTTCTTTAATCCTTTCTAGACATTTTGACGAGGGCATCTTGTAATATCTGAAGATTATTTGAAAAAATAATTTTTTTAGATTTCAAAAATTTGAGAGAAAAACTTAATCATTTAGTGCAATAATTAAAAATAAACTCTATCCTTGACTTTAAAAAATGCTGCAAATGATCTGTTGCTCACGACCTTCGAGTTTGAATTCTTCGGATGCCTATCCATTAATGGATGATAGCGACCACATGATGCATCTTTTCCTTATGAACTGCGATGTGGAATAATTTATCGATCCTGGGCAATCCTATCCACTGTTTTATGTTATCCACCCAGGAAATCCTTCTTCGGCCTCTTCCACTTTGTCCTTCGATCTTTCCTTCCAGTATCAACTTCGTCTTTTAAAGGTGCATAATAATTCTCGTTGTCTGTTCATTCAATGCAGTACTTCAATATTAGTTATTCGTGCAGTCCATGGTATCTTCAGCATTTTGCGGTAAATCCACATTTCTCTGTTGTTGCCGCATTTATTGTCCATTCTAAGTTAGAATTATGCATGTTAAATGGAATCCGAGAAAATGTTCCTTGAATACACAAACACAAAAAGATAACTTTGAGAAATGATGGTATATTGGCTTTCAGGCTGAATACAGCTGGCCTTTGCGCGAACGACAAAAGTGCCAACCTACAACCGACCTGTACGATTTCACAATTGAAATTAAACGAAAGTGGCAGAGAGTAACCATAGTGTGAAGAACATCGGTGCTAAGTTGGCAATACCTGCAGCGGCACGTCCCTCAATCAACGCAGCTGGAATGTGTCTCCTCTCCCCTTCAGCCCCCAAAGACCATGAGCTGGTGGACGGACAGTATTATCTAATGTTGCAGATTAAATTAAACTCAAGTTCCGAAAAACTATATATTCAATAGATGAGATTGGAACTTGTTAAACTAGACTATCAAGTTGTATTTTTTAAATTATGGATAATATGTCAATTGGTAAGCCTCCGTGGCTTAGGCGGCAGCACGCCGGCCTCTCACCGATGGGGGCGTTGTTTCAAATCCCGGTCACTCCATGTGAGATCTGTGCTGGACAAAACGGAGGCAGACAGGTTTTTCTCCGGGTACTCCGGTTTTCCCTGTCAAAATTTCATTCCCGCAACACTCTCCACTATCATTTCATTTCATCTGTCATTCATTTAATCATTGCCCCAGAGGAGTGCGTCAGGCCTCGGCAGCCGGCACAGTTCATATCCTCGCCGCTAGATGGGGGCTTCATTCATTCCATTCCTGACCCGGTCGGAGACTGGAAGCAGGCTGTGGATTTTCATTTTCATGTCAATTGGTGCTAGCCCCCGTGGCTTAGGCGGCAGCACGCCGGCCTCTCACCACTGGGTCCGTGGTTCAAATCCCGGTCCCCTCCATGTGAGATTTGTGCTGGACAAAGCGGGGGCAGACAGCTTTTTCTCCGGGTACTCCGGTTTTCCCTGTCACAAATTTCATTCCAGCAACACTCTCCACTATCATTTCATTTGTCATTCATTTAATCATTGCCCCAGGGGAGTGTGACAGGCTTCAGCAGCCGGCACAATTCATATCCTCGCCGCTAGATGGGGGCTTCATTCATTCCATTCCCTGACCCGGTCGGTCGACTGGAAGCAGGCTATGGATTTTCATTTTTTCATGTCATTTGGTCTTCATAGATTTCTTTAAAGCACAGTTTCCCAACCTGTGGTTTGCAGGGATTCACAAAACATTTCAAGGGGTTCGCCAAATACTTTCCATAATGGCGGGTTTCGAGGTGTGCTTTAACCAACTGAAGAGCCCAATTGCACACCGGGGCGAAACACTGTCATTTTGTTGAGTTATGCCGGAACATTTAGCACTATTTGTGTTTAAACATCTGTATAAGTAAACCAAACACAACTGCTTTATTTTGGTATTGAAGTAGGCAACCGATAAAGGCCCCCTCCCCCTTACCCGCACTTATTTTTAAGTCTGGAAAAATGACATTACTCCTGGAAAACTCCTGGAAAATCGTTGACCGATTTGAGTGGCCACCATGATTAAAAGTCTGTGGTTCACCAAACTCAGATCATTGTAGAAGGGGTTCGAAAAAGATTGGGAACCGCTGCCTTAAAGGATAGAATTTATTATACTGCTGCGTAACCTTTCTCGACCAATTGCATACATAATATAGCTTTGGGGCTACCCGTATTAGTTTGAGAGAAACTTTTAAAAAATGGACGTTTCGAGACAACTGCTTGATTTTAGAAGTCTTTTAAGACTCAATAGTCTAATTTAGGCATTGGTAACCTGGTGCTCTTTAAACCTTTATAGGTCAGTGGTCTGTATATGTACCACCTACTAGAGGGCCATCATCTTTGTGCGCACCGGTAATCGCGGCAAACTAAGGCGTCATTTGCCTGACCAGGTGCAGAGCGAGTGGACCTTGCAATACCCCGCTTCACATGTGTTTTGTCATTCATATGGATGTGTAACTGCAAAGCTTAGACGTTAGTGTTGAACGTTTAGTGAGTATTGTGATTGATTACTGTGATTGTTGGTCATGCCTTGACACCAATTCGCATTGTGTGAACGTGTGTTTATCCATATTTCGTATATGAAAAGCAGAAAGTCTTGTTCTGAAACAAGACAAAAATTTTGAATCAAGTTTCCAGGAAGACCTGTGCCTAATGTCAGTACAATTAGGAGGCTCGCTAAACGATTCAAGAAAACAGGCTCCGTAAATAATAAAAATGTTAACAGACATTCTTTCATCAGAAGATGTCAGGTATGTGTTATAAGTAAGGGAAGACATTTTCAGCATCACCTATGAGCAGTGTAAGTACACATTTTTGAACATGTTTGGTAAAAGTGCGCGCCACCACCGGTAGAAGTGGGTACGCGCGCCTGCGATCAGCGCAGTCAACGCCGACTTAGCTTGCCTTGTTTACCGGGGCGCACATAAATAATGACCCTGTACAAGGACAATTTATATTGTCAAAGATTTTTTTTTTTTTTTGAAATGTTAATATTTCTGAAAATCAAATACTAGAGCTAAGGTGCTTGATGAAATTATATTTTTAATAATCAACTATATAACGCTCAAATACCACTCACTCACTGACTGACTCACTCACTCATTCATTCATTCATCACGAAATCTCAGAAACCACCGAACGGATTGGAATGAAATTTGGTATGCAGCTTCCTCAAGGGCTGCAAACGCCCACTAAGAAAGGATTTTTAGATATTCAGGTTCTAAAGGGGTGTTAAGGGGGTAGACCTGCATTTCATTGAATAGCAATATCTCCCGATTGGTTTCATTGGGGGATGTGATACTCGGCATATAAATTCATCATTAAAAATAAGAAGACACGTGTCTGAGGGTTTTTCGATGTGGGGTATATTATGAGGAGAAAGGGGTGAAAAGTGGGGGTTGAAGGATTCCTAACGGAGCGTGTATCTCTTAAATGACATAGGCGAGGAGTTTGGAATTCAGCCGAAAAAAATCAGCATAAAAAATAACTAATCAGGTGTTTGACCGTTTTTTCCTAAATCCAATTTAAGGGGCCCAAGGGGGAGGGGTGAAATTATACATGGCCTATGTTGTAGACAATAACACATTACATCTTTGTGGTCTCTTGCTATTTCATCATACGACGAATACTTAGGGAGTTATTAATGATTTTGCACTTTTTGGCCGGAATTTTTATGGTTTTGTACTTTTTGGCCGGAATTTTCTAAGTCCCAGGAATGACATAAAAATTGATTCGAATGAAATTTCAAAAAAAAAGTTTTCTTAATACTTTTATTATATTTTTCACATCTTTTAGGGTCCGAAACCAACATGATATTTTGATGTTTTTTTTCGTCGTGCATTTTTGGTTTCAGGTGATTGAATTTTTTTCCACTAGGACCCATGCTTATCTATCTAACTAATGTTATAACGGGATTCCAAATGTTATTGCGGGCGAAGCCGTGGGTAACAGCTAGTAACAAATAAAATTGAATAGTGAAAGAATATAATATGATAATAAAAATTAGATTTAAGAATAAACATGCTTCTAGAAATTTAATAGTACATTATGCAACGAGCCTATAATGGCTATAATTAAGACACGAGTATTTTTTATAAAACGAGCGTATGCGAGTTTTATAATTTCCATACGAGTGTCTTAATTACCATTATAGGAGAGTTGCATACGACTGTTTATGTTCGACGATAATTATAACTTTATTATATGTTTTAACATAAATATTCATAAATATCTGTTGAGAGTCAGCTACTGGAATTTTGTGATCGCAGAGCGAGCGTTGGGTGTTATACCTTCGTCTTTCAAGAGCTTTGAACGGCCGACGCATGCGCTCTGTGGGCTTGCAATGCCATATGCAGCCATATGTTTACATCAGCCGTCCCTCAGTAATATTGTCACCGCAGTCATTTGAAGACAATGCGCTGTGTAGAAATTAGTGTTAGTGATTTTAAGGTACTGTGCTATTTCTTGTCTCATATTCGCCAGTTTATTTACGCGAACATATGGACGGTGGGTATTCCATGTCGGTAATTTATTATAGTTCGATGTTGTGTTTATGTCCGACATGTTGGATTTTGAGCGCATGCGCGAAATTATCGTTACCTAATTGGTCAATGAACGAGCTCTGATTGGCTGGAGAAACTGTATCGTAATGAAAAACGGTGTTATAATGACCATCATTATGATACAGTTTTCAAACACATAATAGTGAGGGTCGAACATAAAATAAATAAGCTAATTAGAAGGAAAGATACAAGGAAAAAGATCCGTTGGGTGACGCAGAAATTCATGGTTGAAGGACATTAGCAGGTGGCACCGGTGTACTGGAAGAAGGGGTTGATAGTCAAGTTGCCGAAGAAAGGGGACACCACAAACTGTAACAACTGGAGGGGTATCACCTTGTTGTCCATTCCAAGCAAAGTGCTGGCGAGAGTCATCCTGAATCGTATAAAAGACTGCGTAGAAAAAAGGCTTAGGAAGGAACAGGCTGGATTTCGACAACATCGCAGCTGTGTGGATCTCATCAACACCCTCCGAATCATCCTGGAGCAGAGTGTGGACTGGCGGAATACCCTTTACCTCACATTTGTTGACTTCGAGAAAGCCTTCGACTCCGTAAATCAAAGAATCATGTGGAAGACCCTCGAGGAATATAAAATTCCAACAAAGATCATCAGAATCATGGAAGAGATGTACGAAGGGTATGAGTGCCAGGTTCTTCACGAAGGCAAATTAACAGAAAAGATAAAGGTCAGTTCCGAAGTGAGACAGGGGTGTGTCCTTTCCCCCACTCTGTTCCTGTTGGTCCTGGATAGTGTGATGAAGAAGGTAATGGGAGGACGGAAGAGGGGTATTCAGTGGGGTATAAATGACAGGCTTGAAGATCTGGATTTCGCAGACGACATTTGTCTTATGGCACAACGGTACCGATACATAGAAGATAAGCTGGGGAGGTTGCAGAGAGAAGCAGAACGTGCAGGACTGATGATCAACACCAACAAGACCAAAGAGATGAGGATAAATTCTGACATCACTACTAGTTTGACAGTCAACGGAAAGGACATTGAGCGAGTTGAGTCCTTCCTCTACCTTGGAAGTATAGTCACAAATGATGGGGGAGCAGAGGAAGATGTTCGAAGCCGTATCAGGAAGGCAAATGGTGCCTTTGTCCAGCTCTACCCCATCTGGAGAAATAGGAACATTTCCAGGAAGACCAAGCTCCGCCTTTTCAATAGCAACGTAAAGTCGATTCTTCTCTACGGCTGTGAAACATGGAAAGTCACAAAACCGATCAACAACCAGCTACAGGTGTTCATTAACAGATGTCTGCGTTGCATCATGAATGTGAGGTGGCCGGACATAATCTCAAATGAAGATCTTTGGACCATCACCAATCAACAACCGATTAGCATCCAGATCAAGGAGAGGAAATGGCGCTGGATTGGTCACACACTAAGGAAGCCGGACGGAGCTATTGAGAAGGCGGCGCTAGACTGGAATCCTCAAGGCGCCAGGAAGCGAGGTCGACCTAAGAAGACCTGGAAGAGGACGATCGAAAATGAAATTGCAGAGGTGGACAAGAACTGGAGTCAAGTGAAGAGAATGGCCAGGAACCGTACTGCGTGGAGAAATTTCGCCAAGGCCCTATGCTCCGGAAGGAGCGGCAGGAATTAAGAAGAAGACCGGTGTACATCGGAGGAAGCATTTCATACTGCAATGTCAAGGTCAGAGCTGGCTACGCGGATCGCCAACCTTCGTTTGGAGACGGCATCTAAGAAGAATTTATTTATTTAATCGTATGGTGATACAATACAGAATACAAATAAGACAAAATTAAACTTTAAAGTCCTTCCTTTTCAACCATTCGGTTAGACTAGGTGTGAGATCAAACAAGTCGTCAGGAATTCCAGGGTATGAATGAAGAGGACAGCGTAGGACCAGGTGTTCAATCGTCTGTTCTTCTAAGTTACATTCACACATTGGTGAACTGATCCAGCCCCACTTGTACCTGAAATAATTACAACACCCATGTCCAGTCCTCAACCTGTTGATACGGCACCAGAGGTTCCTTGGTAGGTCAAAACCATTTGGCTTCTTTGTGGGATCAAGATGGTGGACACTTGTTCCCAATGTTTTTGTTGACCACTCATGCTTCCAGCTTTCCTTTATGTCAAATCCATCCGCGATGAGTTGCCTTGCAGTGACACTTGCCGGTCTTCTGGATTGCAATCGTTGTTGTGACGGATGGCAGAATTCCTGATGCAGTGGCAAAGAGGGTGATGCAAAGATTTTCTTAGCCTCCCTCAGTAGAGCTTGCTTCCGCCTTAAGTGAGGTGGAGGGATGTGGCTCAGCACGGGTAACCAGTGACATGGAGTTGATTTGATGGTACCAGTAATGCAACGCATTGTATCGTTCAGTTTCGTGTCTATCTTCTTCACATGTACGCTTCCCAACCAGACAGGCGCACAGTACTCAGCAGCTGAGTAAACAAGACTGATGCCAGTTAAACGTAGACAGTCAGCAGAGGCTCCCCAGGAGGTACCACTGAGCTTATGCAGTATGTTGTTTCTTGCGGCGACTTTGTGAGAGAGCTTGGTGATGTGCTCTTTGTAGCTCAGGGTTCTATCTAAAGTGACTCCGAGATATTTTGGGAAAGGATTGTACCTCAGCTCTTGTCCATTGAACAGGACTCTAGGTTTGTAGTTTGCGACACGATTCGCTAGATGGAAACAAGAGACTTCAGTTTTTGTTGTGCTTGGGATCAATCTCCAGGTTTTAAAGAAAGTCGACATCTTCTCCAGGTCCTCCGTAATGATTTGTTCGCCATCTTCAAAGTTATTGCTCTGAGCTACCAGCGCGATATCATCAGCATAGATGAACTTACTTGATGTTGTAGTTGGTAAATCATGGATGTACAAATTGAATAGCAGTGGGGCTAAAACAGATCCCTGTGGTAGGCCGTTATTAAGTTTTCGTTTGCGGCTTTTAGTGTTTCCTAGGAACACTTCAAATTGCCTTTCACTAAGCATGCTAGATATTAGATCCACAATTTCTCGGCTTGGTACAACTTGCAATAGTTTGTAGATCAGTCCTTGTCGCCAAACAGTATCATACGCAGCTGTCAAGTCGATGAAAACAGCTGTTGATTTCCGTTTACCTTGAAAACCTGCTTCAATGTGTGTAGTTAGGGCAAGAACTTGATCAGTGCAGCTGCGTCCGTGTCTGAAGCCAGCTTGTTCAGGAGGGATAACAGCCTCAATGAGCGGTGCTATTCTGGTTAGAAGGATTCGTTCAAAAAGTTTTAATATGCAACTGAGCAGTGCTATTGGACGATAGCTTTCGGGGCTGTCTTCAGGTTTGCCAGGTTTGAGAATGGCTATAACATTTGACAGTTTGAATTGTCTGGGCAGTCTGTTCTCTTTGAGAATGTAAGTGAAGAGAGAAGTGAGCCAGCATATACAATACGGACCCATGTTCTTAATGAACTCATTATAGATGTTGTCGGGACCAGCAGCCTTGCCGATTTTCATTTGTTTGATTGCACTTTCTACTTCCGCTGTGGAGAAGGGATTGGAAAGCGGTTCGTTTCTTGGGGCACTGTGCTTGAGGTTAGAGAGGTTACATTTTACCACTCTGGTATGATTCTTGTCTCTCTTTGCCCTTGAGAGGTCTACGATCCTGTTGGCAATAATGTCAGGACTCAGTTTAGTATGCGGCTTTTTGGTGTGTTGCTTGCCAGTTAGCCCATTCAAGACTCGCCAGGCTTTCCTACTTGACTTTGCGAAGTTCATTTCTTCGAGTGTTGCTTCCCATTTCTCTCGTCTATTCTTGTTTAAAGAGTGGAGTAGCTGTGAACCCACTGTTTGATTTCCAGAACTTTGGTATTCTTGGTATAAAGCCTCACTTTCTTCATTCCAGCCAGGCACATATTGCTTTCTGTAACCCCTAGGAATGTTTGACTTAGCAGCTTTGATAACTAGTTTCACAAATTCATCGTAGTTGTTTGCTGTCGGCTGTAGATTCTCCGCAACTAAGCTGGAGTCAAGGTCTTTTGAGAATCCATCCCAATTAGCTCGTCGAAAGTTCCATCTGGGTAAGGGCATTGAGTTTACAAGGGGAATTTTCAAACCAATTTCCACCATAACAGGTCGATGTTGACTGTTTGGGAAGTTGGACAGAACAGTACGAGTGGTGTTGAGTGGTTGGTCTAACTGATCTTTAGACACGAATGTCAAGTCTGGGTTGTAATCCTTATCCCAGCGTGCAGAGTGGAAGGTTCCCTTGTCTTTTACATCAAAGACCAGGTGCATATTTGTAGTTTCTGCCCACTGAACTAGTAGGAGCCCAATTCACACACGGAGGCTTGTACAGATTGACAATTTTTAAATCATTTATCTGAATTGCTATTGTATAGATGTAGTCAACTTCTGTTGAATCAATTACTTGCACTCCGTTTAAACTTGACTTCACATAAGTGGCTATTCCATATTGTGGATGGTGGATAACTTTGACCAGTGTGTAACCGGGTATTCGTCCTCTGCGCTGGAGATCCTGTTCGTCTTTGGTATGGATTTCTTGAATGTTAACAACATCAATGTTAAGGTCATTCAGTTGTTTCTGTAGATACTCACATTTGGCAGAACTTATGCCTTCAATATTAAGTTGCATAGTACGGACTAGGTGTTTCTCATCTATAGTTTGATGGTCCTGAAAAGAACCGTTACTTGATATGTTTCTGGGCATATTGTAAGTCACCTTTAACGCTGTTGCTCGTTTAGCACCACCCAGGGGTCACGTGTAGGGCAATTTAAGGTAGTACCTACGGACGTGAGCAACGTACATTACGCAACGAGCCTATAATGGCAATAATTAAGACACAAGTATGTTTATAAAACGAGCGTATGCGAGTTTTATAATTTCCATAAGAGTGTCTTAATTACCATTATAGGCGAGTTGTATACGACTGTTTATGTTCGACGATAATTATTATAACTATTTTATGTTCGAACAAAAATTTTCATAAATATCTGTCGAGATTTCGCCAGTTTTATGTACTGAACAGAGCGCACGAGACTCAGGGAATGCCTTGTATTTGACCATGGCCACCTCGATTACT
The DNA here is from genome assembly GCA_946902985.2 of Meconema thalassinum. Lineage (NCBI taxonomy): Eukaryota > Metazoa > Arthropoda > Insecta > Orthoptera > Tettigoniidae > Meconema > Meconema thalassinum. The sequence continues at coordinate 128,512,606 of OX336388.2, forward strand.
CTACTATGACACTAGGCCAGGCAGTGTGATTTACATTAGAAGGCCGTGGAACTCAGCGCATCTAATTATCTAATTGGTCAAACAACTGTTCCTTGAGCTCTGATTGGTGGGAGAAAATGTTTCATAATGAAAAAAGATGTTATAATGAGCCTCATTATAGTACAGTTTTCTGATTCATCTCCCCGCGGATTATAAGAATTAAGTTTCGAAGGACAGCGGGGTGCAGCTTTATTACTGTCCTGTGTCCTTCGAGCTTGTATTCATTAGTTCAGCCATTAAATCACACATGTAACTGTATCTTATCAGCACCTTTCGTGTTCCTCATAAAACAGGGATGTCCAATTACTTTTACTGCAGATTAAAAATACTACTTCACAAAATGATAGCATTACTGATTGTCAAAATTTGTAATGAAAATAGTAAGTTATTGGTATTATTCCATTCGTGCAACAGAATTTGAATTGAAGAATGGATCACAGGAGACCTAGTGGTCACAGGCACTTTTTGGAACCAAATTTAATTTAACCCTTTATAGGGCATAATATTATTGATGATATGTTGTTAGTTATTGTTGTTTTAAGGTGTAATCAATTAAACCTACACTCTGGGTAAGCAGGTAGAAAACTTCTTCCAACATTCCTCTACAACTCTCAAACTGATATGACATGGTTATCTTTAAAAATAGAAAAGTTGGCGGCATACAAACTTTTTCAATGCTGCTATGCGGTTATGAGAGAATATTCAGAAGTTTTACCTACATGAAAATTGTAATATTGCCAGAATAAAATATTTCAATAATCCATCATATAGAAGGCACATTTAGCTACACGTGTGTGAAAAATAGGCATCACAAAGTCAGTGCAACATGATATAAGATCTATTTTACTAAAAAGGGGACACAGTTTATAGTTTTTTAGAAAAATATGGATATCTAATTTTTCTAGCATTTCTATCAAGTTTACGTAGTTGTAATATAGGACGAAAAAGAACGGCAAAACATAGATCTACCCGAATATGCTGGTTTTTTTTTTTCCGACAAAGAAAAATTTTCAACTGATAAGGCAACAGTGGATTGCTAGAAAATGACAGCGTCATACATGTCTCACGTGCAACAGAAAGAGAGAAGAATATCCCTATCTAACCAGTGCTTCATTCTAAACGTTGAATGCCTTATAGGTTACTTGGTATGGTATGAAGGTGGTACTCGGTCTCTAAAAGGTTGAGAACGCTTGGCCTAGTTTAATAAGTTCAAGCTTGAGTTTAATTAAATCTTGAACATTAGATTTACAATATTTTTGACTGTTTTATTTGTCTGCACCTAGCTCTTGTAATAATTAAATACAAATTTGTTATAGTGTTTTTTAAATTTTATAAATAGGTTGCTTAATTGTCTTTCTTAGGGTTATTTTACTTAAGATTAGATTAGAGTTTAAGTGAACTTTTTGGTTTAATGATTCTTTTGTGAACTGGATGATGTTTGTGCTTGTCATTCTTTATTTGCTGATGATGGACTTCGACATTCCGAAACATGTCCAAGAAACTTTAATACATTTTTTGTTTTATAAAAGGTATTAATTTAGGCTGGAATGACAAAATACCACAGAAAGCAAATTTAAGGATGTTTCACACCTACTTTATTCCAATTCTCACCAATGAACATGTACCCTACTCAACGAGGCTAATAGTAAAATCCACGTCGACTGGGTCGTGGGTTGGCGACCATGGGAGCCCAGCTGAGTTAGGCTTTGCTTCCACTTACTTGTGCCGGACTCCTCTCTGTTGTCTTTCCTGTCGACCTCCTTTGGTTGACTCATGTTCGTTTCCGACCCCGATGGTATTAGGCTATCCGAGGGCTAGGGAGTCTTGCACTTTCCCGCCTTAATTGGCCCTAGTCTCATCTTTCCTGATCCCTCGTTCTTCAAGGGGTCAGACCTATTGGTTTCTTTTCATTGTATCTCCTGTCTTCTGCTCAAGGAGGCAGGGTATGCGTAGCCCCACCACTTATATGCACCCTGGATTGTGCTACACCCTAAAGGGCTCACGTCTGGCGAGTTCATGAGTTGACGACCCCGAGGGCTTCCTGGAGTGAGTCCGATTTTTCTCCTTCCATTGTCTTTGGGGCGGGCCGTCACCTCTTTACCTTTCGTGGCTCTCTTTTCTTCCAAGTCCCTTAATTCTCATTCTTCGAGGGTTGGGGGCATTTCCTTTCCTCCTGCCTTTTGTTTCCCTTATTCTTATTTTTGTTTCCAATTTCCTCTTCTAGTTGGTAAGTTTGTAGTTTAAGGATGAGTTTCATTTCGTTTACATTTTCAGTATCACCCAAACCATTAGGCAATTGAAAATAACATATCTCAGGAAACTGAACATGCTCAGGTTTCTTAGTGCCACTACGTGGGGGGCTGACCGTGCGGTGCTGCTATGGTTCTACCAAGCCCTCGTCCTGTCCCGGCTAGACTATGGTTCTGCGGCATACGGTTCAGCAAGGCCGGCAACCTTGAAAATGTTGGACAGTATCCACCATAGTGGCGTTAGGCTGGCTACCGGTGCCTTCCGGACCAGCCCGATACCCAGCCTACTCGCCGAATCGGGTGTTCCACCTTTAAATTATAGACGCCAACATATGCTTTTAGCATATGCTGCCAATGTGCGTCAAATGCCGCAACACCCGACCTATCAAGCTCTCTTCGGTACACAAAACCACCAGGGGTACGCCAACCGGCCTCGTGCCACTCGGCCGGTTGGTATTAGACTTGATAGCTCGTGTACTGAAATAGGAGTGGCTGTAGGTCCCTGTATGATCCGGACATCTAGCGAGGTGCCTCCGTGGCAAGTCCCACGTCCGGAAATTCGGTTAGATCTGCACCGAGGTCCTAAGGTGAACACGGATGCCTCCGTTTACCGGAGGCAGTTCCACAGCATAGTTCACCAATTTCCGGACGCTGGCATTCTATACACGGATGGTTCGAAGGTGGACGAGAAGGTGGGTTGTGCTTACGTTATTGATGGTGCAAATACCAAGATCTCTTTGCCGGAGGCCTGTAGTGTGTTTACTGCGGAGCTCGTTGCCATCTATGAAGCTCTGCAGTTTGCACTACAGGATGCTCGAATCCACTTTCTCGTGTGTACCGACTCTTTGAGTTCTTTGCAGTCAATTGCCACATGTTTCCCGCAACACCCCCTAGTGCAGCGAATCCACGACCTACTAGCTGGGCTGTGCCACGCTGACACTCGAATCACCTTTCTGTGGCTTTCAAGCTGCAAAAGAGGCGGTATCACTACCACCTCGACCAATGGAGGTACCCTCTAGATATATTCGCTCTCAGTTACGCCTACAAGTTCTGGCTTTTTGGGAGAGTCAGTGGCTAGCTGACCCACTGCCCAGTAAACTGAGAGCGATCAAGGGAACTACTCGCATGTGGCGGAGCTCCTTCCGGGCCTGGAGAGAGTCCGTCATTTTGTGTAGGCTAAGGATAGGTCATACAAGATCCACCCACTCATACCTAATGAGAAGGGACGACCCCCCACTTTGTACCTGTGGAGCCGTATTCACCGTGGCCCACATTTTCACCGAGTGTGTGGATCTTGCTGACTTACGAAGAAACCTTGGTTTGCAGACGACACTCAAACTTATATTAGCCGATGACGTGGTGGCTGCTGATCGCATTATCCGCTTTATAAGTGAGAGTGGGTTAGGGCCAGCAATCTAAATTTGCCAGTGAACTTTGACTCAACGACTTGTTCGTTTTTGAATGATAATGTTTTGTTTTTTCCATAATTTTTGTTTATTTTTATAATTTTTATTTTTTATTTAATTGTTTGTTTTTGTTTTATTAATTTTTGGTCTTTTTAAATTTAGATGTCCACCTCAAAATTTTAAATTCAATTCAAAATTTGTATTCTTTAATCTGTGTTAAGAGGGGGCAGATGACCTCGTAGTTCCGCCCCTTAAAACAACAATAACTAACTAACTAAACCATTAGGGGCCGAAAACCCGCCCCTTAAAATGACAATCATCATCAGTAAAATCCATGCAACAGAAATGAAATTCATCAGAACAATGAACCAGAGGACCAAGAAAGATAAGATTAGGAAGTAAATTAACAGGCAGGAAGTTGGTATCAAAATACCTGTTCCTGAACTCCTAGAAAGACGCAGAGTACAGTGGTTTGGACACGTCGTGAGAATGGACAGAAGTAGAACACCAAGAGATTATTTCGACAGAGAAGTGAGAGAGTGGAGA